>CM053036.1:22609702-23209702 GCA_028564925.1 Lithobates sylvaticus | reverse complement strand
CCGACCACAAAATCCGTCTGATTTTTTCCGACGGATTTTGTCCGACACTGGTGTTGCATACACATGGTCGGACAAACTTGTCGGAAAATCCGATCATTCTGAACGTGGTGACGTTCGTTGCGTATGACGGAACTACGTAGAGGCTAGTAGCCAATAGGTTTGGTCTCCTAATTTGATCTGAGCATGCGTGGCACTTTGTCTGTCGGAATTCTCTACACACGATCTTAAAAAATTTTCCGTCGGTAATTCCGACGGAAAAAGTCCGATGGAGCCCACACGGTCGGATTTTCCGACAACATGGTCCGATCGGACATTTTACGTCAGAATTTCTGACCGTGTGTACGGGGCATAAGTGTGAATTAGTGCTTTGTGGGCGGCAACCCTCTCACCAAATCAGGCCCGGAAGAATAGGAAAACTGCTCCGATTGTCTCAGTCCTGCTTTAAGCCAGCACTGTCACGCTGCTTCTCTTCCACAAGATGACCTGGACTCTCAGATGGCTCCTTCAGGCATCTCTGGATCCTTCCCAATCCGGTCACACCACTGCTTCGGCACCCAGGTATGTAAGAGAATCACTGGGTGTTCTGATCCTCAGGAGCCAGAGGCCACGCTCTCCGGAAGGCCTCCTCACAGGTCCTTGCCGGCAAGCCAATCGTCCCGAAGAGGAAGAAAATGGCCGCGTGTGTCCTTTTATACCTACCCAGCATGCTGTTCCAGTACTGAGTGTCCATGGGTAGGTCACTTGGCATTGTGGGTAGGTAGGTCATTGTGAATCTAAACAAACAGTCACTTCCTGAAACATTTCTAATGTCCTTGGAATAGAAAATAACTGGAGTCCATTTCCCGTATAGACAACTAGATGGTGCTAAATATTCAATTATAACATTGTTCATAGATTAACTTTGCATTATATTAGCAGGCAAAAATACCAGCCCTACATATAGATAAAATATTATAACACCATCACCTACTGCCTTACAACGGAATACCCACTAAGTGCAGTACAGCACCTCACATGCTTGTCATAGATCAAGCAGAGGAGAGCTTGGTGGTAGACTCATCTATCAGTGTTCCCCAGACCCTGTTCACGTGTACCTAAAAAGGGCAAAATTATTTGTCGAACCCAGAAGTACTTATTCAAATAGTTACCACCACTTTTACTTGTCCTGTCCAGCTGGTCGTGTTCTCGATTGTGAAGGACACTTGCCCCTTCTCATTGGTCACAAGAGTCTGCATGGTTTCGCCTGAAACAATGAGGTACAGAGTATGGCCAGCAAGAGGATCACCCAAGGAATCTGTTACAGCAAGCTATAGAGGGACATAAATATAGTAAGAAGAATAACAATTTTTATTTAATATTACAGGTATTTATATAGCGCCAACAATTTAACACAACGCTTTATGTTATATCAAAAATTTAGAAACTTCTAATTGTATTTCCCTTCCCCCTAATTTTTCCACTGTAGATACTATTGTGTAATTATAACCACCTACCCCTGAATAAGAGGAACTACGTAATCTCTCGAAATGCGTTGGGAACTACTCTGATCTTAGTTGTACCATTGACAGAGAACTGTGGTTATTCATTTTGTATTGATTATGTTTTTACTGTAACCTCATTTAACATTTACAAATAAAACATTTTTAGCCCTTTTTATTTATAAATCCTACTTTGGAGTTCATGCCCTTAAAAGTGGCCACCATTATTTTCCAGCACTGCCTTAACCCTCTTGGGCATGGAGTTCACCAGAGCTTTACAGGTTGCCACTGGAGTCCTCATCCACTCCTCCATGACCACATCACAGTGGTGGTGGATGTTAGAGAGCTTGCGCTCCTCCACCTTCCGTTTAAGGATGCCCCACAGATGCTCAATAGGGTTTAGGTCTGGAGACATGCTTGGTCAGTCCATCACCTTTACCCTTAGCTTCTTTAGCAAGGCAGTGGTCATCTTGGAGGTGTGTTTTGGAGTCATTATCATGTTAAAATACTGCCCTGCGGCCTAGCAGCCCAATGGAGGGGAATCATGCTCTGCTTCAGTATGTCACAGTACATGTTGGCATTCATGGTTCCCTCAATGAACTGTAGCTCCCATTTGCCGGCAGCACTCATGCAGCCCCAGACCATGACACTCCCACCACCATGCTTGACTGTAGGAAAGACACACTTGTCTTTGTACTCCTCACCTGGTTGCCCCCACACACGCTTGTCACCATCTGAACCAAATAAGTTTATCTTGGTCTCATCAGATCACAGGACATGGTTTCAGTAATCCATGTCCTCAGTCTGCTTGTCTTCAGTAAACTGTTTGCAGGCTTTCTTGTACATCATCTTTAGAAGAGGCTTCCGTCTGGGACAACAGCCATGCAGACCAATTTGATGCAGAACTCAGGACTTTAACTACTTCAGCCCCGGACCAACTGGCAGCCAAAGGACAAGGCCCCTTTTTGCGATTCGGCACTGCGTCGCTTGAACTGACAATTGCGCGGTCGTGCGATGTGGCTCCCAAACAAAATTGGCGTCCTTTTTTTCCCACAAATAGAGCTTTCTTTTGGTGGTATTTGATCGCCCCTGCGGTTTTTATTTTTTGCGCTTTAAACAAAAATAGAGCGACAATTTGGAAAAAAATGCAATATTTTTTGCTTTTTGCTATAATAAATATCCCCAAAAAAATATAAAAAAACATTTTTTTTTCCTCAGTTTAGCCCGATACGTATTCTTCTACATATTTTTGGTAAAAAAAAAATGCAATTAGCGATTATTGATTGGTTTGCGCAAAAGTTATAGCGTTTACAAAATAGGGGATAGTTTTATAGCATTTTTATAAATATTTTTTTTTTACTAGTAATGGCGGCGATCAGCGATTTTTATTGTGACTGCGACATTATGGCGGACAAATCGGACATTTTTGACACATTTTTGGGACCATTTTCATTTATACAGCAATCAATGCTATTTAAATTCACTGATTCCTGTATAAATGACACATGCAGTGAAAGAGTTAACCACTAGGGGGAGGGGAGCTGTTATAGGCTGTGTGTGTGTTTTTGTTAACATTAGGGGGCGGGGCTGACGTCTGACGTCATTGATCGGCTTTTCCGATGACAGGGAACAGCCGATCAATGACAGGCCATCGTAGGACGCGCGGGGAGAGGTTTGTTTACACAGACCTCTCCCCGTTCTTCAGCTCTGTGACCCGATCGCGGGACACCAGCGGCGATCGGGTCCGCTGGTCCCACGGCCGTGGTCACGGAGCTCCCGACCGGGTCGCGATTAAAGGGCCACGTACCTGTACGTGGTTTTGCCTAGCCGTGCCATTCTGCCGACGTATATGTGCAGGAGGCAGTCGGGAAGCGGTTAAGCACCCAGGATATGGGTCTCCTAGAGTGCCCTGCACCGGGTGGTGCCTAATATTGTCTGACAAACTTAGCTTGAGGCTCGGTTCACATTGGTCCGATGCGGGAAGCCCGGCAAATCCACTGTGGGTTCCCTCAACGCACCCGACTTGCAGGCAGCTCACCCTGCCATATGCAAACCGCTGGGAGTGTTAATACAAAGTTAACTGCTTCCCGACCGCCTCCTGCACATTTACGTCGGCAGAATGGCATGGCTAGGCAAAAGCACGTACAGGTACGTCCCCTTTAATTGCCTAGCCGTGGGGTCGCGACCCGGTCGGGAGCTCCGTGACCACGGGACCAGCGGACCCGATCGCAGCTGGTGTCCCGCGATCGGGTCACAGAGCTGAAGAACGGGGAGAGGTCTGTGTAAACAAACCTCTCCCTGCGCTTCCTACACTGCCTGTCACTGATCGGCTGTTCCCTGTCATCGGGAAAGCTGATCGGTGACGTCAGACGTCAGCCACGCCCCCTACTGTGAAAAAAAACACACACACACGTCACACTTACTCCTCCCCGCCCCATAGTGGTTAACTCCTTCACTGCCACTGTCATTTACATAGGAATCAGTGCATTTAAATAGCACTAATTTCTGTATAAATGACAATGGTCCCAAAAATGTGTCAAAAATGTCCGATGTGTCCGCCATAATGTCGCAGTCACAATAAAAATCGCTGATCGCCGCCATTACTAGTAAAAAAAAAATATTAATAAAAATGCTATAAAACTATCCCCTATATTGTAAACGCTATAACTTTTGCGCAAACCAATCAATAATCGCTAATTGCGATTTTTTTTACCAAAAATATGTAGAAGAATACGTATCGGCCTAAACTGAGGGAAAAAAAAATGTTTTTTTATATATTTTTTGGGGATATTTATTATAGCAAAAAGTTAAAAATATTGAATTTTTTTCAAAATTGTCGCTCTATTTTTGTTTAAAGCGCAAAAAATAAAAACCGCAGGGGCGATCAAATACCACCAAAAGAAAGCTCTATTTGTGGGGAAAAAAGGAAGCCAATTTTGTTTGGGAACCACATCGCGCGACCGCGCAATTTTAAGTTAAAGCGACGCAGTGCCGAATCGCAAAAAGGGGCCTGGTCCTTTGGCTGCAAAAATGGTCTGGGGCTTAAGTGGTTAATGACACCCCCAGATCAGTTTGCATATTGCAGTGCGAACTGACATGAATCGGATTGTGAACACCCATCCAATCCGATTCTGGTGTGGACCAAAAAAGAAGGATCCTGCACAACTTTGGTCCGAATGTGATGCAAATTCAACCATACAATCTGAATTTGCATCGCACGGACATCGCATGTGATTTGCTCAGCAGTGCGGTGCGAATTACATGCAATGTCACTTAGCGCACTAATGTGAACCCAGCCTTGTTTGTCAGTGCTAGAAAATGTTTTGGTCTAATGACTAACTCCAGCCCAAATAATTTCTTACTATTTATTCTCTTTTTTGTTTTTTTTTTGTTTTGGATATTGTAGGTTAGAATGTCTGTCAAGATTTAAGTGCCATCTGTGTTATATTAAGGAGTTTTAACTTCTTCCCACTCTATAAAAACGGTTTCAGATGTAGCTGGCCTTAAAGTGATTATCTCAATTAACCGCTTCAGCCCCAGAAGGTCTCAACCCCTTAATGACAGGCCATTTTTTGCGCTGCGTTAGTTTAACTGACAATTGCGTGTCCTTGCGACGTTGTACTCAAATAAAATTGATGTCCTTTTTTTCACACAAATAGAGCTTTCTTTTGGTGGTATTTAACCACTTGCCGACCGCCGCATGTACATATACGTCGGCAGAATGGCACGGACAGGCAAATGGGCGTACAGGTACGTCCCTTTGAATTTGCCGCCGTGTGGTCACGTGTGCGCTGCACTGCTGGGAGCTCTGTAAGTTGGATTGCGGGTCCTGCGGACTCGATCGCCGCTGTGATACCCGCGATTGTCTCACGGAGCTGAAGAACGGGGAGATGCTAATGTTAACAAGCATCTCCCCGTTCTGCCTAGTGACACTGTCACTGATCATAGCTCCCTGTGATCGAGAGCTATGATCAGTGAAGTGTCGTTCGTAGCCCATCCCCCTAACAGTTAGAAACACTCCCCAGGACACATTTAACCCCTCCCTAGCCCCCTAGCGGTTAACCCCTTCACTGCCAGTGTAATTTTTCAATGCAATTTTATAGCACTGATCGCTGTAAAAATGACAATGGTCTCAGAAATGTCAAAATTGTCCGATGTGTCCGCCGATAAGGTTGCAGTCACGATAAAAATCGCAGATTACTAGTAAAAAAAAAAAATTATTAATAAAAATGCCATAAAACAAACCCCTATTTTGTAGACGCTATAACTTTTGGAAAAGTAACTTTTGGAAAAGGAGACTGTCATTGCTGACCACTACTACTAAAAATTATAGTTGTCTATCATGGCTCACTGATCCAAACCAAGTACGCAGATCTGGAGTTCTGACATCAGTCTGATTTACTAATCTGTATTCTTGCTTTGGGTTATTGATCTAGAACAGGGGTCTCCAAACATTTAAAACAAAGGGCCAGTTTATTGTCCTTCAGACTTTAGGAGGGCTAGAGTGTGGCCAGCAGGGGCAGAAATGTCACGTGCCTGGCATCAGTGAGAATAAATATGGCCTCAGGGTTGGTGGTCAAAGAGGAGGAGTATTGCCCCTATTAGGAGGAGGAATAGTATTGAGTAGAATTATAGGGGTCTAATAATGTTGAATTATATATATGTATTTATGTATGTATATAGAGACTGTCGCTTTAAGAATTTGTAATACACCAGAGCAACCAGCGTGACAGAAAATTACCTGTGTGCAGGGTTCCTATTAGAAAAGCAGTTTGGTGCATGCGCAACGGCGTGACTGACTGACTGACCATCCCTGCCTGCTGCCAGTCTCTGATTCCGGCTTGCTCTGACTATTCTTCTACTCCCTGGCTTGTTTGCTGCCAGCCTGTTACCGACCCGGCTAGTACATTGACTCCTCTTTGGCATCCGAGAGCAAGGACAAAACATTTGTCATCAGCAAGGCTGAGCGAGTATGAAGGAATCCTACTTGAATTAGGAGAAATAGAAGTGAAAAGATGTACTACAATCAATTCTGCCAGCTTTTTCCTAGAGAGAGAAGAAGACCTCAAAGGGGAGGGTGACCACATCTGCTTAAGACCTATAGAAGAAGAAATGCAGCAAATCTCCCCTGTAAAGGACACTCCTCTTGAAAGTTCTGATCTGATCCTGTTTGCAGAGGGTTCACGCCTGTACAAAGATGGAGTACCCAAGAATGGCATGTGCGGTGACAACATTGGAGGAAGTGATTGAGACCCAACTACTCCCTACATCACTTTCAGAGCAGGTTGCCAAAGTGGTAGCACCAGAGTCTGTGAGTCCGCAAAGGAGCCAACATCTACACTGATAGCAAGTATGCTCTCGAAGTAGTCCATGATTATGGACCCAAAAGGAAGAACAGAAGAGTCACAACTCCTGCAAGAGAGCCAATTCAAAACTGAAAATATGTTCAAGAAATGTTTGCATTTCACCCTCCCAAAGGAAGTAGCCATCCTGAAGGTCAAGGCATATACTGCCAGAAAGACTGCTGATACACTGAGTCATGTAGGCCCTAAGGCAATGGAGAGAAACATAAGCAATACTGGATAGTTTATTCGATACTCCAGAAATAAATGTCAAGACTTTGTTGAGGAATGCATAATCTTTTCCAAAGACTTCAGATTCATTACATCCAATTGCCCATATCAGGCCAATATCAATATCTTTTGTTGTGTGTAGACATGTTTTCAAGCTGAATAGAAGCCTGACCGGTGGCTAAAGCAAATGCCAAGACAACAGCAAAGAAGCTCCTTTTCCGAAGTAATATGCTGCTTTGGAGTCCCTGAAACCATAGAGAGTGACAAAGGAGCATTTCACTGGACAGATCAGGCAAATTGTATAAAAGGACTTGGAAATTGAGCAGGCCTTCCATGCCCCTATCATCCTCAGAGTTCAGGGAAGGTAGAAAAATATAGTGGAATCATTAAAGAAAGGCTAGCTAAATTAACGCAGGAACGGGAGGAAGGGTCAGTAAAGAAACAGTGGCCAGGACTGTTGCCTCTGGTTCTTTACAACATCAGGATTACCCCTACTTATAGGTCAGAGAACTTGAGCCCTTATGAAATTTTGTTTGGGGGCCCACCTAAGACAGGGTTGTATTTTCCACATCAGACTGCTGTAATTTATAATGATTATGTTTTGTTATGTAATTGTCTAATATAAGCAACTAACTGCGATGCACAAGTTTGTTTTTGATTCAATTCCAGATCAAGTAACTGGAACACATGATTTACAGCCAGGTGATTGGGTCCTAGTAAAAGAACATGTGAAAGTATCTTTGGGACCAAAGTTTGAAGGACCCTACCAAGTGTTCCCAACAACTGCTACAGCTGTAAAGTGACGTGGATACATGCCAGCCATTGCAAGAAAGTTTAGCTCATTTCAAAAGATGAGTAAACTACTGTTATGCCTTTACTTGATCCTAACAGGCATAAGGAGTAATTTGAGTAATTGCTAGATCTGTTTGTAGCGACCATAACCCTCGGTGGGGCGGCCTTGAATTTTGGGCTTACCAGTTACCTCTGCTTGGCTTGTTCCTCCAGGTCTAGGGGTTTCCAGGGTTAGTACCCAACGACTTTGCACACTGACACCAATAAAAGTCATTTTGAAAGGGTTTTTTATTTGAATAACATCCAACAGACACAGTCTCATGTGGGAACAGAGGGCAGGGGCGAACAAAACTCAGGCACCTTGAACTGCTAAGTATATGAAAGTCTCTATTTGCCAACCCAGAGAGTAGCCCCTCGCAGCTGGGCTCTTCAAAGCTGAACAAATCTCACGCCAGAGATGTTGGCAATCAGCACTTGAATTATAGATGTTGCAAAGTCTCTGAATTTAAGCAGCACTCAGAAACAAACAGGAACTTTTCCCCAGTACCTGGAACGTTATCCGTCTCCTTGACAGTATTGGGGAAACGTGGATTTTCCAGTGTCCTTGACAACCCAGCAACCAGGCACTTCTTGGGATGCCAGCTTGTTGGCCCTCCTCTGAAGAGTCCTCCCCTGGTCACTTACACGAGCTGCGGTGCCCCTCCAAGTTGAGAGCGCACCCGGATGCCTTGAATCCTCCATCAGTCTCTGCGTCTCAGGCCAGCCGGATCCGAGACTCGGGAACAGACGGATCCCTGTCCCAGACCAAGCGGGTCTATCGGGTCAGTCAAACAGGCCATGTTGCGGGAAGGCAGACGCTCCCATGACCGGGACCCCTCGCGGGGCTACCCCGGTCCAGAATCAGGAACAGGCAGCTATGGCCTAACGAACCCCAAACAAGTGACTCCAGCATCTTAAGTACCCTTCCCTGGACTCCTCAGCAGGGCCAAACGCACCCGCTGATTGGTTCCGGGGAATGCTGGTACCCAAAACTTCCATCCAGGCCTGGTTCTAAACCTGTCATGCATACCTCACTGCACACATGACCAGGCAGAACCTCAACACAGCCCAGCCAAACTGATGCCAAAGCTTTCCTATCCAATTAACTCTCAGAACCCCTTTACTGTTCTGAGAAACAAAAATAACTAAATGTTCACACAGGCTAGACAGTTAAAAAAAAGGCACACACCTGGTACCCATTTACTTTCATTTTGAGTTCAAGTCATACAAATCTGCCCAAAATACCAGTATATCTAGAAATACCACAAATGTTCTATTATTGTGAAAATACATTTTATGCTAAATATAACTTCATGTCTTTGGGAATATCCCCTTGTTTAGTAAGGGAAAGAGGTATACAATGTGACATTATGATAGGAAATATGACAAACCCAGATAACACTTTGTTTAGAAATGGTAAATTTTCATGGATTCAACAGATATTTTTTTTTGTCCTCATAGGAATCATCATTATAGGATTGCTTGTTTATTTGTTTTTTTCAGGTGTGCTAAATGTGAAATACAAGGAGTATTACAATGGCATTTAGAACCGAGGAAGATGACCCCAAGGAATAGATCGAGTGTTATCAGATAGTCAGATTAGCAGATTCGTATGATGCAGAGATGGGTGATGCCAATGAGTAAAGATATGTATCCACATACACCCTAATGCCGCGTACGCACGAAGGGACTATCCCGCGGGATTGTCCGCTGGACTCAAGTCCACCGGACAATCCCCTCGTGTGTGGGCGCCGGCGGACTTTTTGGCGCCAAAAGTCTGGCGGACTAGGTTTTAAGTTTTGTTTTAAAATTGTCCGCTGGACTTGGCAGTCCGGCGGACAATCCCGCCGTTAGTAGGCTAGTCCGCCGGACTTTTGAAATGAACGGACTTGCCGCTCATTGGAAAGTCCGTTCATTCCCGCTGACTTTTTCCAGCAGATTGTCCGCCGGAGAAGTCCGGGCGTGTGTGGGCAAGTCACGCGCTCGGAAGTCCGGGCATGTGTGGGGAAGTCCTGCCGGACTAGGTCCGGCGGACAAAGTACAAACGTGTGTACGTGGCATTAGAAGAACTTTACTCCACATAGATGTAAAGTAGTACTGTGGACCCTCTGGTATCATACTAGGTAGGGAAGATATGGTAGTGACCCCTCCATAGGGGTCAAGAGGAGGGAAATGAGTAGAAGTATAGGGGTCTGATAATGTTGAGTTATATATATGTATGTATATAGAGACTGTCGCTTTAAGAATTTGTAATACACTTAGTTGCTTCTTCTTAGACAGAGTTTTCAGTCTATGATGACCTTCACCGCCAGATAAGAAGCGACAGTTTACTCCCTTTTTGCTCAGAGAAATTGACAGTCTTATCTAGCTGGTCTGATCCAGTACCATCATTGTTGTGCCCATGTTTTCTTTCACTTTCTATCAGTCACATGATGTAACCACCCATTTAACTGTTCCCTTGCTATAAAGAAGATATGAATGCTGTTTGGACTAAACTATGCGATCACACCTATAACACGCCTAGTGCTTATGCATATTCATAAAGTATATACAGTAAACCCCCCTCCATCGCGGGGGCTACGTTCCGGACCCACCCGCGAAAAGTGAAAAACCGTGAAATAGAAAGACCCTATTTAAATACACCCTAGGCATGTTTCGTTTTGGGTGGCATCCTTGCGGCTATTCTTGCTTGTGGTTGCAAAGTTGCCGCCCCCTCTAACGTCACCACGCTCGATGTGGTCCACGAGCGAGGCATGCGTTCCACCGCAGCCTCGCTCTGATTCACCGCTACATAACCGCGAAATGGCAAAATATTACCGCAATATCAGGATAACAGGTCCTAATTAAAATAGGGCAATATACCGGGACCGCAAAAACTGAACCGCGATAGAGCGGGGGTTTACTGTATTGTTAAACTTTGTTAATGTTTTTAAGTCAGAGACACTTCCTTCTTCGTTCGGCCTGGTAGTGCTAAATATCGGTGTGTGTTGTGTCTCTCCACTGCAGTATATATAATGAAGTACCTATTTATCTTATCTTAAGATCTGGACTCACTATCTCATCATCTAAATGTCTTGTTTGAAGACCCCTAAATTGGATTTAACAGTATCTCGTCATTGGTATCGGTGGAAGAAATAGTGCCCCAATGTTGGTGTCAGTGGGAGGAATAGTGCCCCAAGGGCCTGATAAAGGCTAGCAAAGGGCCGCATCTGGCCCTCAGTTTGGAGACCCCCTGATCTAGAAGATGCTGAAACAACAAGAATTAATGGAGGTAGGTCAGCAACGACAGCTTTTCAGTACAGGTTTGCTTTAAATAGTAATAAGAATTCAAGGTAGCAGATAGAGAACAAAGTAGTATAACTCACCAATCCACTGTATGGCATTCCAGGTTTGTAGGTGCTTTCATAGGCAACAAACTGCACTTTGTTTATGATATTTGAGATTTGTGTCTCACTGCTGGCTGATAACTCAATTCCTGCACAAATTTAGAAAAAGGAACAAATTAATAGAGTTAGGAGTGCAGTACACTGGGGTGCCGTGACTCGGCCTCTACAGCTTACGCATATATTTGCAAATGTGTGCAAACCAAACCCCTTATTTTAACGTGGACTGTAAGAAAGGGTAACTCAGTATGTTGCAGATTGGCTGGTAATTGAGTTGGACATTTTTGTTTGTTGATATCTTGACATGCGTCGCCTTTCCAAAAGGAACAGAAAGCCCAACTTATTACAATTACTAATAATACAGCAAGTAATTGGTGAACACAAGTGTAGTAAACCACAGTATTCAATCAGCAGCTGGTTGTCAATTTTTATAAGCGTCTCCTTCCAGTTTTATTAACCACTTTAAGACCAGCCTCGTTTTGGATTTTAGGTGTTTACATGTTTAAAACTGTTTTTTTTGCTAGAAAAAAACTTAGAACCCCCAAACATTATATATTTCATATAGTTTTATAGTTTTTTTCTAACACCCTAGAGAATAAAATGGCGGTCGTTGCAATACTTTTTTTCACACCGTATTTGCGCAGCGGTCTTACAAGCGCACTTTTTTTGGAAAAAAAAACACTTTTTTGAATAAAAAAATAAGAAAACAGTAAAGTTAGTCCAATTTTTTTATATATTGTGAAAGATAATGTTACGCCGAGTAAATTGATACCTAACATGTCACGCTTCAAAATTGCGCCCGCTCGTGGAAGGGCATCAAACTTTTAACCTCAAAAATCTCCATAGGCGTCGTTTAAAAAATTCTACAGGTTGCATATTTTGGTTACAGAGGAGGTCTACGGCTATAATTATTGCTCTCGCTCTACCGATCACGGCGATACCTCACATGTGTGGTTTGACCAGCGTTTTCATATGCAGGTGCTACTCACGTATGCGTTCGCTTCTGCGCGTGAGCTCGTCGGGACGGGGCGCTTTAAAAATTATTTTTTTTTTCTTATTTATTTTTCTTAAATTTTATTTATTTTTACACTGTTTTAAAAAAAAAAAAAAATTGGCTCACTTTTATTCCTATTACAAGGAATGTAAACATCCCTTGTAATAGAAAAAAGCACGACAGGTCCTCTTAAATATGAGATCTGGGGTCAAAAAGTCCTCAGATCTCATATGTAAACTTAAATGCAAAAAAAATAAAATAAAAAATGACATTTGGAAAATGTTCCTTTAAGAGGTATGGGCGGAAGTGACGTTTTGACGTCGCTTCCGCCCTGCTATGGTATAGAGACGGGTGGCAGCCATCTTAGCCTCACTCGTCTCTATACCCAGCACGGAGGAGGACCCGATCGGGAGGGGGGGGGGGGGGCACCTTTCCCGCTGCCGATAACGGTGATCTCGCAGCGAATCCCCCGCGATGACCACCATTATCGGAATGCCGACCGGCGCCTGAAGAGATGGATATCTCGGTTGTGGCAGCAGCTGCTGCCGTTACCGAGATATCCCTCTTCAAAATCAGGACTTATATCGTCGTGCGCCGGTCGGAAAGTGGTTAACCACTCCAGCCTGGGAAGGATTAATCAGGCCATTTTTTTGCGGTCATGCAACATTTCCCCACAAATAGAGCTATCACCTCTGCGGTTTTTATTTTTTGCGCTATAAACAAAAAAATTGTGACTATTTTGAAAAAAAAAAACAATATATTTGGCTTTTTTGCTATAATAAATACCAAACGAAATAATAAAAAAAAAAAAATTCTTCATCAGTTTAGGCCAATATGTAGTCTTCTACATATTTTTTGTAAAAAAAAAAATGGTGGTCATTGCAATACTTTTTGTCTTACCGTATTTACGCAGAGGTCTTACAATCGCACTTTTTTTGGAAAAAAAAACACTTTTTTAAATAAAAAAATAAGACAACAGTAAAGTTAGCCCAATTTTTTTTTTATATTGTAAAAGATAATGTTACGCCGAGTAAATTGATACCCAACATGTCACGCTTCAAAATTGCGCCCGCTCGTGGAATGTTGTCAAACTTTTACCCTTAAAAATCTCCATAGGCCATGTTTAAAAAATTCTACAGGTTGCAAGTTTTGCGTTACAGAGGAGGTCTAGGGCTGAAATTATTGCTCACGCTCTAACAATTGCGGCGATACCTCACATGGGTGGTTTGACCACGGTTTTCATATGCGTGAGCTACTCACGTATGCGTTTGCTTCTGCATGCGAGCTCGTCGGGACGGGGTGCTTTAAAAAAATTATTTCTTTTTTTTATTTATTTTACTTGATTTTATTAATTTTTGCACAGTTTTAAAAAAAAAATGGTGTCACTTTTATTCCTATTACAAGGAATGTAAACATCCCTTGTAATAGAAAAAAGCATGACAGGTCCTCTTAAAAATGAGATCTGGGGTCAAAAAGTCCTCAGATCTAATTTTTGAACTTAAATGCAAAAAAAATAATAATCTGGCACTGCGCTGCTTTAACTGGTAATTGATCAGTCATGCAATGTTGTACCCAAATGAAATTTGCGTAATTTTTTCACACAAATAGAGCTTTCTTTTGATGGTATTTGATTGCCTCTGCGATTTTTATTTTTTGCGATATAAATGGAAAAAGACCAAAAATTTTGAAAAAAAATTATATTTTCTACTTTTTCTAAGAAAAATCCAATAAGCTCAATTTTAGTCATACATTTAGGCCAAAATGTTATGGGCATATGTGGAATTACACCCCAATTTTTTTTTTTGCTGCTTCTCCTGAGTAGGGGGATGTCATATGTGTGGGACTTTTTGGGAGCATAGCCGTGTACGGGGCCCTGAAAACCAAGCACCGCCTTCAGGATTTCTAAGGGCGGAAATTTTTGATTTCACTCCTCACTACCTATCACAGTTTTGAAGGCCATAAAATGCCAAGATGGCACAACCCCCCCCCCCCCCCCCCCCCCAAATGACCCAATTTTGGAAAGTAGACACACTAAGCTATTTGCTGAGAGGCATGTTGAGTCCATGGAATATTTTATATTTTGCCACAAGTTGTGGGAAAATTACAAACTTTTTTTTTTTTGCCCAAAGTTGTCACTGAATGATATATTGCTCAAACATGCCATGGGCATATGTGGAATTACACCCCAAAATACATTCTGCTACTTCCCTTGAGTGTGGGGATACCACATGTGTGGGACTTTTTGGGAGTCTAGCCGCGTACGGGGCCCTGAAACCAAGCACCACCTTCAGGATTTCTAAGGGCTTACATATTTGATTTCACGCCTCACTACCTATCACAGTTTCGAAGGCCATAAAATGCCCAGATGGCACAAGACCCCCAAAATTACCCCATTTTGGAAATTAGACACCCAAGCCATTTGCTGAGAGGCATGGTGAGTATTGTGCAGCTCTTATTTGTTTTTGAAAATTAAGAAAGAAAATAACATTTTTTTTTTCTTTTTTCAATTTTCAAAACTTTTCACAAAATTCACAAAAAGCGAGATCTGCAAAAGTAGTAGCAACTTCACTATGGGTGCACGGTATTGTGTACAACACTATGGGTGCACAGTATTGCACAGTATTGTGTACAACACCAGAAGTCTAATAGCAACTATGGGCGCACTGTATGTATTGTGTACTCTGTTCACCATCAGAAAAGTTGTAGCAACTGCACTGAAGTGTATACCGCCTGAAGTATATTAGAAAGAGTACAACAGCCTGCAGTGAGATCTAGCTAAACTGTATGCAGTGGATATATATATATATATATATATATATATATACACACACACGAGACTATCTGCACATGTACGTGTATATATATATAATAAATAAACTGAATCACCTGCCTGCCAGAAGTATATTAGAAAGAGTACACCAGGAACGGCCGGCAGTAAGATATAGCTAAACTGTATGCAGTGGATATATATATATATATATATATATATATATATATATATATATATACAGTGGTGTGTAAAAGTGTTTGCCCCCTTCCTCATTATCTGTTCCTTTGCATGTTTGTCACACTTAAGTGTTTCGGAACATCAAACCAGGCATCACTTAAATAGGAGCTGCTTGACACAGTAAGGTCCACCAGAAGATCCTTAAAAGCTACACATCATGCCGAGACCCAAAGAAATTCAGGAACAATTGAGAAAGAAAGTAATTGAGATCTATCAGTCTGGAAAGGGTTATAAAGCCATTTCCAAAGCTTTGGGAATCCAGCGAACCACAGTGAGAGCCATTATCCACAAATGGCGAAGACATGGAACAGTGGTGAACCTTCCCAGGAGTGGCCGGCCGCCCAAAATTACCCCAAGAGCGCAGCGACGACTCATCCAAGAGGTCACAAAAGACCCCACAACAACGTCCAAGGAACTGCAGGCCTCACTTGCCTCAGTCAGTTTTGCAGATGAGACAAAAGTGGAACTCTTTGGAAGGTGTGTGTCCAAGTATATCTGGCGTAGAAGGAACACTGCATTTCAGAAAAAGAACATTATACCAACAGCAAAATATGGTGGTGGTAGTGTATATATCTATATCTATCTCTATCTATCTATTTATCTATCTATCTATCTATCTATCTATCTATCTATCTATCTATCTATCTATCTATATATATATATATATATATATATATATATATATATATAAAATACACTGCAGCTAACTGAATCACCTGCCTGCCAGAAGTATATTAGAAACAGTACACCAGGAACAGCCTGCAGTGAGATATAGCTAAACTGTATGCAGTGGATATATATACATATACACATATACACACGAGACTGACTGTATATATATATATATATATATTAAATACACTGTAGCTAACTGAATCACCTGCCTGAAGTATATTAGAAACAGTACACCAGGAACGGACTGCAGTCAGATCTAGCTAAACTGGATACAGTGGATATATATATATATATATATATATATATACAAGAGTGACTGTATATATATATATATATTAACCACTTCAGCCCCGAACCAGTTTGCAGCCAAAGGACCAGGCCCCTTTTTGCGATTCAGCACTGCGTCGCTTTAACTGACAATTGCGCGGTCGTGCGACGTGGCTCCCAAACAAAATTGGCATCCTTTTTTCCCACAAATAGAGCTTTCTTTTGGTGGTATTTGATCGCTGTTGGAATCAAATATGAATGTTATATTTCTAAAGTTTCTACACATCTGTTTGTAGAACCATGATCAGCCATATTGACACTTGCAATCCCACGCTTTTAAAGGTACATGTGGCACCAAACAGAATCTGCATAACAAAAAGAGTTATCTTCAGCCCACCTGGTGTGCATGAAGCTTCAAATAGATTGATGATGAAGATGGCCCAGGGAGCATAGACTGCAATACTGTCCCCAGAAGCCCAGTAGGGCAGGACAGTCAGTAATATAAGGAGGATTGTCATGTCAACACTGATTGGTGCAAAGCAAATAGGACTGGCAATGGGGGGGGGGGGGGGTTTGAATAAAGTTTTGTTAAAAGGAATTGTTGCAGAGAGCTCGGTCTCTGTGTCTCTCTGCCCTTCTCTCGGATCACAGCTGATGGTGGTCTATGCAAGCCTCATGGCTTGGCGGCCATCTTGAGGCCTTCCCTTATGGATCATGGCGATGGCCCTCTCTTGGTCATCTGAGTCTAGCCGATGCTACAAAGCCTCACGGAGCGCCTTGTGATAAGTATCTTTGATATTCTTGTATTATATGTTTTGATTGTAAGCTTTGTGATATTTTAATGTCTTTTAATACTTTATGTTAGCGTTCCTGATTTCTTGGGAAATAAATAAGATAGTGTTTTACTAGCAGCAGTGTGTGTATTTTCATAACTAACTTTATATCAGTGTGTATAGCAGGGTTTAATAGACCAGCTAACTATGGGAATAGATATGTTAATAGTAGTTTGTATACTGCAGCGATTTCTACAATCGCCCCTGTGGTTTTTATTTTTTGCGCTATAAATAAAAATAGAGCGACAATTTTGAAAAAAATGCAATATTTTTTACTTTTTGCTATAATAAATATCCCAAAAAATATATAAAAAAAAACTTTTTTTTTCCTCAGTTTAGGCCGATACGTATTATTCTACATATTTTTGGTAAAAAAAAAAAAAAAACGCAATTAGCGATTATTGATTGGTTTGCGCAAAAGTTATAGCGTTTACAAAATAGGGGATAGTTTTATAGCATTTTTATTAATATTTTTTTTTTACTAGTAATGGCGGCGATCAGCGATTTTTATTGTGACTGCAACATTATGGCGGACACATCGGACATTTTTGACACATTTTTGGGACCATTGTCATTTATACAGAAATCAGTGCTATTTAAATGCACTGATTCCTATGTAAATGACAGTGGCAGTGAAGGAGTTAACCACTAGGGGGCGGGGAGGAGTTAGTGTGACGTGTGTGTTTTTTTTTACAGTAGGGGGCGTGGCTAACGTCTGATGTCACTGATCGGCTTTCTCGATGACAAGGAACAGCCGATCAGTGACAGGCAGTGTAGGAAGCATGGGGAGAGGTTTGTTTACACAGACCTCTCCCCGTTCTTCAGCTCTGTGACCCGATCGCGGGACACCATCGGCGATCGGGTCCGCTGGTCCCACTGCCGCGGTCACGGAGCTCCCGACCGGGTCACAAGAGTGCCACCGGCGGCGCGTGCGCGACCCACGGCTGGGCAATTAAAGGGGACCTACCGGTACGTGCTTTTGCCCAGCCATGCCATTCTGCCAACGTAAATGTGCAGGAGGCGGTCGGGAAGCGGTTAAATACACTGCAGCTAACTGAATCACCTGCGTGCCTAAAGTATATTATAAACCTTACACCAGGAATGGACTGCAGTCAGATCTAGCTAAACTGGATACAGTGGATATATATATATATATATATATATATACACACACACAGGAGACTGACTGTATATATATATATATATATATATATATATATATATAAAATACACTGCAGCTAACTGAATAACCTGCCTGCCTGCTCAATCTAAATGACACTCTCTCTCCCGTCCACACCAATGACACACTACACGAGGACGAAGTGCAGGCGGCCTTATATAGTGTTGGGCATGGACTTAGTTCCCCTGAGCCATGATTGGCAAAAGGCACCCTGTCTTTGGCCAATTATGGCTCTCTTAGCTGAGAGCACTGTGATTGGCCAAAGCATGCAGGTCATGGTGCATGCTCTGGCCAATCATCATACAGCAATGCACTGCGCTTCTGCAGTGCATTATGGGCTGTTACACGCCGCTCGAATTTGGCGCGAATGGCCCATAATGTTCGGTTTTCGACGAAAGGGCGAACAGCCAATGTTTGAGTCTAACTCATGTTCGACCCGAACAGAAAGCTCATCCCTACTCTTCAGTTTGTGCTTGTGGGTTCGTATCTGGTTTTCAGTGCGTTCTAGTCAGTTCGTATCTGTTTTTTCAGTGCATTCTTGTCCATTCCTTTCTGATTTTCAGCTCGCTCTTCTCAAGCCTTTCTGTTTTTCAGTGCTTTTTGTTAGTTCGTTCTGACAAGCCGATCGTTTCGAATCCATGCTGCGGTTACGTACTCGTCGTAGAGTTCGTGCTGTGCAGGGGCTTGGTGTTGGGGTTCTTACTTTGACCCAAGCCCAGTCCATGAACATGGCGGGGAGGAGATCATGAACGAAGAATTGATTGCTCCAGCGTGACCAATACTCTCATATGCCTTTGTTGCTGGAGATCCATGAGAATAATCCTGATGATTTCAGATGACGGACCCTGTTTTTCAACGTTTGTTGGCTTTGCTGTCCCCTTATATTAGCAAGCAGGACACGTTGCGGTACTTGGCGACAGGGAGAAGTCTGCAGAACATCAAGTTCTCGACAGGCATCTCCCCCAGGCTCTGGGGATACCAGAGACCTGTTGTGCCATCATTCAGGTCCTGCAGAAGGACTATATTAAGGTAAGATTTCTCCTTTAACAACACATTCTATGTATTTAATGTTTGCTAATGTATTGTATTTCTTTCATCATTCCCTAATTACCATGATTGGAATATGCTGTGAATGTCCTCTTTGTTCTCATGCATGCTGGAAGTTTTTACTGCTCCTTTTTTGTCCTTCATGCATATTTGCCTTCACTAACCTCCCCAGCATGCTACCCTGGGCCCATACACATCTAGCCTAGTCACTTAACAATGTATTTTGTCAGCTCCATAGTAGTGCATTACCCTAAACACCCCTTATAATGTGTTTAAATTGTATTTGTGTCTTTAAATTCAGAGGCTTTTTTTGGGGGTCCCAAACTCATTTGGAACCCTCCCTTCCCCAACCGCTAAGTCAACCGATACCAATCCTCTATCTGCTGACTTTGCCAAATTCATACACACTATACCCACCTCTTTTGTGGTTAGATTTATGAATGCATTCCCCAAAGCATGTAGTGCAAGGGCCTGCCTGAATACTTTCAAATGGTACTGTTTAAAGTTTTGTTCTCCTATTATCTTGATAGGTAATTGCAGAATGTAAAAATGTGCTTCAATTTGTACAGTGTCTATTTATATTTTTGTATTATGACACTTCTTACCTGTCCAGTGGGCTGCCAATAGTGTAAGTAAGGGGCTGGCCAAAGAAACACACATTATTTATGCATTCAGCTCTCAATGAAGTAGAGAGTGTTACCTGTCATACGTAACATACCCCTCCCCGCCTAAATTTTTTACAATGGGCCATCAGAGGGGGTGAGGAATCTGATAAGTGGACCTTATATTTTTGTCTTTAAATACTCCTTAACTGTTATTCTGATGTTGGCCAAGGATGGTTGTATCTAATCTGCTTGCAATGTTATGTGCAAATTACAATTTTTTTTATTCTTATTTGACTCCACAGTTTCCTGTGGAGGGGCATTAGATGGGAAATACGTCCACATCGTCCCACCCCCCCATCTCGGGGTCATACTATTATAATTACAAGGGGTTTATTAGTATTGTGATGTTGGTGGTGGTGTCAGCGACTTACGAGTTCCTGTATATGGACGTGGGGAAAAATGGCCAGATGTCGGATGGTGGAGTCATCGCCCAGACTGAGTTTTACAGGTGACTCCAGAATGGCAGCTTGGGCATGCCACCTCTGGAAGACTCCGTTTCATCTTCATCGCGGATGAAGCATTTGCGCTGGGGGACCATCTTATGTGGCCGTTCACTATGAGGACCCTCACCCTGGACCAGAGTGTTTTTAATTACCAGCTGGCCAGAGCCAGAGTGGTGGAGAATAAGTTTGGAATAATGGCCAGCCAGTTCCGCCTATTTCTCACAGCTATTATTATGGCGGAATATAAACTCAATCACATATTTCTTGCCTGCTGCATTTTACATAACTTATTGTGCAAAAATGCAGCAAACTATGTGGCCTCAGTTGGGACTGAGGCCGGCTTAGTACCAGATACAACAACCCTTATGGCTCCTGAAGCTGGCCATCCTTGCTTGCCCCCCCCATATCGCCCTTCGAAGTTCGCCAAAAGTATCTAGAGTACTTTGCGGGTAGGGGGGGTCATTGATCTGGCACAGAATCGTTAAAAATTTAAAAAATATTTTTTTTGGGGACAAACTGAAATAATATTTCCTTTGATTTACTGCTTGTGTTTCTTTTAGCTGTCTCCTAGGTCCTCCAATGTGCTATTTTTTTGCCATTTTCTTCAACAGTGCAAACTTAATTTCTTTGATACATGAGGTGACAATCTCTTCTTCAGTGAACTATTATGTTGTGGGTCTGCTACACACACACCTTGTTTTTGTTGTTAATGTATGTAATGCATTAATGATAAAAATATTAATAATTTTCAGCGCCATGAATGGATTTTTGGGAGTCACGAAAATGGCATGATTTTGGCAAATTATAAAGCACTGTGGGAGTTATTTACTAAAGGAAAATCCACTTTGCACTCCAAGTGCACTGCAAAAGTGCACTTGAAACTGCTCTGAAAGTGCACTTTTAGTGCAAAGTGGATTTGCCTTTAGTAAATAACCCCCATTGTCACTGTAAACACCAACTTAGTACCAAAACCGCTATTGAGCATTGAAAGAAGAAGCCACACATTGTTGATTTTCTAAATTTTTACTCTGTGCACATTCACATGTGCGTTAGGAAAAGGGTTTTTGAACAAACCAACATATTTGTGGAATAACATTTTTGCGTTTGACAGTACAAAATAGCATTTAGCATTTTTTTGTGGTAAACAGGCATGTTTAAAAGCATAAAACAATACACAACTCAGGAACTTACAAAGTTCAACGTTGATGAATTGAAGGCAATATCAGACATTAGTACAGGCATACCCCACTTTTAAGTACACAATGGGATTTATTTAGTAAAGCTGGAAAGTGCAAAAATCAGACTCACTTCTGCATAGAAACCAATGAGCTTCCAGGTTGTATTACCAAAGCTTAATTGAACTAGCTGGGGTTAGAAGCTCATTGGTTTCTATTCAGAAGTGAGACTGATTTTACACTTTCCAGCTTTAGTAAATAAACCCCATTGTTTACTTAAAAGTGGGGCATGCATGTATGTCCAAACTGGGTTGATCTTGCCTTCATCAGATGGAGTGATGTCACCCCTGTGAAAGCCAAATTTTGAAGATGCACACAAATTGAGAGTCAAAATGGGGATTTCCCTCCTGATCCCATGCCTAAGGTCAACATGTGCTAGCTCCCATCATGGGGGATCAATGACGTGTTTTGGGGGTGCCACCCCTTCCTCTCATTTACTTGAGTTGCGAGGAAGGGGTTGCACCCACAAAACGCGTACCCTAATATCCCGTAATGGCATATAGCACATGTTGACACACTGTATGCATCTTCAAAATTTGGCTTTCTATATACTTCAAAAAAGTTTCTTAAAAATTTAAAATATCAACAAAATGTAAAAAATTTGGTGTGGTTTAGATTCTGCCTAAAACATCAATGATGTTTTTGAGTCTTTTTTCTACATCATTGATGTCTTCCTTGATCTTCTGTAAATTACGATTGCACACCATGATCACCCCGATGAGGACGTGTGCACTTGCACTTGTGAAATGAGATTCTTCTTCCACAACATCTACATCACCTAAAAGAAAAAAACAAACCATGTATTATAAATATGCAGGCATCCATATATTACCTGAAGCAGTGGTCTCAGACACTCACCTGTTGTGGTCACTATTTCGCTCACTTCATAAACCTCTTCTTCCTCCACATCCTCAGATTGTGGTGTGGGGATTTCCTTTTCTTTAGGAGGTTGGGGTCCCTGGTGTCCTCAGATGTCCCAAGTCTTTTCTCCCCTATGTGAATAAAAAAAAGTTATACTTAGCACTCAGACATTTGAGGGCAGAAAAGTAATATGAAAATTTGCTCGGAAGTGTCGTACAATTGTCTTTTTGGGCAGAGTTCCAAGCTGAAGCCATTTTTTCCCCTTCTAAAGCTGGAATACTTACCTTTTTTTGTACAATTTTCACACATGGAGACACCCCTAGTATCCACTGGAGCACCTGTGTGGGACACCCTAAAAAGTTTGTTCTGGTGTCCCACACTAGTGCTCCTGAGTCCAGATGTGTAAACAGCTGCTGAGTGTCCTCTTCTTACACTTAATCAAGTTTGCATTTCATTCTAGTTACAAACCCATCTAGACAACAATGTACTAAACTTATTTTAATACAAATAGGCATGAACATATGTAGTTAACCTGGATCTGCCCCAAACATCGTATTAGTGGGCGAACAATGTTTACTACGAACGATTACTGAGCCCACGAACCTGAAAGTTGCCTTTTTAAACTGTACAACAGTAAAGAAAAGCACATGGAGCAGCATGCAAGTAATAATAATAATAATTATAGGAACACACGACAACTACTTACTTTTTTGAAGAACTCTCTTGATCTTTCTGTACTGATCGTGCTCCCTCAATTTCAGGTCTGACCAACGTTCCCTCGGTTGATCCTTGGATTGCCCTACCCCAAAATTCAGGCGCAGACTTTTCACAACTTTAGTCATGATCATGATCTTGTTATTATTATATAGTGCATATCACCAGATGAATAGTGATGGCAAATACATACAATATTTTGAAACAGATCACCCTGTGACTAAATAATTGTTCAACACTGAAAATAACAAAAAACGGGAATCAAGTGAATTGTTTCAAGTTCTATCAAGTTCTATCAGACAGTGTCCACTTCCTAAAAAAATAGTTACAATCACCACTGTGAAACTTCCTGAGAAAGTAATATAATGTAACAAAGTGAAATCATATTCTATACGTTGAATCTTCAAATCATAATCCAAATAATGAAGCAATGAAAAAGCGGTGAAAAAAACATTGACCAGTGTCTCTTGAATAAAAAGCAGATTACATCTATACTCCTCCACCACACCGCTCCGCTGTGACTCCTCTCTCCTTATGAGATTACACTTACCAGCTGTATATGCCTCACCCTTTCGTGTTTGGCTGGACACACTTTTCCCCTTTACAGGGTTTAAATGGGATATCCAAATTTCCAATCCAGAATAAAGGGCTGGTGCCACGGCTGTTCTTATAGATGCTCTCATGCAACAAAGAAAAGATTTGCTTCCATAGCGTGATACAGTTCCATGATTAAGTCAATTGTATGACGAAACATGTCGGATTTTGGCTACTAGGCAAATGAGAGGGGTACACACAAGACGCTGAACATCTTACATCGATCCCTGCAAAGCGGCGGTACAGTTAAGGAGCGGTGAGAGACCACCTATCATTCCCGCATATCCTGGGTCCGCCGTGACCACCTATGCTTCAGCATTAGCTATTCAAGAGTGCTGTGACTTTTTATATTTCACGTGTTTATTCATCTTTTGATGTGAGTGCAATGTGAGAGGTTTTTTATGTGTGATTAAAAAGTTTTATACTGTATCACGCTATGGAAGCAAATCTTTTCTTTGTTGCATGAGAGCATCTATAAGAACAGCCGTATGGACTATGATTTCACTTTGTTACATTATATTACTTTCTCAGGAAGTTTCACAGTGGTGATTGTAACAATTTTTTTTAGGAAGTGGACACTGTCTGATAGAACTTGATAGAACTTGAAACAATTCACTTGATTCCCGTTTTTTTGTTTATTTATTTTCAGTGTTGAACAATTATTTAGTCACAGGGTGATCTGTTTCAAAATATTGTATGTATTTGCCATCACTATTCATTATATTTGTATGCACAAGGAAGGGTTTGCACAGTGCAGTATCATTTAGCAATTCATGGTCACTGGAGTGGATCTATAGGATTTATCATTTTTTAATTCACTGGTGTGGATCTTTATTTAGCGCTGCTTATTCTATCAATTAGATAAGGGTTAAATTATTCAGCATTGCCGGCTGAGCAGATTGATACTGGGGGTCATGACTGATATGAAAATTCTCATTCTCAGTACATTTGAATGTCATTCAAAAATAGTTCAAGTCTTGTTTGCTTTTAACATTCAATTTTGGAATGAATGGACTTTACTGAACAAAACCCACATACACTGTTAGAAATGTGTACATTTGGGAAAAAAAAATTCCACCCTGCTCATTTGAAATTTCTTGTCACTGTGGCTGAAAGCAAACGTCAATTTTGTTCCCACTAGTGATTAGAAAAACAAATGAACTTTCTTTCAACATAAAATGTCAGATTAAATTCTACTAGTGTATACCAGGCCCATAACTCCCAACATTTTGAGATGGAATGAGGGACACCTACCAGCAAAAGCATGTGGGCATAAGACACGCCCCCTGTCACACCCCCTTAAAGGAAAATTAACTTAAAAAAAAAAAACATTAGCTAAACCCACAAGGGCTTTTTTTTTAACCACTATTCCTTTATATAGGCTTTCATAATTTACACATGCAGCACTTTAGATTTTGGATGAAAGCTTTAGCACTGGGAAACACTCTTTGAAAGATAAAAAGTGCATTTTATATACAACTACCGTATTTATCGGCGTATAACACGCACCGGCGTATAACACGCACCCCAAGTTTAGGAGGGCATTTTAAGGAAAAAAAGTTTTAGGAGGGAAGTTTAGGGAAAAAAAAAAAACTTACATTTAAGCGTCATTTGCAGCTTGCCCAGCGTCATTGCAGCCTTGCCCAGCGTCATTGCAGCCTTGCCCAGCGTCATTGCAGCATTGTCCAGCGTCATTGCAGCCTTGCCCAGCGTCATTGCAGCCTTGCCCAGCGTCATTGCAGCTTGTCCAGCGTCATTGCAGCCATGCCCAGCGTCATTGCAGCCATGCCCAGCGTCATTGCAGCCATGCCCAGCATCATTGCAGCCTTGCCCAGGGTCATTGCAGCCTTGCCCAGCATCATTGCAGCCTTGCCCAGGGCCATTGCAGCCTTGCCCAGGGTCATTGCAGCCATGCCCAGCGACATTGTACCTTGCCAGCGTCATTGCAGCCATGCCCAGCGACATTAGAAGTCCGGTCCGGGTTTAAATTTCCCGCCGCCGAGACTCTGTCGCGCGCACCGCCGAAAAAGTCTGAGGCGCGGCCGAAAAAGACCGAAGCGGCCCCGGAAAAGGCCGAGCCGACTGTTCAGCTCCGATCGCGGTCCCGCCTCCCTGCTGTTTCTGGAGCGAGCGCAGGGAGGCGGGAACAGTCTGCTCGGTCTATTCCGGCGCGGCTTCGGGTTTTTTCGGCCGCGCCTCGGTCTTTTTCGGTGACGCTCGCTATTTTTCGGCGGCACTTGCCATTTTTGACATTTTTGCATTTTTTTTTGGGGTATCAGCGTATAACACGCACCACGACTTTCCCCCGATTTTTAGGGGGAAAAAGTGCGTGTTATACGCCGATAAATACGGTATATGGATCAGACCAAAATGAGGGACAAATGAGGAGGAAAGAGGGACAGAGGGACATTGTTCAAAATCAGGGACAGTCCCTCGAAATCAGGGACAGTTGAGAGCTATGCAGGCCTTATTCAAACTTACCTGTACCCTGTTCTGTGATGTAGGCGGATCCCTCCAATTTCAGGTCCATGTCACTTCTAGATAAATTGAAAATGTCAGCCTTTACCTGGCGTGTGGTACATCCCGAATGATCCAGCTAAAAAGAAGATGCAGTGAGTCATGTAGACTGCTAATGGTACAGTTTTAATAGTAATTAGTGGCAGCTGGTGCTTACATTTTTTTGGGGGGGAGAGGGCAGCAAAAAAACCTGCCCTCCCACTCGCACTACCCCTTCCCCCCGACACTCAATCGATCAGGAATGTGGCGATCCATGGCCTAACCTTATGCGGGGAGGCGCGGGAGGAGGTTGTGGAGGGATGAGCCAAGCCAGGGCCGTTGCTTCTCTTCCCGGACGAACGGCAATTGGCTGGGAGTCCTAAGACACCCGGGCAATCTGTCTCAGGACCCACTTCCTGATTGGCTGGGAGGAGAAGCAGAAAGGCATTAGCTAATATTAATTTGTTAATAATGTCACACAAGTGGGTGGGCTCTGTGCACCGAGCCTACCCTTTTTGAAGCCAATTAGAGCCTCCGGCTGTAATCACGTGCTTCTAAGATAAAAAAAAACATTGAAATACATGTGTCCGACGCCCTGCATGGAGATTAGGGGCTGGGTGCATGGATTACGGGGGTGGTGCCCCTAATGAGCGGGTCGTCACTGATAGTAATACAACCATATTCAGCATTGCTAAGATATTTGTTTCATGTAAGATGCTGACAAAATCAAGCAATTTTGAGTACTCCTTTTGCATCCAAAGGGATTTAAATGCAAAAAAAGTGGAAAATATATAAATTAATAAGCTCATTATTGTCTCTTCTAATAATTTACCTTTCCAGTGTAGTTTGCACAGAGGGGCTCAATGTATTCACTGGTGTGCCACCAGTTCAAATGATATCCGAATGTTCTTCTATGGCATATCTCAATCCTGTAATCTCCCAATACTGGCTTTCCATAGGTGTACCTGAGGAAACATTCCATAGTTCGTTTCAGCTTGAGTACACGAACAGATGGTCGGACATTCTCCTTCAGGATCTCTTGGTAGACAGCAGAATTCATAGTTCCTTTTATCACCAAGTCTTCCAGGTCCTGAAGCAGCAAAACAGCCCCAGACCATCACACTACCCCCACCATATTTTACTGTTGGTATAATGTTCTTTTTCTGAAATGCAGTGTTCCTTCTACGCCAGATATACTTGGACACACACCTTCCAAAGAGTTCCACTTTTGTCTCATCGGTCCACAGAATGTTGTCCCAAAAGTCTTGGGGATCATCAAGATGTGTTGTGGAGAAATTGAGACGAGCTTTGATGTTCTTTTTGCTCAGCAGTGGTTTTCTCCTTGGAACTCTGCCATGCAGGCCATTTTTGCCCAGTCTTTTCCTGATGGTGGAGGCATGAACGCTGACCTTAACTCAGGCCTGCAGTTCCTTGGACGTTGTTGTGGGTCTGTATATGTAAAAAAAGAGGTTGGGATGTATTTTTTTTTTTTTCTGTCAACCTAGTGGGCTGAATGAAAAAAAGAGGTTGATGTACTAACTATGCAATGGTACAGCAATATCCCCGCTGTGCTATTGTGCTCTGACAGTGGGACTCCCCCCCCCCATCAGAACAGACACCGGTCGTCAATTGCAGCCAGTGATCAGATGTCGATCATCTGCTGGTTTTCCAGCATGCTCGTTACCCAGAAGAAGCCGGTTTTTGGAATGAGCCGGGCTAAAAGTCAGCCAGTATATTCCGAATCAACCATTTTCGGATGATTTTCAGCCCATGTGTAAGCTCTCATGAGTATGACCTTGGTAACGCTCTTTTTTTACTATATTGTGACTGTAATATCTCCCTTTATATTTTAAAGTGCTGCACAAACTGTTAGAGCTAAATAAATCCTGTATAATAATAATACTAATAATAATAGGTAGACGTGCACTGCCGGAAAAAAAAATTGTTTTTGTTTTTGTTTCATTCGTGTTATTTTTTTTTTTTTTGTTTATTGGGTCATTCGCTATGATTGCAATTCGTAAATTTTAAAACTCATAAATTCTAAAAATTTGTAAAAATTCATAAATTAGAAAATTAGCAAATCCCAAAATTTTAAAGAATAACTAACTGACTAACTAATAATAACTAGCTATTAAATTATAGGTATTGCAATTTCCTTTCAAATTTTGGCTGTTAGTGAACGCAACATATACAAATTCATCCGAAGTTACGAATTATCCGAAATAACGAATTTCTGTATTGCTGCATCTAAACAAATGGAACGGAACTAATTAATAATAAATAATAATGGTAATATTAAAAAGATTTTTTATTTTTTTTTTATAAATTGTTTATTACTGAAGTTTTGTTAAGAATTACAAGCAAATGTAACATTCCAAACACAATATAGGATGAAGTTACAATCATTAATAAGAGTAGAATATTTATGTTTAAGTTGTCTGAATTACAGTATACAGAATAGAGAAAAAAGGTTATGGTATTACATCATGGTATTATATGAAACCTGAATGTATATCAACATTTAACATTTAACATTTATCAGATCAGTTTAGTGATCTATTCACAAATATCTGCTGGGATATCAGTGACTTATATTTATCACGTTATGAGAAGTGGTACCTCCGTATTGTATTCAGAAGAGTTCCACTTTCCCCAAATAATATCAAATTTTGGTAGGGAATCCTCTATGACCGCTGTAAGGTGTTCCATCCTACAGATATCTGCAATGGCCGAAAGAAATTGTGCAAAGGTAGGAGGTATGGTAGTTTGCCAGCATTGCGATATAACGCGTTTAGCTGCCAATAAAATATATGCCATCAATTTATTAAATGACTTAGCGATTTTATTAAGGGGTAGACCTAGTAAGAGATGTATAGGTTGAAAGGGGATGGAAATTCCCAAAACTTTTTTCAAAAGGACAGGGGGTGATAATGGGACATTCCCAGAATATGTGATAGTGGGTGCCTAGAGAGGAACCACACCTCCAGCAGTGACCGTGGGGTGAGAGTTTGTGGGCTGCTAAGAATTCGGGGGTCCTATACCAGAACATTAATATTTTGTAGGCCGTTTCCTTCTGGCCTACGCACCTGGAGACCTTAGAAGTGGCGTCCCAAATCCTCTCCCACTCCACCAGGGAGATAGGTCTATGAAGGACCCGGGACCACCTCCTCATTAGGGATGAGCTTCGAGTTCGAGTCGAACATTGCCTGTTCGCCTGACGGGGATGTCATGGGGACTTCCCTATGGATTCTGCATGACGTCAGAGGGGGCGGGGCCATCCCCGCCCCCCTCTGACATCATGGGGAAAGCCATAGGGAAGTCCCCATGATGTCCCCGTGCGTCAGAGGGGGGCGGGTCACCAGGTGGCCCCACCCTCCATTATAAAAGAACTGTCAGATGGAGTGAAGCCTCACACAGCGGGAGCCTCCCATTGAGCGAAGCGGCCCGACACAGAAGAAG
This sequence comes from Lithobates sylvaticus, assembly GCA_028564925.1. NCBI lineage: Eukaryota > Metazoa > Chordata > Amphibia > Anura > Ranidae > Lithobates > Lithobates sylvaticus. Next base: position 23,179,967 of record CM053036.1, on the reverse strand, counting down.
AGACGCCAACGCCGTGGAAGAAGATGCCAGACGAGAAGACCAGAGCAAAAAGAAGCAGATCGGAGGAAGAAGAAGATGGAAAAAAGATGGAAGAAGAAGATGGAAGAAGAAGATGAAGAAACCGAAGGATGAAGAAAGGAAGAAGACCAGAAGAAAGAAGATGAAAGAAGAATTTAATAAAGGAATTGTCAAAGACCGTCTCCTGTAATTTTTAACATTTTTGTCACTTTTTTGGTGAAATGGTAACCCCTTACCATTTCACACAGGGGGGAGGCCGGGATCTGGGGGTCCCCTTGTTAAAGGGGGCTTCCAGATTCCGATAAGCCCCCCGCCCGCAAACCCCCACAACCAATGGCCAGGGTTGTGGGGACGAGGCCCTTGTCCCCATCAACATGGGGACATGGTGCTTTGAGGGGTCACAGACCCCCAAAGCACCCTCCCAATGTTGAGGGCATGTGGCCTGGTACGGTTCAGGAGGGAGGGGGGGCCGCTCTCACCCCCCCTCTTTTCCTGCGGCCTGCCAGGTTGCGTGCTCGGATAAGGTCTGGTATGGATTTTGAGGGGGACCCAACGCCATTTTTTTTTTTGGTCGGGGTTCCCCTTAAAATCCATCCCAGACCTGAAGGGTCTGGTAAGGATTTTGAGGGGGACCCCACGCCATTTTTTTTTTGGCTCCCCTTAATATCCATAGCAGACCTGAAGGGCCTGGTAATTGAATTTGGGGGAACCCCCACGCTTTTTTTTTTTAAATTTATTTCTTTTATCAATGAATTTCAATGAATGACTGTTCTCTGTATTACAGGAGCCGGCAATTCATTATAGCCGCGAGTGATTTTAAATAGCTTTTTTTCCTGCAAAAATGACACTTTGTGACACGATATATAACAATAATAATAAATGCGCCCCTTGGTTACAGACCCGGACAGAATTTTAAAAAAAAAAGCACGGGAAACATGCGCCCCTTTACAGTCATATTATACACACCCCCCAGGTACGAAATTTAAAGGAATATTGCACTTTTATTGTTTCACTTTAAGCATTATTATTATCACTGCTCCTAAAAAAAACGTCCGTTTTTAAAACTTTTTTTTGCATTGATACATGTCCCCTGGGGCAGGACCCAGGTCCCCAAACACTTTTAATGACAATAACATGCATATTAGCCTTTAAAATGAGAACTTTTGATTTTGAACGTTCGAGTCCCATAGACTTTAATAGGGTTCTAAAGTTCACACAAGCTTTAGGTCTGTTCGCAGGTTCAGGTGCGAGCCAAACAGGGGGGTGTTCGGCTCATCCCTACTCATCATGTACGAGTGACTGTGTTTAGTGGTAGGAACTATTCTATGAAGGATTTTATATACAGTATAGTGGAGATTTGTTGGGGTTCATGAGGGCCAGCGGAACATAGCATTTCAAATTCGGTAGGTATGTCTAAAGTTGTTTGTGGGGATCTGGTAGTTAAAAAATGTTTGATCTGCAAGAAAGAATAAAAGAGTGTTTTTGGAATCTTATGTTTAGATTTTAAATCAGAGAAGGGGAGTAGTTTGCATGTCACTGGATGCACTAAATGTCTTAGTTGAAATATGCCTGCCTGGGTCCACGGTAACATGGAATCATAGGATAGGCTGTCTGTGATTTCTGGGTTGAATAAAACATTTATGAATGGTGAGCACTGAGAGGATAGAGTGTATTTACTGGAACATCGCTTCCATTTTGAGAGCGTGAATAGCATGGGATATAGACAGATTTTCCGTAGTTGGGGGATAAATTTATCAGAAGAGGGCTATAACATACAGCCCGGGTGAGCAGGGCCCGTGATAGTCATCTCAATTTCTGACCATATATTTGGGGCGAATTGGGATGTCCAGGAAGAAATGGCTCTTAGATGGGTAGCATAATAATATTTTATGAGGTCCGGAGATCCTAGTCCCCCGCATAGGCAGGGAGTCAGAAGAACCGAGCTGGCCAATCTGTGAGACACATTATTCCAAATAAAATTCATGAAGTTCCTATGGAGCATTTTAAGTTGGGTCATTGGGATCATTATGGGGAGAGTTTCAAAAAGGTATAGTAATTTGGGGAGTATAGACATTTTAAGGACGTTAAGAAATAAGGATTTTACACGTATGGCAGAGGAGCGTTTGAGGAGGATAGCCACCCCAGCTTTTCCAGAAGGATCAGAGGCAACATAGGTGGTGGGGGAAGTGTCTAGATGCAAATTTGAATGAGCCCTCTGCCTTGAAATGCGTCTCCTGGACCATGATCACATCTGCGTTAGAGGCTCTGAACTCTTTCAGCACCAGCCATCTTTTGCGGATGGAGTTCAGGCCTTTAACATTGCATGGGAACATACTAACAGCCATAACAATATATTGTGGACAAAGCATGCATTATATTCATAAAACATAAGTTCTGCATAAACCATGATGTAAAGAGCATGTAGAAAATACTTATATAGTTAAACAAGTGAAGGTAAACTAGGAGAGTGGAAACATAGTCATGTTTCCTGGTTGGATCAAAAAGGGATCCAGTGGGGGGCGTGCCCGGAAGTTGAGGGGAACGGACGTGCTACTGAAGAGCTCCGCCGTCCTTTAGAAAATCCATCTCCATCCTAAGAAAAAGAGACTAAGGTGAGCCTCAAAACTCACCCCAGCTGCTGCTAGACCCCTACACCTTCAGCCCCAGGGGTAATTGAACAGCCCGATCGGCCGATTAGGCCTTATTCTGGAGAGCGGCCTGCCTCACATAGCAGAGGGCCGCCGCCATCTTGCGGCCTATAAAACCTCCGGAATCCCCGGGCTTGAGTTCCGCAATCGGCGGAACGGGAACTAGCTAACCCACCCACCTACCCACTCATACAGAGGCAGATTAGCCCCGGGAGGAGCCCGGGAGGTGCGGACACCACACACGCGGCCGCCTGGTGGATAGGCCGCGGCTCCGGCCATAGAGCAGAGGGCCGCCGCCATCTTGCGGCCTGTAAGACAGCCGGAATCCTCGGGCTTGAGTCTCGTAACCGGAGCCAACTAACTCACCCACCTGCCCACCCACACCAAAGCAGATTAGCCCCGGGAGGAGCCCGGGCAGTGCGGACACCACACACGCGGCCGCCTGGAGGATAGGCCGCGGCTCTGGCCTAGCCTTTGAAGCGGCGGCCATCTTGCTACACCCGGCCGAGGAATACAACCACAATTCAGGCCTCCCGTGCTAATCCCCACAATATCTAGCCACAGGAGCCTGTTCCCCCCACTGCTACACACCCCTACCACCCACAGGACCTCAACCCTCAAAAACCTGCAGGACGGGGGCATGGCTTGACCTCAACTAAAATGGAGGCTTAGGCCCGGAGCTCCTGCATAGGACGGGAAAACAAAGTGGCTCACGGAGCATAGCGGCGCTCATAACACCCTGTAAACCGGCGATCTATCCCCTAAGAACTCTGCCAACATGTCCAGGAGGAAAAGGGCCGACCAAGGACCCAAAAGACTGACGGCATATTTCAAACCCCCTCTATCGCAGCATGGCAAAAGTGGTGCCGGCGCTTCTTCCTCCACACCTCTATCCATCTCCAGGTCTCCGGAGCGGTACACAGAGCGGCAGAACAACAATGCCCAGCACTCTCCAGGACACTCACAAGCATCAACCCCCCTGGGAAGAAGCCCTGCAAAGGCAAAGAGCAGACTGGAGGAAGGAAGCTCGCAACAGCATGAGGTGAGATCGTATGACGATTCACAAGATGACACTAGGGAGCTGCATGACTCCATTAACACATTCCCCACAACAAATCAGCCTGTTCTTGATACTACTCTTAAAGACATGCTTATATCTCTACGCAGCACTATTCACTCAGATATGATGACATGTATGAGGAAATTTGGCTCCGAACTAGCTGCAGTGGGTGATAGAGTAGATCATGTGGAAGTCAAAATGGGGGAATATGCCACCACGATTAATGATTTAATCGACGCCCATGACACCGTAGAGGAAGAACAGGCCTGGATGAAAGCAAAGCTGGCAGACTTAGAAGACAGGGCCAGGAGGAACAACGTGAAGCTGAGAGGTGTTCCTGAAGCAGTAAGCCCAGCAGACCTGCGTTCCTATGCCACAAAAATGCTCTCTACACTCATGCCGGATCTCCTCCCTATGGAGATTTCCATAGACAGCATACATCGCATACCAAAGCCCAGCTTCATACCAGATCATGTCCCCAGAGATGTGCTCTTTCGCATGCATTTCTATCAGACTAAAGAACGACTAATGCAAATCACCAGAAAGGGGGAGCATCATGGTACAGAATATTCCGAGCTGCAGTTCTACGCGGACTTGTCACAACACACCTTACAACTGCGCAAAAATCTTAATAACATAACCAAAGTACTGAGAAACCACAGCATCAGCTACAAGTGGGGGTTTCCAACCAAACTGATTGTGACCAAAGAAGGTACTAACCATGTGATTTCATCTCCTAACAAAGGTTTTCAGCTTCTAAAAACATGGAAGATCCTCCCTGACGAACCGTATCCGTCACCAGCTAATGGAAGCCCACACAGACTTCCACCAGAATGGCAGCAGGGCCGCCACACCTGATTCTCTACTGATTGACACTTACGTCCATTTCTTAAACTACTATTGGATCCCAAGCCGCCTAACACAATAGCCTGACACACAGGCCCCGTCCACAGGAGTCTCACCACGGGCATCCAGCCCCTACTACCTGAGCAGACATGATCTGCACACGGGTTATAACGACCCTCCTTTTAAATGTTGATTGTTTTGTTTCTTCTTTATCTCCCCATTTATCTTCCCCGCAGGAAATGTCTTCACCGCCTTCTCTTTCAGATGAACTCCGCTTCATCTCACGATACCAGCTATCGTTCCAGCTACCAAGGACTCTCACTAAAATTGAACTCCTCAACACTGCTCGTCAGCATCACTTCGCCAAGAACTCACTCCAGGAAGCCCATACCAGTGAGTACATTCCAACATCTAATATAAGCACACCACCACGTAAGGACAATGCCAATTAATATATTAACAATAAATGCTCACGGACTTAACCATCCGGCTAAGAGATTTTCTCTGGGAAAAGAGGCTCAAAATTCCCACTGTGATATATTGTGCGTCCAGGAGACACATTTCCATAAAGATGCTCCTCCTAAATGCACATTTAAAGGATTCCAGCACTACTTTACCTCTAATGCGCAAGAAAAAAAGAAAGGAGTTATGATTGCGATCAAAGACTCCATTTCCTTTAAACTACGGCAAGAAATCCCTGATGACAACGGTCGCTACATTATCTTAATCTGCGACATTAACAATACCCGTTATACATTGGTCAATGTGTATGTCCCAAACAGACGACAGATTAACTTCCTAAACAATCTAATGAAAAAGATCAGAAAAGTTCAACAAGGACTGCTGCTACTATGCGGCGACTTCAATATCATCTCTGACCCAACATTAGACTCTACTGCTACCCCAGCTAGGAAACCCTTGTCCCTGAGCAACTTTCTCCGACACCATGACATCTATGATGTGTGGAGATGTAGACACTCTAACGAAAGGGATTATTCCTTTTATTCCCACAGGCATCGCTCATACAGTAGAATTGATCTGTATCTGTCGGATAAATGGCTCCTCCAAAAAATATTGCATACTAAAATCAATTTGATCACATGGTCTGACCATGCCTCTGTCCTTCTCACTATCGCAGATGATAACCCAGTTAACAACGCGTATATGTGGCGTTCCAACGCTCAACTAATCTATAACCCAACTACCAAAACTAAATTGGAGGACCATCTTTCTGAGTATTTCCAGATCAACTCTACCCCTGATATTTCCTCATTTTCTGTATGGAATGCTCATAAAGCATTTATCCGTGGCATGTTTATCCAACAAGGAGCAAGGTTGAAGAGGCAGAGGCAGCTGCAGATTGACACGATACTGACAGAAATTAGATCATTAGAAGACCAAAACAAAAGCCAAACAACTCCGTCCCTTCACACGAAACTAGCAAACCTGAGACATGAACTCATTTTATTACACAAATTCGAACAAATAGAAAGAAAAATGAAACTGTCCTTTTATTCTACCAGCAATAAAGCAGGAAAAGCCCTGGCGCGTAAAATACAAGGACAACGTTTCAAAACCAAAATCCCATACATGATAAACTCCAAAACCAACAAAAAAGAAATGGACCCACAAAAAATCGCTGATTCTTTCAGCGACTATTACGAATCCCTGTACAACCTCAAAAACGATATTTCAACTCCACAACCCACAATGACCAGTATAGATGAATTTTTATCTAGAATTGACATCCCTAAACTAAATGCCGATCAACTTAATGACTTAAATAAACCCTTTACAATTCTTGAAATACTTAAAGCTATAGATGTCTTACCTAATAACAAATCCCCTGGCCCTGACGGACTAACAGGAGAATATTACAAAGCCTTCAAGACAGTACTGAGTCCTCACCTCCTTGGGGTGTTTAATGCTGCAGTTGCTTCTGCCTCTTTCCCGCCTGAAATGCTGGAGGCCACTATTGTAACTCTCCCGAAACCTGGAAAGAGCCCTGATGTGCCCCAGAACTTCAGGCCTATATCGTTATTGAACAATGACTTAAAATTGTATGCGAAAATCTTAGCACTAAGACTGGTAGACATACTACCAACGATAATCAATCCTGACCAATCGGGATTCACAAAAGGTAGGCAGACCTCGGACGCAACGAGACGAGTTATTAATATTATAACTATAGCAAGGAAATCTCGAACGCCTTCTCTGCTCCTAGCTTTGGATGCAGAGAAGGCGTTCGACCGAGTGCACTGGATCTATCTTTCCAGGGTGCTCACGAAATTCGGCTTTACTGGCCACATACTTTCAGCTATCTTAGCCCTTTATACCTCCCCATCTGCTAGGGTACTCACCTCAGGTATGTTATCTAAACCTTTTAGTATCACGAATGGTACTCGGCAGGGGTGCCCATTATCGCCACTAATATTTAACATGCTAATGGAACCCCTAGCCTCAAGCTTCAGAAATAACCCTGATATTCACGGCTTTGTCATAAATAACCGCAAACATGTTATCAGTCTTTTCGCTGATGATGTAATACTAATGCTTACAAAACCGTCAATATCATTAGCACATGCAACAGATTTATTGGAACAATATAGCACAATCTCTTATTACAAAGTGAACAACACTAAATCCTATGTCCTTGACCTAGGGCTTCCACTGCGGGAAAAGACATGTCTTAAAAATAAATTCCCATTCACATGGCAAGACTCTGGTATCACATACTTAGGGATTACACTTACTTCCCACCCAGAACAACTGTTTAAAGCCAACTATCTCCCACTAGAATCCAAATTACGAACAAATCTTTTAGCCTTAAGCAGACACATTCTATCATGGTCAGGTCGCCTGGCGGCTTTTAAAATGCAAGTACTGCCCCAACTGTTGTACATATATCGCTCTGTCCCTATACCGGTGAGCAAACAATTCTTTTTTTTTTTTTTTAAATTGTGTTTTTATTGAAAATTTCAAAGTTACAGAAAATGCAGTGTCATAAATGTATATTCAAGTTCAGACAACAAAGAAAAATGGGGTTCACACATGTGAACCACCTAAAAAAAAAACAACAAAGAAGAACACATGTACGGGTTGAATTAAAGTACATATAACTTACAACATAGGGGAAGAAGCCAAATACAATACAAGTCAGTATACAATTCAGGGAAGCACTTAGGACATTGAGAATTCACTGGGGTGTCGTATCAGGTAAGGAGGAATGGATGGTACGGCCAATCAAAGTGCGGTATCAGGTAAAGGGGTGCCATATTCAGACATGTCCCAAAGGTCCCATATTTTGTTAAATTGGGGGATACAATCGTGGACAGAGGCTGTCATGTATTCCATCCTGCGGATATCCGTTATGAGTTGGAGGAGTCTAGATTTGGGAGGGGTAGATGTGGAAAGCCAACAAAGGGGGATTAGTCGCCTGGCAGCCAACAAAAAGTAGGTCACCAGGCGGTTGCCCTGTTTTGTGATACCTGGGAAGGGGAGGCCTAGCAAATAATGAATGGGATCAAGTGGCAAAGATACGTCTATTACCTTCTGTATTAGCTCCATTACTTCCTGCCAGAGAGGTTGGATCAGGGGGCATTGCCAGAAAATATGATATAGGGAACCAACTGAGAGTCCGCAGCGCCAACAGTGGGCCGGGGTCGAGGGGTCATATTTATGGATGACTTCAGGGGTTTTGTACCAGGACATAAGAATTTTTATAGATGTTTCCCTCTGAGTGACACATTTGGAGGATTTAAAAATAGAGGACCATATTCTATCCCATTTTTGGAGGCTGATAGGTCTTTCCAGTAAGATTGCCCATTTTTTCATGTATAGGTGAGTAGTCTCGGACATAGGGACTGACTCTTGGAGAATAAGATGAATGGAGGAGACTAGGTGAAGTTGGTGGGGACCTTGAGCACAGAGTGATTCAAAGGGGGTGGGAATATCCAGAGTTAGGGTAGGAGAATATGTTTGGAATAGATGTCTAATTTGCAGGTAGAAATAAAACATTTTGGGGGGAATTGCGTATTTCTCTTGTAAGGTATCAAATGTGTGCAGGTGTCTAGATACAGGATTAACTAAATTACGCAGTTGGAAGACAGAAGCGTTGACCCAAGGGAGAATATGTCCCAGAGATAAACTGCCTGGAATGGATGGATTAAATAAAATGTTCAAAAGGGGGGGGCATGGGGATGAGAGGGAGTAGGACTTGCAACATTTCTGCCATATAGACAGAGAGAAATTCATAGGGGCAGTACATTGGCGTTTAAAGATAGAGTTAGTTTGTGGCAAGTCTGACCATATTAGGGAACATGGATGAACCGGGTATAGAACACCTTTCTCTATATCTGACCAGTGATTAGGGGCCTGTAGACTGGACCAGGAAACAACGGTCCTAAGGTGAGTGGCGTAGTAGTATTTTATGACATCCGGTGCACCCAGCCCCCCACGAGTTTTGCGAGAGAATACTACCGAGGCTGCTATACGATGGGCCTTATTGTTCCAAATGAACTTTAAGAAAGCCCTCTGCACAGCTTTGAGCTGTGAGAGGGGAATGGCTACAGGGAGGGTTTCAAAATGATAGAGCAGTCTAGGCAGAATAGCCATTTTGAGAACATTTACCCTGCCCAGGAGGGAGATAGGATATTTGGACCATGTCTGTAGTGATTTATTGATGTCTGTAATCAGGGGGGGGAAATTTTCAGAGTATAGTGTGGAATACGTTGATGTAAGACGTATCCCTAAGTATTTGAGGGATGTAGAGCACCATCTATAGGGATAGGAGGACTGCAGTTGGGAGAGGAGGGGTGGAGGGATATGTATAGGGAGGGCTTCTGTTTTTGAAGTGTTGACCTTATAGCCTGAAATAGCACCAAAGGAAGAGAGAAGGCTGTGTAAGGAGGGTAAGGAAATTAGAGGTTGCGTAATGGTGAGCAAAATGTCGTCTGCAAATAAAGATAGCTTGTATTCCCTCTGTCGCATTACCACCCCATGAACACTGGGTTGTAGGCGGATATATTCGGCCAGGGGTTCCAGGCATAGTATAAACAGTAATGGGGAGAGGGGACATCCCTGCCTCGTGCCATTATGCATGGGGAAGCAAGGCGACAGAAAGGAGGACATTTGAACCTGTGCAGATACTTGTGAATACAGAGCTTTTAGCGCACTAATAAAGGGGCCCCTGAGGCCAAATCTCCCGAGGGTAGCGAACATATATGGCCAACTCAACCTAACAAAGGCTTTCTGTGCGTCAAGACTTAAAACCAGGGCTGGAAGAGAGTTTCTGTCTAATAGGTCAATAAGATCTATGGTGCGTCGGGTATTGTCCCCCGCATGTCTGGATGGGACAAACCCCACCTGGTCTCTGTTAACGAGCTTAGGAATAAATTTGGACAGTCTGGATGCTAGAATTTTAGTAAATATTTTGTAGTCTGAATTTAACAGAGCAATGGGCCTATAATTGTCTGGAAGGGAGGGGTCTTTCCCAGGTTTGGGGATCACAGATATATAGGAATGTGTGAACTGCGAGTGAGGGGGTTGGCCTTTAAGGAGGGAGCTATAAAGGGATAGAAGATGAGGGGACAATATGTCTATAAAGGTTTTGTAATAGGAGTAAGGGAGGCCGTCAGGGCCGGGGGATTTATGTAAAGGGAGGCCTTTAATGATGTTGTAAAGTTCCTCAGTAGAGATAGGGGCATTGAGGTCAATGAGGTCTGTAGAGGAGAGAGTCGGGAGCCTAAGATCAGCAAAAAAAGTTTCAAAGTTATCTTGTGAAAAATTGAAGTGGTTTTCGGGTGACAGGCAATTATAGAGTTTTTTGTAAAACTCGCCAAATGTTTTAGACATTTCACGGGGACAGTAGGTTTTAGTGCCGTCTGTTTTAACAAGGAAGTCAGGGAAGGAGTTAGAGGGCCTAGGGCGGAGTTTATTCACCAACATTCTATGGGGCTTATTCGAGAATTCGTAAAATTTCTGTTTAGACCATAGTAGGGCTTTCGCTGTTTTGTTAAAATGTATAGTTTTAATTTTTTCCCTCAGTAGTACTACTGTGCGAAGCCTCGACACCGTGGGATTTCTCAACAACTGTTTCTCCGCAGACACCAAATCAGATGTCAGCGTCTGCAGGAGCCGAGATCTGTCTTTTTTTAATCGAGAACCTTCTGCAATACATACCCCACGAAAGACAGCCTTATGGGCTTCCCACAGTGTCGAGGGTTCTGGGACAGAGCCTTCGTTTAGCGAAAAATAATCCTTCAGGCTGGAAGCCAAAGAGTTACGCGTGGGTTCCGATCGGAGGAGATGATCATTGAAACGCCAATGACATGTCCTAGGATGGGGTTGGGATAGTAAAACATCTAGGGTTATAGGTGCATGATCAGACCATGTGATGGGGGCTATATCAGAATTGACAGTGTAGGGAATGAGAGGAGCTGAAATGAGAAAATGATCTAATCTAGAGTACATTTTATGGGCCGTAGAGTAGAAGGTAAATTGTTTGGTCGTTGGGTGTTTGATCCTCCAAGAGTCAAATAATTTATGCGATCTAGTGCATTTGCGGAATGCGTTGGCTTGGCAAACAATTCTTTAAAACATCGCAATCAATGATTTCCAAATTTTTATGGGAAGGTAGAAAAGCTAGAAGCGCCTTCGCTAAATTGAGCAAAACTAGGAAAGCCGGGGGCTTAGGTCTACCCATACTGGCAGACTACCATAGCTCTGCTATTTTAGCACAACTTAAAGGATGGTTTTCCGGCCAACCCACTTCACTATGGAAAGAAATAGAACAATCTGTCATTCCAGGAGGTAATTTATATTTATATACCTTAGCATTTCCATACCTTAAACAGATCCCCAAACATTTACCTCTTCCAGTCCTAGCAACACTACAATCCTGGAAAACCCTATCTGCACATCATGATTCTAGTTGTCCAATTATTCAAATCCCAATACCTTTATCCATTTTACCATTATTAATTCCTGAGCTATCTTTAGATGAATGGACCAAAAAAGGCATCTCCTGGTTACAAGATTTATATAATGGTCCTAAGCTCAAACCTTTTGTGTCTCTTCAAAAGGAATACAACTTACCACACCTAGAATACTTCACTTATGCTCGTCTAAAATCCTACACCACATGTACCTATATCCCACCGTATGAAGTACATTGGCAAATTAAAAAATATCTAACCTCCAACGAATGTCGTAGAGGCGGAATTTCCCTATTCTACAACATTTTACATAACAAATCAGTACTGGTTAAATCTCAATCTATGTTAGCCTGGGAAAGGGACTTAGAAACTAGCTTCTCGATAGAACAATGGAGTAAAGCAATTCATCACAATTACTCAGCCACAAAAAGTACTTCCCTCTGGGAACTATCCCACAAAGTCACACAGAGATGGTACTTAACACCATTCAAAATCGCTAAATTTAGTTCTGCAGCCTCTCCCCTTTGCTGGAGGCAATGCTCCCAAGTAGGTAATATCTTCCACATACTGTGGTCTTGTAGTAAGCTTGCAAAATTTTGGTCAACAATATTTGCAATCTATCGACAAGCGACAGGTTTAAAAATTTCAATTTCCCCTTCCCTTGCTCTACTAAATATAGGCATAGAAGATATTCCTCCAACACTACGTCAATTTACCACCCACCTATTTTTAGCAGCGAAATTAGTCATACTCAGAATCTGGAAATCGCCTGATGCCCCAGAAGTACACAATGTTATACAAACCCTTTCCACTCATTACACTTATGAATCCATACTAGCATCCATAGCAGGGAAACACACTGTATTTCTGAATAACTGGCAACCATGGATAGACTGGTACAAATCCTATAGGAAATAGCTAAAAAAAAAAAAAAAAAAAAAAAAAAAACAATTTCACGAATGAGAACCAATATATATAGGAGCTCATCTCCTCCTTATTGACAATCTTCCTGCCAATTCGAGCCCTATTATAGGCTCTCTCCCCTCCTTTCCCCCCTCTTATCCTCCCCAGTTAAAATTCCGTTTTCTTCCCTTATTACATATCGATTTCCCAGTTAGTGATGATTATTCTCAGGAAACCTTTCGATATCTCAATCTATTACTAGAAAGCTTCATGCTTCAACACAAGGCTATAGAATGACACGGAGGGGCTCTGGGTTGGTGCCCCTGGGGGTGCAGCATGATCCCGCGTGGGGCACCCTTGGGGGCGGACAATCCAGAGTACCTACCTACTGTTCACATTTAATATGACGGTAGTACTGAACATGCATATTCTGACTAACGATATAAATGTTGGTTATTATTGGCCTATACATGATTAATGTTGTGTATTTCTAGCACATGGTTTGTAAACTGCAATTACTTGAAGTTTGATGTGTAATATTCTTCTTTTTCTTTTTCGCTGTACTGTTCAAAAACCCTTCAATAAAAAACTATTGTTTAAAAAAGGGATCCAGTGTAAAATCATAGAAAGAAAAAAAAACAGTCAAATAAAGATGAACGTGTAAGAAAAAATAGACTGCATAGTTGGGTATGGGATCAAAAAGGATCCTTAAAAAAAGGAAAAAGGAAAAAATGTGAACCATATAGGTAGATAATCTGAGGGAGACGATCTCCACAGGGGGACATGGTCAAAAATCAGGACCATGTTGGGGGGACATGACAGTCTGCAAGACTCAACTCACCTGCCTCCAACTGTGTTTGTCCCAGAAACATTGCCCTTATGTGGGCACAACAAGGATGGGACGTCAGCCTCTGAGCCCAGAGACTCCAAAACATAGAGGCGAAACACAAGGCCTCCATGTTTAAGAAAACCATGAAGATATATCCAAGAATATTTTCAGATGGGGCCTTTAGATGTTGCATTCCTCTGGGATGAAGGTAGCTTTTCTGGATTTGTGGCGAACCGGAGTCCAAATCTTTCCCGGAGTTGAGAAGGGTCTGGCAGACAGAATCTGTGCTTGCAAATCCTCTTCAGGGATAGGGGGGAGTCACAGGTTTTTAATGAAAGATTCACTTTCTTGGAGGTCTCTCATGGAGTGTTGTCAGCCATCCCTGGTCACTGACAGGCGGAATGGGAAGCCCCATCGGTATGGGATCTGATGGTGCTGTAGATGGGCAGTAACCGGGCGCAGTGTGCGACGTTTAGCCAGTGTAATGGGCGATAAGTCGCTAAAGATTTGAATCTTTGTTCTTTTAAATTCCACTCTGGACCTGTTACGGGTGACTATGGTCAAGGCTTCCTTGCTTTCGTAGAAATGAAAGCAGACAACAATGTCTCTGGGATTGACACCTTGAGGGGGTTTGGGAGCTAGTGACCTGTGTGCTCTGTCAAGGCGCCAGTCAATATCAGGGATGTTGGGTGCCAAAGTAATAAAGAGAGACAGGAGATAGGGTCTGATTTCCTTGTCTGTAATGGATTCAGGGACCCTGCGGATCTGGAGATTTTGCCGGCGTTCGCTGTTCTCAAGATCTTCTTGTTGTATTTGCAATTGTGATACCACATTTTTAAGACTAGTGTTTTCATCTTCCAATGCTTGGACGTAGTTCACCATGTCATTGAACTTTGATTCTAGGTTATCTGTTCGTTCCCCTAGCTGGTCTATTTCCCCTCTGAGTTCTTGAGCCAGTTTGTTCACTTCCCTGGTTATATTATGTGTAAGGCTCTGAAGCAGGGCCTGCAGTTTCAGGTCCAAAACCTCCACCGTCACTAAAGTTGCCATTGCAGGCTGATCAAGCTGGTTAGATGCTTGTGATTTAGGTGGAGGTTTTTCAGTGAAAAGCGAGGGGTCGACCAGCGGGAGTGCATCTGGTGTATCCACGGTGTCCGCCGAATTAATCGAGGCCGGGGAATGAGGTATAGGAGGGCTGGAGTGCGGCCTGTGAGGAACATTTCTGGTACATGTGCCTATGATCAATGATCTTACCCATACAGTGTCCGTAAGGTAGCTGGATGGTTCCCGGATCGAGTGAAGGGGCTCCCAGAGCTGTAGACGCTGATGTAGCGAAACGGGAGCTTCGTATACACGAGGCGAGGCCGGAGCTTTAGTCCAGTGCATTTTATGAGCCACGCATGCGCCTCCCCATATTAGAAATTTTTTATTAATATTATTGTTGTTATTTATTATTATTAATTCATTTTACGTTCCATTCGTTTAGATACGGCATTTGTTATTTCAGATAATTCGTAACTTCAGATAAATTTGTCTTTGTTACGTTCACTAGCAGACAAATTTGAAATGAAATTCCAATACCTGTAATTTAATAGTTAGTAATAGTTAAGTTATTATTAGTTAGTTTTTTTTTTCAGATTTTCAAATTTTTGAGTTTTCGGTTTTTCATTCTTTTGAATTTTCATTCTTATTTTTGAATATTCGAATTTCCGAATTTGCAAACATTTTTACATTTTTCATAAATTCGGGAATTCGGAAATTCTAATATTTCCAAATTAACGAATTTGTTAAACTAAACGAATTGCACATGTCTATTTCATACAAATAGCACTCCCCTTTCCATGTGTGCTGGGCAAGTTTCATTGCACAAAATATTAATTTCACTAAGCTTAAAGCGGAGCTCCACTCTAAAGTGGAACTTCCGCTTATCGGATTCCTCCCCCCCTCCGGTGCCACAGTTTGCACCTTTCAGGGGGGAGGGGGGTGCAGATACCTGTATAATCCAGGTATCTGCACCCATTTCCGGGACTAGCTAGCCGCAACTGCCCCGCCCCTATCCGAAGATTCCGCCCCCCGTTGTGTCTTGGGAAACACACAGTTCCCAGGACACAACGGGGACCAATAAAAATGTGCAGCGCGACTCGCGCATGCGCAGTAGGGAACCGGGCAGTGAAGCCGTTGCGGCTTCACTTCCTGATTCCCTGACAGAGGATGTCGGCGGGGGCAGCCGAGAGACGAGCGGTTGCTCGTCATCTTCTGCCAACACCGCTGGAACCTGGAACAGGTAAGTGTACATTTATTAAAAGTCAGCAGCTGCAGTATTTGTAGCTGCTGACTTTTAATATTTTTTGTGCAGGTGGACCACCTCTTTAAGATAAGTTTACAGTAAAATATGAATGTCATAATGCAGCTAACATTTTGTATGCTTCACCTGCCACATAGTTTAACTGGTACAGATTCACTGTTGAAGAGAACAGAGTTCGGAAACTGGAGCGTTACTTCATATTTTGGGAGGACTGTGGTGACAAAAAAACAAATAATTTCAGTACAGACCTAGGAATACATATAGAAATATACAGTAAACAAAGGGGTTTATTTTCTAAAATTGGATAGAGCAAAATCTGGTGCAGTTGTGCATGGCAGACAATCCGTTTATAACCTATTGCTTGTTCAATTAAAGGCAAAACGTATTTTTTTTTTTTTTAGTATTGGATAGTGGAAAGGGGTTAGAATGCTTGCCAGTTTTTATTGCGGTCTGTGCCCGTGTCTATTTGTCCTGTTTACCATTTATAATTGAAAGCGAAAGGAAAGGAAAGAAAATCCCCCAATTATGGGTTGTCCCTAGAAAAGTAATAGAGGGGAAATCTTCCAATGGGGACACTAGTTCTGATGACCTGGGGGACTCAAGTAATTACCTTAATTTGCAGGAAAGGTGAGGACCCTTTCTTGCTCGGGACCTGCCCGCCTAGTCAACCAGCTGTTTGGCATCATGTACGGAAGTGACACACCCCCCTCTCCCCCCCGCTGTCCCGCATGGATTCGCCGATGGTCAGAAGGCGGAGTGGATGAAAGGATCTGAAAAGAAGCAGAGCGGAGGTCATCCTAATAGGGCACTGTGTAAGGAAGCTCTCACAGGCGGCTCAACATTTTTCAACAGCACAGCAGACACAGCGACCGGGAAGATACGGAGGTACTGTTGTACGGCTGCTCTAAGAACTGTATTAGTAAATGTTAGATGCAACTTAAGGATATCTGTACCCATGCCTAGGAATACTACGCACAGCTGACTATTAGAACCGTCACTATATCTGCACATTTGTCAGCACTTAGAGCAAGGAGGAGGTCTTTGCCTATGAATATCAAGCACAATTGATTACTAGAACTGCCTCTATATCTGCATATTAGTCAGCACAAACAGCAGACGAAGAAGATACGGGGGTACTGTGGTGTCTGGTCTGAACTGTATGAAGGAAAATGTGTAAATTGTCAGAACAGATACCGACTCTCCCATATTGATTGAATTGCACGTGTTTTTTCCAGTCTTGCTGCGGACCACCAGTAAGAACAGCTCACATGCTTTGCTCACTGTTTCCCCATGCTGTGGTGGTCTCTTCACATATCTGTTAACACATAGAGCTGTTGGGAAAAGAGTCTGATATGGTTTGGCACTGTCGGCGATCAGATTGATTGTCCCTAGTGCATCCCTACTGGCTGGGTTGAAGTGGAGTCTGATATAGCACTATGTACTGCTGCATACATTGCTATACTATTTCATTTTCTGCAAAGATTTCTTATAAAACTCTTCAAGATCTATCTGCTCCAACTTTACAGTGCCGCAGTAATACGCTGGTTAAAACCAAACTATGGTAACAGGAGGAGGAAAAGGCCTGAATAAATATTGGCCTTATAGACAGTCTGAACTATATCGGTATTTGAAATAGCAGTTGATGTGCTAGCTGATCTTGGGAACTGTCTTTACGTTTGTATGCTGTTTTTCTTCCCCCTCCTACATCTGCTATGGGGAGATATCCCCATATTATATGAATTGGGCTTTGAAATAAGACTATCTGTACTCATGGATTGCTTCTCTATTTGGCTGACTTTTTAAAGTGTGCCCGCTGGTCTGTACGAAGATAAAAAGCTACACTGACATTCCTTGTAAAAAACCCCTACAAGATCAATTAGACTCAAACTTGAAAATCTCAGGACTAGAATATACATTGATCAAACTAAACATCTGGGGTATACAAATTCGATCTTTTCATAATAGAAGTCAGGGATATAGATTACGGATGTGAATGCTCTCTTTTTTTTTTTTTTTCCTTTAATGGGCCCGCTGGTAGATTTCCAAGTTTATATATTGGTCAGTTTATACATCGATAATCGAAAATACCATAAAACTGGGGAAACAAAAAAATACAAATAAAAAACCATATGAAAGGAAGAACAACAAAGGGGAGTGAACAAAAAACCCCAAAAGGGAAAACAAACACCTCCACGATTAAACAATATATGTCTAAGGAGGCAAGCCCCAAAAGCCCAGGATTAGGAAAACAGCCAAATGGGCAGCAGGAGATGGCAAAAGAAAATCGGGAAAAAACAAGGTGAGACTCAAGACCAATCTAGAGACGAAATAAGTATTGGAAGTGAAATGGAAAGAAGTACAATGGAGGAAAGAAATACAGCAGATCAAACTCCAACTAAAGTGGAGATGACAGAAATGTTCCTAAGATTGGAGAACGTCATAAAATTAGAAATCTCCTCGGTACGTACTGATATGGGACATTTGTTGAAACGAGTGGAAGAGACAGAAGAAAGAACAGGTAAACAAGCCCAGGAATTAAGAAAACTAAATGCAATAGTGAAAACAATGCAACTGGATCAGAGGAGAATTTTATACAAATTAGAAGACCAAGAAAATCAAAATCGCAGACAAAACCTGAGAATCTGAGTGCTAACGGAAGAGAGAGGGGAGGATCTGAGAAAAATTATGAGCATCATTTTTAAACCCCTTTTGAATAAAGGGGCAGAGGAAGGCCTTAGGATTGAGAGAGTCCACAGGCTTAGAAAACCCAAAAATAAATTAAAATTTTTTTGCAATGTTTTTCCAATATCAGAATACACGGATAGTGTCTAAAGCGTGTATGTATGAACACGCAGAAAATGCTATTGGGAAAAAAAAACACAGCAAAATTAAATTTTTTTTGCAATGTTTTTCCAATATCAGAATACACGGACAGTATCTAAAGCGTTTATGAAAACGCAGAAAATGCTATTGGGAAAAAAAAAACACTGCAAAATTAAATTTTTTTGCAATGTTTTTCCAATATCAGAATACACGGATAGTGTCTACAGCGTGTATGTATGAACACGCAGAAAATGCTATTGGGAAAAAAAAAAAACACAGCAAAATTAATTTTTTTTGCAATGTTTTTCCAATAGCAGAATACACACAGACTATGGTGTATCTCTTACTATATGCAGTGTTGGTCCTAATGGTGCACTGAGCTTGCAGGTAAAACTTTTATATTTTGTCTGGCACTGGCCTCATGGCACTGTTAAAAGACTGTGCACTGCACCCCAGCCAGGGTACAATTGATTTAGGAATCTCTTCAATAATTCTCTCTGCCTCTTTCTTTTGCTTAATAAAGAAACTCCCTACTCTACTCTAGCTATCTAGATCGCTCACTGATCTCAGTAATTAGAAGAAAATTAAACACTTCCCGACCGGAGCCGGGCTAAGGACGGCCTCCAGTTTGCGGGGGTATATCTGAATGATGCCTGTAGCTACAGACATCATTCAGATATAGCCGGCGATTCCCTGCACCATAAGAACGATCATAGCGGCTGTTCTGCCGCTTGATCGTTCTTATGGGCGGCGGGAGGGGACGCCCCCCCCCTCCCGCCGCCCTCCGGTGCTTCTACCGACTCACTGCTTCCATCGGTGAGTCGGACACAGGAACCGCCGGCCTCGGATGATCACTATAGAGATTTCCAGCGGACCAGATGGTCCCCGGAGTCTCTATGATCGTTCGGAGGCCGGGCGCGATGTGATGACGTCACGCCCGGCCTCTGCATTCGAATAACGGCGCCGCCTCCGCTGGGAAGCAGTGATCGTTTTTTTTTTTTTTTTTTTTTTTTAGGCTTTCCAGCCTAGAGGTGAGATGTGGGGTCTTATTGACCCCATATCTCACTGTTAATAGGTCCGGTAATATTCCTGTTACAAGGGATGTTTACATTCCTTGTAATAGGAATAAAAGTAATCAATTTTTTTTTTTTTTTAAACTGTCAAGTTTAAAAAATAAAAGTCAAATTAACACTAATAAAAAAAAAAAATTTTTTAAAGCGCCCATGTCCCCGTGAGCTCGTACGCAGAAGTGAACGCATACGTAAGCCCCGCCCACATATGAAAACGGTGTTCAAACCACACATGTGAGGTATAGCCGCGAACGTTAGAGCGAGAGCAATAATTCTAGCCCTAGACCTCCTCTGTAACTCAAAACATGTAACCAGTAAAAAATGTTAAAGCGTCGCCTATGTGGATTTTTAAATACCAAAGTTTGGCGCCATTCCACGAGCGCGTGCAATTTTGAAGCGTGACATGTTGGGTATCTATTTACCCGGCGTATCTTCATCTTTCACATTATGCAAAAAAAATTGGGCTAACTTTACTGTTTTTTTTTTTTTTAGTATGAAATTGTTGCTGCGCAAATACCGTGCGAGATAAAAAGTTGCAACGAGCGTCATTGTATTCTCTAGGGTCTTTGCTAAAAAAACATATATAATGTTTGGTGGTTCTATGTAATTTTCGAGCAAAAAAATTATGAATATTACATGTAGGAGAGAAATGTCAGAATTAGCCTGGTTGCGAAGTGGTTAAAGGAATGTGGACTGGCTGACTGACTTTATCACACTAACTCCTAAAATCCTCTCTTAGCAGCACAGGAACCTGTCTATAGCAGAATGACGCTGTGTGCTGTGTGTCTGGACTATATATAGAGGCAGGGTCACATGCTGCACTGCCCAATCACAGCCATGCCATTAGTAGGCATGGCTGTGATGGCTTCTAAGGGCACAGTAGTGAAACTAGCGTCGATTGGCTGCCCTGCAGCTGTTAAAAAGGCGCCAATACATCGCCGAACACCGGACCCGAACCCGAACTTACAGCCAATAGTTCGGGTTCGGGTCCGGGTCCCGGACACCCAAAAGTCCAGTACAGACCCGAACTTTACAGTTCGGGTTCGCTCAACCCTAATCAGGAGTCAAATAGGACATTTCATAGAGTGGCAAAAGAAAGATACCTGGGGGGAAATAAAGTGAGCAAGCACCTAGCTAGCGGAAATGTTTAAAAAAAAAAAAATCAAAATAAAAACGGGGAAATGGTATATAAAACCAAAGATATAGCAAATGAGTTTATGAGTTATTATAGGGCCCTATACTCTGTCAATCAGAAGGGAAAACAGGAAATAGGAAAAACTGAGAAGATCAGGGAATTAAAAAAAAATGCTAGATTGCCCCATATATCAGCAAGCGATAGGACTATATTAGATAGACCGATAACCGAGGAGGAAATTCTTAAAGCCTTAAAGGTAAAAGTCTGGGACCTGACGGGTTCACGACCTATTATTTCAAAAAAATATAAAGAGATTATGGTCCCAAAGCTATGTCAGTACATGAATGGGTTGGGAGCCAAATATGGAATGGGGAAAGAGGCCCTGGCTGCATCAATCACGGTTATTTTGAAAGAAGGGAAGGATGGTACACTATGCTCAAATTATAGGCAGATAGCCCTCTTGAATGCGGATGCTAAGCTCTATGCTAAAGGTCTTGGCAACCAGGCTGAAGGAGTGGATGACCGCTATGGTCCATCCGGACCAGGTAGCGTATATCCCAGGGAGGGAAGGGAGGAACAATGGAGTGAGAACATTGCTCCTCCTTCAGGCCATTAATATCAGCAAGTCCCCAGGGCTATTCCTGTCGATTGATGCTGAAAAAGCATTTAACAGGATAGACTGGGGACTTATGATAAAAACGCTGGAAGACTTGGGCAGGGATGTTCGTTATCATCTCTTTTGTTTGTGTTGACGTTAGAACCCCTACTAGCAGCAATTCGAAATAACCCAGAAATCAAGGGCATCAAAATAGTAGAGAAAGAGCATAAGCTGGCAGCTTTCACTGACGATGTACTGTTTTTCATCTCAGAACCAAGGATTAAGCCCCATACACACGGTCGGACAATCCGCGGACCAGGTCGGTCGGATCCTGTCCGTCATACTTTGTCTGATGTTGGTTTTGCGTACACACGGTCGGACAAAGTTGTCGGAAAATCCGATCATTCTGAACGTGGTGACGTTTGTTGCCTACGACGGGACTACGTAGAGGCTAGTAGCCAATAGCTTTGGTCTTGTAATGTGATGTGAGCATGCGTAGCACTTTGTCCGGTCGGACAACCGTACACACGATCGGATTTGGTGTGATCGGACCGTGTTGTCGGCAAAGCTTTCCAGCAGGAGATAAGACTTTGTCCGTCGGACAATCCGACGTACACTGTCCGATGGTGCATACACACGGTCTGATTTTTCAACAACATTGTCCGATCGGACAGAATCCATGAAAAAGTCCGACCGTGTGTATGGGGCTTAACAATGCCAAATCTATTGAAGACTCTAAGATCGTATGGAGAAATATTAAATTTCAAAATCAACCTTAGTAAATCTGAGATTTTAAATATAAATATAAATAGACAGGAAGAAGAGAATTTGCAAACTGTATTCCACTTCCCTTGGAAGAAGAGTTTAAAATATCTAGGAATCAGATTAACCACCTCCCTAAGGAAAATTTACTTAATAAATGATATCCCTTTTTTGGATGAAATTAAGAAGGAACCAAAAAAAATATCAACCCGACCCCTTTCTTGGATAGGGCGTATCAATGCAGTAAAGATGGTCATGGTCCCAAAAATCCTATATAAGTTTCAGATGCTACCTATACCACTCCCGCAAACATACTTTAAAATCTATCATATCAAAGTTCATATGGCAAAATAAAAACCAAGAATTGCATCGGCCGTACTAGAAAATGTGAAAAAACAGGGGGGATTAGCCGTCCCGGAACATAGAAAATATTATAATGCCGCAGTACTTACACGAGTGGGGGCATGGGCGAAGGAAGATAATGAAAAAAAGATGGGTCAAAATTGAAAATTAAATGTGTGGTACACATTTAGGAAGGGTAATTTGGAACCCTCCACAACACAGGGCACTGGGTGGGAACACGTATGAAATAACACACAATGCATTCGAAATATGGGACACGATTCACAAACATAAATAGACACATAATTCACCTTTGGTTTTTTAAAAGAGAATGACTATTTTGCACTAGGGAAAAACTCAATTGGGGGGAATTGGATAAAAAATTATAATGCGCAGTTGAAAGACATTTTGAAGAAAGGTAAAATAAGCACATATCAGGAATTAAGATGGGACACAGAATTAATGGTGATTGATGGATGGCGTTACCTCCAGTTAAGACACTTTGTCGAGAAACTGCCCCACCCAATAAGAGATGGGGAGAATCGCAGGCCTCTGGAGCGGCTATGTACGAGGGGGAAATCAAGAAATAATATAGCTCGGATATATAAAATACTATCTGCCGGAGGTGATCTGGAGGTTCCGCAATACATCAAAAAATGGGAACACGAACTAGGGTCACAAAGAAACAAATATACTATTGATAAAATCCTGCAATTAACACATAATTCTGCCGTAGACACTAGGACGGCCGAAATGAATTACAAGTGTCTAGCAAGGTGGTATGCGACTCAGGAAAAAATAAGTAAATATCAACCGGGGAAATCCTCGGACTGCTGGAGAGTATGTAAGGCAGTGGGAACAATGGCCCACTTGTGGTGGGAATGCTCCATAATTAAACAATACTGGAAAGAGGTCCTACAATTAATAAAGGAAATTACCAACAAAGTTATCCCTGGATATGCCTGTTCCATGGGGTAGAGTATATGAGAATATGGAGAGTGTCTTGCAGATTTTGGAAGGATGTAAGTATAATGTATATTGTGGATTTTGTAAAAAGATATTTTCTATTTTAAAAAACTAAAGAAAGAATATAAAAAAAAAATAATGATAATCCTCCTTTGCTCTATCCAAAATGAAAAAAAAAAAAGTTTTGCTTTTAGTTCTACTTTAAGCTATGACAAAAAAAACTGGAGGCTGATGGGTTCCTATGCAGAGCTGCACCAGAGTTTGTATTCTATATTTTAGTAAATCAACCCCAAAGAGTAGTTCTTCACCATATTCCTCCACATTAAAGTTATGGACTGTGTCCTTCGCCCGGATGGTGTATTCCCCCAGCAGAGGCTCAGAGGAAAGTGGAAGGGAGAACTCAGCCAATCCCTGACTGAACATCACATTTAACCACTGGCCAATCCGATTCTTTCCTGGATCCTGAAAGCAAAATAATAGAATACTGTTATTAACACAACTGCATGCATCAAATTATTCTAAATAAGAGCTATAGTATCTCAAAAGACCATCTTTATATAGCTCGACAACTCTGAAATTTACCAACTACCTATCTCATTTAGTTAAAAAAAACATGTAGAACAATTTATTTAACCGCTTCAATACAGGGCTTTTAAACACCCTTCCTTACCAGAGCACTTTTTGCGATTCGGCACTGCGTCGCTTTAACTAACAATTGCGCGGTCGTGCGACGTTACACCCAAACAAAATTGACGTCCTTTTTTTCCCACAAATAGAGCTTTCTTTTGGTGGTATTTGATCGCCCCTGCGGTTTTTATTTTTTGAGCTATAAACAAAAGAAGAGCGACAATTTTGAAAAAAAAACACAATATTTTTTACTTTTTGCTATAATAAATACCCCATTTTTTTTAAAAAAAACTATTTTTTTTCCTCAGTTTAGGCCGATACGTATTCTTCTACATATTTTTGGTAAAAAAAATCGCAATAAGCGTATATTGATCGGTTTTGCGCAAAAGTTATAGCGTCTACAAAATAGGGGATAGATTTATTGAATTTTTTTTTTTTTTTTTTTTTACTAGTAATGGCGGCGATTTGCGATTTTTTTTCGTGACTGCGACATTGCGGCGGACACTTCGGACACTTTTGACACATTTTTGGAACCATTCACATTTACACAGCGATCGTTGCTATAAAATTGCAATGATTACTGTGTAAATGTGACTGTCAGGGAAGGGGTTAACACTAGAGGGCGCTGGAGGGGTTAATGTGTGTCCCTAATAGGAGTGATTCTAACTGTAGGGGGAGGGGACTTAAGGGGAGGAGACCGATCATGTGTTCCTCCGTACTGGGATCACATGATCGGTCTCCTCCCCGCTGACAGGACGTGGAGCTGTGTGTTTACACACACAGCTCCACGGTCCCGCCCGGTCCCGTTGTTTTAACAGGCAATCGCGGGTGCCCGGCGGACATCGCGGCCGCCGGGCACTCGCACCGGGTCCCGAGCGATGCCGCGGGCGCGCGCGCGCGCCCCCCAGGTGGCCGGGAATCCGAGGACGTCATATGACGCCCACCCAGGATGGTAGATCCACCTTGTGGGCGTCATATGACTATACGCGGGTATTGAAGTGGTTAAACACATACTCTAAATATGCACAGCAAAATATGTAATCAGTATTACCTGTAATTCTACAGATTGAATCTGAAAAACAAAAAAGCAGTAAATAGTAAGGAAACCAGTTACTACATGCCTGGCAACATTTCTTGATCAGATTAATACCAAACTGACTTTTTGTTAATATGTTCAAAATCCACCCAAAATCTTTTACTGTAATTCCATCTACTAATATTATTACTAAAATTATTTTTATCTCCTTATGCAAATGTAAATGCACTGTATCGTTGACATACATTTTTAGCCTGACACGTGGGCTTTGTGGCAAATGGTAATATACATAATCCAAAGGTAGACTAAACTTAAGGTAACTGTTAACCTGTTCTTCACCTTCAAAAAGATGGTTCCGAAAAAAGCTTACTAGTATGACTGTAACATTAAACTGTCTACTTAGCCAAAAAACAGTTGTGAGAGGGGGCACATGCGCGGCCCTTCAATATTGTGGACATGTGATCTGTGAGCTCCAGACCTGCTCTGCTTTCCGCGACCGCTGCACAGCTCCATCGGCATACATTCACCATGAAGGTAAGACATACAGACCCCCAGAGCCTCATAGCACCCCATGGTAAAGATGGGGGACCAATGACCTTACTATCGGACTTTGAAAGCTCCACGGCCTGTAGTCACAATGGACCGCTACTTGACAACTCAATCCCCATTCTCGATCACACAAGGAGGCCCAGAGGAATACGTTAGCACCCTGATGGCGGACGACAACTCCCAGCAAGCCCTTCCCCCACATCTCCCTTTACTCTCTCAGTCTATCTTAACCCCTGAACTTCTCGATGTCAAACTACAGGCTCTAGCACAGCAGCTCACAAAGGGAATAGCCCAAGAGGTGAGGAAGATTTCCAGGGAACTCAGAGGGGAGATTGACCAGCTTGGTGAGCGCACAACAACTTTGGAAACCAAGTTTGATGAGACATTACAGTATGTTCAGGCCCTGGAAGAGGAAAAACGGAAAATTGTATACTTACCTTCCGTAATTTTCCTTTCCTGTTGCATCACATGGCAGCATACACATATGGGTTGTGGCTCCGCCCCCACAACCTGATAGGACCACATAACTATTAAACCTTGAGAGGGCCCCGCCCCCACATTCTCAGTATCCAGATACCTCACCTCAGCGGGTGGGTATTTGTATGCTGCCATGTGATGCAACAGGAAAGGAAAATTACGGAAGGTAAGTATACAATTTTCCGTTTTCCTGTCGCATCATGGCAGCATACACATATGGGGAATAACTCGCAAACTGGGTGGGGCTGAGCAAAACAAGGTTTATTTACAAGGAATTGGACTGTATGATTGCCCTTCCAAATTCTGCCGTGGACAGCCTGGCGGCGTCCACCTTGTAGTGTGACATAAAGGTGCTTTTCGAAGACCAAATGGCTGCTTTACAGATAGTTTCCGATGAGACCCTGCAGAAAGCCGCCCAGGAGGTCGCCACTGCCCTCGTGGAATGTGCCCTGAAGACCTCCGAAGCGGGAAGGCCTTGAAGAGTAGGCTCTTTTAGTTGTCTTGATCTAGGAGGTGACTGAGCATTTGATGCTGACTGACCCTGCCTTAGGACACGCTGGAACCGAGAACATATTTCAGCTTTCCTAAGTGAGAAGGTAGCTGCCAAACAGGCCACCAGCCTTAGCTCAACATCCAGGGGATGTGGTTCTCTCACTCAACCAAGAAAAGACAGCAAATTTACTTCCTGGTTAAATTGGAAGGAGAAAGACACCCCATGGATAAAAGCAGTCTGGATTTTTAGGACCATTCTGTTCTGTCCAGGTATAATGTTAAGTGAGGCTCCTTGAGTACAAAGCCTGCAGTTCTGACATCCTTCACAGAGGTTGTAGCAACCAGAAATATGGTATTTAGGGTTGCAGAGTGTAGTCAATTCTGTAGGATAGAAATGAGGCCTTGATGGAAATGGGGACCATAAGCAAGTTTCACATAGGGAACAAATGGTTTCCTGTGAGGCCTATAACTTCATGCAAGCCTTTTAAGAATTGCATCATTAAAGGGTAAGGACTCCTTAGACCTCTGCAAGTGCAGACAAAGCCTAACTTTGAGCTTTTAAACATATTTGAACCTATGCCCCTGATTAGCCCCAGTTGTAAGAACTGTGGAACCTTGGCTGGTTTAGGTGATAAAGGACTCCACGCTTCGCTGTGTGAGATCTGTATAATTTTCCCATAGTCTTAGGTAAATCTTATTCATGAAGATCTCTGGATTGACAAGGTAGGCACTACCTTCACTATGCATAATTGACCTGGTAGCCACTGCCTCTCAACTTCCATGCCATCAAAAGTAGTCTCTTGGAGCTGGATGGAAAAAAACTCTCCATGAGAGCGAATCCGTCATTACTGGAAGCAGTGGTGATTCAATGATTAAGAGCAGGAGAGAGAGACACTAGAGCCTCCCAAGCCAACAATTGTATATTTGCAATTATTGATACAGGAAGCTCCGCTGACAGCCTAAGGATTCTACCCTTCCACTGTTGTCTAGGCATAATACAAATCTTGCTGCTCTTGCTAAAAAAGGAGTGAATGACAGAAGTGCTTTGAACACTACTCGGTTGAAGAAAATGCAATACTATTCCTCATAAGCTTAACATCCCATAACCTTCTAGGTGGGGTCTGATGTCATAATGTTCCGTCTGAAAACAATTGGTCAGTTACGAAAAACCAAGGATACTCCGGCATTGTTCTGCTGGAAGAGACTTCACTCCCAATGCACCTTTGGCTTTCTCTGTCAGAGGATGGAAATTACCTTGTTTCAGTTCTACTGAATTTTTCCTGTCGCTATTGCAGACAGTAAGACCTTTGTGAATGCCCTGGGGGAGATGTACAGACCGAAGGGGAGGAACTCACTGGTAAAGGAATTGAGGATGAATTGGGACAAGTAGGTGTCTGATAAACCTACAGGAGAATCCTGCCTCCCAGATTTATTAATAATATAATTGATTGGAGGTTTCCCATCTTGCACAACTCTAACTTCCTGTGCTGCTTGTAAAAAAAAAAATATATATTTTTTATTTTTATTTTTATTTTATTTTTTTTCGATCCAGCTACAAACTGGAACAGAATTTTTTTACTTTTCCATCAACTCTGGTAGCCTGGCTGACTGGAAGAGATTGAAAGGTGGACTTCCCACCTGTCAATGTTATATGGTCGTTATGCTCATTGAATTATCCCCCTGCATGGGTGAGTTTTCATGTTTTACTTTTTTGATAAAAATTATTGTAACTAGAAAGGCGGACCTCCCCTGAACTTCCACCAATGTCACGCCAATATAGCTGATATGGCCCACTGATCCTGAAGGTTTTCCCTCCAGGTGTGTGCATAAAGCTTTGCACAGGCACCCCCTGGATTAGTGCACCCTTAGAAGGGACTTCCGCTGTACTCCTAGGACAGGAGCCTTAGATCTTTTAAGGCTTCAATAATGAAGATTGGGTACTTCTCCAGTTAGTTTACTAATCTTTTCCCCCCCGTGGGATTGTGCCTCCTGGTGTCTAATTGGGAGTCGCCACCTTTATGCTGGCCCTTTGAGTTTTCTGTTTTTTTGTCAGATGATATTCGCCCTGACCCTCTAATGGTCACCCTTGAGATGGCTGTCTCCTGTCTACTCCCGAATAGATTGGATCCATGTTCTGGTGTCTTACACCATTTTTTTTTTTTTTTTTGCGGGATCGACCGACCATGGCTTCAGCCATAATGCACTCCTTGCCGTGACCGCGGGAAACACCGCTCTTGAAAAACGTCAATTGACGTCTGAAACATTCACCACAGAGTATGCCGCCAATTCCAGCTCCTACAAAGCTGTTACCGCCTTGTCTCTTTACTTTTTACAGACGGGCTTATTTAAAGGGTTACTCCACTTTTTTAATCTGCAGGGCTGCAATTTTCCTGTTTGTATGACTGGTTTCACAGATTTTCCCAGAAGTCTGCGTCAAGATAAGTCAGATTTTTTGGCATCCACTGCAATAAAAAAAAAATTTCATTTTGATAAGATATTCCCAATAGGGATGCAGACCCTGCCACTTTCCCAGCTGGTTGACAATTCTGAAACCACTCCCATTAGACTCATTCAGCACATGGGTTGGTTATTGCTGATGTGCCAGTACCTGCAGATGCTACAGTATGTAGGAGCACTTCAGATCTAGATCTAATTTTCAGACTAGAGCCTCCTTGAATGTGACATGTCTTGCCAGCTACATTCATGATGCATCCATCATTGGAGTAGACTGCAGCAGGTTGACCTCTAGCTTTTTCAGGGTATACAGTGGATAGCCTGTTTAGGAGGGCATTTTTTCTCTTACCCCTTTCAATTATTCCTGGATCAACTCTTCCAGTTGTTAAGTGAAGGAAATTAGTACTTTTTAACCTTGTGGAGAGTTTCCTCCACTTCAACCCAGGCAATTGTGTCCTTAGCTGCCCCTGCAAAAAAAGTCTCTATTGGGCAATCTTCAAAGCTTGTGCAAGCTTTCATATTCGGACACCACCTACTGGTTCTGGTTGGAAGCGCTATGCAATTTATGCACTGTAGCTTATCAAGCAATGACTTTCCACCACAAATGCAGCAACCATTAGGGTAGGCTGGTAATTTGTGGTGTTTGTAAACGGGGAGCAAACAAAATGAGAGGTGAGATGATGACATTGATCAATCTTGCCTATATGTCTGCCCTTTATAAAACGGTGACTGTTCTGGCTTTAGCAGGCTCTCTTCATCTTGAGGTCCTTGCAGGGCTGTATAGTGCTTGTTCATTTGACACACTAGCTTGGCGGGCAATGACTTTCCACAACAAATGCAGCGATTATTAGGGCTGGTAGTTCTGGTTGGAAGCGCTATGCAATTTATGCACTGTAGCTTGTCAAGCAATGACTTTTCACCACGAATGCAGAGACCATTAGGTCTGGTAATCTGTGGTGTTTGTAAACGGGGAGCAAACAAAATGAGAGGTGAGATGATGACATTGATCAATCTTGCCTGTATGTCTGCGCTTTGAACGGTGACTGTTCTGGCTTTAGCAGGCTCTTCATCTTGAGGTCCTTGCACAGCTGTATAGTGCTTGTTAATTTGACACACTAGCTTGGCAGGCAATGACTTTCCACAAATGCAACGACTATTAGTGCTTGTAATTTGTGATGTTTGTAAACGGGGAGCGATGATAATGAGGGGTGAGGTGATGAGATTTAATCAACATTGCCTCGATGTCTGTTCTTAGATGGTGACTTGTCTTGACCGTCAGAAGGCTCCCTACATCTTGTAGTCCTTACAGGACTATAGATATTGGCTCTCTTTTTCTCAATCTTCACTACTTACCTAATCCCTATACCTTAATGGGTGGTCTGACTGGACAGCGTTTCCCATAGGAACAGAGCAAAGCAGCAGATTGAAATGAAGGACAGGATAATGCTAAGTCTCCACTACTGCGACCTGAAAGTCGCATGATTTGCTGCAATTTTGATGCAACTTGGAACAATGCTTGTTATATTCTTAAGGTCTATGAACACAGATATAAATGAACGGTACTAGTTGTAAATCATGGGGTACGGCTTGTCATGCGACTTTGCAGTAACAAGTCGCACTAGTGGAAACCAAGCCCTAACACCAGTGCAAGCATTGAAAAGGAGATGGGGAAAAACCCAGGTGAAGGCCATAAAAAGGGAAACATACCTGCAAACAATGACCACATAAGCATCCAGCATGCATGAGTAGAGAGCTCCACCATTTGTTGCCCAAAAAACTCCATAAAAAAACATTTAGAAGCAAACAGAGCTCCTATATTTTGTTCCCAGAAGCACCTATAGGACTTGTAGTGTGTTCGTGGCAGGCAGGCACTGGCAGCAAACAGAGCTCCTATATTTTGTTCCCAGAAGCACCTATAGGACTTGTAGTGTGTTAGTCCCATCACACAGAGATCATATATTTTGTTCCCAGAAGCACCTATAGGACTTGAAGTGTGTTAGTCCCATCACACAGAGATCCTATATTTTGTTCCCAGAAGCACCTATAGGACTTGAAGTGTGTTAGTCCCATCACACAGACCTATATTTTCTTCCCAGAAGCACCCATAGGACTTGTAGTGTGTTAGTCCCATCACACAGAGATCCTATATTTTGTTCCCAGAAGCACCTATAGGACTTGAAGTGTGTTAGTCCCATCACACAGAGCTATATTTTGTTCCCAGAAGCACCTATAGGACTTGAAGTGTGTTAGTCCCATCACACAGAGATGCTATATTTTGTTCCCAGAAGCACCTATAGGACTTGAAGTGTGTTAGTCCCATCACACAGAGCTATATTTTGTTCCCAGAAGCACCTATAGGACTTGAAGTGTGTTAGTCCCATCACACAGAGATCCTATATTTTGTTCCCAGAAGCACCTATAGGACTTGAAGTGTGTTAGTCCCATCACACAGAGATCCTCTATTTTCTTTGCAGAAGCACCCATAGGACTTCTAGTGTGTTAGTGGCATCACACAGAGCTCCTATATTTTCTTCTCAGCAGCACCCACAGGACTTCTAGTGTGTTAGTGGCATCACACAGAGCTCCTATATTTTCTTTGCAGAAGCACCCATAGGACTTCTAGTGTGTTAGTGGCATCACACAGAGCTCCTATATATTCTTCTCAGCAGCACCCACAGGACTACCGACTACAATGGCTGGAAGACCGCCAAGGGGAGGCAGAGCCAAGAACACAGGGCAGGCAGGCTCTGTTTCTAGTGGCCGTGGCCGTGGACGTGGTCGTGCATCGTCATCAGCACGTGGCCATGGGACACGCGCGTCTTTGTTTTCGGCAGCTGGACATGTGGAGCCGCATCATGCTGAAGGCTTGGTAGAATGGATGACCAAGCCCTCCTCATCCTCCTCATCCTCTCTCACCCAGGCTCAGGGTACTGGCAGAGCAGCTGCCAACGCGTACTCAATGGCATCATCAGCCACCCCTTCCCTAGACCCACCATGTCCTCCTGAGGAGTCCCCCGAACTCTTTGAGCACAGTGTTGGGTACATGCTCCAGGAGGATGCCCAACGATTCGAAGGCTCGGATGATGATACCCAGCTTGAGGAATCTGGCAGTACTGTTCCACCAGCTGCAGCTTACTGCCAGGTTTGCTCTAGTGGTGAAGAGGGAGGGGATGATGAGGTCACTGACTCCACGTGGGTGCCTGAAGGGAGAGAGGATGAGGAGGAGGACGAGGAGGAGGAGGATGCGGCGTCACATGTCCAACGAGGCAGGATGCCCCCTGGAGGCCAGGTAGAGGCCAGCACAGCAACTGTACAACACCGCAGAGCTCCGCCTGTGCAGGGCGCTGCCTCTGCACGTTATCAGAAAAGTTCTTTGGTGTGGGCCTTTTTTGAGACGAGTGCATCAGATCGCACCACTGCTATTTGCAATATTTGTCTCAAGCGTATCTCGCGTGGCCAAAACATCAGCCGCTTGGGCACCACAAGCATGACCAGACATATGTCGACCTGCCATGCAGCTCGTTGGCAGGCACACATAAAAGACCCACACCAAAGAACTAAGCGGACCTCTCCTTGCTCCTCATCAGCTGGGATCTCCATCCCCACTACACCTTCAGTCCTCTCTGAAAGCTGCTCTGAGAGGACTGAAGGTGTAGAATTAGGTGTGTCACAACCAAGTACTTGCAGTACACCGACGTCCGATTGCAGCAGGCAAATTTCCCTGCCCCAGCTGCTGGACCGTAGAAAGAAGTACACTCCCAGCCATCCACATGCCCAGCAATTGAATGCTAGCTTGGCTAAATTGCTAGCACTTCAACTGCTGCCTTTTCAGTTGGTAGACTCGGCCCCCTTCCGTGAGTTTGTTCAATGTGCGGTTCCTCAGTGGCAGGTTCCCAAACGCCACTTTTTTCTCACGGAAGGCGATTCCGTCTCTCTACCGGCATGTGGAAGGCAATGTCCATGCCTCGCTGGACAGGGCGGTCAGCGGTAAGGTGCATATTACCGCTGACTCATGGTCCAGCAGGCATGGACAGGGACGGTACCTTTCTTTCACAGCCCATTGGGCCACTCTATTGGCAGCTGGGAGGGATGCAGGACAAGGTGCAGTAGTGTTGGAGGTTGTTCCGCCACCACGCCTCCAAAACGCTACTACTGCTACTGGTTGTGACACACCTCTCTCCTCCACCCCCTCCTCTTCTTCTTCCTCCAGTGCTCTGTCCTTGGAACCAGCGGTGCTCCGTAGGCGTACAAGGGGCTACGCAAGTACGCAGGCAAAAAGATGCCATGCCGTGCTTGCGCTGGTGTGTTTGGGGGACAGGAGCCACACTGGGCCAGAGGTTCTGGCAGCTGTGCAGGGGCAGGCCGAGAGGTGGTTGACGCCACGTCAGCTTAAGCCAGGAATGGTCGTTTCTGACAATGGCACCAACCTCCTCTCCGCCCTGCGACAGGGGCAGCTCACCCATGTGCCCTGCATGGCTCACCTCCTCAACCTGGTGGTGCAGCGGTTCTTGGGCAGGTTCCCAGGCTTACAGGATGTCCTGAGGCAGGCCAGGAAAGTCTGTGTGCATTTCCGCCGATCTTATAATGCCAGTGCTCGGCTGACTGAGCTGCAAAAGGAGCTGAACCTGCCCAAGAACCGCCTAATATGTGACATGCCCACCAGGTGGAACTCAACGTTGGCCATGCTGCAGCGACTGCACACGCAGCAGAGGGCCATCAATGAGTACCTTTGCGACTACGGCACCAGGACAGGGTCAGGGGAGCTTGGTTTTTTTTCTCCACGTCAGTGGAGCATGATCAGGGATGCATGCACTGTCCTCTCACCATTTGAGGAGGCCACGAGGATGGTGAGCAGTGACAGTGCATGCATCAGTGACACTGTACCTCTTGTCCACCTGTTGGAGCATACGCTGCGTGGGATAATGGACAGGGCACTTGAGGCAGAACAGAGGCAGGAAGAGGAGGACTTCCTTGCCTCTCAAGGCCCCCTTTATCCGGACAGTGTTCCTTCTGTCCCACCCATCACACAGGAAGAGGATGAGGAGGAGGAGGAGGAGGAGGAGGATTGTGTGAGCATGGAGGTGGAGCCTGGCACTCAGCATCAGCAGCAGCAGTCTTTTAGGGATGATGTACAGTCCCAACAAACCAGTGGACTTGTACGTGGCTGGGAGGAGGTGGCTGGCGATCATGTCATCCTCAGTGACCCAGAAGACTCCGGACCGAATGCCTCAGCTAACCTACGCTGCATGGCCTCCCTGATCCTGCAAAGCCTGCGGAAGGATCCTCGTGTTCTTCGGATCAAGGAGAGGGACCATTACTGGCTGGCCCTCTCCTTGATCCACGGTACAAGGGTAAGGTTCCGGACCTTATCTTGCTGTCGCAGAGGGAGCAGAGGATGAGACATCTCAGGGAGGCCTTGCAGAAAGGTCTGTGCAACGCGTTCCCAGAAACTGGGAGGTTACAAACTCCTGGTCCTGGGCGACGAGTTGCTGAGGCTTCGGTCAGTAGCAGAAGGAGCGGTGGGGAAGGTGGACGTCTGACCGATGCGTTCAGACAATTTTTTAGTCCGCAGCCCCAAGGTATGATCGGTTCCAGCAACCATCGCCAGCGTCTGATATACATGGTGCAGGAATACCTTGGGGCAAGGTCAGACTTGGACACCTTTCCCACCGAAAATCCTCTGGCTTACTGGGTCCTGAGGATGGATCACTGGCCAGAGCTTGCACAGTATGCAATTGAGCTACTGGCCTGTCCTGCCTCCAGCGTTCTTTCCGAACGCACATTCAGTGCTGCTGGAGGATTTGTCACCGATCATAGGGTGCGCCTGTCCACCGCCTCGGTTGATCGACTGACCTTCATCAAAATGAATCAGTCTTGGATCACCACCAGCTACCAGGCACCTGAAGCGGATATAACGGAATAATTTATAATGTCACATCCCTTCAAGACTGCCTATGCTGATGCTGAGTGACTGTCCTCTTATGTTCACTGACTATCCTCTTCCTCCTCCTCAATGATCCATGCCACCACACCAGTGCCTAAGGCACAATTTTTCAGCCCCTGTTTAACAGGGGCGTGTACATACAATTTTTATAAAAAAATGCTTCGCAACACGTGTGACTGCTGTGCTCCAAGTACAGTATCTGTGAGGGGTTGCAGTGTTGTGGCACCAGCACCAGTGCCTAAGGCACAATTTTTCAGCCCCTGTTAAACAGGGGCGTGTACATACAATTTTTTATAAAAAAAAAAGCTTTGCAACACGTGTGACTGCT
The DNA here is from genome assembly GCA_028564925.1 of Lithobates sylvaticus. Lineage (NCBI taxonomy): Eukaryota > Metazoa > Chordata > Amphibia > Anura > Ranidae > Lithobates > Lithobates sylvaticus. The sequence goes on along the minus strand of CM053036.1, from coordinate 23,144,820 downwards.
GTGCTCCAAGTACAGTATCTGTGAGGGGTTGCAGTGTTGTGGCACCAGCACCAGTGCCTAAGGCACAATTTTTCAGCCCCTGTTTAACAGGGGCGTGTACTTACAATTTTTTAAAAAAATGCTTCGCAACACGTGTGACTGCTGTGCTCCAAGTACAGTATCTGTGAGGGGTTGCAGTGTTGTGGCACCAGTGCCTAAGGCACAATTTTTCAGCCCCTGTTTAACAGGGGCGTGTACTTACAATTTTTTAAAAAAATGCTTCGCAACACGTGTGACTGCTGTGCTCCAAGTACAGTATCTGTGAGGGGTTGCAGTGTTGTGGCACCAGCACCAGTGCCTAAGGCACAATTTTTCAGCCCCTGTTTAACAGGGGCGGGTAATTACAAATCTTGATCTAATAGTTCACAGCAGGGCCCATTCCTGCGCCCACCAAGAGTAACTATGAGGGCCTACAGTCTTGTGGCAACACCGTCCACCACCACCGCCAAAGGCCCAATTTTTCTGCCCTGTTCATCAGGTGCTTGCAATTACAAATCTTGATCTAATAACTCACAGCAGGGCCCATTCCTGCGCCCACCAAGAGTAACTGTGAGAGCTTACAGTCTTGTGGCAACACCGTCCACCACCACCACCACCCCCAATTTTTCTGCCCTGTTCAACAGGTGCATGCAATTACAAATCTTGATCTATTAACTCACAGCAGGGCCCATTCCTGTGCCCATCAGTCTTGTGGCTACACCAACATCTAATAGGGCAAATTTCTGCAGAGTATATACGCCAGGCCCCTACTTTCAAACATCCAACTTACAAACGACTCCTACTTGCAAATGGAAAACAGGAAGTGAGAGGAAATCTACCCCTAGGAAGGGAAATTCTATCCTGTTAGATTTAATTTGGGAAAAAGGTATCTCCTCTCTACTGATACTTTATCACCAATCCTTGTTTCAATTAAAACCCCACTTTTCCAAAAACATTTGTCATTGGGACGGAAAGTGAGGTGACATGTTCTGAACAGATGTGCAAAGACAGCAAATGTTACAGGGGTGATAACCCCTCCCTATGTTCTCCAAAAAGCTTAAAAATAGATTTTTTTGGGATCGAGCTACACTTCATAATGTACCTGTTCAGATTCTACTTAAGAACAAACCTAAAGCCGCAAGTGGTTTTAAATGGCTTCTTTTTTTCCTTTACAAATGTCATTTTGTGCAATGACAGTTCTAAACACGGGAAACACATGCCACTTCACAGGCATACTTTAGACACCCCCCAGGTACCATATTTAAAGGAAAATTTCACTTATTTTTTTTCACTTTATGCATCATTAAAATGACTGCTCCCGAAAAAACGTTAGTTTTTAAAAAGTTCTTTTTGCATTGATATATGTCCCCTGGGGCAGGACCCGGGTCCCCAAACCTGTTTTATGACATTAACATGCATATTGGCCGTTGTAATTAGCACTTTTGATTTCGAACGTTCGCGTCCATTATAACGTATAGGGTTCGAAAATTCGCGCAAACTTTCGGTCCGTTCGAAGGTTCTGGTGCGAACCGAACCCGGGGGTGTTCGGCTCATCCCTAGTCTTAAGCCAGCAAAATGGTCCGGGGCTGAAAGTGGTTAAAGAGTCATATGAGTTGTTAGAACACAGTACACTGCAAGAACCATGAATCCCCACCAGTAGAACAATACACTAAATCAATGATCAGGTAGCAGCAGTACACTATGGTGACACCTAACGTGTGAAGCAATCATCGTTTATGTACACGTGCATGCCCTACGCACGTTTATTCACATGCAGATATCGGGGTCGGTGGGGATGGTTTTAGTTTTTATTTTATTAATTTTTTCACTTAACAAGCCCCTATGTGATAGTTTGTTGAAGTGACAGGCTCTCTTTATTGCATCTGAGGTCTGTTATATGATCATTAGACATGTGCGCCATCATTAAATTAGTTTAGTTTCGTTCCGTTTCGTATAAACCGTTAATTCGTATTTCGTAATTTGTGTCCGAAATTCAATTTGGATTCGTTTCGTACGAAATACGAATTTTCGTTAGGTTCGTTAACTTTTCGTAACAATTACGAGCGTTCATTATGGTGAATTTGAAAAGCAAAAAATACCTTTCTCAATATGGCAGTCGTCGGACTCATTATGCTGATTATGAGGGGCTCCCACCATCCCTGTGCTGTGCTGACTTCCTGGGTTTTTAACTTCATCATAACGAATGATCGTAATTATTATGACAATGATAAAACGATATTAAAAAGGAAGTAAAGCCAATCAAAAAACAAATAAAAAAAATGCACCCTGCAAGGTAAAGGCATAATGAGCTAGTATGCATAGCTTCCGGGTCTCATTGCTCCGGGACTGTGATTCGCGGGAGCCGCGATGACGTTACTCCCGCGCATGCACATGCGCCGTAGACAGCGGTGCCTGTCTTTTTGCAAAGATATTTCTTGGACCTACAGGTAAGCCTTAAAGCGGTTCTGCACTGTCTGTAGTTTTTTTTTTTTTTTTTTAGTGCAATGCAGTGGATTATGAGATGTAATTCAAGTACTCATGTGTCCTATTTCATGTGAACCCACACAGGCACTTCAGATGGCCCAGCATGCACCGCCGTTACTGCGCCGATCTTGCACGTGCACAGTAACGGCAAAGTGTGGCTCGCCTTCACCAAGATTTCGGAAGATGTGGCCGAAATCTCGAGAGATTTCGGAAGATGTCCACACTGACTCCTGGGATCAATGACACCAGACCCCAGGAGACAGTGCGGCGTGACATGGATCGACGCAGAGACCCCGCCCACCGCCGAAGAGACAGAGGAAAGAACATCAGCAATTACAAGGTAAGTGGAAAAAAAATTAAAAATAAAAACACTTCATTTAGTACTCTTTGCCTGATTTGGAAGGCAAAGAGATTTACTAAATGAAATGTGTGCAGAACCGCTTTAATCTAGGCTTACCTGTAGGTCAAAGTGAAAGGGAACCACCGCCCAAGGATAGCCCTCCAGGGCGGATGCTCTTCTTCCTATCAAGGAGCCCCAGGTGCTGGCTGATACATACACAATAGGCAGGAAATGGTAGAAAAACTCTGGACAGCCGCACACCGGAAAAAGACTTAAAATCCTTGTGTTGTTTATTAAAATTCAAGGGTCACATCACATCAAATGGTCCACAGCAAAGAAAAAGGGGTACAAAATCTGATGCGGTTCGCACTGGAATCAGTGCTTACTCATAGCTGTAGGTCAAAGTGGTTTGTAAGGGTTTACAACCACTTTAACGAACATTCTTATTTTGTCCGATTCTGAATCTCCCATCGATTACCAGTACCAGTCTCCCACTCCCATATTAAAAACGGTCATTTTCCCAACCCTCACTCAGCAGCAGAGAAGAAAACCTCTGATTGGTCAACAAAACACCAGTCACGTTTCCGTTGTTAAGGAATTTGGATCCGAAATTCGTAAACAAAATTTTAGTACAAAATTCGTAAGCATAGCAATTCGTATTTTGTGTCCTCCCGAATGTAGGAATTTACGGAAATTCGTACGAATTTACGGAAATTCGTACGAATTTACGGAAATTCGTACGAATTTTCGATTCGTACTAAACGAATCGCACATGTCTAATGATCATATGAGTATAGGGTTGTGCTCAGTAACCTGGGTAGCAGGTGTCCAATCGGATCAAGCAATCTATAGGATCAGCCAATATTGCCACTTACGGTGACGCACAGCAGTGTAAAAGAAAAGTGGGTTTTTAGTGCATGTGAACTGCATTCTGATGGGCCAACTTCACAGTTAAGATTACTAGCCATCAGATTTGTCCGTAGTCTTTACAATGCATAATGAGGCCCCTTTAACACTTGTGTGACTTGTCCTGCGACTTGGGACTACAAAGTCGCATGACAAGTGGTACCCCATGATTTCCAATGATTACCATTCATATCTGTGCGTCTTCAAGTCACAGTGACTTCAAAGTAGTCCCTGTACTACTTTGGTCCGATTTTGTTGAGGCAGAGACCTCAAGATTACATAGATATTGCTTCAAGTTGCATCAAAATCGCATCAACGCCACGGTAAAAATTGTGGCAAAAATTGCGCGACTTTCAAGTCGCACATGTGTGAAAGGAGCCTAACGATTGGATTTTACTATCGTGGGTACTTCACCTACCCGCGGTAGTAAAATCCGATGATTTTTCCTGTGCATGCGCTGTAAAGACTACAGAAAAATCTAATGGCTGTTAACTGTGAAGTTGGGCCATCAGAATATGGATCTGACAAATTGTGGTCTGACAGTCTGACACAACAATAGGATTGTGCTTGTGCTATGAGCAAGGAACTAAATACAAGTAAATGTCCTCAGGACCTGCCAACCTTCTGTGAAGAATCATTCTTTTGATTCTAATCATTTAAGAAGGTTGAGTGAGAGCTTTGGTTCACTTGCTTGTCAGTAGACTCAGCAAATGAACCAAAGAACCAAAGAAACAATTCATTGAATCGGTTCATTTCAGTGAGTAGTTTGAAATGAACCGATTCACTTAAAAGATCCGGACTTCCCATCACTAGGTGGTTGCAAGGCTGGGCGTGGACCACAACACATCAAATATTTGTTTGGGAAGTCACATCCAGGCCTGTGTTTGTGTTGAGGGGGGGTTGGCAAGATATGAAAGTCATTTGATATGAGCATAGTTGCCAACAGTGCCGATTTCCCCGGGACAATCCCGATTTTTGGACCCTCGTCCCGAACGGAGGCTGTCCCGATTTGGGATTTTGCCTTTTTTGTCCAGGGAAATTGGGAATGTTTGCTTTTGCAGCAGCTGGCGCCAACAAAATGGCCGTCGGCACCGCCGCTAGACCGATCCCCTTGTGTTCAGTAGAGAGAGGAAGGGGGCTCGATCCGTGCAGCCAATGAATCAGCTTCTCGCTTCACAATACTGAAGCCGGGGTTAGCTGCACGGATCGCCCCCCCCCCCCCCCTCCACTGAACACATGGCGCCAGCCGCTCGTGGAGTTTCTTCTGCTCTCTCTTGTCCCTCCCTCTCAGTGTAAAGCCCAGGCAGCGATGTAACTGTAATGTACAGGAGGGGGTTAACTATGTACAGGAGGGGGGGGGTTAACTATGTACAGGAGGGGGGGGGGTTAATTATGTACAGGAGGGGGGGGGGGTTAACTATGTACAGGAGAGGGGGTTAACTATGTACAGGAGGGGGGGGTTAACTATGTACAAGATGGGGAGTTAACTAAGTACAGGAGAGGGGGTTAACTATGTACAGGAGGGGGGGGTTAACTATGTACAAGATGGGGAGTTAACTAAGTACAGGAGAGGGGGGTTAACTATGTACAGGAGGGGGGGTTAACTATGTACAGGAGGGGGGAGGTTAACTATGTACAGGAGGGGGGTTAACTATGTACGGGGGGGTTAACTATGTACAGGAGGGGGGGTTAACTATGTACAGGAGGGGGGTTAACTATGTACGGGGGGGGGTTAACTATGTACAGGAGGGGGGTTAACTATGTACAGGAGGGAGGAGTTAACTATGTACAGGAGGGGGGTTAATTATGTACAGGAGGGGGGGTTAACTATGTACAGAAGGAAGGTTAACTATGTAAAGGAGGGGGGTTAACTATGTACAGGAGGGGGGGTTAACTATGTACAGGAGAGGGGGTTATCTATGTACAGGAGAGGGGGTTAACTATGTACAGGAGGGGGGGTTAACTATGTACAAGATGGGGAGTTAACTAAGTACAGGAGAGGGGGGTTAACTATGTACAGGAGAGGGGGGTTAACTATGTACAGGAGGGGGGGTTAACTATGTACAGGAGGGGGGAGGTTAACTATGTACAGGAGGGGGGTTAACTATGTACGGGGGGGTTAACTATGTACAGGAGGGGGGGGTTAACTATGTACAGGAGGGGGGTTAACTATGTACGGGGGGGGGTTAACTATGTACAGGAGGGGGGTTAACTATGTACAGGAGGGAGGAGTTAACTATGTACAGGAGGGGGGTTAATTATGTACAGGAGGGGGGGTTAACTATGTACAGAAGGAAGGTTAACTATGTAAAGGAGGGGGGTTAACTATGTACAGGAGGGGGGGTTAACTATGTACAGGAGAGGGGGTTATCTATGTACAGGAGAGGGGGTTAACTATGTACAGGAGGGGGGGGTTAACTATGTACAAGATGGGGAGTTAACTAAGTACAGGAGAGGGGGGTTAACTATGTACAGGAGGGGGGGTTAACTATGTACAGGAGGGGGGTTAACTATGTACGGGGGGGGTTAACTACGGTATGTACAGGAGGGGGGGTTAACTATGTACAGGAGGGGGGTTAACTATGTACGGGGGGGGGGGGGGGGGGGGGTTAACTATGTACAGGAGGGGGTTAACTATGTACAGGAGGGGGGGGGGATAACTATGTACAGAAGGAAGGTTAACTATGTAAAGGAGGGGGGTTAACTATGTACAGGAGGGGGGGTTAACTATGTACAAGAGGGGGGTAAACTATGTACAAGAGGGGGGTAAACTATGTACAGGAGGGGGGGTTAACTATATACAGGAGAGGGGGTTAACTATGTACAGGAGGGGGGTTAACTATGTACAGGAGGGGGGGTTAACTATGTACAGAAGGAAGGTTAACTATGTAAAGGAGGGGGGTTAACTATGTACAGGAGGGGGGGTTAACTATGTACAAGAGGGGGGGTTAACTATGTACAGGAGGGGGGGTTAACTATATACAGGAGGGGGGGTTAACTATGTACAGGAGGGGGGTTAACTATGTACAGGAGGGGGGGGTTAACTATGTACAGAGGGGGGGGGGGGGTTACTATGCACGGAGGGTTACTATGCACACGGGGGGTAACTATGCACAGGGGGGGGAACTATGCACAGGGGGGGATACTATGCACAGGAGGGGTAACTATGTACAGGGGGTAACTAGGGGGAGAGGGGTAACTATGTACAGGGGGAGGGGGTAACTATGTACTGGTGGTAACTATGGCTCTGCCTGGGACACACCCATGATGTAAGGACTGACTCTGCTGGGGGCAGCTGATGCAAGGGCGGACTCTGCTGGGGGCACCTGATGCAAGGACGGACTCTGCTGGTGGCGGGCGATGTAGCAGGTGACACACTCAGGGATCCCACTGATTCGGCATTTTGAGTTGAATGATTTCATTTTATATTATAATGTAATAATAGAAATAATGCGCTTCAATCATCCTGACACCATAACAACCATGGTGTCGGGATGATTGAAGTGCTAACACCAGGTGTTTGGAGTATCTCTATCGGCTGATTGTTAGAATACACATATTTCTATTGTTGTGTAGGATCTGGGGCTGCCTCCATCCCTCTCCCCTCCCCCTTTCCCTCATTCATCTCAGACTCTAACCAAACCCCCTTTGAGCCACGCCAATTTAAGCCACGCCCACTATTTCGTGTAAACCACGCCCATTTTTCGCTGTGGCACATTTTTGTTTTTCCCCTATGCCACGCCTACAAACATATGCCCCTCCCCTAATTATAACACGACTCCGCCAACAGACAAAAAAGTGTCCCAAATTTTTTTTTTTCAATGTTGGCAACTATGTATGAGTTATGCCACGTACACACGACCGGACTTTTCGACAGCAAAGGTCTGACGGAACTAATCCGTCGGACATTCTGATCGTGTGTGGGCTCCATCGGACCTTTGCATACCAAAAATCCGACGGACTTTAGAAATAGAACATGTTTTAAATTTTCCCGCCGGAACTCCGCCAGACTCAGTTCCTAGTGGGAAACCCGTTCGTCTGTATACTGGTCCGACGGACCAAATACGACGCAAGGTCAGCTACAGCACCTGCCCACGAGAATGTTTCTTGGTGACAGGGTACTGTACATCTCGCGCTGGCTGCAATAGGAAAAACACTTTTTTTTTTTTTTAATAAAGGACTTTTCCCAACGGTGTCAGTGTGTTTTTTAACAATTTTTTACACTTTGTTTGTGACATGGTAGGGGTACTTTTGTACCCCCTTACCATTTCAAACAGGGGGGGGGCGGGATATGGCGGTCCCCTTGTTAAAGTGGGCTTCCAGATTCTGATAAGCCCCCCGCCCGCAGACCCCCACAACCACCGGCCAGGGTTGTGGGGATGAGGCCCTTGTCCCCATCAACATGGGGGACATGGTGCTTTGAGGGGTCATAGACCCCCAAAGCATCCTCCCAATGTTGAGGGCATGTGGCCTGGTATGGTTCAGGAGGGGGGGGTGCTCTCTCCCCCCCTCTTTTCCTGCGGCCTGCCAGGTTGCATGCTCAGATAAAGGGTCTGGTATGGATTTTTGGGGGTAACTCCACGCCATTTTTTTTAATTTGGCATGGAGTTCCCCTTAAAATCCTTAGCAGACCTGAAGGGTCTGGCATGGATATTTGGGGGGAACCCCATGCATTTTTTTTTTAATTTGACCGGGGTTCCCCTTAATATCCATACCAGACCTGAAGGGCCTGGTAATTGAATTTGGGGGGAACCCCATGCATTTTTATTATCAATGATTTTCAATGACTGTTCTCTGTGTTATGGGAGCCGACAATTCATTATAGCCACGAGTGCTTTTAAATTACTTTTTTTCCTGCATAAATGACACTTTGTGCAGGGACAGTTCTAAGCACGGGAAACATGCGCCCCTTTACAGGCATACTATACAAACCCCCCAGGTACGAAATTTAAAGGAATATTACATTATTATTGTTTCACTTTAAGCATTATTAAAATCACTGCTCCCGAAAAAACGGCCATTTTTAAAAGTTGTTTTTGCATTGATACATGTCCCCTGGGGCAGGACCCAGGTCCCCAAACACTTTTTATGACAATAACTTGCATATTATCCTTTAAAATTAGCACTTTTGATTTTGAACGTTTGAGTCCCATAGACTTTAATAGGGTTCTAAAGTTCACGAGAAGTTTAGGTCTGTTCGCAAGTTCTGGTGCGAGCCAAACCAGGGGGTGTTCGGCTCATCCCTAGAAGACACCCAGATCTATATATGTAGCGCCCACCACATTCAGGTGGGTGCTAAATAGGTTTAGATAGGTAAGTGTTAGGTAAATTTAACCAGGGCCTTGCATTTTTTAGGCCTGGTTGTTTGTTTTGGGAGAGGGGAGTGACAGAATAGAGGGGGAAGTTGCCACCTACACTCTGACCCAGAAAGATCTCCCTTACCTTCCATTGGAAATGTTCTGGAAGAGAGGCGGACTTGGGATTGGAGTGCAGGCAGCTTGTATGGAGAGCCCTGGACCAATCATTAACTTGTGTCGGCAGAGGCAGGACTCGCATATAAGCTGGGGATCACATGCTTCCTGGAGGAGATGGGAGGAGTCTGGAGCAGAGAAGAAGCAGAAATGTAGCTAATAGAAGCAGGCTTGAAGGCCTGGGGGTTCAGAGACCCCAGCGCTCGATAGCAGGAATGGGCTTGAAAGCCTGAGGGTTCAGAGACCTCAGTGCTGGATAGTCAAAACATCAGCCACAATGTAATCTGCAGGAGTGGACCGGGCATCCCAGCCTGGGGTGTATCCGACCATGTGGAGTGGGAAGTAGCTGAAAAGAGGACGGAGTAAACTGGGATCGACCTTCTGTGGCAATCATGGACTGTCGATGGGAGAGAGCAAAGGGAGTGCAACCCAGCAGTGATTATCCGTCAAGGACACTTTCCTGAACTGACCCCGGGAAGATTGCAGGAGTCAAGATAGGCAGCTGAGGCCTGGGGCTTCTAACATCCACATACCACAATGTCTTTCAGAGGGGCATTGTTCAGTTCACTACAGGAAAGGACATGGGGAAAGAATCAGGAACCAGAGTGTTAGAGGCAACTCATATTCTCTAACCGGAATGTAACATACTGCAAGCAAGCAAATAACATTTTCTAAAGTTTCATGGAATGTCTGCTGATTGTGAATTTGTGAAGGGGTGGAGGAACGGAAGCAGTTAACAGAAAGGTATGAACACACCCAGCAGCTCCCAAGGGAATAGTGTGCTACATGCCCAAAGGATAAATACTTCTTAGTTGAAATAAAGGTAATTTAATCCAAACTGACAGTCTCTGTTACTTCACATGTCCTCCAGCTCTCTTCTTGAGATCACTTGCTTTCCTTCGCATTCCAATTCTAGATTCCTGTCACCGTCAGCACATGGCTAGGCCTCACTTTGAATAAGTCCTAACATTTTCCTAGTAGCCATTTTCAGGCTGGGGGTCTGCAGTCCCCTCTGTGATAGCAACCATTTTAGATGAGAAGAATAATTGTGCTAACTGATTCTTGGTGGACTACTGATCACAGCAAGCCCGTTGCAAGTCCTGCCAACCCTCCTGGCTGCAGCAACTTGACTTCAACAACACCACAGTCTCTCCCTCTAGCTCCACATCCAATCCTGGCATGTCTCTTCTGGAGCTTCTCACTATGCTTCTCACTCACCGACCCTGGCATGGATCCCTCCTGAATGACTTGTCCAGCAGTGCTCCTCCTGCTCCTGTTCCAGGACACCCCTCAATGACAATGTAAAGAGAAGCTCCCTCCCAGCTCCTGAGCTCCAGGCCTGAGTTCACCCCCCCCCACAAAGGGGGTTCCATCAGCCCACTACAGTCTAACACTCCATCATTCAGTTCTTCCACCCGAAAACTTCTCCCACAACGGGCTGACCATGGATATATGTAGGAGCCCTTCCCCCTGCCAATCCTAGTTGGGGATTGGTTAGGGCTCCCAAATACACCCTATGTCACTCCAGCACTCTGCCCTGCCTCTTTCCAGAACATTCTCACTGGAAACAGAGGAGACGCCCAAGAGCTGAGGCACATGTCAGTCACCTGCTGCTACACTAAACCACTCCCCTGCCCCCATTAAAAAACAAACAGGCCTAGCTCACAGCTAGGCCTACCTAAATTTACCTGCACTGTCAGTATACACAAAACCCACTACTCTAGCACCTACCTAAAAGTAGAGGGTGCTATATATAACATATCATAAAGGTGGTAAGCAGTGATGTAAGTAACTGAGTTAAAATAAACTGAGTTACCTAACGCAGTTACTTTAGAGGGTAACGAGTAATCTAACTGATTACTTTTCCCCTCATGGTAACTCAGTTCCCATTACTTTGGCTTAGTTACCCCAATTACATCTACCGCCACTAGATCGCAGTAGTGTAATTCCGGTGTCCTGCCAAAAAAGTTCCCCCGCCGGATAAGGACCCCCTGTACTGCGCAGGCGCAGGGCTTGCGCAGTACGAAGGACTACGGAGCTTCCGAAAATTGCCGAACCTAAACAGCTCTGAGTGAACTCTACACCGCGCAGGCGCAGTTAACATGAAATTGTACGAGGCGATGCCGCACGCTCCCGATGCTCGTGCTACTCTGCAAGGGGCGTCTATCGTGTAACTAAGGGGCGGGTCTAGTATTACTGTAACCAAGGGGCGCATTTAATATTTTTGTTATATATCGAGCGCTGCCCATTAATTTAACATTCGCCCTCTTCTGTAGCCATCCGCCCCTTACACAATATAATAATAATAATAATAGACCCGCCCCTTGCTTACACGCTATAACAGATCTGCCCCTTGGTTAGAGTAATAATAGAGCAGCCCCTTGGTTACACGATATATAACAATAATAATAAATGCGCCCCTTGCTTACAGTAATACTAGACCCGCCCCTTAGTTACACGTATAGAATATTTAAAAAAAAAAAAGTCAGTTACTTTGCTGCGTAACTAATTACTTTTCTAATGTAGTAACTGAGTTACTAACGGAATTACTTTTTGGGAGAAGTAATTTGTAACTTAACTAATTACTTTTTTAAAGTAAGATGACCAACACTGGTGGTAAGTGATATGAAGTTAGTAGTCGCTAAGGGCTTCCTGAAGTCAGTAAGTAGGACTTCCAGGGAGCTGGAATGCAAGCTTGGGCAGCATTTACTAAATGAAGATGGACTGAATTTTAGTACACTGAGCAAAATTATGAAGGCAACACTTTTGTGTTTGCCCCTATTTATCATGAGCTGAACTCAAAGATCTACGACTTTTTCTATGTACACAAAAAGCCTATTTCTCTCAAATATTGTAAGTCTGTGTTAGTGAGCACTTCTCCTTTTCCGAGATAATCCATCCACCTCACAGGTGTGGTATATCAAGATGCTGATTAGACAGCATGATTATTGCACAGGTGTGCTTTAGGCTGGCTACAATAAAAGGCCACTCTAAAATGTGCAGTTTTACTGTATTGGGGGGGGGGGGGGGGGGGGTCTGCGGCGTACGGAAACCAGTCAGTATCTGGTGTGACCACCATTTGCCTCATGCAGTGCAGCACATCTCCTTCGCATAGAGTTGTTAATTGTGGCCTGTGGAATGTTGGTCCATTCCTCTTCAATGGCTGTGTGAAGTTGCTGGATATTGTCAGGAACTGGAACATGCTGTCATATACGGCGATCCAGAGCATCCCAAACATGCTCAATGGGTGACATGTCCGGTGAGTATGCTGGCCATGCAAGAACTGGAATGTTTTCAGCTTCCAGGAATTGTGTACAGATCCGGGAGGAGAATTCAGGAAAACAATAGGCAATATTAATTTGCTATTGTCACACAACGGGTTGGTCTCAGGGTACAGTGCTCTGCACCCCGAGCCCACCCTTTTTTGAAGCCAATTAGAGCCTCAGGCTCTGATCATGTGCTTAAAAAAAATAAAACCCATTGGAATCCATGCATCCAGTGCCCTGCATGTAGATTAGGGGCTGGGCGCATTGATTAGGGGGGGTGGGTGGCAACCCCTGCAACTCGTATGTACGGGCCACCGCTGGTAAGAGCAAGACCAAAAGATATGTAAAAGGTATGTCTGTGGGTTGTCTCACCAACTGGAAACTGAGATAAGAGGATACATTGAGTGTAGAAATCTAGGGGTATGATACCAGCAAGAGAGTATCTTATATCCAGATTCCTGGTATTGATTACTTTTAGACAAGCAAATCGATAAGATAAGTATTTTAGATCTAGCCTGTGGTGTAAATTTAATATAAGGATCTTGTTCCCATGTATCTATAAATCTGGGAGCGTGTTTTATATCAGAAAGTAAACATTTATAGAAGAATAATAGGGCATGGTGAAAGGGACATGTGGAATAATCTTGGATGCCATTCAACCAGAAAAAAGACTCATCACTGGACCCCTCTCCCCTCTTCTCTCCTGCCATATTAAACTAAGAACAATATCTCGCAATTAACTTTGTACAAAGTTTGACTTGGCTGACGGTCAATTCAATTTCAACTGATGCCTCTTTCTCTTCGTTGGAACCATTACAGATCCTTCAACTTTGACACTTTTTCTACGCTCTTTACCCAATGCTGAATTATTTGGACGCTCACTCACAACATTTGAACAGGAAATGTGTGTGCATCCAAATCTGCTGGGTGGTCAGCAGACTAATTTATAGTACTGCTGTAGGGGGACAATGAGAGTGTCTGGGATCGCATGCAGCTGCAGTCTGGAGGAACTAGGAGACAGTAGTTTAATGGGGAACAGTAGGATAAAAAGAGGGGTAAGCTTGAGTGTTGATGAGGTAAATCGACAGTATCAAAAAGTGGGAAAGTAACATTGCTACCAATCTGTAAGTGTCATACAATTCAAAACGACAATTCTGCAGTCTTTAACCTTAGTTGAAGGGAAGTTAGCCCTAGTAATCTAGTCACAGCCTAATCTTTAGGTCTTGCAGAGGAATAAGTCATCAAAACTTGGGTAAAGTACCATTGGGAGTAGTAAGGAACCAACTTTATATGTGTAAAGGGAAGCACATTCAAATCCCTCCGGGCCTGGCCCTGGGTGGAGGAGAATGTCATGCTCAAGAAATCCTGGAGATTTCAAATCTAGAAATGAAAACAAGATCTTAGATTAAAACTCAAACTAAAAATAAAGTTGAATTGAGATTGAACCATCCTATTTAGATTAAAAAATTAGATGGTATTCTCACATTACTAGGGGTAGGGACATCATCCCTCCTCTCCTAAAGCTCAGTTGTGACATAAACATATTTAGAATCAGGTTTTTTCTAACATGAGCTACTTATAAATTATGGAATGCTCATGGATTGTCGGTGCTTACTCTTAGTAGTGTTGGGTATGAACAGGTTAATCCTTAATTATGTAAAGAGGCATCAATGCCTCTATGGTCCAGTATTACTATAATTATAGTGATAAGCTCCAATACAGGATTTTCTGTAGCTTTAGAACAGAGGCGGCTCTCTAATTAGGCAATTTAGGCGGGCGCCTAAGGCCCCGCACTCACAGGGGCATCGCCGGCCGTCTAATTTGCCTGTGCGCAGTAATACGGACTGACCAGCTGGCTCCAGATGCCATCTGTAAAAGGCGTGCAGGCAGTCATAGGGCACACCGGGCGGGCCACAAGTCCATGCGGGGCCCTAAAGCAGCTGAGCTGATCCTTCATCCTGCGCCGCTCACCTGGCCTCTCCGCATCTGGCCGGCTGCCTATTCAAGTCAGGAGTTGGGCCAGGCGACGGAAACTATCCAGCTGAGCTGCCCTATGACTGTCTCTGCCTGTGAAGGGGAAGCTCCGGTCGATGGATCGCATCCCAGCGCTTGCTGCAGCCTGGCCAACTGCCCAGAGAGAAAGTGAGTGCCAGGTGTTGTGCTGAGGCCGGCCGTGCAGCCCTCCTGTGTGCCTGAATAGGAGGAGCGGCGGGGACAGCTGCATGTGGAGGAATTGATCTTCCATATTCCTTCTGCAGCCACTAAATGCCTGCTTCTTCTGCGGGCGTTCATTGGCTGCAGAAAGAATATGTAAGATCAATTCCTCCACATGCAGCTGTCCCTGCCGCTCCTCTTATCCAACGTCTTTTACTGCCCCAATTCTCCCTTCCCCCTGCCCCCCCCTCCACCCCTACTGCTCAACAGCTCCCCACAGTGCTCTGTGCTCCCTGGCTCCTGTCCCCCCCCCACCTCTGCTCCCCCCCCCCAGCTCCCCCCAGTGCTCCTGTCCCCCCACCCACTGATCCCCAGCAACCCCCTGTGCTCCCTGGCTCCCTCCATGCCCCCCACTGTGCTCGTCCCCTCCCCCACAGCTCCCCACAGTGCTCTGTGCTCCCTGGCTCCCCCCATGCTCCCCACCCCCCCACTGTGCTGTCCTCCCCCCACTTCTCCCCAGCCCCCCCCCCTGCTCTGTGCTCCCTGGCTCCCCCATGCTCCCCCCATTGCTCCCCAGCTCCCCCCAGTGCTCTGTGCTCCCTGGCTCCCCCCATGCTCACCCCCCCACTGTGCTGCCCAGTCCCCCTCCTCTTCTCCCCAGCTCCCCCCAGTGATCTGTGCTCCCCATGCTCTCCCCCCACTGCTCTCCAGCCCCCCCCAGTGCTCTGTGCTCCCTGGCTTCCCAACAGTGCTCTCCCCACATAGTGCTCTCTGGTCCTCCCTGGCTCCCCCCATACTCTCCCCCCCTGTGCTCCCCCCAACAGTGCTCTCCAGCCCCCCAGAGCTCTCTGCTACCCCTGTGCTCTCCTCCCAGTTCTATCTGCCCCCCCCAGTGTTCTCTGCCCCCTGTGCTGTCCAGCCCCCCCAGTGCTCTCTACCCCCCACCCCACTGTGCTATCCAGCTCGCTCCCCCACAGTGCTCTCCACCCCACTGTGCTATCCAGCTCCCCCACAGTGCTTTCCAACTCCCCCGACCCCCCCTGTGCTCCTTGGCTCCCCCCCATGCTCTCCACCACACTGTGCTATCCAACTTCCCCAGTGCTCTCCACCCCCACCCTCTCTGTGCTCTACTGCCCCTTCCCCAGTACTCTCTGGCCCTTGTGCTTTCCACCACTCCCTGCCCCCGCCAGGCTCTCCGCACCTGCCAGTGCACTCCCCTAGTGCTCTCCAGGTCCCCCGGTGCTCTTGCCCCCCACACTCTCGGCCCCCCTCCTCTGCTGCTCTCAGCCTCACTACCATGTTCTCTGCCACCCCTGTTCTCTTTTCTGGCCCACTAATCCCCCAGCAGCTCTGCTAGGTTCCCCCTTCCCCTCTGGCTGCTGTGGGGGGGTCTCTCAGGCTGGAGAGCAGGAAAGGGACCGCTCAGTCTATTTTTTGTCCCAGTCCGGGCCTGGCGGGCAAGGTGAGCAGCGAGGCTGGCAAGTTCGATAGTCCATGAGGGAGAAGAGTTCTAAAGACCTGCCAGGACTGGAGGACAGGCTGACTAGGGCCGGAAAACGAGGACTGGTGGAAGGCACAGGTGACCAGGGACCACTCCATCTCACAGCAAACAGCTCTTCTGGAAGGAGCAGGACACTGTCCCCACCCAGAATGAGAACGGACCCTGCCTGCTGCTGGCCGTCATGAACATCCTGCTGGCATGGAAGGTACCGTACCTAGCATTACACACAGCTTCCCACAGACAGGCACAGCAGACTGGGACATACAGTAGAGCACAGGAGGGGCTGCATACAGGGACAGGGCTAGGGTTCTCTCTCTCACTCTCTCTCACCCCCTCTCTTTCTCTCCCCCCCCTACCTCTTCCCTCCCCCTCCCCCCCTCCCTCTTCTCTCCCCCCCTCCCTCTTCCCCCTCCCTCTTCCCCTCTCCCTCTTCCCTCTCTCCCCCCCTCCCTCTTCCCCTCTCCTCCCCCTCTCCCCCTTCCATCTCCCCTCTCTCCCCCTTCCTTCCCCCTCTCCCCCCTCTCTCCCCCCCCCCCCCCCCTCTTCCCCTCTCTTCCCCCTCCCATCTCTCCCCCCTCCCATCCCTCTCTCCCCCCCCCTCTCCCTCTCTCCCCTCTCTCTCCCCCCTCTCTCTCTCCCCCCTCCTTCCCCTCTCTCTCCTCCCCTCCCTCTTCCCCTCTCTCCCCCCCTCCCTCTTCCCCTCTCTCCCCCCTCCCTCTTCCCCCTCTCTCCCCCCTCCCTCTTCCCCTCTTTCTTCCCCTCTCTCTCCCCCCTCCCGCTTGCTCTCTCTCTCCCCCTCCCTCTCTCTCTACCCCCCTCCCTCTTGCTCTCTCTCTCCCCCCCTCTTCCCCTCTTCTCTCTCTCCCTCTCTGTTGGGATCCCCCATTCCTCTGTGGATGTGGAATGATTCAGTGACACCCCCTTTCCATTCTCCCAAGGCACAGAGGAAAATCCTAGAGGGGTTGTCCCCTTGCTGGGTCCCAGATGTTGTATTGGCTGCATATGTCTGATGAGTGAGGAGGGTGCCCTGGAAGTGGTGCTGCTGATCGCCTGTGTGCTAGATCCACGCATCTTTCTGCAGCCATTTTTACTTGCTTGAATTTTTTTTATCCATTATGGGCAGGAGTGGGGCCTTGTGTCTAAATTTTGCCTAAGGCCTCACAAAGCCTAGAGCCGCCTCTGCTTTAGAGAGGGTAAAAATGTATCTATAATTGCATTGGCGATCCATGAAGCAAGCCAACATAGGCATATGGTAAACATAGGCAATCAGGTACTTATATCTTAAAAAAAAAAAGGGGGGGGGAGTTTCGAGTGATGACATAGTCAATTCCGCAATTGGAGGCCTCCAATAAACTTTTTAGGTTGCAGTATATGTGACAGTGAGGGGGCAAGCACTGAGCTTCAGTAGATACAATCTAATCTTACAGTAATGATTAGTTCTTGTTGCCATTTTGTGAATATCAGCATAGAAATGTCCAAGCTTGTTGCAATATCAAAGTTCAAAGACATCAGGTTAGTCCCAGGGTACTTCTATGGCAATCACGGTTGATCCCCTAGGGCTGGAGTCTCAGCAGAGGTAGGTTGGGGCTCAGGGTAAATTCAGCAGAAAAAAAAAAAAATAGCTAGAACAGGTGGGAGTGCCACAACATAAACTTCGTTGGTATGCACTTGTAGTGTAACGGTTTCAGCATAATGATCAGACCAGCGGTCATATGCAATTACTATTTTACTTCAACATAAAATTGTACCGGAGATCATGTGAACACTGGTATACTGTACAGAACATTACTATGAACAGTGAAGAAAAATGATATAACAATTATACTGCCGTTCAACTAATGTCCACTAGGTGGCAGCAGCGTGTTTTGAGTTCAATCTTCAGATAGAATAGAGGGCTAAAGCATCTCACGTGTCCAAGATAATAATTGTTCTTTCAACAGACTGTGAGCTGAGTGGACCTCCTGCTGGCACAAACTTCTTGCTGGCACTGCTTTCTACTTGCTTTGGTCAGGAGGTTCTGGTGGCTGCAAATAGGGCCAACCCACTTCATGGACAGCTTCTGAAAATGGACTGTAACAGAGTCCTCTCCAGTGACTGGGGCTTGGAAAGATGCTGCATGCTCTTGTGCTCACTAGGGATGGGCCCGGTGCTCGATGCGAACCCACGTTCGCATCGAGCACCGGGCGTTCGCTCGCTCGGCGAGCCCAGAACTATTTTGGCCGCTCGCATCACGTTCGTGTGATGCGAGCGGCCCCGCAATGCATTGCGGCCGGCGCGGCCGACGCAGTGCATTGCTGGCTGATGATTGGCCAAGCATGCACTGTGACCCCCGCATGCTTGGCCAATCACAGCCCCGGAAACTCGAAGAGCCATAATTGGCTACAGGCAGGACGCCTGTAGCCAATTACAGCTCAGGGGCTGTAGTACACGCCCCCCCCTATAAAAGGCCGCCACGCCGTCTGCGCCGGTCACATGCTGTTCCGGCGCAGATTGAGCAGGCTGATTCTGTGACACTCTGCTCGATTTAGTTAGGTAGAGAGATTCACTTACAGAAATTGAGTTAGATAGATTCAGTTACAAAGATTGATTGAGAAAGAGGGGCTTGTAGTGTGTTCGTGGCAGGCAGGCAGAGCTCCTATATTTTGTTACCAGAAGCACCTATAGGACTTGTAGTGTGTTCGTGGCAGGCAGGCAGAGCTCCTATATTTTGTTACCAGAAGCACCTATAGGACTTGTAGTGTGTTCGTGGCAGGCAGGCAGAGCTCCTATATTTTGTTACCAGAAGCACCTATAGGACTTGTAGTGTGTTCGTGGCAGGCAGGCAGAGCTCCTATATTTTGTTCCCAGAAGAACCTATAGGACTTGAAGTGTGTTAGTCCCATCACACACACAGAGCTATATTTTCTTCCCAGAAGCACCTATAGGACTTGAAGTGTGTTAGTCCCATCACACACACAGAGCTATATTTTGTTCCCAGAGGCACCTATAGGACTTGAAGTGTGTTAGTCCCATTACACACACAGAGCTATATTTTCTTCCCAGAAGCACCTATAGGACTTGAAGTGTGTTAGTCCCATCACACACACAGAGCTATATTTTGTTCCCAGAGGCACCTATAGGACTTGAAGTGTGTTAGTCCCATTACACACACAGAGCTATATTTTCTTCCCAGAAGCACCTATAGGACTTGAAGTGTGTTAGTCCCATCACACACACAGAGCTATATTTTGTTCCCAGAAGCACCTATAGGACTTGAAGTGTGTTAGTCCCATTACACACACAGAGCTATATTTTGTTCCCAGAAGCACCTATAGGACTTGAAGTGTGTTAGTCCCATTACACACACAGAGCTATATTTTCTTCCCAGAAGCACCTATAGGACTTGAAGTGTGTTAGTCCCATCACACACACAGAGCTATATTTTGTTCCCAGAAGCACCTATAGGACTTGAAGTGTGTTAGTCCCATCACACACACAGAGCTATATTTTGTTCACAGAAGAACCTATAGGACTTGAAGTGTGTTAGTCCCATCACACACACAGAGCTATATTTTGTTCCCAGAAGCACCTATAGGACTTGAAGTGTGTTAGTCCCATCACACACACAGAGCTATATTTTGTTCCCAGAAGCACCTATAGGACTTGAAGTGTGTTAGTCCCATCACACACACAGAGCTATATTTTGTTCCCAGAAGCACCTATAGGACTTGAAGTGTGTTAGTCCCATCACACACACAGAGCTATATTTTGTTCCCAGAAGCACCTATAGGACTTGAAGTGTGTTAGTCCCATCACACACACAGAGCTATATTTTCTTCTCAGAAGCACCTATAGGACTTGAAGTGTGTTAGTCCCATCACACACACAGAGCTATATATTTTGTTCCCAGAGGCACCTATAGGACTTGTAGTGTGTTAGTCCCATCACACACACAGAGCTATATTTTGTTCCCAGAAGCACCTATAGGACTTGAAGTGTGTTAGTCCATCACACACACAGAGCTATATTTTCTTCCCAGAAGCACCTATAGGACTTGAAGTGTGTTAGTCCCATCACACACAAAGAGCTATATTTTGTTCCCAGAAGCACCTATAGGACTTGAAGTGTGTTAGTCCCATCACACACACAGAGCTATATTTTGTTCCCAGAAGCACCTATAGGACTTGAAGTGTGTTAGTCCCATCACACACACAGAGCTATATTTTGTTCCCAGAAGCACCTATAGGACTTGAAGTGTGTTAGTCCCATCACACACACAGAGCTATATTTTCTTCCCAGAAGCACCTATAGGACTTGAAGTGTGTTAGTCCCATCACACACACAGAGCTATATTTTGTTCCCAGAAGCACCTATAGGACTTGAAGTGTGTTAGTCCCATCACACAGAGATCCTATATTTTGTTCCCAGAAGCAACTATAGGACTTGAAGTGTGTTAGTCCCATCACACAGACCTTTATTTTCTTCCCAGAAGCACCTATAGGACTTGAAGTGTGTTAGTCCCATCACACAGAGCTCCTCTATTTTCTTTGCAGAAGCACCCATAGGACTTCTAGTGTGTTAGTGGCATCACACAGAGCTCCTATATATTCTTCTCAGCAGCACCCACAGGACTTCTAGTGTGTTAGTGGCATCACACAGAGCTCCTCTATTTTCTTTGCAGAAGCACCCACAGGACTTCTAGTGTGTTAGTGGCATCACACAGAGCTCCTCTATTTTCTTTGCAGAAGCACCCACAGGACTTCTAGTGTGTTAGTGGCATCACACAGAGCTCCTCTATTTTCTTTGCAGAAGCACCCATAGGACTTCTAGTGTGTTAGTGGCATCACACAGAGCTCCTATATATTCTTCTCAGCAGCACCCACAGGACTTCTAGTGTGGTTAGTGGCATCACACAGAGCTCCTCTATTTTCTTTGCAGAAGCACCCATAGGACTTCTAGTGTGTGTTAGTGGCATCACACAGAGCTCCTATATATTCTTCTCAGCAGCACCCACAGGACTTCTAGTGTGTTAGTGGCATCACACAGAGCTCCTCTATTTTCTTTGCAGAAGCACCCACAGGACTTCTAGTGTGTTAGTGGCATCACACAGAGCTCCTCTATTTTCTTTGCATAAGCACCCACAGGACTTCTAGTGTGTTAGTGGCATCACACAGAGCTCCTCTATTTTCTTTGCAGAAGCACCCATAGGACTTCTAGTGTGTTAGTGGCATCACACAGAGCTCCTATATATTCTTCTCAGCAGCACCCACAGGACTTCTAGTGTGTTAGTGGCATCACACAGAGCTCCTCTATTTTCTTTGCATAAGCACCCACAGGACTTCTAGTGTGTTAGTGGCATCACACAGAGCTCCTCTATTTTCTTTGCAGAAGCACCCATAGGACTTCTAGTGTGTTAGTGGCATCACACAGAGCTCCTATATATTCTTCTCAGCAGCACCCACAGGACTTCTAGTGTGTTAGTGGCATCACACAGAGCTCCTCTATTTTCTTTGCAGAAGCACCCACAGGACTTCTAGTGTGTTAGTGGCATCACACAGAGCTCCTCTATTTTCTTTGCAGAAGCACCCACAGGACTTCTAGTGTGTTAGTGGCATCACACAGAGCTCCTCTATTTTCTTTGCATAAGCACCCACAGGACTTCTAGTGTGTTAGTGGCATCACACAGAGCTCCTCTATTTTCTTTGCAGAAGCACCCATAGGACTTCTAGTGTGTTAGTGGCATCACACAGAGCTCCTATATATTCTTCTCAGCAGCACCCACAGGACTTCTAGTGTGTTAGTGGCATCACACAGAGCTCCTCTATTTTCTTTGCAGAAGCACCCACAGGACTTCTAGTGTGTTAGTGGCATCACACAGAGCTCCTCTATTTTCTTTGCAGAAGCACCCATAGGACTTCTAGTGTGTTAGTGGCATCACACAGAGCTCCTATATTTTCTTCTCAGCAGCACCCACAGGACTACCGACTACAATGGCTGGAAGACCGCCAAGGGGAGGCAGAGCGTGCAGAGCCAAGAACACAGGGCAGGCAGGCTCTGTTTCTAGTGGACGTGGCCGTGGACGTGGACGTGGTCGTGCATCGTCATCAGCACGTGGCCATGGGACACGCGCGTCTTTGTTTTCGGCAGCTGGACATGTGGAGCCGCATCATGCTGAAGGCTTGGTAGAATGGATGACCAAGCCCTCCTCATCCTCCTCATCCTCTCTCACCCAGGCTCAGGGTACTGACAGAGCATCATCAGCCACCCCTTCCCTAGACCCACCATGTCCTCCTGAGGAGTCCCCCGAACTCTTTGAGCACAGTGTTGGGTACATGCTCCAGGAGGATGCCCAACGATTCGAAGGCTCGGATGACGATACCCAGCTTGAGGAATCTGGCAGTACTGTTCCACCAGCTGCAGCTTACTGCCAGGTTTGCTCTAGTGGTGAAGAGGGAGGGGATGATGAGGTCACTGACTCCACGTGGGTGCCTCAAGGGAGAGAGGATGAGGAGGAGGACGAGGAGGAGGAGGATGCGGCGTCACATGTCCAACGAGGCAGGATGCCCCCTGGAGGCCAGGTAGAGGCCAGCACAGCAACTGTACAACACCGCAGAGCTCCGCCTGTGCAGGGCGCTGCCTCTGCACGTTATCAGAAAAGTTCTTTGGTGTGGGCCTTTTTTGAGACGAGTGCAGCAGATCGCACCACTGCTATTTGCAATATTTGTCTCAAGCGTATCTCGCGTGGCCAAAACATCAGCCGCTTGGGCACGACAAGCATGACCAGACATATGGCGACCTGCCATGCAGCTCGTTGGCAGGCACACATAAAAGACCCACACCAAAGAACAAAGCGGACCTCTCCTTGCTCCTCCTCAGCTGGGATCTCCATCCCCACTACACCTTCAGTCCTCTCTGAAAGCTGCTCTGAGAGGACTGAAGGTGTAGAATTCGGTGTGTCACAACCAAGTACTTGCAGTACACCGACGTCCGATTGCAGCAGGCAAATTTCCCTGCCCCAGCTGCTGGACCGTAGAAAGAAGTACACTCCCAGCCATCCACATGCCCAGCGGTTGAATGCTAGCCTTGCTAAATTGCTAGCACTTCAACTGCTGCCTTTTCAGTTGGTAGACTCGGCCCCCTTCCGTGAGTTTGTTCAATGTGCGGTTCCTCAGTGGCAGGTTCCCAAACGCCACTTTTTCTCGCGGAAGGCGATTCCGTCTCTCTACCGGCATGTGGAGGGCAATGTCCATGCCTCGCTGGACAGGGCGGTCAGCGGTAAGGTGCATATTACCGCTGACTCATGGTCCAGCAGGCATGGACAGGGACGGTACCTTTCTTTCACGGCCCATTGGGTCACTCTATTGGCAGCTGGGAGGGATGCAGGACAAGGTGCAGTAGTGTTGGAGGTTGTTCCGCCACCACGCCTCCAAAACGCGACTACTGCTACTGGTTGTGACACACCTCTCTCCTCCACCCCCTCCTCTTCTTCTTCCTCCAGTGCTCTGTCCTTGGAACCAGCGGTGCTCCGTAGGCGTACAAGGGGCTACGCAAGTACGCAGGCAAAAAGATGCCATGCCGTGCTTGCGCTGGTGTGTTTGGGGGACAGGAGCCACACTGGGCCAGAGGTTCTGGCAGCTCTGCAGGGGCAGGCCGAGAGGTGGTTGACGCCACGTCAGCTTAAGCCAGGAATGGTCGTTTCTGACAATGGCACCAACCTCCTCTCCGCCCTGCGACAGGGGCAGCTCACCCATGTGCCCTGCATGGCTCACGTCCTCAACCTGGTGGTGCAGCGGTTCTTGGGCAGGTTCCCAGGCTTACAGGATGTCCTGAGGCAGGCCAGGAAAGTCTGTGTGCATTTCCGCCGATCTTATAATGCCAGTGCTCGGCTGACTGAGCTGCAAAAGGAGCTGAACCTGCCAAGAACCGCCTAATATCTGACATGCCCACCAGGTGGAACTCAACGTTGGCCATGCTGCAGCGACTGCACACGCAGCAGAGGGCCATCAATGAGTACCTTTGCGACTACGGCACCAGGACAGGGTCAGGGGAGCTTGGTTTTTTTTCCCCACGTCAGTGGAGCATGATCAGGGATGCATGCACTGTCCTCTCACCATTTGAGGAGGCCACGAGGATGGTGAGCAGTGACAGTGCATGCATCAGTGACACTGTCCCTCTTGTCCACCTGTTGGAGCATACGCTGCGTGGGATAATGGACAGGGCACTTGAGGCAGAACAGAGGCAGGAAGAGGAGGACTTCCTTGCCTCTCAAGGCCCCCTTTATCCGGACAGTGTTCCTTCTGTCCCACCCATCACACAGGAAGAGGATGAGGAGGAGGAGGAGGGAGGAGGAGGATTGTGTGAGCATGGAGGTGGAGCCTGGCACTCAGCATCAGCAGCAGCAGTCTTTTAGGGATGATGTACAGTCCCAACAAGCCAGTGGACTTGTACGTGGCTGGGAGGAGGTGGCTGGCGATCATGTCATCCTCAGTGACCCAGAAGACTCCGGACCGAATGCCTCAGCTAACCTACGCTGCATGGCCTCCCTGATCCTGCAAAGCCTGCGGAAGGATCCTCGTGTTCTTCGGATCAAGGAGAGGGACCATTACTGGCTGGCCACTCTCCTTGATCCGCGGTACAAGGGTAAGGTTGCGGACCTTATCTTGCCGTCGCAGAGGGAGCAGAGGATGAGACATCTCAGGGAGGCCTTGCAGAAAGGTCTGTGCAACGCGTTCCCAGAAACTGGGAGGCTACAAACTCCTGGTCCTGGGCGACGAGTTGCTGAGGCTTCGGTCAGTGGCAGAAGGAGCGGTGGGGAAGGTGGACGTCTGACCGATGCGTTCAGACAATTTTTTAGTCCGCAGCCCCAAGGTATGATCGGTTCCAGCAACCATCGCCAGCGTCTGATATACATGGTGCAGGAATACCTTGGGGCAAGGTCAGACTTGGACACCTTTCCCACCGAAAATCCTCTGGCTTACTGGGTCCTGAGGATGGATCACTGGCCAGAGCTTGCACAGTATGCAATTGAGCTACTGGCCTGTCCTGCCTCCAGCGTTCTTTCCGAACACACATTCAGTGCTGCTGGAGGATTTGTGACTGATCATAGGGTGCGCCTGTCCACCGCCTCGGTTGATCGACTGACATTCATAAAAATGAATCAGTCTTGGATCACCACCAGCTACCAGGCACCTGAGGCGGATATAACCGAATAATTTTTAATGTCACATCCCTTCAAGACTGCCTATGCTGATGCTGAGTGACTGTCCTCTTATGTTCACTGACTATCCTCTTCCTCCTCCTCAATGATCCATGCCACCACACCAGTGCCTAACGCACAATTTTTCAGCCCCTGTTTAACAGGGGCG
The DNA here is from genome assembly GCA_028564925.1 of Lithobates sylvaticus. Classification (NCBI taxonomy): domain Eukaryota; kingdom Metazoa; phylum Chordata; class Amphibia; order Anura; family Ranidae; genus Lithobates; species Lithobates sylvaticus. Next base: position 23,119,336 of record CM053036.1, on the reverse strand, counting down.
TGTACTTCCAATTTTTTAAAAAAATGCTTCGCAACACGTGTGACTGCTGTGCTCCAAGTACAGTCTCTGTGAGGGGTTGCAGTGTTGTGGCACCAGCACCAGTGCCTAAGGCACAATTTTTCAGCCCCTGTTTAACAGGGGCGGGTACTTACAATTTTTTAAAAAAATGCTTCGCAACACGTGTGACTGCTGTGCTCCAAGTACAGTATCTGTGAGGGCCGGGTTGCAGTGTTGTGGCACCAGCACCAGTGCCTAAGGCACAATTTTTCAGCCCCTGTTTAACAGGGGCGGGTACTTACAATTTTTTAAAAAAAAATGCTTCGCAACACGTGTGACTGCTGTGCTCCAAGTACAGTATCTGTGAGGGCCGGGTTGCAGTGTTGTGGCACCAGCACCAGTGCCTAAGGCACAATTTTTCTGCCCCTGTTTAACAGGGGCGGGTACTTACAATTTTTTAAAAAAATGCTTCGCAAACACGTGTGACTGCTGTGCTCCAAGTACAGTATCTGTGAGGGCCGGGTTGCAGTGTTGTGGCACCAGCACCAGTGCCTAAGGCACAATTTTTCAGCCACTGTTTAACAGGGGCGGGTACTTACAATTTTTTAAAAACATGCTTCGCAACACGTGTGACTGCTGTGCTCCAAGTACAGTATCTGTGAGGGCCGGGTTGCAGTGTTGTGGCACCAGCACCAGTGCCTAAGGCACAATTTTTCAGCCCCTGTTTAACAGGGGCGGGTAATTACAAATCTTGATCTAATAGTTCACAGCAGGGCCCATTCCTGCGCCCACCAAGAGTAACTATGAGGGCCTGCAGTCTTGTGGCAACACCGTCCACCACCACCGCCAAAGGCCCAATTTTTCTGCCCTGTTCATCAGGTGCTTGCAATTACAAATCTTGATCTAATAACTCACAACAGGGCCCATTCCTGCGCCCACCAAGAGTAACTGTGAGGGCCTACAGTCTTGTGGCAACACCGTCCACCACCACCGCCAAAGGCCCAATTTTTCTGCCCTGTTCATCAGGTGCTTGCAATTACAAATCTTGATCTAATAACTCACAGCAGGGCCCATTCCTGCGCCCACCAAGAGTAACTGTGAGAGCTTACAGTCTTGTGGCAACACCGTCCACCACCACCACCACCCCCAATTTTTCTGCCCTGTTCAACAGGTGCATGCAATTACAAATCTTGATCTATTAACTCATAGCAGGGCCCATTCCTGTGCCCACCAGTCTTGTGGCTACACCAACATCTAATAGGGCAAATTTCTGCAGAGTATATACGCCAGGCCCCTACTTTCAAACATCCAACTTACAAACGACTCCTACTTGCAAATGGAAAGAGAAAACAGGAAGTGAGAGGAAATCTACCCCTAGGAAGGGAAATTCTATCCTGTTAGATTTAATTTGGGAAAAAGGTATCTCCTCTCTACTGATACTTTATCACCAATCCTTGTTTCAATTAAAACCCCACTTTTCCAAAAACATTTGTCATTGGGACGGAAAGTGAGGTGACATGTTCTGAACAGATGTGCAAAGACAGCAAATGTTACAGGGGTGATAACCCCTCCCTATGTTCTCCAAAAAGCTTAAAAATAGATTTTTTTGGGATGGAGCTACACTTCATAATGTACCTGTTCAGATTCTACTTAAGAACAAACCTAAAGCCGCAAGTGGTTTTAAATGGCTTCTTTTTTTCCTTTACAAATGTCATTTTGTGCAAGGACAGTTCTAAACACAGGAAACACATGCCACTTCACAGGCATACTTTAGACACCCCCCAGGTACCATATTTAAAGGAAAATTTCACTTTTTTTTTTTCACTTTATGCATCATTAAAATGACTGCTCCCGAAAAAACGTTAGTTTTTAAAAGTTCTTTTTGCATTGATATATGTCCCCTGGGGCAGGACCCGGGTCCCCAAACCTGTTTTATGACATTAACATGCATATTGGCCGTTGTAATTAGCACTTTTGATTTCGAACGTTCGCGTCCATTATAACGTATAGGGTTCGAAAATTCGCGCGAACTTTCGGTCCGTTCGAAGGTTCTGGTTCGAACCGAACCCGGGGGTGTTCGGCTCATCCCTAGTGCTCACTGCTGGTGGCCCGCACACCAGACTCGACAGGGGAGGACCAAGCACCTGGGAACAGCTCACTTGCCCAGTCACTGCTGTCCCATCAGGCAGGATCTCTCTGAGCATAGGAAGCTGGGTGGAGCTGACATTTATATCCCCCAGGCGTGTCCAGGAGCTCAGAGGATTGTGGGGAGTTGAGTTAAAGGGGCTTGCACCAGAATCTGGACAAAGGGGCATCCCACTACACACTTACATGTCGGTAGACTTAGAGGACCTGAAAGGATCTCATGCTTCCAGACGATCCCTGCGGGGAGTTTCAGGGGGTCCAGGGGTGTGTTGGTTTCGATCTCGACAAGATGTGTGGGCTCCAGGTGAGGGAGGGCCTGATCTCCGGCGACGTGAGCGATGCCTTTGTGCTTTAGGAGAGGGGTTGTGTGACACCGGGCGCCACGGCTCAGTCGGGAAGTGGAAGGCACACCAATCCGGAAATTCCGTTAGGGGCAAATCGAGCTGTTCACAGAAGGCTGGCAAGTCGTCTGGTGAGCGAAGGAGAGCAGTGCGACCTCTAGCGGAGGCCGAAAGGCAGAATGGAAACTTCCAGCGATATTGTATATTGCGAGACCTTAGTTGGTCCAGCAGGGGGCGCAAGGCCCTTCTGTTCTGCAAAGTAGTTGGGGAGATATCTTAAAAAAGCTTGATCTCAGTGCCATTGTGTAATATACGGCCTCTTTCCCTTGCCTTTCTCAGTATTTCTTCCTTTAGTGGAAAGTTCACTATGCAGCATATTACATCTCTCTGGGGTTCATTGTCTCGGGTGGAGGTCTCAGGGCCCTGTGTAGCCTCTCCATCTCGATGGGGGAGTCCGCTGGATGGTCTAGCAACTCATTAAAAATGGTGCAAATTGTTTGTGGCAGGGAGCCGGCTTCCAGACCCTCGGGTCCCCCCCCCCCAACTCTCACATTATGCCTATGACCCCGATTGTCGAGATCTTCGACTTGACGGTGAAGGTCAAATAAATATGAAAGCTGTGAATCATAAGTGCGTTGGACTTGCCTTATAGCAGCCGTATGGAGCTGCATGGTTTGTTCCACATCTGCTAGGCGGGTAGCTACCGCCTGAATGTCCGTGTTGAGATCCAAGATAGCCGCCGACAGGGTGGTGTCAGATGCAACTTTCTTTAAGTCGGACAGGCTCACTGTGGAGGTCGATCGCCTGCCCTGTGTGTCCCTTCCATCTGACTGCGAGTCCGAGCCGTTGCTTGGGGAGTAGGGCCCTCGTGGTTTTCAGGGCAGAGGGTACGGAACAGCTCGGGGATGTTACGGCTGAGCTGCGTTCCGTTCTCTTTCAGTGTCTGGGAAGCCGAGGCACTCCTGTTCGGCTTACCCATGGTAGTAGGGTGTAGTAGTTTCCCGGGAAAGCAAATTTTTGTCCTCAGCTTGCAGGAGCTCTTTGCTTAAGCAGCCATCTTAGGACCCAGCCAGACCATGCCCCCTTTTACTATTATTTTTAATAAACAGATAGGTGGATCCTTTTAGCTATCGGATTGTCAGACAGTGCAAATAACATCCTTGATGAACAATCCCTGAGATAAGCCCAAAGGCATTGGAGTTTATTTACTAAAGGTAAATGTTCACTTTGCAAGGGAATTTGGTTTCAGAGCACAGTGAATGTAGTAAAGTTTTAATTTGCACAGAATAACCAATCATGTGCAAGGGAAAAAAAATAATAATAATTTTTGCTTGCACATGATTGGATGATGGAATTCAGCAGAACGTTGCCTCATTCAGTAAGCTCTGGTGCGAATTCAATTGCAAAGTGCAACTTCCCTTGCAAAGTGAAAGGAATATTTGCCTTTAATAAATTAACCCCCAAGCTTTAAATTCAGCAAATTATATTCTAAATGTCAGCTTACTGATATGCTCACATAAAGGCAGCAGCAGCCGTAAGTGCAATAGTCATGCAGAAAGCACTCGTATGAACATAGAAGCAGAACTAGCACAAAGGACTTGAGTTTAAATGAAAAGCCTTCTTGTTTATTACAGTTTTTGTTTTACATATTACAAAAGTGCGGTGTAGACTAAATATCACAAAGCTGCTACTTTTCAGGTCCAAAATTAGCCTTTCAAGCAAAAGTTGAAATGCACATTAACCCCTTCCGGACCTCCCACCGCATATATAGTGCGGCAGGGTGGCCTGGCTGAGCAACATCACGTACCTGAACATTATTTTCTGCATGCGGTGTAGGGGGCATGTGCGCCTCCGGAGCGCCGCTTTCGTTGTAATTGGACACAGCCAGTCAGCGACCAGCCGATCATTCTGTGGAGAGACAGAGTAGCGGTGTGCCTATGTAAACAAAGTAAACTGCTGATCTGCCAGGGAGAAAAAGAGAAGTCTTGTGTTTCAGCTAAGCTAAAAACACAATCTCTCTTTTCCTCCATTGTATCTATCCCCCAGGCACACACTTAACCCTTTGATCGCCCCTGGTGTTAACCCCTTCCCTGCCAGTGTCATTTATATTGTGACAGTGCTTTTTTTTTTTTAGTACTAATCACTGTATTTGTGTCACTGGTCCCCAAAAATTGTCACTAATGCCCCTACACACGATCCGAATATCGTACGGCAGATTGTACAACCTTTTTCGCTTAATAGTCGAAAGTAGAAATTGAATAGGTAAATAAAGTCATGAAAATTCTCGTAGGACAGAAAAATAAAAAATCAGAAGTGATGTCATGTGTTGTGTGACGATCCGTGGTGATTAGGTTCAAGTGGTGCATGCAATTTTCCAGAAACGTGCCACTCCTGACTTGCGTTTTTAGGGCATGGCAGCCCACTTTTATTTAAAGGAAACAAAAAAGTTTAAACAAACAGTAATCTTCCCTCGCAGGGGGTTCCACCATCACTGTATAAACAAACGATAGCCTCCTGGCTTACTCACTGTCAGCTTCGTGCTGCTTTAGTCACAGGCTACACCTGTCTGCTTCAGACGCACACACACACACACTGTCACCTGCAGTCTTAGGCTCTGAGACCTCCTGTCTCTTTCTCCTGGAACCCTCCCGACCTCCTGGCCAGACTTCCTGTCTGCCGAGCGGAGCTGTCTTCAAGTCTGAGCACTGACTTCTCTTGCTGGGATGTTTATGAACCTAGCCCACAGGTGTGCAATTAGTATTCCTGCCAAAATCAGGCATACACTGCACATATGCACCTGTGACATGGGGTCGCATCTCCACAGTTGTAATGTATTTGTGTTGTATTTTCGGATGACAACTGTACTGACTAAGCGAAAATCGTATGATATGGTATCGTACAAGGACAATTTTCGTGCTTGTCCGATCGAATAATATCAGATGAACTGTCGTAATCGGCTCTCAAAAGTAGTGTACACACATCCGAAAATCGTACGATTCTTCCTAGTTTTCGTACGATATTCGGATCATGTGTACGGTTAATTAGTGTCCAATTTGTCTCTCGCAATGTCGCAGTCCGGCTAAAAATCGCGGAGCGCCACCATTACTAGTAAACACAATACAAAATATAAAAAGTCCCTAAATCTATCCCATAGTTTGTAGACGTTAAACTTTTGCACAAACCAATTAATATACCAAAAATATGTAGCAGAATACATATTGGCCTAAATTGATGAAGAAATTCAATTATTTTTTTTTCATTTGGAATGTTTTATAGCAGAAGGAGAAAATTATGTTTTTTTTTTCAAAATTTCGCTCTTTTTTTGTTTATAGTGAAAACCGCAGAGGCGACCAAATACCACCAAAAGAAAACTCTATTTGTGGGAAATTTTTTTTTTATTTGGGTACAGCGTCGCATGACTGCACAATTGTCAGTTAAAGCGGAAGTAAACTCATCCATTTAACAGTTTCAAAAAACAGTTACATTTCCGGCACATGATGGGAATGTAACACTCCCATTGGTTGTGCTCTCAACCAAACTGTCAAACCATCCAATGGCTGTCGTCATATCTGATCACATGTGCAGCATTCTGGCAGTTGAAGATTAAACAGAGGCCAAGATGGCAGCTTCCTTGGCTTAAAACGATAGGGGGGTTTACTTCCACTTTAAAATAACGCAGTGCCGTTTCACAAAAAATAGCCTGGACAGGAAGTGGGTAAAACCTTCTAGAGCTGAATTGGTTAAAATAATCCAGTTAAAAATCTAAGGGCACAGCTGACAATCAGAAGCATTGTACTGCTGAATCCACTTGATAAGAAATATTGTAATAGGACTTCCTAAGAAATTCAAGGTTGTCAGTAAAAAATGTTCCAAGATTTCTCAGTTAAAGTAGTTGTGGTTATTGGCAACCCTGATCATAATGTGAGTTCTTTTTGTCACAATTAGGGATGAGCCGAACACCCCCCTCTTCGCTTCGCACCAGAACCTGCGAACAGACCTGTGTGAACGTGTGAACTTTAGAACCCTATTAAAGTCTATGCTAATTTTAAAGGCTAATATGCAAGTTATTGTCATAAAAAACAAATGTATCAATGCAAAAAAGACTTTTAAGAACGAACGTTTTTTCAGGAGCAGTGATTTTAATAATGCAGTGAAACAATAAAAAAAAAAGTCTACCTGTAAAGGGGCGCATGTAGAACTGTCCCTGCACAAAGTGTAATTTTTGCAGGAAAAAAAGTCTATTAAAATCACTCACGGCTATAATGAATTGCCGGCTCCCGTAATACAGAGAACAGTCATTGTAGTCATTGATAAAAAATAAAAAAATATGCGTGTTCCCCCCAAATTTAATTACCAGACCCTTCAGGTCTGGTATGGATATTTAGGGGAAACCCTGGGTCAAATAAAAAAAAAAGACGTAGGGTTCCCCCTAAATATCCATACCAGACCCTACCAAAGTAAAAAAACCTGTACAATTAACCCCCAGAACTCTGTTACAGTTCTGAAAAAGACTAAATTTATATTATAGGGCACACTTTAATAAAGTGTCGCGCTACATACTCCCCGTAGTTGTTTAGACAATGTCCTCATCGTCTAGCTAAAAAAAATTGAAAAAAAACTCCTAACATATTTTACAAAAATACGTGGTGCCTGAGTTTTTTTGTTTAGGTGTTGGGACAGGGAAAGAAAGGGAAAACAGTTTAAATGTTTAACATTCCTCACAGTAAAACATTTCACATACTGTACACATACCACCCAGTCTAACTGTCTACACCACCCAATCTCCGGTGAGCTTGACAGATGATCTCGGTGCATCCTGTAAAATAGAAAATAGAAAAATGCAACATAACATACTGTACATTATTGTTTTAGAAAGCAAAGCCTCATCCCAGTCTCAATGAAGCTTTTTTTTCTAAAAATTTCAAACTTTCTTTCCTCTTTTTTTATTTTCTAAAAATGACTAACAGCTAGCCATTGGGACACAGCGTTGAATTTAATTTAAACTGTTTCATATCCAATTATTAATTGTTTTATCACTGCTCATTATTGATTTCAAAATTAATTAGTTTAATTATATTGGAAGATATTTACCTTCTCCAATCATTCTAGACCTACTTGGTTGGATGGCTTGGATATCTTGTTTGAATATTAACTCTTATTGGAATGAATGACCTAACTATTTGTTTATTGCTTTGTTCAAGATTTTCTATATTTCAGCATTTGTTTGCTCATTGCTTTTTATCCACTAGATGGCGCAGTCTATACTTGTACTGTGCCCTGTTTACAGAGTAGCCTATATGAGGATTATCTATCTATTGGATTTGTAATATCTTATAGTTCCTACTAGATGTCATCAGTGAATTTCTCATGTTTTCATGTCCATCCACTGGATGGCGCAGTGTGTGTCTATACATGATAGTGTTATATGAATTGTTTTTAGAACTGCTTATCATTATACATCCACTAGATGTCACCAGTGAATTTTGGATGTTTTCCTATGTCTCTATTACTTCACCACTAGATGGCGCTGCCACATGGTGAACTATATAGATTGCGGAAGTTATCTTTTATTTTAGTAATCATTACCTTTTTTTATTTAGTTTCATTATTGATTCATTTTAATAATGTTTTTTAACCACTTAAGCCACGGAAGAATTTACCCCCCTTCCTGGCCAGAGCACTTTTTGCGATTCTGTACTGCGTCGCTTTAACTGACAATTGCGCGGTCGTGCGACGTGGCTCCCAAACAAAACTGACGTCCTTTTTTCGCACAAATAGAGATTACTTTTGGTGGTATTTGATCACCTCTGCGGTTTTTATTTTTTACGCTATAAACAAAAAAAGAGCGACAATTTTGAAAAAAACGCATTATTTTTTACTTTTCGCTATAATAAATATCCCCCATAAATATAAAAAACATTTTTTTTTCCTCAGTTTAGGCCGATAAGTAATCTTTTACATATTTTTGATAAAAAAATCGCAATAAGCAATTATTGGTTGGTTTGCGCAAAAGTTATAGCGTTTACAAAATAGGGGATAGTTTTATGGCATTTTTATTAATCATTTTTTTTAAATGGCGGCGATCTGCAATTTTTATGGCGGACACATCTTTTTCACACATTTTTGGGACCATTGTCATTTATACAGCGATCAGTGCTATACAAATGCACTGATTCCTGTGTAAATGACACTGGCAGTGAAGGGGTTAACCACTAGGTTGCAGTGTAGGGGTTAAGTGTGTCCTAGGGAGCGTGTTTCTAACTGTGGGGGGCGTGGCTGTGTGTGACACATCACTGATCTCTGCTCTGATCACAGGGAGCATAGATCAGTGACACTGTCACTAGGTACAATGGGGAGATGCTTGTTTACATTAGCATTTCCCCGTTCTTCCTCCCCGTGAGGCGTTCCCGTGTATCCCCGTGGTGATCGAGTCCGCGGGACCCGCGACCCAACTCACGGAGCTTGCCGTGCACGCCCGCTGGCCGCCTCTTAAAAGACCACGTACAGGTACGTGATTCTGCCTGCACGAGCCCATATGGTGGCAAGCGGTTAAAGTTATTACCTAAATTTGCTACTTATTTGAAGGAAAATAAGGATATGTCAATTATTCATCGCTGTTGCCATGACAGCGGAATAGACTATGTTAACTGGCATCATGACACCTGAGTCCATCACCCTTTGATGAAGTCACGCGTGCAGTGACGCAACACGTAAGGGAGGAGCCAGGTGTTGTCACTTCCGGTCGCGGAATTACTACACAATGTAGCCATCCCTCTTTATTTCATGTCCTCACCGTATTTGATGAGCCTGGAGTCTGGAGCCATCTTCCATAAATACTGCTATTGCTGTGGCAATCGCTGGAGGTCGATTGATTGTGGGGATCCTGCTTCCACTGCATATTAAATCTCGATTTGACCCGTAGGGGTCTTCATTAGAGGTGAGAGGCTGGGGGAAACGAGTGGCGCACTTCGGATGGTGATAGCTATTGGATGAAGTGGACACCGATCGATTTTATTGCACATACACTTTTCATATTTGAACTGCTATATGGAGATTTGTTTTTCCCCACTGGAGTTTAATTACACTTTTTGGACATTGCACTTTATTCTTGCTATATGCACTTTATGAGATATTTGGACGTTATTTCAGTTTGTTATCACATCTGTGTTTTACAGTTGCATTATATGAAATTTATTGTACTTAATACTTTTAGCACTTTATATTGTTAGCACTTATGCTATATTGAAGATTTATCACACACAGTGAGGTTATTTCTCTTTTTGCAGCACATTTCTGTCAGTTGTTGACAGTCCGTGTGCTGTATATTCATTAACTTTTATTTTTTTTCTAGTTAGCGGCACATACCTTCTTATTTTCTTTGCAAATCTGGTTACTTGCTCTGGTAATTAGTTAAAGAGAAACTGCAGTCTTCTCACATAATAACATAATCCAACCACGTTCCATATTATTTTATACATACTGTGATTCTGTACTTGCCAAATATGCTGCAGAAATCTCCCTCCACTGAGTCTGGCTGCAGCCATTTTGACTGTGGGCAGCTGAAGCTGCGGCCTGTTCACTTCCTGGATTTACACAGAGGCACACCTCCAGCTCTGCAGCTCTCATTGGCTCTCTTATGACTCATCTCCCTTCCTTCCTGGCAAACTCTCACGAGAGTGAGATTGAGAGCTGTGCGTGATGTCATAAGCCTAGGCAAATGACCAGACAAGAAACAGGAAGTGGGCTGTATAAGGGATTTACTGGCAGAAAAAAAAAAAATTACTATCCAAAGTTAAAACAACAAGGGCAGATAATTTAATAGATGGAAAGATGAAAAAATGACAGAAGGTCCACTTTAACCATACTGTACAATGCTATTAGATAGCTAAATGACAATAGGCTCCACTGCAAAAATCCTCTATTGCCGGTTTGGCTCATTGCACTCCAGTTAATCAGTAAAAAATAAAAAAAGAATCACTGCAGTCCAGGCTGCAGCAAACAAATTAACTTCACAATATCTGTGAAACCAATACATTTTGAAAAGGGGAAAAGTCAGTCAAACATTATCTCCAAAACACATTTAAATGTTTGCAATCATGTTCTGGTAATATCAAACAAATAGAAAAACACAGGGGTTAATTTACTAAAACTGGAGAATGCTAAATCTGGTGCAGCTCTTCATAGAAACCAATCAGCTTCCAGTTCTTTTGTCAAAGCTTAACCACTTAAAGACCGAGCCTATTATTGGCACTTGGTGTCATTTTTTTTTTGATAGAAAATTACGTAGAACCCCCAAACATTATACATTTTTTTTCAGACACCCTAGAGAATAAAATGGAAGTTATTGCAATTAATTTATGACACACTGTATTCGCGCAGCAGTCTTACAAACGCATTTTTTTTGGAAAAAATACAAATTTTTTTAAAATTAAAAAATAAGAATTTTTTTTTTGTTAATATTGTGAAAGATAATGTTACGCCGAGTATACCCAAAATGTCACGCTTCAAAATTGCGCCCACTCGTGGAATGGCAACAAACTTGGAAACGTAAAAATCTCTATAGGCGAAGTTTAAAAATGTCTACAGGTTACCAGTTTTGAGTTACAGAGGGTTAGAATTATTGCTCTCACTCTAATGACATTCCGACCACATAATCCGTCGGATTTTTCTGACGTATTTTGCCCGACACTTGTGTTGCACACACGGTTGGACAGAGTTGTCGGAAAATCCGATCGTTACGATCGAGGTGACGTACAAAACGTACGACGGGACTACGTAGAGGCCAGTAGCCAATAGCTTTCATCTCCAAATTTCTTTTGAGCATGCGTGGCACTTTGTGCGTCGGAATTCTCTACACATGATCGGAAAAAGTCCGGATCGGATTTTGTTGTCGGAAAATTTTAGATCCTGCTCTCAACAGCCCGCTAGAGCCCACACACGATCGGATTTTCCGACAACATAATCCGATTGGACTTTTTCCATCGAAATATCTGACCGTGTGTATAACGCATAACGCATAACGATCGTGGTGATACCTCACACGTGTGGTTTGAATACCGTTTACATATGCATACGCTACTTACGTATGCGCATGCCTCTGCGCGCGAGCACGGCAGGATGGAGCACTTTAAAAAATATATAATTCTTATTTATTTTACTTTTTATTTTTTATTTTTACACTGTCCCTTTAAAAAAATAAAAATGTTGGATCACTTTTATTCCTATTACAAGGAATGTAAACATCTATTTTAATAGAAAAAAAAAAGTATGACAGGACCTCTTTAATGTATGATCTTGGGTCAAAAAGACCTCACATCTCATATTTACACTTAAATGCAATAATAAAAAAAAAGTATTTTTTTTTTCAATAAAAAAGAATCCCCTTAAAACCATTGGGGCGGAAGTGACATTTGAAGTTGCTTATGTCATCCAATGATATGGAGTTGAGTGGGGTCCATCACTCCCTCACTCGACTTCATGCCTCAGAGGGGAAAGGATCAGATCATCTTTGCCGCTACCGACGGCTCTGGTAGGCGGCGGAGACAACCGAATCACGCTGGGAGGGTGGTGGGCACCTCTCCTGCTGTCAATAAAAGTGATCTTGTGGTGAATCTGCCGCAGAGACCATTTTTATCACAAGGCGGTGCGCCCGCCGTTTCTTAAAAATACCAGGATTACAGCAGCTATCTGCTGCCATAGCAACGTTATTCAATGTCAAAGTACCGCCGTTTAACGACGGCGGGCGGTCGGGAAGTGGTTAATTGAACAAGTTGAAGTTAGAAACTGATTGGCTACCATGCACAGCTGCACCACATTTTGCACTCTCCAGTTTTTGTAAATCAACCCCTGGGACATATTAAGGCTCCATTCACACTAGCGCGTTTTTTTTGATGCATTTTGCATTTTGCAGAAATGCAGGGAAATTTTTTAACATGGGTTCCTATGGAACACGTTCACATCAATGCATTTTTGTGCCTCTGCATTTTTGAAAAGGGTCAGGGACTTTTTTTCATGCAAAATACAGCGTTTTGCATGTAATAGAAGTAAATGGACCCGCATCCAAAACGCAAGTACCGCGTTTTTACAGCAATTTTGCAGCGATTTTGCCGCGATTTGCGTTTTGTGTTTTTTTTTTTATTATTTTATTTTTTTTTTACACTGTATATAGCTGGTTGCTAAGCAACCACAGTGTAAAAAAAACAAATTAAAAAAATTAAAAAAATACAAAAAAGCAAAACGCAAATCGTGGCAAAATCGCGGTAAAAAACGCGTGTCCAAAAACGCGGCAAGCACCGCAAAAAGCACTGCAAAAACGCTCAAAAGCAAAATGCATAGATGTGAATCGAGCCTAAAGGGGATAGCTGGTGGCGGTGACACTTTGAACAAGGATTTTTAATGATTTTATCAGAAAGGATAGACCCTCGAATGGTCTTTCACCAAAAACAAGGCCCATTGGTCGGTGTGTGAACACTGGTGAAGATGCTGACATATCTATTTGCAGTAAAAAAAAAAAAAAAAAAGCAAAAAGCAAATGCAGATTGGCCGACATTCTCCAATCCATTTCACTAGGGCTCTGTTCTGATGCTGGGACAGCCACTATTGTCATATTTTCACTCCAGACAGACTGCTTAATAATTGATAGAACATATTTGTTTATATATTGCAACAATCTGAACCCAGTAAATTTCCTAATGTTATCATTGCTGATAGCAGCTCCTGAAAAGCACCTTTTTATTTCTTCCAAATCTATTGTAAATCTAATGCATAATTGTGTTTTCTCCATAGATTATATTTTTAGAATTTTTTATACTAGAATATTACTAAAGCCCATCTTTGTCCCTTTTTTCTGTCCTACCCAACCCTACCACAATATAAAAAAACTAAAATAAATTATATATATATATATATATATATAGATATATATATATAGATATATATATATATATATATATATATATATATATATATATATATACATACATACATACATATATATATATATATATATATATATATATATATATATATATATATAAATATTTTCTACTCACCTGATTCGTGGGTATTGTGAAATGTTGATTCACTCCCCGCAGTTGACCAGTTTTGTCATGACTCAGGAGAGGAGAAAGATTATATATTTGATATAACTAAGGTGTTTAATAGTGATGGACGAACTTCTGATGGGACGTTTCGCGAACGCGATCCGCGAACGTGCCCAAATGTTCACGAACCGCAGGTTCGCGGCGGGCCCCATTCAATTTAATGGCAGGCGAACATTAAAAACCTCCAGGTTATATTTGCAGCCACAAAATACTTACTAGCTGTGCACACATAGTCCCACAACATGGACACTGACATACTAGAAGTATTAAGTGAATCTGGGATTGCCAACGACAAGCATTCTTTTTTTATCTGTGAAATTTTGTCAATTCAGGTGCGCATAAAGGCCATGGAGGAGAGGCAAGGTCAGGCCAGGCTATGAAGGGGGGGCAGGAGATGATCAGCGCCACAGTCAGGGCAGCGCAGTCCTGTGCCAGTGTCCCAGTGTGCCAACCTGTGCTTGAGCCCCTGACCCCTCCCTCTGCCCGGCCCTTACCCCCACCTATGCAGGGCTACACTGCAGTGGTCCAGAGGTGCCAGTCCAGTGCTGATCCTCAGCCATGGTGCTGGCACTGCCTGCTGATTGGCTTCTCCGCTGCTATCTCCCTCACTGACACCAGCACTGAGATAGAACACTGACACCAGCACCGCGATAGAGAGCACTGACACCAGCACCGCGATAGAGAGCACTGACACCAGCACCGAGATAGAGAGCACTGACACCAGCACCGAGATATAGAGCACTGACACCAGCACCGCGATAGAGATCACTGACACCAGCCCCGAGACAGAGAGCACTGACACCAGCACAGAGATAGAGAGGACTGACACCAGCACTGACACCAGCAACTCACTGCGGGACCCAAAATATGACACCGCGCAACCTCTTCAAACAGGAGGGTACGGGCATATAGTACGGTGTGCTTTTTTTCTACAAGTGAGCCAAAAGGTAGAAAAAAGGTTTGTGTGCTAGATTATATAAATAGTTTATACAGTTATGCATATACATGGTCTACTGGTCACAAGTGTTGAATTCCTCCGAGATCCATGCCTCATTAATTTTTATAAATGTGAGGTAGTCAACACTGTCGTGAGCTAGGCGAGTGCGCTTATCGGTTACGATCCCCCCTGCTGCGCTGAACGTCCTTTCGGACAGGAAACTGGACGAGGGGCAAGCCAACAGTTCCATTGCAAATTGTGCAAGCTCTGGCCAGAGGTCAAGCCTGCCCACCCAGTAGTCCAGGGGTTCATCACTTCTCAGAGCGTCCACATCGGCCGTTAACCCGATGTAGTCGGACACCTGTCTAGGCATTCCCTGATGCTGGATCCGGATGACACCTGTCGATGGGTCGGCTGAAAGATTGATCTCATATCAGAAGTGACCAACACATCTTCAAACCACCCTCTTCTTGAAGGAGCTGTTGGATTGGTACCCGCAACTCTTTCTCTGGGATTGGAAATTCCTCTTCCAGCGCACGCAAAAGCAGAATGCAGCATTTCTCTAAGCAAGGCCTGGAAGTGCTCCATTCTGACAGCCCTCTGTGATGGTGGTAACATTTCCGCCATTTTTTGTTTGTACCGGGGGTCTAAGTACGTTGCCACCCAGTACTGGTCCTTGACCTTTATGCTTTTTATACGGGGGTCCCTCTTTAAACACTGGAGCATGTAGGCCCCCATTTGCACTAAACTGGAAGTGGTGTGGTGGCCTGGCTCCTGCTCATCATCCAGGATAATGTCGTCCTCCTCGTTCTCCTCCCCCCATCCACAGACAACAGGGATCCCAGAAAGGATTAAAGCATGCTCTTCTTGCTCCTCCTCATCCGCCCCGGCACCATCCTCCTCTGACTCCTCTTCAGACTCCTGTTGTTGACTTGTCTCAGATAGAGTAGCCCCCCCTGGGAATTCATCCAGCATTGTGACTTCCTCATCTTCCTGCTCCTCGACGGCTTGATCAATGACACGATGAAATGCACGCTCCATAAAGAAGGCGTAAGGTACGATGTCACTGATGGTGCCATGGCTGCGACTGACCAGTTTGGTGATCTCATTAAATGGCCGCAGAAGTCTGCATGCGTCGCGCATGAGCAGCCACTGGCACGGTGAAAAAAAAACCAAGCTCCCAGAACCTGTTCTGCTGCAGAGTTCGTACAGGTAGTCGTTAACTGCACGTTTCTGCTGGAGCAGCCTCTCAAGCATATACAAGTTTGAGTTCCATCGCGTCGGGCAATCACAAATAAGACGTCTGACCGGCAGATTGTGTTGCCGCTAAATGTCAGCAAAGGCGAGCCATGGCCGTGTAAGATCTTCTGAAATGGGCCGAGATTTTCCTTGCCTGCCGCAAGATGTCCTGGACCCCAGGGCATTTGACAACGAATCGCTGCACGACCAAGTTTAAGACACGTGCCATGCATGGCACATGTGTAATTTTGCCCTGTTTCAACGCACTCAGCAGATTGGCACCGCTGTCACACACCACTTTACCAACTGTCAAATTGAGCGGTGTTAGCCACTGATCTGCCTGTGAACGCAAAGCTGAAAGGAGTGCAGGGCCAGTGTGGCTCTTGGCTTCCAGGCACAACAAACGCAGCACAGCATGGCAACGTCTCACCTGGCATGTTGAATAGGTTCTGGGGATCTTGGGTGGCGCAGAGGAAGAGACGGTAGCAGCGGAAAAAGAGGAGTCAGCCGAGGCGGAGAGGGAGGATGGAGTAGGAGGAGGAGAAGAAGAGGCAGGCCTGCATGCAATCCGTGGCGGTAAAACCAAATCTACATGGGTGCCACGGGTTACATGCTTGACGGCCGTCAGAAGGTTCACCCAGTGGGCAGTAAAAGTTATATACCTTCCCTGCCCGTGTTTGCTAGACCACGTGTCTGTGGTCAGATGTATCTTGGCACCGACACTGTGTGCCAGAGATACATTCACTTGCCGCTGAACATGGCCATACAGTCTCCCTGCAGATGGACAGGGAGAGTACAGCTCAGCTAAAACCAGGATACTGGAATGAGACCATCAGCTGCCATAGTAAGCGGGTCTGCTGTTAGATATCATGGAGCCCCCTACAACCTACCTGACAGGGCCCCCACCCCCGAGAAATCAAATTGCTAAAATGCCATGGTCGCAAAGGTATGCTTTGCAGCCATGGCAGAAATTGCCTCATGACACAGTTTTTATTTTAATTTTTTACTTTTTTAAATTGCTGAATGGCAATTTTACATTGTGAGAGTGCATTGCAGCTGTAAGCCAAGTATTTGGAGACTGCAGCTGTCTCTTTCTGCTACAGATCCAGACACGTTGCCAGTATGTAGAACCGATCCCCATGCAGAGTTGCTGGAGGGAGAAAGCTGGCAGCGCTGCATGGGGATCCACAGGTGTCAGAAGGCAGTTCAGCCGGCTCTCCAGCTCTGGGTGCCAGGGTACCTCTTCTGAAGTGACAGAGCTTGGGCCCGGTACAAGAGGGTTGGCTGTACTGCCCTATCAGCGGCCCTGGGTACAGGAGCGTTACATACTCCTGACAATATGGATGCCCTTTTAGACAGAATTTAGAATTTCCTGCCAAAGTGTTGTAACTCTCTCTGAAAAAAGAATCTCTCTTCTTGTTTATGTTTATGGTTCTCCTCCTTAGCGTGGATAGGGTTGAGTGAGGTGATTTTGCAGGATTTGATTACACAGCGAAACCACCAATAAAACCTTCACTAATGATTAATTAAAAGTAGCCTCACTTTTCGCCACGTGGACTGTTTTGGTTAAATTATCTTGAAATAGAAAAAACTATTTGCCTTTTTTGTAACCGTATCAGTATCAGATCAGTATCTCAGTGCCAACATGGCATTAAGTGGCTTTCTGGTGATGCTTTCGCAAGGGGACAAGTCAATGTCCTTAATCACAGTACGTGGGCGGAATAATCTTGGATGCCATTCAACCAGAAAAAGGCTCATCACTGGACCCCTCTCCTCTTCACTCCTGCCAATATTAAACTAAGAAATCTCGCAATTCACTTTATACAAAGTTTGACTGAGGCTGACGGCCTCTTAAATGTCAACTGATGCCTCTTTCTCTTCAATTGAACCATTACAGATCCTTCAACATTACCCCCTTTTAGCTCTTTACCAAATGCTGAATTATTTGGACGTTCACTTACAACATTTGAACAGGAATGCCAGGCAACAGGTCCCCTTCACCATGCCCTATTATTATCCTATAAGCTCTTACTTTCTGATATAAAACACACTCCCAAATTTATAGATCAATGGGAACAAGATCCAAATATTAAATGTACACCAAAGGCTAGATCTAAAATACTTACCTTATCGATTTGCTTGTCTATAAGTAATCAATACCAGGAATCTAGATAAAAGGTACTCTCTTGCTGGTATCATACCCCTAGATTTCTACACTCAATGTTTCTGCTTATCTCAGTTTCCGGGTGGTGAGGCAGCCCACAGACATACCTTTTACATATCTTTTGGTCTTGTTCCTACCAACAGCGACCTGTCCATACGGGGCGCAGGGGTTGCCGCCCCCCCCAATCCATGCGCCTGGTCCCTAATCTACATGCAGGGCGCTGGATGCATGGATTCCCATTTTTTTTAAGCACATGATTTGAGCCTGAGGCTCTAATTGGCTTCAAAAAAGGGTGGGCTTGGCGGGCAGAGCACTGCACCTTAAGACCACCCAGTTGTGTGACAATAGCAAATTAATATTTGCTATTGTCTTCCTGATTCTCCCGGATCCTCCTGAATCTGTACACAATTCCTGGAAGCTGAAAACATCCCAGTATGTCCCAATGCCTTTGTGGTTGCCAGAGAGTGATGTCTGGGCCTGGTTTATGGACATTTGGGAGGAATGGAAGCTGGGACGTGCCATTTACAGGGATCAAGTCCTGGTTGTAAAGGCGGGTTGGCCTACCAGGAGCCATTCGGTCTCTGTCAGAGAGGAAGGGGATAGCAGGAGGAGATTACCGGATCGCCGCTTCTATGTGTGAGGAGGACTTTTGTGCTGTACAGCCATCATAGGAGCAGCCACAAGGACTGCAGGGAAAGGGGCAGAGTTGTGTGTGTATTTTCCTTTCTGACATTTTTTTGCAGGTGCAGCCTATACCTGCCACCCACTGTGCCTGGTAGAGGGACTGTCTAATTACAGACACTGTGGGTGTACTGTTCCTGCCCACCTCTTTTGGAGCCTGTTGTCTGAGGAGGGGCCCCTCCTATCAGGAGCCAAAGAAGGACTATTCACAAGTTTGTATATATATTGTTGTTGTTCTGTTTTTAGGTTAGTAGTTCCCTTCTGACAGTACAAAACAAGCAGGAAATATATGTGGTGGTGTTGATTTGATTTTCTCTGCTGGAAGGATCATAACACCCTTTCAGTGGAGATGTATAGTTTACAGGTAGCATGTAAGTGTAGGATGTTATGAGTTTTGTCTTCTTTTAGGATCTTCAGGGATGGGACGGCTGTCCATCTCCATTGTTCCAGAGGACAAGAATCCTGTGGGAGAAATGCTCTGGCTCAAAAGTGTTTTCATGTGTCTAGCTGCAGGGACCTGTAGCTCGGTTTGTATATTGGTGATGTACAGTGTATATACTTGACAGAAATGTACATATTTATTTTTTGTATGTAATTTATTTGTACTATAGCCCTGTCCAATTTGTTTCCCTTCCCCTATCCAACTAATTCATGGGATGCCCTTTTTCTATTATTTTTCTCAGCTGGGGACCAGCTGTATTCTGGTAGGGGGTGAGTGTAGTACCCTCTACCTTTAGGTAGGTGCTAGAGTAGTGGGTTTTGTGTATACTGCCAGTGCAGGTAAATTTAGGCCTGTTTGTTTTTTTTTTAACAAGAAAAGGCCTGTTTGTTTTTGATCTGGGGGCAGGGGAGTGGTTTAAGCAGGTGACTGACATGTGCCTCAGCTCTTGGACGTCTCCTATGAGAATGTTCTGGAAAAGAAGCAGGGCAGTGCTGGAGTGACATTGGGTGTATTTGGGAGCCCTGACCAATCCCCAACTAGGGGGCAGGCCTCCTATATACAGTATGGTCAGCCTGTTGTGGGTGTGGAAGAACTGAATGATGGAGTTTTAGACTGTCGTGGTCTGAGGGAACCCCCTTTATGGGGGGGGGGGGTGATCTCAGGCCTGGACCTCGGGAGCTGGGAGGGAGCCTCTCTTTACATGTTCATTGAGAGGTGTCCTGGAACAGGAGCAGGAGGAGGAAAGTTGGAAGCACTGCTGAACAAGTGATTCAGGAGGGATCCATACCGGGGTCAGTGAGTGAGAAGCACAGTGAGAAGCTCCAGGAGAGACATACCAGGATTGAATGTGGAGCCAGAGGTAGAGACTGTGGTGGTATTGAAGTCAAGTTGCTGCAGCCAGGAGGGTTGGCAGGATTTGCACCAGACTTGCTGGGATCAGTAATCCCCCAAGTATCAGTTAGCACAATTATTCTTCTCATCTAAAATGGTTGCTATCACAGAGGGGACTGCAGACCCCCCCCTTCCCGCCCCCCACCTGAAAATGGCTACTAGGAAAATGTTAGGACCTATTCAGAGTGAGGCCTAGCCATGTGCTGACGGTGACAGGAATCTAGAATTGGACAGTGAAGGAAAGCAAATGATCTCAAGAAGAGAGCTGGAGGAGATGTGAAGTAACAGAGACTGTCAGTTTGGATTCAATTACGGTACCTTTATTTCAACTAAGAAGTATTTATCCTTTGGGCATTCCAATGTCCCTTTTCCCCATCCAAGTTTAATCCACTGATAAAAACAACAAAAACAAGCAAGAGACTGTTCATTGACTGGAGAATTGTGCCTAAAATAGATGTCTGACCAAGCAGGGTGATGTGTGGATGTGGAAACACGCAGTGACCCCACGGGGGCACCACTACATATACAGTATATGTGTATAATTATATATATATATATATATATATATATATATATATATATATATATATATATATATATAATATACTGTAGATCTGGATGTCTTCACATTTGGATCAGTTGTTTTTTTTTCCACTTCCCTTCCAAGTCCCATGTTATTTCATTGTCCATACTATGATTTATTTTCATGTAACTTTTAAAAATAAGGGAAAAAAGTCTATTGTAATCACTTATGTGACTTTTTACTTTGTTTCTGACTTTTTTTTTTATTGGACACAGTATTTTTTTATGTATTCTCTACAATACTACTGTAAAAATGTATACCGTATATACTCGAGTATAAGCCGAGTTTTTCAGTTTTTTTGTGCTGAAAATGTCCACCTCGGCTTATACTGGAGTCAATCACTTTTCTGCAGCAGAAAATGAAAATTTCCGACCCAATTTTGGGGCCCCATATCTTGGGGCCACTTGGTGCTAGGAACCCCAAATTTGGTATTCAAACCCAGTGGAAGTAGCACGACAACATATCCAATGGGGTTCCTAGCACTAAGTGGCCCTGAGATACGGGGCCTCAAAGTCAGTTTGGAAAATGTCATTTTCTGCTGCAGAAAAGTGCTTGACTTTTTCAGACTCGACTTTGGGGCCCCCGTATCACGGGGATACTTGGTGCTAGTAACCCCAAATTTGGTATTCAAACCCAGTGGAGCACCAAGTGACCCCGAGATACAGGGCCCAAAATTCGGTCAACTGTGTCCATCTGCAGCAATGTCATTTCGGGACTCTTTGGGTCTAGAGACCCCAAATTTTTTTTTTTTAATTGTCTTTTTATTGAAAAAAGGTAAACAAATACAGCATAACAATACTTATCGTACAGTATTTCAGGAACAATATATACACATTCGTATATGTTAGGAAACATTTCAAAACATTTCGTAAGCCGGGTAAGAGAGAATATCCAGGAAATAAAAAAGAAAGAAAATAAAATAAAAAGTAAACAAGGAAGAAAATAATACAACAAACCAAAATTAAAAATGATCCAGTATTACAATAAGATAGATAAGCATCAGGCGAGTATACCACTATGTAAGGTGATCATCCTAGCAAACGTCATCTCTTCAAAACGCAACATTGACTTCCTAGTCCGATAAATATGTAAGGGGAAGAAGGGAATTGGGTACAGATGGGGGGGGGGGGGGGGGGAAGGGGAGTTCAGTAAAATCTTATCTGAGGTTCGAGAGGATCAGGTTAAGGAATCCCCGTGGGGGGTGCCATATACTGAGTGATCCCAAGGATCCCATATCTTAGCGAACCTATCCATGGCATCCTCCTCTATTAGTGCTGTCATGTGTTCTATTCTGCGGATATCACTAATACTGTGTACCAGTTGACTCTGGGAGGGGGGGGGGGGGGGAGGTGATAACCAGCATGCTGGAATAGCTCTTTTAGCTGCCAATAGGATGAATGAGGCCAGTTTATTGGAGGCCTTTCCCATCCCAGGGATTGGGAGGCCTAGAAGGAGATATACAGGGTCCTGTGGGATGGGAATGTCAAAGACCTGTTGAAGTATTGTTGAAACCATAGACCAGAAGGGTGCAATCAATTCACACTGCCAGAAGATGTGAAAATGAGTACCTCTAAGTCTACCACATCTCCAACACAGAGGGGAGAGAGAAGGATCATATCGATGTAATATCTCAGGGGTCCTGTACCAAAAGAATTTGTGCCACACATCGAGAAATTTTAGAGGTGGATGACCAAATTTTTGCCCATTGTGGAGGTGAAAGTTGTTGTTGTAAAGCTTGGGACCATTTGATCATGTAAGAGTGGGGGTCAATGGAAAGTGGGAGGTTTTCCTGTAATATGCGATATATATCAGATATAAGTTGCCGTTGGTGTGGTCCTTGAGAGCAAATGATCTCAAAAAGGGTGGGTTTTGACAGGGTGAGCGTTGGTGAAAGGGAAGCTAAGTAGTGAGATATTTGGAGGTATGAGAATGAAAGATGTTTAGGAATTTGGTGTTTAGTTTGGAGATCACTAAAAGTATGGAGTTTGCGTGTGACAGGGTGTACGAAGTGTCGGAGCTGGAACAGGCCTGCAGCTGCCCACGGGAACATTCTAGAATGGGATAAGCTATCCAGGAGGAGGGGGTTGAAGAGAACATTCGAAAGGGGGGGGGGGGCAGGGAGAGGTTAGGGAAAATTTGTCACGGGAGGAGCGCCAAATTTTAAGCGAGAACAACATGGGGCCCAGACATAGGTCTCGTAGCTTGGGATCTAGGGATAGGGTAGGAGACCAAATCAAAGAGCAGGGATGGGTTGGAAACAGGGAGCCCATCTCTATCTCCACCCACCTACTAGGGGGGCGCAAACTAGACCATGCTACTATCGTACGTAGGTGAGAAGCCAAATAATACTTATAGACGTCTGGGGCACCCATGCCTCCCTGAACCCTGGGGGAAAAGATGACTGAACTGGCTACTCTGTGGGCCCCGTCCTTCCATATAAAATTTAAGAACCATCGTTTGAGGAGCTTCAATTGGGCTAAAGGGATAGACACAGGGAGAGTTTCAAAGAGGTATAGCAGCTTTGGCATTACTGTCATCTTCAGCACATTAATCCTACCTATCCATGATATAGGGAGGGTGTTCCATCTGTTGAGCATTTGTTTGATAGAAGTGAACATGGGGGTGTAGTTAGCTGAGTAAAGGGTAGGGTAGGATGGCGTAATTTGAATTCCCAGATACTTGAGAGAGGAGGAGCACCATCGATATGGATATGAGTTCATGAGGGAGGTGAGAACATCAGAGGGAACATGTAGGGGTAAAGCTTCTGTCTTTGACGTATTTATTTTGTACCCTGATAAGGAGCTAAATTGGGCAAGGAGAGCGTGGAGGGATGGGAGAGTACTGTGGAGGTTAGTAAGTGTTAAAAGAACGTTGTCAGCAAAAAGTGATAGTTTATATTCTCTTTGTCTCATGGGGACCCCATGTATGTCAGGATGAGACCTAATGGCTTCAGCCAATGGTTCAAGGCACAGGATAAAAAGAAGGGGAGATAGGGGACAACCCTGCCTTGTACCATTATTCATAGGGAATGGGCTGGATGTGAAAGAGGACATTTGGACTTGGGAAGAGGGGTAAGAGTAGAGGGTACGTAGGGCTGAAATAAAGGGACCTTTGATGCCAAATTTACTGAGGGTTGCAAACATGTAGGGCCAGCTTAATCTGTCAAAGGCCTTTTGGGCGTTGAGGCTTAGAATCAGGGCGGGTCGTTTAACTCTGTTAATTATGTCGATGAGGTCAATGGTTCGTCTGGTATTGTCCCCAGCGTGTCTGGAGGGGACAAACCCCACCTGATCTCTGTCAATCAGTTTCGTCAGAAATTGGGATAGGCGGTTGGCTAGAATTTTGGTAAAAAGTTTATAGTCAGAATTCAGGAGTGCAATTGGTCTGTAGCTGTCAGGTAGGGAGGGGTCCTTGTCCGGTTAGGGTATTACTGTGATGTAGGAGTGTAGGAATTGTCGATGATGTCCTTGGAGGAGGGAATTATAGAGGGCCGTCAAGTAAGGTGAGAGGACCGGGAAAAAGGTTTTGTAATAGGAGTATGGGAGGCCATCTGGTCCCGGGGATTTATGAGATGGGAGGAGTTTAACGGTAGAAGCAATTTCTTCTGCATTAATGGGGTTATTTAGAATTTGTATATCAGTCTCCTTAAGGGAGGGGAGTTGGCGGTCAACCATAAATGTGTCAAAAGCTGATTGGTCAAATGGAGGGTGTTGGTCATAGAATTCGCCAAACACTTGGGCCCCCTACAATGAGTAGGGGTCCCGTCAGCACGTTTTAAATGGTCTGGGAAGGATAGGAATGGCCTAGGGTTGAGTCTAGAGACCAACATCCTATGGGGTTTGTTGGAAAATTCATAGAATTTTTGTTTTGCCCAAAGTAGAGATTTATCGATTTTCGACATATCTAGGGACTTTATACGGTTTCGGAGAGAGGTAACCGTGCGCAGCCGGTCCACCGTGGGAGCTATAATCAAAGAGCGTTCAGCTTTAGCTAGATCTGAAATAAGAGAGGATCTTAAAAGAGCTGAATCCCTCTTTCTCTGGGAACCGATAGAGATACATTGTCCTCTAAAGAAAGCTTTGTGAGCTTCCCATAGGACAGACGGGCTGGACACAGAACCTGCATTTATTTGAAAATACTCTGTTAGGGCTTTAAGGAGTTTAGTTTTAGTTGCGGGCTGTTTCATGTAGGGATTCGTTAAGCCTCCAATGACATTTCTTGGGAAATGCAGTGGAAAGACATAGATCTAATGATAGGGGGGCGTGGTCCGACCAGGTGATAGGATCCAAATCGGAACCTACTGAGTGAGAGAGCAGTGGAGCAGATTTCAGGAAGTAATCTATCCTAGAAAACATTTTGTGGGGGGGGGGGGGGGGGGAGTAGAATGAATATTGTCTGCCTGTAGGGTGTTTGACTCGCCAAACATCAAACAGGCAATTTCTGGATCAATTTCCTAAATGAAGTAGCTAGAGAGCGTGGGGCTGAAGAGGGCATGGAGTGGAACAGGGATTTTTTGTCTCTTGTGGGCGAGAGAACAGCGTTAAAATCTCCACCAATTACCATAAAGGGATGTAATACATTTTGCAGTCTGTCAAATGTCTCATTCAAAAATTTAACTTGACCCGTATTAGGGGCGTAGACGTTCATGATTGTTATAAGACTGGCAAGGTAGGTACCCTCCAGAATTATATAACGACCATGAGGGTCTAGTTCAGTAGACTTAATCTGGAGGGGACAGGAGTGTTTGATCAAGACCGCCACTCCCGCCTTTCCAGATGGGTCGGAGGCCAGAAATGACACTGGGAAGTGTCTGGAAGCAAATTTCATGGATCCCCCGGAGCGGAAATGCGTCTCCTGAACCAGGATTACATCCGTACCGGTGGCCCTGAATTCCTTCAAGGCCAACCACCTTTTTTTGATGGAATTCAAACCTTTCACATTATAGGTTAAAAGCTTCAAAGCCATAAGTAAACATCATGAACCAGCTGTAGAATTTTCAAAACCCTGGGCATTAACCCAGCTGCACATACAAGTTTAAGTAGCCATAGGGCAGAGCCTGGTCTGACCAGAAAAACCCCTTTGGTGGGATGATCAGTGATATAAAAGAAAAAAACACAAAAAAAACAATAGTGGTAACTATAATGAGAAAGAGTTATCATCATCATAAAAGAAGACAAAAAAAAACAACATGGTCGGATCTGTCCTGGTGAGATCCAAAAAAAAGGACTAGAAGAGCTGAGTGGCTTAAAAACAAGAAGACCTACATGGTCTAAAAATACAAAAAAAAAACTAAAAAATGAAAATTTCAAAAATTTCAAAAAATAGGCCTGAGTAGCGTACGCTACGCAGGGGTCCTTGACCTCGGTCTGAGGAACTGAAGGGGCGCAAGGCAGTCTCCAACATGGTGAGGGACCTGTGACTACCCGCCACAGCAGTCCACTTGAGCTGTTAGCAAATAAGTCTCCTTCGGTGCCAGACTGATGTGCGTCATTGACTGTAATTATGCCAGTCTAGTAGGTGTCTGCTTAAAAGAACAAAAGCAGCAGCAAAACATATGAGGAAAAAAAAAAAGGGAATAAAAACTTAGAAATGAAAACAAACCCCTGATGAGCTCCCTCGGGGGGGGTTTTAGCAGATGTCGAGATCCCAGCCGGGAAAACGAAAAGGTGAGTGTGCAAGGACCACTAGAACCGGATCAAGCGGGGAATCTTGGACGCTGTGAGCGCTGAGGTGTGGAGTTGGCCCTTGATCCTTTTCCTCTTACTGGGGTCCAAATCCTGGACGGTGCTGAGAGTGGTCTTGGGGTGGTTGGGATGACTTGTTCCACCTCTGGTTGAAGTGGGGGAAGGCCCAGGCGTTTAATAAATGCATCTCCCTCCTGGGGATCTAGGAGGATGTGTTAAACCCCGTCTTGGGTAACCTTAAGGCGGAAAGGAAAGCACCAGTAATAAGGGACCTTGTGCATCTGTAGATGGGAGGTGATGGGTCTCAGGGAACGATGTTTAGCCAATGTAATCGGGGAGAGGTCACTGAAAAGCTGAATCTTGTCCCCTTTGTAATCGATGCCAGATCTGTTGCGTGTGGCCCTAGTCAGGGTCTCCTTGCTTTTATAATAGTGGAAGCGTACCACTATGTCACGAGATCTGGCTCCCACAGGGGGTTTGGGGGCCAGAGATCTGTGTGCACGATCTAGGCGCCAATCAATGTCCACTTTTTTAAGGGGCAAGGGTGTTGAAAAGGCCTAGTAAATAGGGCCTAATGTTGTTGTCAGCGATCGTTTCTGGAACTCCGCGGATCCTTAGATTCTGGCTATTCTCAAGGTTCTCCTGTTGGAGTTGTAGTTGGGACACTGAATTTTTGAGGAGAGCATTCTCCTCCTCAAGAGCCTGCATATAGTGCAAAGTCTCATCAAATTTGGTTTCTATGGTGGCTGTGCGTTCACCAAGGGCGCCTATTTCCCCCCTAAGCTCTCTGGAAATTCTCCCCATTTCCTGGGCAATGTCCCTGGTTACCTGCTGGGCCAAACACTGGAGCTTGAGATCCATCATCTCCGGGGTCAGGGTCATTTGAGAGGGTACATCAGGGTGTGGAGGAGAGGGCTGCTGCGATCCGTCCTCAGTCATCAGGGTGCTGACTTAATCTTCCGGATCTCCCTGTAAAATCGAGGCCGGGGATGTCGGCCTAGTCAGGAATCGGTCCATGCTGGACGGAGGCCGCGGGTGTTTTGTGGCTCTATAGTGGTCTCGTTGATCTCCGATTTTCCCCATACAGCGACTGGGGGGAGTCTGGGAGTCGTGGAGAGTCACCCCCGGAGCTTTTTATAGCTGTTGATGCTTAACGGAGGCCGTGGATCACCGGGCGGGAGCGGAGCTCAGGAGTCACACGTCCGCCATCTCGGAAAGCCGCGCATGCGCCCCCGAGACCCCAAATTTTGGTGGCAGCTAGGGGGCATTTAGGAACCCTTAACTACTAAGTTTGAAGTTTGGGGGACCTATGGCTGCAAATGGGCAGAGTGAGGCTGCAAATGGGCATTGTTGACCCTCTTTTCCACTTACAGTAGCTGCGCATTTCTTACCCTAAGCTTATACTTGAGTCAATAAGTTTTCCCAGTTGTTTGTGGTAAAATTAGGTGCCTCGGCTTATATTCGGGTCGGCTTATAATCGAGTATATACGGTAATCTTTAAAAAATAATGTAATAATAAAAAAAAGGTTATGCAGCCAGTTATTTGAAAAAAGTCTTGAGTTTTTTTTTTAAACTAAAAGCTGAAATTGGGCTTTAATCCTAACAATGAACTTAAAGCGGTTCTGCACTGTGTGTTTTTTTTTTATTTTTTAAATGTAATGCATAGGATTAGGAGGTCAATTCTGGGACTCACGTGTTCCATGTTCTTAATTGATTGCTGGTGTTTTTTGTCCTATAAAATATTTTTTAAAAATGTATTCTTGCTGGGTGCCATCTTGCCTGTGGGCATGTGAAACCCCACAGGCAGTTCAGATGGGCCAGCATGCACCACCGTTACTGCGCCGAGCTCGCGCGTGCGCAGTAACGGCAAAGTGCAGCTCACGTTCTCTCGAAATCTCGCGAGATTTCGGCACATCTGCCGACATCTCGCGAGATTTCGGAAGATGTGCCCGAAATCTTGCGAGATGTCGGAAGATGTGCCCGAAATCTCGCGAGATTTCGGAAGATGTCCGCACTGACTCCTGGG
The DNA here is from genome assembly GCA_028564925.1 of Lithobates sylvaticus. NCBI lineage: Eukaryota > Metazoa > Chordata > Amphibia > Anura > Ranidae > Lithobates > Lithobates sylvaticus. The sequence continues at coordinate 23,091,104 of CM053036.1, read as the reverse complement.
ATCAATGACACCAGATCCCAGGAGACAGTGCGGTGTGACGACGATCGACGCAGAGACCCGCCCACCGCCGCAGAGACAGAGGAAAGGAAGTCAGCGATTACAAGGTAAGTGGAAAAAAAAAAAAAAAACACACCTGATTTGGAAGGCAAAGAGATTTACTAAATGAAATGTGTGCAGAACCGCTTTAACTATTTGTTTTCTAAGGAAGCCATGTCATCACCAAGTTAACCTCGGATACTTCTAGATACCGGCTTGGTAAAAGGTTACCAAAGACTTTTGAATGTGTAATCCTGTTTTGACTGAGGAGGTCGAGTGAGGCATAATAGACTGGGCTTTAAGGGTGCTGATAAACAAAGTAGAGAGTGAAGCATCCAGGGCTCAAGTCCTGCGGGAACGCATGGGAACGGAGTTCCTGTACTTTTTCCACAACAGGAACTCAGTTCCCGTTAGCAGCCGTGTCCTGCAAGACTTTGAAGTATGCGAGCTGTGTGGCAGGTGCTACACCAGCAGCTGCCTCCACAGCTCGCAATAGTGAGTGCCGCACACCTGACCATTCAGGCATTGCCATTAGGGGGCCCCATGACAGCTTTCCGCTTCGATCTACCTGTCAATCACAGCTAGCTGACAGGGAGATCAGGTCCCTGCTGCTAAGAGATTGTGTTTAGTCAGACCTCTCTTGATGTGCTCCTCCCCGCCGCCCCCTCCTGATTTTCTGTCTCCTCATCTTCCCCCCCCCCCCCCCCCAGTCTCCTGCATACTTGCTCTGTGTGTCCCACTGAATCCCCCCCTCCTCTATCTTCAGTGCCATATGATGAATGAACCCAGAGGAGGAGCACAGCTATTCTGCTCACAGGACATGCAGGGAGAGAGGTGAGCTGAGGGAGGAACATCAGTTTGGGGTGGTAAGCTGAGCACAATACCTGGCAAAGTTTAATGCCAGGAGGGAAGTTTATGTGGAAATATGTGAAGGGTTGGAATAGCAGCAAGTGTGTGTTGGAGCCCTGCAGAGTTTGCAGCCCCCCAAGCTAACATACATCTCCTACGCAGGAACACATCACTATCTCCCCAAGAATTCTGTCCAGATAATGTGCAGTTCATTTATGACCTTTCTGTTTAACCCTGTGTTATCCAAACTCTGTTCAATGAAAAGTGTAAACTCACCACATAAACACTCTATATACAAAATCACATTCCCCAATAAAGATCAGAACATGATGTTCACATTTGCATGGAAGCACAATTGAATGAATGCTGATTATTCAGAGAATTACCATATTTATATTTATTGAGGATCATTTTTTTTTAATGTCCTAACAGTTAGGCTTCATACACACAATACGAAAATTGGATGAAAAATACCACAGAGTTCGTGCAAATGAGTGTATCATTTTTTTTTTTTTTTTGGTGGGCGAGTGGATCTTGGGTGGGAGTTCCCACACTTTTTTCCCCAGGACTTGATTCCTGGAAGCACCGGAAAGCTTGCAGGCTCATATGTTCACAAAATGATTATTGAAAGATGGACGGTCCAGCACTTGCGATTTGTATGAAAATGACATTGTTTAAATTTGAATTCCTCTTTAATTTAATCCCATCTATGTTTTCATTCTAACTTGTATCAAATGACCTTCACATCTTGCCAATCCCCCCTCAAAACAAACACAGGCCTGGATGTGACTTCCCAAACAAATATTTGATGTGTTGTGGTCAATGCCCAGCCTTGCAACCATGCCATCATAAGAGCAATATAAAGACCAGCCAACTAGCAATTCCTAGCACACAAGTATTGTCTGGTCTGTGTCACATAATGTCTCTCTGGACTTTATGTGTTGGGCTGATCCTTCTGCAGATCTACTCGGTGCAAGCAGAACTGTGAGTATTTCTTATGTATATTTGTCAGTCAAGAAGGATATAACCGATACGCTTTCTGTGACCACCAACCCTTAGCTGTTAAATTGGCACAGCAGATAATATTAGACTAGAAGATTTCAGTGTTTATTCTCAGAAAGCCTTTTGAATATGGAAATTTCATTCCCGAGCATTATTTGCTAATCTATCGATCACTTTTATTTCTTTATATTTTTGTTTATTTTTAACTAAAGGTTCGGTATCATGGACCTTCTGGGTATTCCATGTACCGTATTTATCGGCGTATAACACGCGCCGGCATATAACACGCACCCCAAGTTTAGGAGGGAAGTTTAAGGAAAAAAACTTACATTTAAATGCCCATTAATGCAGACTTCCACTGTCCACCTGCAGCCTTGCACTGTCCCCCTGCAGCCTTACACTGTCCACCTGCAGCCTTACACTGTCCACCTGCAGCCTTACACTGTCCACCTGCAGCCTTGCACTGTCCCCCTGCAGCCTTACACTGTCCACCTGCAGCCTTACACTGTCCCCCTGCAGCCTTGCACTGTCCACCTGCAACCTTACACTGTCCCCCTGCAGCCTTACACTGTCCCCCTGCAGCCTTACACTGTCCCCCTGCAGCCTTACACTGTCCCCCTGCAGCCTTACACTGTCCCCTTGCAGCCTTACACTGTCCCCTTGCAACCTTGCACTGTCCCCCTGCAGCCTTACACTGTCCCCTTGCAGCCTTCCCCAAATTTGCAGCATGGTTTATTTTAAAATTTACGGCCTCCGCCGCTGAGATCTTCGGCTCCTCCTGCCACCGCCACCGCGATCTTCGCTTCCTTCCGCCACCGCGATCTTTGGCTCCTCTCGCCGCTGCCGCCGCTGAGATTTTCGGCTCTTCCCGCCGCCGCGATCTTCAGCTCCTCCCGCCGCCGAGATCTTTGGCTTCTCCCGCCGCCGTGATCTTCGGCTCCTCCCGCCGCTGCGATCTTTGGCTACTCCCACCGCCGCCACCGTGATCTTCGGCTCCTCCCGCCGCCACCGGCATAGACCGAGCCGAGCCAAATGTGTACTCGGGTACTCAACTCTGCTCGCAGTAACGCCTCCGTCCCGCCCCTTGACCCGGCTTCTATGATGGACACAACACCGGGCCAATGGCGGGACATAAAGGCTAGGGAGGTGGAACTGGGCGTGACCGCGAGCGGAGCCGAGTACACAGTACACTCGGCTCATAAATGTCGGCGGGGCGCCGGATCGGAGGGGGATCAGCGTATAACACACACCCACGATTTTAAGGGGGAAAAAAGTGCGTGTTATACGCCGATAAATACGGTATTTTATAGTTTTATGTGACATTTTGTTTATAAGGCTTCATGCACACTAGAAAGCAAAAAAAACTTTTTTTCCCACAAATAGAGCTTTCTTTTGGTGGTATTTGATCACCTCTGCAGGTTTTATTTTTTGCACTATAAAAAAAAAAGAGCGACCATTTTGAAAAAAAATATGTTTTTTTTTTTACTTTCTGCTATAATACATATCCAGAAATAAATATATAAAAAAACTAATTTATTCATCAGTTTAGGCCGATATGTATTCTTCTACATATTTTTGGTAAAAAAAAAAAAAAAAATCGCAATAGGTGTATATTGATTGGTTTGCGCAAAAGTTATCGTGTCTAAAAACTATGGGATAGATTTAGCGACTTTTATTTATTTTTTATTGTTTTTACTGGTAATGGTTGGCGATCTGCGATTTGGGGACTGCGACATTGCGGCAGACAAATCTGACCCTTTTTGGGGACCAGGGACATTATTACATCAATCAGTGCTATAAAAATGCACTGATCAATGTAGAAATGACACTAGCAGGGAAGGGGTTAACACTAGAGGGCGATCAAGGGGTTAACTCTGTTCCCTGGGTGTGTTCTAACTGTAGGGGGAATGGGCTGCCAGGAACATGACAGAGATCACTGGGAACAGAAGATAGACTTGTCATCTGGCAGAACGGGGATCCACCTTGTTTACACAGATCCCCATTCTGCCTCTGTACAACGTGATCGCGGGTTCCTGGCGGAGGTCGAGTACAGCGCGCACGCTATCTCCATTGCACGGACCGCCGCAGTTCGCGCAGAGAGTCGACCTGCCGCAGTAAAATGACAGCGGGTGGTCAACAAGCGGTTAATCTGAATTTTATTTCATGAGTGGGTATTATAGAATGACTCTTCTTTCCTTAATAGACATACCACAGACTTTTTAGGACGATGTTCAGTTATTGTGGGAAAATAATGAATATTATTTATGTAATATTTATTTTTTGCTAATAGAACATTTTAATGAGAACTTTCAAGAAAACACGCCATTTAGTACCCTATTGAAGGTGACTATGAGATACTTATACTTGAAGCAACTGCCCAGTGCCCCTTCCCTCACTTGTACCAGGTGGCGTTTGGATATTTAGTATCGCAAAACGTAAAACATATTTTATTTTTTGTATTTCAAAATTGTCGGTCTTTTTTTTTGTTATAGCGCAAAAAAAATAAAAACTGCAGAGGTGATCAAATACCACCAAAAGAAAGCTCTACTTGTGGGAAACAAAGGACATCAATTTTGTTTGGGTACAACGTCACACTTCCACACAATTGTCATTTAAAGTGACGCAGTGCCCTATGGGGGGCAAATCTTCCGGTCCTTAAAGCGGTTCTGCACACACTATTTTTTTTTTTCTTGTAATGTTAAAATAATTTTTATTATTTCAATACACTCACATTTTTGGTGTCCGTCCGTTGTCCGTGTCCGTAATTCTTAAAATTCGGAACTTTTAAAATGTATACCAGCAGCAATGTCATTTTGCTTGTGGGCATTTGAAACCCACAAGCATTTACTTCCTTGTTCCCTTTCGTTATGGGAATGCTGCCTCACGTTTTCATCGTTATGGGAATGGTGCCTCACGTTCGCCGAAATCTCACGAGATTTCGGCCACATCCGCCGAAATCTCGCAAGATTTCGGCAGGAGGCCCGTAAATCTCGCGAGATTTCGGCAGGAGCCCCGTAAATCTTGTGCGATTTCGGCGGATGTCCGCACTGACTCCTGGGATCAATGACACCAGATCCCAGGAGACAGTGCGGCATGACGAGGATCGCCGCATAGACCCCACCCACCCCGAAGAGACAGAGCAGCAATTACAAGGTAAGTAAAAAAAAAAAAAAACCACGCCATTTAGTACTCTTTGCCTGATTTGGAAGGCAAAGAGATTTACTAAATGAAGTGTGTGCAGAACCGCTTTAAGTGGTTAAAGTGGAGTTCCAGTCGTTTGTTTATTAAAAGACTTTTAACCACTTGCCGACCGCCTCACGAAGATATACTGCCTCAGAAGGGCACGTACAGGCAAACTAACGTACCTGTACGTGGCCCTTTAAGAGGCGGCCTGAGGGATACTTGCGATCGTCTCACGGAGAGGAAGAACATGGAGATGCTAATGTAAACAAGCATCTCCCATTCTGCCTAGTGACAGTGTCACTGATCTCTGCTCCCTATTATCGGGAGCAGAGATCAGTGACGTGCCACACGTAGCCACGCCCCCCCACCCCACAGTTAGAAACACTCCCCAGGACACACTTAACCCCTTCACTGCCAGTGTCATTTACACAGGAATCAGTGCAATTGTATACCACTGATTGCTGTATAAATGACACTGGTCCCAAAAATGTGTCAAAAAATGTTCGATGTGTCCGCCATAATGTCGCAGTCACGATAAAAATCGCTGATCGCCGCCATTACTAGTAAAAAAAAAAATGATGAACAAAAATGCCATAAAACTACCCACTATTTTGTAAACGCTATAACTTTTGCGCAAACCAATCAATAATTGCTTATTGCTTTTTTTTTTTACCAAAAATATGTAGAAGAATACGTATCGGCCTAAACTGAGGAAAAAATTTATTTTTTTAGATATTTTCTGGGGATATTTATTATAGCAAAATTGGTGCTCTTTTTTTGTTTATAGCGCAAAAAATAAAAACCGCAGAGATGATCAAATACCACCAAAAGAAATCTCTATTTGTTTGAAAAAAAGGACGTCAACTTTGTTCGGGTGCAGCGTCGCCCGACTGCACAATTGTCAGTTAAAGCGACGCACAAAAAGTGCTCTGGTCAGGAAGGGGGTAAATTCTTCCGGGGATGAAGTGGTTACTAACCAGCCCCTCACCTGTCCCATGGTACAGCGGGGTACTCACCGCAGCCGTGTTCTCCCCTCATCCTCCCTCGGCGGCGCCGCCATCTCTACACAGCCGAGTGCCCAGTGCGCATGCGCGAGCAGCGAAGTGGCAGCAGAGGAGTATACCCACATGCTGAGACTGTATGGTTTCCTGGTTTCCTGTCCCTGGAGAAATTCCATTTCAAAGGCACCTCATAAAGGAAGCGTTATCCATACCTGGGATCCTGGTTGTACCCACCTGCTGAGGATTGGTCTTGGAGATAATTGTATTACAGGCTTATCAAAGCTTGCCTTCTGGTAAGCGCATTATTTGAGCGTTGGTGGATCACGGTCAGTTGGTGGATTTTTTTCAAAGTCACTTTTTGGATTTTTACTGTCACATTATAATTTTTGTCACTTATCACTTTTATCTTATATGTTTTTTTTAAAACTAATCAATTTAGTTTCATTATTTGATGGACTTTTCTCACATGGACTAATTGATGATTATTAGTATTTGAGTTTTTTTCATTTTTTGGTCTTTTAAGATTATTATTTGTCAATCCTAGCGCGGCTTTTTCCATTTGTATCTAATAATAGCATACACATTACATAAAATTTGGAATTATGCTCCGATTACGAATCTACGAAAACAATGTTACGAAAGTATGAATAAATCAATCTAACGAAAGTACGAATGTAACTAAATCTACGAAAATACGAATGCGTACGAATTTCGAATAAACGAAAATTTAAACTAACGGAAAAACAAATCAACGAAAAAATAACTCTTACGAAAATACGAATCGTTACGAATACGAACACCGACGAAATTACGAATCGTTACGAATCAACGGAAACGAACAGAAGCGAAACTAAACTAAACAAATTTTTCTATTGTGCACATGTCTAATATTACCATTGCTCAGTGAATGTGCACAATTCTGTGTTCTCATTTTCAGTGAAATGCAAACACTTTTTCTGTTTTCTGTTCCTTTTTATTTCTTCAGGCACCATGCCGTCATCTTTCCCTCAGAGCTGCGCTCTCAGCACTATGAAAGTATCTGTGTATACCTGATGGGTGCTGAGAGAGAGAGCAATGTACAGATTCATCTAAGGCAAGAAGCAAATTACACCATACTCATAGACAAGATGCTCCCTCAAGACTCATCCACCTGTATTCCTGCTCTGGTACAGTATACCTATAGGATCCAAGCACAGCTTGCTGAAGTGAAGGGTGGGAAATAGTTGAACAGAACACTATTAAAGCATTAAATAGTATAGCAGTGAAACATGGGACTATTAGTGGCATGGCTTATTAGTGAAAGATCTTTGCAGAGGATTAACCACTTTGCAGCCGGGCCATTTCTGACACTTCGCTCCTGCGTGTAAAAATCTACATTTTTCTTGCTAGAAAATTACTATATATATATATATATATATATATATATATATATATATATATATATATATTATTTTTTTTTTTTATCAGAGACCCTGTAGGATAAAATGGTGTGTGTTGCAATATTTTATGTCACGCGGTATTTGCGCAGTGGTTTTTCAAACGCAATTTTTTTTTACGTAGAAAAAAACCCTTTCATGAATTAAAAAAAAAAAAAAAAAACAGTAAAGTAAACCCAATTTGTTTGTATAATGTGAAAGATGATGTTACGCTGAGTAAGTAGATATCTAACATGTCACCTTTTAAAATTGCGTCTGCCCGTGGAATGGCAGCAAACTATGATGCTTAAAATTCCCTCACCAAAACTCACCATAATGCAGAATCAGTGGGAACCCTGAGCTTGTCACTTGCCACCAGACACAGCTTGCCACCGTCGCCTGCCACCAGATGCAGCTTGTCACTTGCCGTTGTACATGGTGGAGGTGGAGCCGGCCCGTTGAGAGCACTTGGCGCGGAGAAGGAGGAAGTTAACTCCTCCTCCATTTTGAAATCTGTCAGTCACAGTCATGACGTTACTGGTTGATAAACGCCAGTCGGTTCTAGCAACCAGTGTCCTAGCCAGCAGAAGTATAGAAGACTCTCAGGTGGAGGTGGGGAGGCAGAGACAGCGCCATGGCGATAGCAGAATTTTGCTCCTCTCTCAGTTTCATTCAGGGACATTGTATTGTCCCGGAATGAAGGTGCCCGGGACCCGGGACAGACCTGCTAATTGTGGGACTGTCCCAGGCAATCCGGGACATGTGGGCACCCTACCAGTGAAGGTTCAAATAAATGTACAAAAAAACATATATACAATTCCAATTGCAAAATGTATTTTGCAAGTGTTGTTTGAGGGGTTCATTGGATCTGGTGAGTCTAACCAGATTTGTTTGCACATTTAGTTGAACTTTCACTGACTACAAGGTGTTTTATGAATTTCCACTTGTTTTTTTTTACACATTTAGTTTAACAAATTGTGTAAAAAAACAAGTGAAAATTCATAAACCACCAGGTAGTCTGTGGAGGTTCAAATAAATGTGCAAAAAATCTGGTTATACTCACCAGATCCAATGGACCCCTCAAGCAATACTGCATTGTGGGTCAAACAGGCTTAGTCTGGTATAAAAGTCTTTGATAAAGCCCTGTGGGAGGGGCGAAATGCATCAGACACAGACTACGGCACCACAGTGACATCATGTCCTATATTGGAATGCAGATAAGGTTGTGCGAGAACCTGCTGCTTCCTGGAACTAGCAGACTGTGTTTTGATGCAGGCATCATCCTGTTATAACCACTGAAACCGGAGGACATCAGCGTACGCCGAGCCGGCAGGAAGTGGTTAAAGTGACCCTGTTACCAGATCACTTCCCGTAAGGTTATCCAGTATGTGCATTTAATGTATAAAAGTTATTTACTTGTAAAAACCTCCTTTGTGTAGACATCCAAAAGACCTGAGAATGTTACTGAGCACTGCCATCTTGAATGTGATGTGATGTGTGTGGGGGGGGGGGGGGGTCTTATTGTAGGAGATTTTAGTGACCCTCTAGGGTGAACTGTACTGAATATTCTCAGTAATTATAATTTTTTCTTCCAAACTGTAGATTCCGAATCCCTCTCACGGGGACGAAGAGATTGCTGAAATAAACGTTTTCATCTATGTTAAAATGGACTCCTCTATAGAACTACCAGTATTAAACCTGGTAGTAAGAAAAAGTACTAAAGTTATTGTGAAAAAGGAGAGATATAAAACCCTCATTCAAACAGACAAGGCTGTATACAAGCCAGGACAGACAGGTAATGGCTCGTGTCCATATTCAAGGTATAAATGTATGTTACCCATAACAATAAACTTCTCTGCTGTATCGATCTCCGAATGTACCGAATCCCCACTCTACCCATCTCAGGCTCTCTTTTTCCAGTCGCAGTGCTTTTCATAGAGTATTCGACTGGCAGTAAGGAGATGTTATATTGTCCCCTCACCACCTGATTTTACCCTATAATGCCACACTACTGCACCGTAATCACGTGTAATGCAGTGGGTGGCCCCACTGAACTCAATAGGCAAGTATGACAAGCTGTGTCGTTCTTTTGTTTTCTATATGTGTACATATTTAGGGACCTTCCCAGGTCCATAATTAATATTGATCAGAATTAAGTTCAGCCCTTCACAACAGTGCCAGTTTTTCATGTGCCCCCCCATGGGAAAAGTAATTGCCCATCCCTGCTTTGAGCCTTTTAAATACACAGTTGGGTAATATTGTGTGCTCCAGTATGAGCAGCAGAAATATCAGGACGTCCCCAAGATAATCTGTCCTTTATCCAGTATTTAATTGATCAGAAGGTGTATGAACTACATGTTGGGCGTACCTCCCAACTGTCCCTGATTTCGAGGGACTGTCCCTGATTTGGAGCAATGTCCCTCTGTCCCTCATTCCTCCTCATTTGTCCCTCATTTTGGTCTGATCTATGTAGTTGTATATAAAATGCACTATTTATCTTTGAACAAGTGTTTCCCAATGCTAAACCTTTTATACATCTTCTAAATTGTTACAATTGTAAACTTCAAAAGCCAAAATAAAGGAATATTGGTGGTAAAAAAAAAAAAAAAAACGTGGGTTTAACCAATCGTTTTTTTGGTGCATAGTTCTCCTTTAAAGGGATGGCAGTGGGTGTGTCCTATGCCTACATACATTTGCTAATAGGTGTCCCTCATTCCCATCTTGAAAAGTTGGGAGGTGTGATGTTGGGTGGTGTAGTGTTCTTTTTTTGTTACCCCTTCTCTGGTGAAGTAGTGAGTGGAGACTCTGACCTCTTAATAACACTGTGGGTGAAGCCTGGCAGTTCGAGTATTGGAACAAGTCACCCCTGACCAACATCATCTGGGTCTCTGGCAGGGTGGACTTGATATAAAAGTGACCAAAAGACACCACCACCGCATGAAAGACGATTTAAATCATGATTTAAATCACTTGTAAAAAAGGCTTGATTTAAATAAACTCAATTGAAATCATCATTTTTAACCTCTCAAGGAACCCGGCCTATTTTTCAGACTCAGTGTTTACAAGTTAAAATAATTTTTTTTGCTAGAAAATTACTTAGAACCCCCAAACATTATATATATTTTTTGTAACACCCTATAGAATAAAATGGCGGTCATTGCAATACTTTTTGTCACACCGTATTTGCGCAGCAGTCATACAAGTGCACTTTTTTTTGGGAAAAAATACACTTATTTTACTTAAAAAATAAGACACCAGTAAAGTTAGCCCAATTTTTTTTTAGATTGTGAAAGATAATGTTACGCCGTGTAAATTGATACCCAACATGTCACGCTTAAAAATTGCGCCCGCTCGTGGAATGGCGACAAACATTTACCCTTAAAAATCTCCATAGGCGACGTTTAAAAATTTCTACAGGTTACATGTTTAGAGGTACAGAGGAGGTGAACACCGTTTTTCAAATGCCGGCGCGTCTAACGTATGCGTCCGCTTCTGCACGCTAGCAAGCTCGATGGGACGGGCAGCTTTAAATTATTATGATATTTTTTTTTTTTTTTCCTTTTTTTTTTTTTTTTTTACACTGTCATTTTTTTTTAATTTTGGGTCACCTTTATTCCTATTACAATGAATGTAAACATCCATTGTAATAGGAAAAAAGCATGACAGGACCTCTTAAATGTGAGATCTGGGGTCAAAAAAAGACCTCAGATCTAATACTTACACTAAAATGCAAAAAAAAAAATAAAAAATAAATAAATAAATAAGGAAATGTAATTTTTTTTTCTTTTTTACAAACATTTTTTTCCCTTTTAAGAGCATTGGACGGAAGTGACGTTTGACGTTGCGTCCTCCCTCCAGTGCTATGGAGCCGAGCAGGGGGCCATATTTCCCTCACTCGGCATCCAGGCAGTGAGGGGAAAGGACCCGATCGTCTCCACCGCTTACCAGAGCCGTCGGTAGCGGCAGAGCGTGGCAGAAGGGGTGGGCCCCCTTCCCGCCACCGATAACAGTGATCTTGTGGCGAATCCAACGCAGAGACCACTTTTATCTGAAAGCAGAGCGCCCGCTGTGGAGAAAAATACCGGGATTATGGCAGCTATCTGATTAACATCAAAGTACCGACGTATATCCATGGTGGGCGGTCCGGAAGTGGTTAGAGCAACTGTCACCTCTGTCCCGCAGCGGCTCCTCCTCTGACCAGCTGTTGACTCACCGACAGTTCCATTCTCATTAATGGGATGGCTGGTGATGCGGCAGTGACAAAACAAGGTGAGGGACGTGGCGGCAGCAGGTGAGTGGATGCCCGCTAACAGACGCTGCCATGATGGATCTGAAATGACAGGTGCTCTTTAAATGCAAGGACTCATTCTTGCTGGTTGTTAGCATTTGCAAAAAAAAAATGAAGGTTTCCGATTTAGAATAATAAGCTTTTAGGTTAGTAAAACAGCGATATCAGAACCAATTAAGTCATACAATTTGTAGTTAGATTAGTGTGTATTTTATTATGCACAAGAGAGTCAATTGAATATATGTTGACCGGAGCGCTGCTTGGATTGAATAATTTTAAATAGATTTTTTAAGCCGTTTTATTTACTTGATCATTTGTTATTATACAATTTGTAGTGTATATAGATTTGAAAAACAATGGGATAAAGGAATATTTGGATTCATTGAATAAGTTTAACAAAAATGTAAATATTGCAGAATATACAGCCTCATGCTACATAACTAAGCTCAATTTCATGCTGAATAAACTAAATTATTAACCACTTCAGCCCCGGACCAATTGTCAGCTTAAGGACCAGAGGTCTTTTTTCAATTTCGCACTGCACTACTTTAACTGGTAATTGCGCGGTCATGCAATTTTGTAACGAAACGAAATTTGCGTCCTTTTCTTCCCACAAATAGAGCTTTCTTTTGATGGTATTTGATTGCCTCTGTGATTTTTATTTTTTGCGATATAAACGGAAAAAGAGCGAAAATTTTGAAAAAAAAAAGAGATTTTCTACTTTTTGTTATAAGAAAAATCTAATAAACTCAATTTTAGTCAAACATTTGGGCCAAAATGTATTCAGCCACATGTCTTTAGTAAAAAAAATGCCAATAAGCGTATATTTATTGGTTTGCGCAAAAGTTATAGCGTCTACAAACTAGAGTACATTTTCTGGAATTTACACCGCTTTTAATTTATGACTGCCTATTTCATTTCTTGAGGTGCTAAAATGGCAGAGAAGTACAAAACCCCCCCAAATGACCCCATTTTGGAAAGTAGACACCCCAAGCTATTTGCTGAGAGGCATGTTGAGCCCATTGAATATTGAATAAAGACAAAAATAAAAAAGAATTTTTTTTTTCTTCAAAAAGTTGTCACTAAATGATATATTGCTCACACATGCCATAGTTATATGTGGAATTGCACCCCAAAATACATTTTGCTGCTTCTCCTGAGTACGGGGATACCACATGTGTGGGACTTTTTGGGAGCCTAGCCGCGTACGGGCCCCCGAAACCCAAGCACCGCCTTCAGGATTTCTAAGGGTGCAAATTTTTGATTTCACTCCTCACTACCTATCACAGTTTCGAAGGCCATAAAATGCCAAAATAGCACAAAACCCCCCAAATGACCCCATTTTGGAAAGTAGACACCCCAAGCTATTTGTTGAGAGGCATGGTGAGTATTTTACAGCTCTCATTTGTTTTTGAAAATGAAGAAAGTAAAGAAAAAAAAATTTTTTTTTTTTCTTTTTTCAATTTTCAAAACTTTGTGACAAAAAGCGACATCTGCAAAATACTCACAATACCTTTCAGCAAATAGCTTGGGGTGTCTGCTTTCCAAAATGGGGTCATTTTGGGGGGTTTTTATGCCATCTGGGCATTCCATGGCCTCCGAAACTGTGATTGGCAGTGAGAAGTGAAATAAAAAAAATTACTCCCTTAGAAAGCCTGAAGGCGGTGATTGGTTTTTGGGGTTCCGTACGCAGCTAGGCTCCCAAAAAGTCCCACACATGTGGTATCCCCGTACTCAGGAGAAGCAACAGAATGTATTTTGGGGTGTATTTCCACATATGCCCATGACATGTTTGAGCAAAATATCATTTAGTGACAACTTTTTGTAAAAAAAATATATATATATTTTTTTTTTTCATTATTCAATCTCTTGGGACAAAAAAAAAAAAATATTTAATGGGCTCAACATTGCTCTCAGCAAATAGCTTGGGGTGTCTACTTTCCAAAATGGGGTCATTTGGGGGGGGGGTTTGAACTGTCCTGGCATTTTATGCACAACATTTAGAAACCTATGTCACACGTCACCCACTCTTCTAACCACTTGAAGACAAAGCCCTTTCTGACACTTTTTGTTTACATGAAAACATATTTTTTTTTTGCAAGAAAATTACGTTGAACCCCCAAACACTATATATATTGTTAAAGCAAAGGCCCTACAGATTAAAATGGTGGGTGTTGCATTTTTTTTTTCCACACAGTATTTGCGCAGCGATTTTTCAAACGCATTTTTTGTGGAAAAAAATACACTTTTTTTTATTTTAATGCACTAAAACACACTATATTGCTCAAATTTTTGATGAAATAAAAAATATGATCTTAGGCCGAGTACATGGATACCAAACACGACATGCTTTAAAATTGCGCACAAACACGCAGTGGCGACAAACTACATACATTTTTAAAATCCTTTAAAAGCCTTTACATGATACCACATTAGATTCACGGAGGAGGTCTACTGCTAAAATTACTGCCCTCGATCTGACCTTCGCGGTGATACCTCACATGCATGGTGCAATTGCTGTTTACATATGACGCCAGACCAATGCTTGTGTACGCCTTTGCGCAAGAGAAGGGGGGGCAGGGGTGCTTTTTTTTTTTTTTTTTTTTAGTTTTTTTTTTATTTATTTAGCTTTTTTATTCTATTTTGAAACTGTTCCTTCCATTTTTTTTCTTTGTTATGATTTTTATTGTTATCTCAGGGAATGTAAATATCCCCTATGATAGCAATAGGCAGTGACAGGTACTCTTTTTTTGAAAAAATTGGGGTCTATTAGACCCTAGATCTTTCCTCTGCCCTCAAAGCATCTGACCACACCAAGATCGGTGTGATAAAACGCTTTCCCAATTTCCCAATGGCGCGGTTTATATCCGGGAGGGGGGACATTCCCTCCCACTGCTTGTAAAAGCAGTCTAGAGGCTAATTACCCGCTAGAATTGCTTTTACATGAAAGCCGATCACTGGCTGAAAAGAATGATACCAAGATGATACCTAAACCTGCAGGCATCATTCTGGTATAACCATTCAAAGTCCAGCAACATACTGGACATATATTGTAATCTTTTTTTTTTTCATGCAGCCTCTTGGCTGAACGAAAAAAAGAGATTGATTGGTGGGTATGCCCACCATTAGAATACCTCCCTTCATCCACCCACTTCTAATGATGGGCATACATGCACCATTTATATATGCCGATGCATGGGGGCATCCTCCCGCAAAAGTTATGCCGTGTACACACGGTCGGAATTTCGACCGTATGTACGTGGCATTAGGAGCCAATCGCTCCTCCGCCCCCCCTGCTGCCCCCATGCTTCGGCACATATGCTCTTTTTTTTAACTGTGGTGGTGAAATCACCTCCTACAGCGTTGGAGTCGCGGCTTTATGTATCGTGGGAGCAAACGCTGTTGCTGTCAAGATAAATAAATCCGCGCTGCAACTGAATGGCGCACCTGAAAACAAAAAAAAAATGCTTAACACTAAAACACAGTAAACAAAATTACATACCTGAAAAGCAAGCATGATAAAACATAATAAAACATTGCAGAATAGAATGGAGTAAAAAAAGAGCGAGAATAGAGAGAGAGAGAGAGAACAATAAAACGACAACTATTTTTGTTTTTTTTATTTTTTTGAGATTCACAGGTAAAAAAGCTCCTGACTGTTAGCGACTGAATCAAAACGCTACCACAAAAAAAATGTTAGCGATCGCAGGGATCAGGCCTGACTCTGCGAACACTGCAGTGATGTGTGCTTAGTGTTGTAAGTGACAGTGATCGATCGATACTGCACTTGGGTGGGCTGGGTGGAGGGGGAAAACGCAGGTGCTAGCAGGTATCTGGGCTGATCCCGCTAACAATGCGTTTTTTTGGAACCCTAAACTGCTGGGACGCTAGTATAGATCTGATCAGATCAGATATTGATCTGTTCAGATACTATACCACTAAGGGAGGTGTATGCTTTGCACGTGGGTGTTTGCGGTACTGGCACTAACCTGGGGCGACGCAGACCTTATTTGACCCTAAAACCTAATTGATATCAACCGCCGGGCGATCAGGGGGTTAAACCGTTATTGGGTAATAAATGGCGGGTGCCCTGACAGTATAAAAAACAAGCTAACTAACCAGCGTCACCCGTAACAGTAATACAAAAAAAAAAACTGGCTACCTAGCGGCACCAGTGACACTAATGCAGCGATCAGAAAAACAATCGCTTAGTGACACTGGCAAAAGGGGGTGAAAGGGTTAACTAGGGGCAATCAGGGGGTTAAACCTTTATTAGGTAATATATGGGGGTACCTGACGCTATATAAAAACCTGACGGGGAACCTAAATAACGAAATAACTAACTGGCTAACCAGCGTCACCAGTGACAGTTATACAGTGATTACTGGTGAAAGGGTTAACTCTAGGGGCAATCAGGGGGTTAAAACCTTTATTTAGGTTGTAATATGGGGGTACCTGACCTATAAACCTATTTATGAACCTATATAAAACATGGCGGTTAAAATAAAAAAAAAATGGTTACCTAGCGACACAATGCAGCGATCAGAAAAACGATCGCTTAGTGACACTGGCAAAAGGGGGTGAAGGGGTTAACTAGGGGCAATCAGGGGGTTAAACCTTTATTAGGGGGGGTAGGGGGCTACCTAGGACCTAAAACTAACTGCCCTGACAGTTATTACAGTCACACTGACACTAAATGCAGTGATCAGTAAATAAATGATCACTGCAATTAGTGACACTGTGACTGGGGGGGGGAGGGGGGTGATCTGGGGGGTGATCTGGGGGTGACAGGGGGGTGGATTGTGTACCTATGTGTACTGGTGTCAGTGTACTGTTTGTGCACTAACCTTTACATGTTCTCTCCTCGGCGTTCCGGTCACATAGACCGGCGCACCGAGCGTGACATCACTTCCGCCTTCCTGTCTATACAATAGACAGGAAGGGGAAGCTTTTCATTCGCCAGGAGCGATCGCGAGGGGGTGGCCAGAAACCACTGGCCGTCCCCTCGTCCCGGATCGCTCCTGAAGCGATGCCGACCGTCCCCGCCGGCGGAGGGGGTTCCGATCGGACACTCCACCCGCCGGAAGAATGGCACGTACAGGTACGTGGTTCTGCCTGTACGTGCCATTCTGCCGACGTATATATACATGGGGCGGTCGGCAAGTGGTTAATGTATCCTAAATAGAAAACTATCTTTAGATAGATTTTTTACTCCAAAAGCATTTTATTAAAATAAATTTGATAAAAAAATCCAAAAAATTTATATAAAAAATATTGCATTGTTTTCAAAATTGTCGCTCTATTTTTGTTTATAGCGCAAAAAATAAAAACGCAGGGGCGATCAAATACCACCAAAAGAAAGCTCTATTTGTGGAAAAAAAAGGACGCCAATTTTGTTTTGGAGCCACGTCGCACGACCGCGCAATTGTCAGTTAAAGCGACGCAGTGCCGAATCGCAAAAGGGGCCTGGTCCTTTGGCGGCCAATTGGTCCGGGGCTGAAGTGGTTAAAATGTCCAAATAATAATCATGGAAATCGTCAGGTTGAAGCAGTAGTAAAGGGAGGTGATCCTGACATCCAGATGTGAGTTGAGAGAAAAACACCTTGGTGACTTGCAACACAAGCAGTGGTGAACACAGTGCCCGACACCCTCAAACACTAACTGCTTACCAGAAAGCAGAGGTAAATAAGCTCTGCTTCGACACAAAAGGCACACAGCTGCGACTCTTCCTGGTTCCACTGATATCCAATCCACGTCATACAGTACTCTGAATAGTAAAGTATTGGGGGTCCACTTGTTCACATAGGGTCCATATGGGGAGTGGAGGAAGAAAAGCAGCCCATAGCGTAATTCTGATAACACCCGTTTATTAAAACAAATTAAGAAGCACTTACATTGATCCAAATGATAAGGCACATATAGTATAAAAAGCTGCCGGCCGGCAAATACAGGAGCCCGTCCTCCTCTTGGTCATGTGGTGGCGTCACTGCGTACCCTCCCAGAATAGATGAATTCTCGATGGGGAACCTGTTATATACAAGGTGGATGAATTTTGAGTGAAAACATTCATCAAGTTTACAAGATCCAAGATACCTATTAAAACAATTGTACAAAGTTAAAACAATGTTTCTTTAAGAATTTCACCTGGTGTGAAACAGAAGTTACTGCTCCTCAAGTCTGATACAATGTAGTGATTCTAATGCCACGTACACATGGCCAGACTTGCCAACGGACTAACCCAATGTCAATGCCAAAAGGTTAGAGAAAGATTAAATTCATATGCTGTAACCATAAAATCTGGAATGTGCATAGTGTTATGAATGTCGTACATGCTATGGTGAACAACTCCAACATTGGCAAAATTGTCAACAAGGCAACATTTATTTTCTAATTTTTACTTCAATTTCACCATTCAGTGCTCTTTTTCCTGAACAATTTTTTAGATTTTTGTTTTTTTTTTTACTACTATTTTGTATGGTTTGTATCAGTCTGGTTCTTTACAGTGACAAGCGCTCCCCTTCAGATTGGCCACTTTATTACAGCTAAAAAAGGAGCGCCACTGTTTGGCTTCTAAGGCAGAGGCTGTAGTGATAATGTGACCAGAATCAAGCAAGGTGATTGTCACCGGAGGGAGTCAAACTTAGCTATAGGTAAAGATGACCATAGTTTTATTCTCATGTTTAGTTAGGAAGCTATCTGATGCATTATTTTGCTATGCTAACTCAAAGTTTCAAAAATGTATTTTATTTTTTGTACCAACAGTGAATTTCCGAATTCTTTCTCTTAGCGAAGACCTTCAACCCGGACAAAATGCGGTAATATAAAAGAGAAGTCACACATGTGACACAACCCATTAACCATTGTTTCACATAATCAATTAGCTTAATATATAAATACTACCAGATGTTTATACTTTTATATTTACTCACGCAGTCATTCACCTGTACAATATGAGTTCCTATTGGTGTTCTAAAAAACTCCAGAAGAATTTTTTTAAATCTCTAGAAAGTTAAGTCCATGTAAAACTAAAATGGTGGCTATGAAGGGGTTGAATCACCCAGAACCCTTTGTATTTTCGAGACACTAGAAGAGTGTCTAACTATTCCTTCTTGCCATGACAGATCCCTACAAATTATTTAAAACATGGGAATTTTCAACAACAGTAGCTACAGTTCATCCGGAAAGTATTCACAGCGCTTCACTTTTTTTACATTTTGTTATGTTACAGCCTTATTCCAAAATGGATTAAATTCATTATTTTCCTCAATTCTACAAACAATACCCCATAATAACAACATGAAAGACGTTTGTTTGAAATCTTTGCAAATTTATTAAAAAAACAAAAAACAAAAAAATCACATGTACATAAGTATTCACAGTCTTTTGCCGGCCATACACGGTACGAATTTCGAAAGAATTTTTTTTCGAAAATCGTATCCAAGAATTTTCATATGAATTTCGCACCATTAGTGGGCTGCAGTAACAGCCGATTTTCGTTCAGAAATCAAATTTGAGGAATCGGACATGTTGGAAATTTTTAGAAAAACTACCGATTTTCTAATCAATGATGGGATAATCGTGCGAGAAATGTAATAAGAAAAGAAAATTTACGGCGAGAAAAGAAGATTCCCAGAAAAGAAAATTCTTTTCTGTAGCAACATGAGGTGAAATTGAAGGCTCGGTCGGCCGAATTTCAAAAATCAATGGTGGCACCATCGGATCACAAAAAAAACGAACTTTCTAATTTTGAAAAGAAAATTTGTTCAAAATTCGACCATGTATGGCCTGCATTTGCCATGACACTCAAAATTGAGCTCAGGTGCCTCCTGTTTCCACTGATCATCCTTGAGATGTTTCTACAACTTTATTGGAGTCCACCTGTGGTAAATTTTGTTTATTTTATATGATTTGGAAAGGCACACACCTTTCTATAGAAGGTCCTACAGCAGGGGGTTCAAACCGGCGGCCCTCCAGCTGTTGCGAAAATACAAGTCCCATGAGGCATTGCAAGGCTGACAGTTACAAGCATGACTCCTGCAGTCAGAGGCATGATGGGATTTGTAGTGGGAGAGAGGATTACCTTCCAGAAGAACAACCATTTCTGCATGTCAGGAAAGGTTTCACCTGCTGGTGGCACCGTCTCTCCCAGATCTATGGGCTACAGTTCCGACCAGCGGGTGTCTCCCGGCAGTCTGGAGCCGACATCATCTCCTGGAATCAGGCATCACCTGAGACTGATTGCAGGAGGTGTATATATACCCGGCAGATGATTGCACTCATTGCCTTGGTATTGTTTCCTTGTGCCCTGACCTGTGTGTGCTACCTTGTATCCTGAATCCTGTTTCCTGTTATCCTGAATCCTGTATCCATTTATGGACCCCTACCCTGCAGCCTGATCTCTTCTGCCTCCTCTCCCTGTCTCCTGTTACCCTCTCCCTGTCCTGGCTTGCTCCAAGACCCATCTGATTGATCTCCCGTGTATGACTCTGGCCTGTTTACAATTGTGATTGTATCTTACACCTGTATATACGTTTGGTTTGGGTAGTTATTTGTGGTGTGTCACTGTGGTTGGTTGCTGGATTATTTTATTGTTTGTTATATTAGAGGTGTGTTTACTTTTTCTTACTACTTATCCTTTTAATAAATCATATTATTATTTTACATGCATTTGGTTTTCTCTATCGCGGTCCATACATTTCTGGTCGCACCGGTTTCAGCACTCCACCAATCAGGCCTGCATGGTAGAGTGGCCAGATGACAACCCACCTGGAGTTTGCCAAAAGGCACCTGAAGGACTCTCAGACCATAAGAAACAAAATTCTCTGGTCTGATGAAACAAAAATTGAACTCTTTGGACTAAATAGCAAGTGGAGGAAACCAGGCACTTCTCATCACCTGGCCAATACCATCACTAGAGTTGAAGCATTGTGGTGGCAGCATCATGCTGTAGGGATGTTTTTCAGCGGCAGGAACTGGGATACTGGTCAGGCTCGAGGGAAAGATGAATGCAGCAATGTACAGAAGTATCCCTGATGAAAACCTGCTCCAGAGCACTCTGGACCTCAGACTGGGGCAAAGGTTCATCTTCCAACAGGACAACGACCCTAACCACTTCCAGACTGCCCACCACATCTATATACTGTGGTAGGGCAGCCCGGCTGTGCAAAATCACGTACCTGTATGTGATATTGTGCACGCGAGCCAAAGTTACACTCCCACTATGATTGGACACAGCGGGAGCCAATCAGTGGGTCCGACGGCCGCGTTGGCCCCGGGACCTGCCGATCGTTCGGAGGAAAGGCAGAACAGCGGTCTCCCTATGTAAACAAAGCAGGCCGCTGTTCTTTCAGGGAGGAAAAGAGAGATCTTGTGTTTCTACTAAGCAGAAACATGGATCTCTCTTTTCGTCCAGTGCATCCACTCCCCCCCACAGTTAGAAAGCATTCCCTAGGAGCACACTTAACCCTTTGATCGCCCCTGGTGTTAACCCCTTCCCTGCCAGTGTAATTTCTTTTTATCACTGATCACTGCATTTTTTTTTAGCACTGATCACTATACTGGTGTCACCGGTCCCCCAAAAAGTGTCACTTAGTGTTAGATTTGTCCACGGCAAAGCCGCAGTTCCGCTAAAAATCGCTAATCGCAACCATTACCAGTAAAAACTATTTTAAAAAAAGTCCAAAAAATATCCCATAATTTGTAGTCGCTTTAACTTTTGCGCAAACCAATCAATATTTGCTTATTGGGATTTTTTTTACTGAAAATATTTAATAGAATACAAATTGGCCTAAATTGATGAAGAAATTTGATTTTTAACATTTTTTTATTGGGTATGTTTTATAGCAGAACGTAAAAAATATATATTTTTTCAAAATTGTCGGTCTTTACTTTTTTATAGTGCAAAAAAAAAAACGCAGGTGATCAAATACCACCAAAAGAAAAGTCTATTTGTGGGAAAAAAAGGACATCAATTTTATTTGAGTACAGCGTTGCAAGATTGCGCAATTGTCAGTTAAAGCAGTGCATTGCAGTATAGCAAAAAATGGCCTGGTCAGGAAGGGGTAAAACCCTTTGGAGCTGAAGTGGCTAAGCACACAGTCAAGATAACAATGGAGTGGCTATGGGAAAACTCTGTGAATGTCCTTGAGTGGCCCAGCCAGAGCTCAGATTTGAACCCAATGGAACATCTCTGGATAGATCTGAAAAGGGCTGTGCTTCGACGCTCCCCATCCAACCCGATGGAGCTTGAGAGACCCTGGAAAGTAGAATGGGAGAAACAGCCCAAAAATAGGTGTGCCAAGCTTGTAGCGTCATACTCAAAAAGAATTGAGGCTGTAATTGGTGCTAAAGGTTCTTCAACAAAGTATTGAACAAAGGCCGTCAATACTTATGTACATGTGACTTTTTTCCCTTTTTTATTTTTAATAAATTTGCAAAGATTTTAAAACAATCTTCTTTCACATTGTCATTATAGGGTATTGTTTGTAGCATTTTAAAGAAAATAATGAATTTAGTCCATTTAGGAATAAGGTTTTAACATGAAAAAATGTGGAAAAAGTGAAGCGTTGTGAATGCTTTCCGGATGCACTGTATACTTATCATAGAGTACTCTGTATTTGAGGGTGGATATCGGGTTGAGTTTTGTATTTCAGCATATTACTGTAAGGAGAGCTCTGCAAGGTTTCTGTACTATTGCCATTAAAATGATAAAAGGAAGTTGTCATTATCCCTTAGCTGATTTTTATGTACTGTAAAAATGAGAGTAAAATTCAGGAGCAAGTGTGACAAATTTGAAATCACTGTGGCGGCATAGCATACTCCTTGCCAGTGATGTAAGTAACTGAGTTAAAATAAACAGAGTTACTTAACGCAGTTACTTTAGAGGGTAACGAGTAATCTAACTGATTACTTTTCCCCTCATGATAACGCAGTTCCCATTACTTGGGCGGCGTTACCGCAATTACATCTACCGCCACTAGATGGCAGTAGTGTAATTCCGGTGTCCTGCCAAAAAAGTCCCCCCGCCGGATAAGGACCCCCTGTACTGCGCAGGCGCAGCACTTGCGCAGTACGAAGGACTACTGAGCTTACGAAAATTGCCGAACCTAAACAGCAGTGAACTCTACACCGCGCAGGCGCAGTTAACATGTAATTGTATGAGGCGATGCTCGTGCTACTCTGCAAGGGGCGTCTATCGTGTAACTAAGGGGCGGGTCTAGTATTACTGTAACAAAGGGGCACATTTATTATTATTGTTATATATCGAGCTCTGCCCATTAATTTAACATTCGCCCTCTTCTGTAGTCATGCGCCCCTTACACGATATAATAATAATAGACCCGCCCCTTGCTTACACGCTATAACAGATCTGCCCCTTGGTTAGAATAATAATAGAGCAGCCCCTTGGTTACACGATATATAACAATAATAATAAATGCGCCCCTTGCTTACAGTAATACTAGACCCGCCCCTTAGTTACACGTATAGAATATAAAAAAAAAGTCACAGTTACTTTGCTGCGTAACTAATTACTTTTCCAATTTAGTAACTGAGTTACTAACGCAATTACTTTTTGGGAGAAGTAATTTGTAACTTAACTAATTATTTTTTTAAAGTAAGATGACCAACACTGCTCCTTGCTTCCAAAATAATTTACAAAAGTTCTGGTGGTCTTCCAAACTCCTGCATTCACCAAAAATTATTTAACTGTATTACATTTTTGCCACAAAACAGTATGCAGCCATGCAGTGCTGGTTTCATTCATGATGTTCAGTCTGTGGGCCTCCAAATAGTATTTCACAATGATTTTTTTATTTTATTTTTTATATATAAATTGTTCTTTTATTGAATATAGAACATAGTAGAGTACAGAAACTAAAAAAAAAATGCAAAGAAAAGCACATCTGGTACATTGAAATTCAAAAGAATCAATTGTAGATCAAGAGGGCTATAACCGAGAAGTAGTTGGAAACTGAAGCTAAGGGACTGAGATGTTGGGTTGATATGTGGGTATTATGTGGTATTTAGGGGTGTGATGCCGTACTAAGATTTATCCTACAAATCCCAAACTCTATCAAATCTGTCCACTGCATCATCTACCTGGGCTGCCAGAAAGGGATAACTCGCTTGCCGGACAGCAAGATATAGGAGGCAAATTTGTTCAAAGCTTTCCCGAGGCCAGAGAAGGGGAGACCCAGAAGGGTAACGCATCCAGCGGAAGAGAATGCTCAAATATACGCTGAAGCAGAGACATCACCATGGACCAAAAGGGCACAATTAGTTCACATTGCCAGAAGATGTGGTAGTGGGTGCCTCTAGATTTACCACATCTCCAACAAAGAGGAGAGAGGGAGGGGTCATAATGATACAGTATTTCTGGAGTCCTGTACCAGAAGAGTAGCATTTTAAGTGCTGTCTCTCTCTGTGTCATGCACCTGGATACTTTGGACGTTGAGGTCTAGATCTTATCCCATTGAGGGAGGGAGATTGGTCTATGAGTGATATGGGCCCATTTGCGCATATAAGTGTGTAAGTCTTCAGAGAGTGGAAGGGACTCCTGCAGTAATTGATATATGTTAGATATTAGCCGCATTTGATGAACAAATCTGGGAACAAAAGAGCTCAAAGGCCATTGGTTTAGGTAGAGTATGGGGCAGAGAGAGAGTTGATAGATAATGACTCACTTGGAGATATGAGTAGAACAAATTATTGGGTATCTAGTGCTTAGACTGGAGGTCCACGAAGGTCAGGAGCTTTTGGGCAATTGGATGAGCAAATTGGTGGAGCTGAAACAGACCTGCTTGTGCCCAGGGAAGCATTCGAGTGTGGTATAGGCTATCTGGGATTAAGAGGGTTGTAAAGTACATTGTAGGGGGGGGGGGGCATGGTGAAGAGAGAACCTTGTAGCACATGTATGCCATATCTTTAATGAGAACAGCATAGGACCCAGGCATAAACTTTGAAGTTTGGGATCTTGGTGCAGTGGGGGTGACCAGACTAGGGAGCAGGAATATGTAGGGAACAGAGAACCCATCTCAATCTCCGACCACCTCATTGGCGGTGAGAGGCTAGACCAGGATACCACTGCACGAAGATGGCCAGGTAGTATTTGTTAATGTCTGAGGCTCCCAGACCCCCTTGGTTTCTGGGAGAGAAGATATCTGAGCTCGCTACTCCATGTGCCTTATTTTCTCATATGAATCTGAGGAACCATCGTTTGATCAGTTTCAGTTGAGATATGAGTATGGGGACTCAGAAGACCTAATAACATGTGTAGGCCTGAGTCGCAACAGTGACTCAGGAGTCCTCGGCCGCAGCCAGAGGACAAATGGGGGAGCAAGGCAGACTCAGATTTGTGAGAACCATGGGAACACGCTGTGCTGCTCCATTAGTGGTGTTAACAGACAAAAGACTCCATAGCCAGCCTTATATAGAGAATCAGAGATTCTAACAGAAGAAAATAGAAATCAACAATGCAAAACAACCCGATGACAAAAGAGGGCAAAAAGAAAAAGAAACAGAGCAGTTAATCTTCCATCGGAAAAAAGTGAATCAGAACAAATCAAACCAGTGAGAAGGGGTTGTGGGGGTCCGTGATCCAGAGGAAAGAAAAACCTCCTGAAGGATGACTCACAGGGGTTCAGGTAGGTTGCCTAGGCCGTAGAGGGCATTGAGAAGTGGAGTAAGCCTTCGATCATTTTCCTTGCACTGAGGTCAAGATCAATGATGGGGCTGAAGGAAGACAGGGGTGGATGAAGGGCATTGGTTGCCCTTCATCCACCGGTAATGGTGGTAAGCCCAGGTTTTTGAGGAAAGAATCTCCTTCTTGTAGATCCCGGAGGGTATGTTGGGCACCATCTTTTGTTGCACTGAGGCGGAACAGAAAGCCCCAGGGGTAAGGGATCTTGTGTAGGTAAGAGGTAATGGGACGTAGTGAGCACCTTTTAGCCATGGTGATTGGAGAGAGGTTGCTAAATATTTGAATTCTGTCCCCTTTATAAAGGAAAAAAAGGGGGGAAATACTACGCTGTGCAAATAAATGTACTGTATAAGCAACCTAGCCGCCAACACTGCTATAGACAAAACAGCTTAAATGGTAAACAGAAAAAAGTATAGCGCTTGGGTTGCAAAAATCAAACACAAGTATACCTAATGAGGATATAAGTGTTAACAATATAACTCAAATGCGTGAAGAAAGTGAATTTGGGTACACCGTAGATATAACCATACAGAAGCTAAATCCAGTCAAAAAAGTCTTTAAAGTGATTAGTCCTTCACACTCTCCCAAGTGTGTAATGTGGCATAAAGTTTAAATATATAAAGTGATGAAAATGGTGAAAATCCAGCCTCTGGTATGACACTTATGCCGCGCACACACGGTCGGATTTTCCGATGGAAACAGTCCGATGGGAGCTGGGAGCTTTTCATCGGATTTTCCAACCGTGTGTATGCCCATCGGTCTTTTTCTGACGGAATTTCCGACGGGCTTTGGATTGAGAACCTGTTCTTAATTTTTCCGACGGAAAACCTTTCTATCAGATTTTCCGATCGTGTGTATGCAATTCCGACACGCAAAATTCCGACGCATGCTCGGAAACAATTTGATGCATGCTCAGAAGCATTAAATTCCCTTTTATAGTGCAGTCGAACGTGTTGAATGCAGTGGTGTTATTGACCGTCGGAATTTGGTGTGACCGTGTGTAGGCAAGACAGTTTGAGTGCAATTCCGTCGGAAATTCCAACGGGAAAACCATCAGAGCTTTTTCTGATGAGAATTCCAACCGTGTGTACGCGGCATTAGAAGGACAGAAAGATGACACCACCACCGTAGTAAAGCGAGGAGGCTTACCAGACAACAATGACTTGGTGGGGCTTACGCCACCCAAGTCAAAAAAGGCGTGTTGCTTACACTGAACCCAATGAAGATCAGATGTTCCGTCTCAGAAAGAGGGGGCTTCAGACCATCTATTCACCAATAGACATGTGCGATTCGTTTCGTACGAATTCGTAATTCGTACGAATTTTTCGAAATTCGTACGAATTTACGAATCTGTAGTACGAATTTTTTTTTTTTACGAATTCCGTACGGAATACGAAATTCCGTTTACGAATTTCGTCGCCGAATGATTCGAATGAATTCGAATGAATTCGAATGGATTCGAATGAATTTGAATGACAAAGTGTCATTTTTGCAGGAAAAATTCCGTTTACGAATTTCAGCTCCAAATTATTCGAATCCAACTACCAATATCAAATTTCAACTAATTCAAACGAAATTATTATAGCAGATATAACGAATGAATTCGAATGCATTCGAATGAATTCGAATGCATTCGAATGAATTCGAATGCATTCAAATGAATTCGAATGACAAAGTGTCATTTTTGCAGAAAAAAAAGCTATTTAAAAAACAGTCATTCATTGATATAAAAAAAAAAAAAAAGCGTAGGGGTCCCCCCAAATTCAATAACCAGGCCCTTCAGGTCTGGTATGGATATTAAGGGGGACCCCAGCCCAAAAAAAAAAAAAAAAAATGGCGTGGGGTCCCCCCCAAATATCCATACCAGACCCTTCAGGTCTGGGATGGATTTTAAGGGGAACCCGGGCCAAAAAAAAAATGGCGTGGGGTCCCCCTCAAAATCCATACCAGACCCTTTATCCGAGCACGCAACCTGGCAGGCCGCAGGAAAGGAGGGGGGGACGAGAGCGGCCCCCCCTCCCGCCTGAACCGTACCAGGCCACATGCCCTCAACATTGGGAGGGTGCTTTGGGGTCCCCCCCAAAGCACCTTGTCCCCATGTTGATGAGGACAAGGGCCTCATCCCCACAACCCTGGCCGGTGGTTGTGGGGGTCTGCGGGCGGGGGCTTATCGGAATCTGGAAGCCCCCTTTAACAAGGGGACCCCCAGATCCCGGCCCCCCCCCTGTGTGAAATGGTAAGGGGGTACAAAAGTACCCCTACCATTTCACCAAAAAAGTGGCAAAAATGGTAAAAATGACAGGAGACGGTCTTTGACAATTCCTTTATTAAAATCTTCTTTCTTCTTTCTTCTGCTCTTCCTTCTTCCTTTCTTCATCTTCTCCTTCCGGCATCTTCTTCCATCGTCTTCTTCCTTCGATTCGCTTCTTCTTCCTCCGGTCTTCTCGTCCTTCTCGTCCGGCATCGTCGTCTCTTCTCGCAGGCCGCTCCTCGCAATGGGAGGCTCCCGCTCTGTGAGGCTCCGCTCCGGGTGACAGGTCTTTTATAACGAAGGCACCTGGTGACCCCGCCCCCTCTGACGCACGGGGACGTCATGTGGAATTCCCTATGGCTTTCCCCATGACGTCAGAGGGGGGGCGGGGTCACCAGGTGCCTTCGTTATACAAGACCTGTCACCCGGAGCGGAGCCTCACAGAGCGGGAGCCTCCCATTGCGAGGAGCGGCCTGCGAGAAGAGACGCTGATGCCGGACGAGAAGGACGACGCCGGACGAGAAGGACGAGAAGACCGGAGGAAGAAGAAGCGAATCGAAGGAAGAAGAAGATGGAAGAAGATGCCGGAAGGAGAAGATGAAGAAAGGAAGACCAGAAGAAAGAAGAAAGAAGAAAGAAGATTTTAATAAAGGAATTGTCAAAGACCGTCTCCTGTCATTTTTACCATTTTTGCCACTTTTTTGGTGAAATGGTAGGGGTACTTTTGTACCCCCTTACCATTTCACACAGGGGGGGGCCGGGATCTGGGGGTCCCCTTGTTAAAGGGGGCTTCCAGATTCCGATAAGCCCCCCGCCCGCAGACCCCCACAACCACCGGCCAGGGTTGTGGGGATGAGGCCCTTGTCCTCATCAACATGGGGACAAGGTGCTTTGGGGGGGACCCCAAAGCACCCTCCCAATGTTGAGGGCATGTGGCCTGGTACGGTTCAGGCGGGAGGGGGGGCCGCTCTCGTCCCCCCTCCTTTCCTGCGGCCTGCCAGGTTGCGTGCTCGGATAAAGGGTCTGGTATGGATTTTATGGGGGACCCCACGCCATTTTTTTTGGCTAGGGTTCCCCTTAAAATCCATCCCAGACCTCAAGGGTCTGGTATGGATTTTGAGGGGGACCCTACGCCATTTTTTTTTTTTTTTTGGCTGGGGTCCCCCTTAATATCCATCCCAGACCTGAAGGGCCTGGTTATTGAATTTGGGGGGACCCCTACGCTTTTTTTTTATCAATGACTTCAATGAATGACAGTTCTCTGTATTACGGATCCAACAATTCATTTGCCGGCAATAGCTGCGACTCGTGATTTTAAATAGTTTTTTTTTCCTGCAAAAATGACACTGCAGGAACAGTTCTCTATATTAGATATACTGAATCTCGAATCATTCGAAGCATTCGTTATATCCGCTATTATAATTTCTTTCCTGTTAGTTGAAATTACATATTTGTTAGTTGTTGTATTCGAATTGTTCTCTGTATTACGGGAATCGGCAATTAGCCGCGAGTGATTTTAAATGTCTTTTTTTCCTGCAAAAATGACACATTGTACAGAGAGAGTTCTAAACACGGGAAACATGACCCCCTTCTATATACTATATACTCTATAGTATGCCTATGAACTCTCTCTGTACAATGTGTCATTTTTGCAGGAAAAAAAGACATTTAAAATCACTCGCGGCTAATTGCCGATTCCCGTAATACAGAGAACAATTCGAATACAACAACTAACAAATATCTAATTTCAACTAATATGAAAGAAATTATTATAGCGGATATAACGAATGCTTCGAATGATTCGAGATTCAGTATATCTAATATAGAGAACTGTTCCTGCAGTGTCATTTTTGCAGGAAAAAAAAAACTATTTAAAATCACGAGTCGCAGCTATTTGCCGGCAAATGAATTGTTGGATCCGTAATACAGAGAACTGTCATTCATTGAAGTCATTGATAAAAAAAAGCGTAGGGGTCCCCCAAATTCAATAACCAGGCCCTTCAGGTCTGGGATGGATATTAAGGGGGACCCCAGCCAAAGAAAAAAAAAATGGCGTAGGGTCCCCCTCAAAATCCATATCAGACCCTAGAGGTCTGGGATGGATTTTAAGGGGAACCCTAGCCAAAAAAAAATGGCGTGGGGTCCCCCATAAAATCCATACCAGACCCTTTATCCGAGCACGCAACCTGGCAGGCCGCAGGAAAGGAGGGGGGGACGAGAGCGGCCCCCCCTCCCGCCTGAACCGCACCAGGCCACATGCCCTCAACATTGGGAGGGTGCTTTGGGGTCCCCCCAAAGCACCTTGTCCCCATGTTGATGAGGACAAGGGCCTCATCCCCACAACCCTGGCCGGTGGTTGTGGGGGTCTGCGGGCGGGGGGCTTATCGGAATCTGGAAGCCCCCTTTAACAAGGGGACCCCCAGATCCCGGCCCCCCCCTGTGTGAAATGGTAAGGGGGTACAAAAGTACCCCTACCATTTCACCAAAAAAGTGGCAAAAATTGTAAAAATGACAGGAGACGGTCTTTGACAATTCCTTTATTAAAATCTTCTTTCTTCTTTCTTCTGCTCTTCCTTCTTCCTTTCTTCATCTTCTCCTTCCGGCATCTTCTTCCATCGTCTTCTTCCTTCGATTCGCTTCTTCTTCCTCCGGTCTTCTCGTCCTTCTCGTCCGGCGTCGTCCTTCTCGTCCGGCATCGTCGTCTCTGCTCGCAGGCCGCTCCTCGCAATGGGAGGCTCCCGCTCTGTGAGGCTTCGCTCCGGGTGACAGGTCTTTTATAACGAAGGTACCTGGTGACCCCGCCCCCTCTGACGCACGGGGACGTCATGTGGAATTCCCTATGGCTTTCCCCATGACGTCAGAGGGGGGGCGGGGTCACCAGGTGCCTTCGTTATACAAGACCTGTCACCCGGAGCGAAGCCTCACAGAGCGGGAGCCTCCCATTGCGAGGAGCGGCCTGCGAGAAGAGACGCTGATGCCGGACGAGAAGGACGACGCCGGACGAGAAGGACGAGAAGACCGGAGGAAGAAGAAGCGAATCGAAGGAAGAAGACGATGGAAGAAGATGCCGGAAGGAGAAGATGAAGAAAGGAAGAAGGAAGAGCAGAAGAAAGAAGAAAGAAGATTTTAATAAAGGAATTGTCAAAGACCGTCTCCTGTCATTTTTACCATTTTTGCCACTTTTTTGGTGAAATGGTAGGGGTACTTTTGTACCCCCTTACCATTTCACACAGGGGGGGGGGCGGGATCTGGGGGTCCCCTTGTTAAAGGGGGCTTCCAGATTCCGATAAGCCCCCCGCCCGCAGACCCCCACAACCACCGGCCAGGGTTGTGGGGATGAGGCCCTTGTCCTCATCAACATGGGGACAAGGTGCTTTGGGGGGGACCCCAAAGCACCCTCCAATGTTGAGGGCATGTGGCCTGGTACGGTTCAGGCGGGAGGGGGGGGCGCTCTCGTCCCCCCCTCCTTTCCTGCGGCCTGCCAGGTTGCGTGCTCGGATAAAGGGTCTGGTATGGATTTTGAGGGGGACCCCACGCCATTTTTTTATTTTTTTTTTTTGGCCGGGGTTCCCCTTAAAATCCATCCCAGACCTGAAGGGTCTGGTATGGATATTTGGGGGGGACCCCACGCCATTTTTTTTTGGCTGGGGTCCCCCTTAATATCCATACCAGACCTGAAGGGCCTGGTTATTGAATTTGGGGGGACCCCTACGCTTTTTTTTTTTCTGCAAAAATGACACTTTGTCATTCGAATTCATTCGAATTCATTCGTTATATCTGCTATAATAATTTCGTTCAAATTAGTTGAAATTCGATATTGGTAGTTGGATTTACTAACGATTCGTAACTATTCATAACGATTCGTAACGATTCGTAACTATTTATAACGATTCGTAACGATTCGTAACTTGAAATTGAAATTCGATATTTGTAGTTGGATTCGAATTGTTCTCTGTGTTATGAGAACCAACAATGCATTAGCCGCGTTAACGATTCGTAACGATTCGTAACTTTACTAACGATTCGTAAAAAAAAATTACGATTCGTCCGAATTTCGTATTTCGTACGAATTCGAACGGAATTTCGTACACGAATTACGAATTACGAATTTTTTTATATACGAAACGGGACGAAACGAAACGAAACAAATTTTTTGACAGTTCCCATGTCTATTCACCAATCAGGCGGCAATATGGAACTCATGTATAAAATGCCATGCAAATAAAAAACTTGCATAGCGTGATACAGTTTAAAAAACATTTTTTAAAATTATAAGAATAAAATGAACACTCACATTTAGGTCGTCATCTGGGGTGTGGACCCCCCCCCCCCCCCCCCAAACAGCATTGCTTAAGTAGGGATGGTGATCTTTAGCTATAGATGACTCCGGAAGTGCTCAGTGTGACATCACTTCCGGTCTCGCATTCCGGAAGTGTCACATTTCTGCCTTAAACTCAGCCCTTATAAGGCTGAATAGCATTCATGATAGATTTAATGAATTTAATAAATAGAATAAACCTCCCTGTCAGCCTCTCTTATTGACTCCTGTCGGCGGCTAGTGCTGAAACTGCACATTGCCGCCGAACCGTAACCAAGCCACGTTCTGGGTATGGTGGTGGATATTAGTAGATGGAATTACAGTAAAAGATTTTGGGTGGATTTTGAGAATATTAACAAAAAGTCAGTTTGTTATTAATCTGATCAAGAAATGTTGCCAGGCATGTCTTTAGTAACTGTGTTTCCTTACTATTTACTGCTTTTTGTTTTTCAGATTCAATCTGTACAATTACAGGTAATACTGATTACATATTTTGCTGTGCATATTTAGAGTATGTGTTTAAAAAAATTGTTCTACATGTTTTTTTTTAACTAAATGAGATAGGTAGTGGGTACATTTCTGAGTCGTCAAGCTATCTAAAGATGGTCTTTTGAGATACTATAGCTCTTATTTAGAATAATTTGATGTATGCAGTTGTGTTAATAACAGTATTCTATCATTTTGCTTTCAGGATTCAGGAAAGAATCGGATTGGCCAGTGGTTAAATGTGAAGGTCAATCAGGGATTGGCTGAGTTTTCCCTTCCACTTTCCACTGAGCCTCTGCTGGGGGAATACACCATCCGGGTGAAGGACACAGTCCATCACTTTAAAGTGGAGGAATATGGTGAAGAACTACTCTTTGGGGTTGATTTACTACAATATAGAATACAAACTCTGGTGCAGCTCTGCATAGAAACCAATCAGCTTCCGTTTTTTTTTTTTGTCATAGCTTGAAGTAGAACTAAAAGCAAAACTTATTTTTTCATTTTGGATAGAGCAAGGGAGGATTATAACCCTGTCAGATTTTTCTTTGCCATCTATGTCCCATTGCGGAGATTTACCTTCACTTCCTGTCCCATAGCCAAACAGGAAGTGAGAGGAAATCCCTGCAAATTAAGGTAATTACTTGGGGACCCCCAGGTCATCAGAACTAGTGTACCCATTGGAAGATTTCCCCTCTATTACTTTTCTAGGGACAACCCAAAATTGGGGGATTTTCTTTTCCTTTTACTTTGTATACTTTCAATTATAAATTGTAAACAGGACAAATAGACACGGGCACAGACAGCAATAAAAACTGGCAAGTATTCTAATCCCTCTCCACTCTATCCAAAACTAAAAATAAAAAAAAAAGTTTTGCCTTTAGTTATACATTAATTGAACAAGCAAAAGGTTAGAAACGGATTGTCTACCATGCACAACTGCACCAGATTTAGCTCTATCCAATTTTAGCAAATAAACCCCTTTGTTTACTGTATATTTCTATATGTACTCCTAGGTCTGTACTGAAATTATTTGTTTTTTTGTCACCACAGTCCTCCCAAAACATGAAGTAACGCTCCAGTTTCCCAAGGTTGTTCTCTTCAACAGCGAATCTGTACCAGTTGAACTATGTGCCAGGTGAGCATACAAAATGTTAGCTGCGTTATCACATGATTCATATTATTTTACTGTAAACTGATCTTAAGCTTAGTGAAAATAATATTTTGTGCAATGGAACTTGCCCAACACACATGGAATGGGGAGTGTTATTTGTATGAAATAGACACGTGCAATTTGTTTATTTCCGAATTCGTTTTTTTTAAACAAATTTTGACAAATTCGTTAACTCGGAGATATCAGAATTTTCGTAATGTCCGAATTTTCAATTTTTTGCAAATTCAGAAATTCGGAAATTTGACTTTTTGGTAATTCTAAAAATTAGAAAATTCAAAATTAAAAAATTAGGAGATTTGAAATTTCAGAAATTTGAATATCTAAAAATAAGAATGAAAATCTGAAAACTCAAAAGTTTGAAAATCTGAAATAATAACTAACTAATAATAACTTAACTATTACTAACTATTAAATTACAGGTATTGGAATTTCATTTCAAATTTGGCAATTAGTGAATGTAAGAAATACAAATTTATCCGAAGTTACGAATTATCCGAAATAACAAATGCTGCATCTAAACGAATGGAACGTAATTAATTAATAATAATAAATAACAAACAACAACAATAAGGCTACTTTCACATTGGGGCGTTGAGCGCGCTGGCGGTAAAGTGGTGCTATGTTTAGCGGTGCTTTACCGTCGGCCGCCAGCGGGGCAGTTTTAACCCCCGATTGCGGCCGAAAAAGGGTTAAAACTGCCTGAAAAGCGCCACTGCAGCGGCGCTTTGCAGGCGTGTTTGGAGCGCTGCCCCATTGTTTTCAATGGGAAGGGGAGCTTTAGGAGCGGTAAATACACCGATCCTACAGCGCTCCAAAGATGCGGCTTGCAGGACTTTTTTGACCGTCCTGCAAGCGCACTGCTCCAGTGTGAAAGCCCTCAGGGCTTTCCCATTGGAGTGCATTGAGCGGCTCTTTCAGGGCGCTTTGCAGGCGCTATTTTTAGCACTTTAGCGCCTGCAAAGCGCCTCAGTGTGAAAGGGGCCTAATATTAATAGAAACATTTTATTATTATTTATTATTAATTTGTTCCATTCCATTTGTTTAGATGCACATTTGTTATTTCGGGTAATTTGTAACTTCGGATACATCTGTATTTGTTACGTTCACTAACAACCAAATTTGGAAGGGAATTCCAATACCTTTAATTTAATAGCTAGTTATTATTAGTTAGTTAGTTATTATTTTCTTTCTTATTTTCTGTTTTTTTTTATTTTCCAATTTACGAATTAACAAATTTTTTGAATTTACGAGTTTTCAAATTTACTAATTGCAATCATAACGAAAACAAAAACATTTTTCGACAGTGCACATGTCTACCTATTATTAGACATGTGCACACTGAAATATTTTGTTTCGGAATTTCGTTTTCGTACGAAAAATAAATGTATTTAGTTACTCCCGAAATTTGTTTTTATTTATTTATTTTTCGTTAAAAATTGCATTCGTCCGAAAATCAAAATGAATTAAGGTTGAATCTGTCATTGAAGGCTTATGGTGTCTGTCAAATGTTCAAAAAAGATTCGGCAGAGCAGCTAAACTGTATGACTCCGTATAATTTATCTGCTCCGTCGAATCTTCTAATGCCGCGTACACACGAAGGGACTATCTCGCGGGATTGTCTGCTGGACTCGAGTCCGCCGGACAATCCCCTCGTGTGTCCGCCGGCGGACTTTTTGGCGCCAAAAGTCCGGCGGACTAGGTTTTAAGTTTTTGTTTTAAAATTATCCGCTGGACTTGGCAGTCCGGCGGACAATCCCGCCGTTAGTAGGCTAGTCCGCCGGACTTTTGAAATGAACGGACTTGCCGCTCATCGGAAAGTCCGTTCATTTAGCACGTGACTTCAGGTAGACGGAGCTAGCGAAGGCAGTGAATGCCGCCGCACTAGCCCCGTCACCTGGCATGGATTTAAAGGGAATCTCCACGCGTGGGGGGTCCCCCCAAATCCATCTCAGACCCTTATCCGAGCACGCAGCCCGGCAGGCCAGGAAAGGGGTGGGGACGAGCGAGCGCCCCCCCTCCTGAGCCATACCAGGCCGCGTGCCCTCAACATGGGGGGTGCCCTGGGGAAAGGGGGGCCGTGCGCCCCCCCCCCCCACCCCAAAGCACCTTGTCCCCATGTTGATGAGGACAAGGGCCTCTTCCCGACAACCCTGGCCGTTGGTTGTCGGGGTCTGCAGGCGGGGGCTTATCGGAATCCGGGATCCCCCTTTAATAAGGGGGCCCCCATATCCCGGCCCCCCACCCTATGTGAATGAGTATGGGGTACGATGTACCCCTACCCATTCACCTAAGGTGTAACATGTAAAGAAAAAAAACACAATTTTGAAAAAATATTTTATTGCACTGCTCCGGGGGTCTTCTTCCGTCTTGGGGGGTCTTCTCGCCGGACTCCTCCGCCATTTACCTAGCTCTTTTACCGAGCAGAGGAGGCCGGCTACCTTCTTCGTCATCGACGCCATCGTCGTCTGGGGTTAGAGCTTTCGACAGACACCATAATCCAAAGATTCAACATTTGTATGTTTTTCGCTACTTTGTCGAATCTTTTTTGTTCATGTTGAATGTATATAGTTCAAACAGAAAGTGGACTGGTGATAGTGATCACTGATCAGACAGGTAACAAGATAGGGTATATAGAATCTATATAGAATCTCAATCTATAATATAGAATATATAATAATAAATCCCCCCCCCCCCCACAACACGGGCAGCCTCTGAGGCTATCACAACACTAGCAACACTAGTATCACTATCAAGTTCACAACACTAACACAATAGCAGCAGATTATTATGAAAAAGTTACATTGAATTGTAGCTTGCTTCACTATTGTTCTGCTGCTGTGCTTATGCTTAATTGCTAAATAATTCAGGTTCTCTGACAAACAGACCAGCTAAGATTGACTGTCTTCTGAAATGATTCAGTCAGTGTGTCTCTCTCTGCTAGCAATCACAAGTGAAAGTAAGTTGGCTGTACGTGTGTACTTAGTTCTGGTTATTTTACTGCTCCTCCTCTTTGGTTACAATCAGCCAATAACATTCATCATCATCATTATTTTTATTTTACTTCCCCCACCCAATTCCAGCAGCTATCTTTTCTCTCTATGTCAAATCTTTTCTCTCTATGTCAAATCTTTTCTCTCTATGTCGAATCTTTTCTCTCTATGTCGAATCTTTTCTCTCTATGTCGAATCTTTTCTCTCTATGTCAAATCTTTTCTCTCTATGTTGAATAATCTTGGACTAATAGAGCTAAGGTTAGGCACATTCGACCACAGGTTCGATAGACACAGATTGTTATTGTCAGCGTCGTGTCGAATCTCCTATCTATATCAAACTGTTGTCACAACGAAAACGAAAATAGAGCATTTGTTTATGTCAGATCTTTCGTTTTTCGGATTCTGCACTTTCGTTATCGTTTGTTAAAACGATAACGAAAATACCTGAAATTTGGACCAAAATGCATTCGGACGAAAACGAATGCACATGTCTACCTTTTATTATTATGGTACAGGATTTATTTAGCTCCAACAGTTTGTGCAGCACTTTAAAATATAAAGGGAGATATTACAGTTACAATACAGTAAAAGAACAAGAGCGTTACCAAGGCCATACTCATGAGAGCTTACACATGGGCTAAAAATCATCCGGAAATGGTTGGTTCAGAAATTACCGTTTCACTTTTAGCCTGGCTCATTCCAACAACCGGCTTCTGACGAACGAGCATGCTGAAAAACCAGCGGATGATTGGCATCCGATCACTGGCTGTGATTGCCGACCGGTGTCTGTTCTGGTGGGCGGGGGGCAGTCCCACTGTCAGAGCACAATAGCACAGCGGGGATATTGCTGTACTAACATTACATAGTTAGTATAGCAACCTCAGAAGAAAAAACTGCCTGTATGTAGCAGGCTTTACTCTCCCCTTTTTAAATGAATACAATATACTATTTTACCTGTCCTTGACTAATGGTAAACAACAGATACTTAAAGTCTATGGAATGTTTCCTCAGGTACACCTATGGAAAGCCAGTATTGGGAGATTATAGGATTGAGATATGCCGTAGAAGAAGAATCGGATATCATACGGTCTTGTTGCACAAAATTGTATATATCGAGCCCCTCAAAATCTGTGTAAACTACACTGGAAAGGTAAATTATTGGAAGAGACAATAATGAGCTTATCAATTTATATACTTTCTACTTTTTTTTGCATTTAAATCCCTTTGGATGCAAAAGGAGTACTCATAATTCCTTGATTTTGTTATCTTCTTACATGAATCAAATATCTTAGCAATGCTGTATATGGTTGTACTACTATCAGTGACGACCTGCTCATTGGGGGCGCCGCCCCCGTATTCCATGCACCCAGTCCCTAATCTCCATGCAGGGTGTCGGACACGTGGATTTCAATGGATTTTTTCTTTTTTAGAAGCACATGATTACAGCCGGAGGCTCAAATTGGCTTAAAAATGGGTGGGCTCGGTGCGCAGAGCCCACTCACTTGTGTGACATTAGTGAATTAATATTAGCTAATGCCTTCCTGCTTCACTTCCCGGCCAATCAGGAAGTGGGTCCCAAGACCTGATTGCCCAGGAGTCTTAGGACTCCCAGCCAACTGGGTCTCAGGACCCACTTCCCGTTCGACCGGAAGGAGAAGCAACGGCACTGGCTTGGCTCTTCCCTCCACAAACTCCTCCCCACATTAAGGAAAGGCCATGGATCGCCACCTTCCTGATCAATTGAGTGCCGTGGGGGGCTGCCCCCCCCCCCCAAAAAAATGTGGGCACTGGATGCCACTAATTACTAATAAAACTGTACCATTAGCAGTCTACATGACTCACTGCATCTTCCTTTCAGCTGGATCATTCGGGATGTACCACACACCAGATAAAGTCTGAAACTTTCAGTTTAATAAGAAGTGACATCGACCGGAAATTGGAGGGATCCGCCTACATCACAGAACAGGGTACAGGTAAGTCTGGGTAAGGTAGGTAAGGGGAACCCCAAACCC
Source organism: Lithobates sylvaticus (assembly GCA_028564925.1). Classification (NCBI taxonomy): domain Eukaryota; kingdom Metazoa; phylum Chordata; class Amphibia; order Anura; family Ranidae; genus Lithobates; species Lithobates sylvaticus. The sequence continues at coordinate 23,052,401 of CM053036.1, read as the reverse complement.
ATGCAATTTAAAAAAAAATTGCATGGGAGACTCCCCCAAAATCCATACCTGGCCCTTCAGGTCTGACACCACGTGACGTCAGAGGAAGGGGGGGTTGTCCATTTACGTCACCGAGTGGCCCCACCCTCAGCTATATAACAGAAACAACAATTTTTTTTCGTTTTTTTTTCGGTTCGTCGGGCGGCGTGAGATGAATTTACATCATGGGACATTTTTATTTTTTAATAAAGGACTTGTCCCAAAGTGTCTCCTGTCTTTATTACTATTTTTTACATTTTAATTTGGTGAATGGTTAGGGGTACAATGTACCGTTACCAATTCACATGGGGGGTAGGATCTGGGGGACCCTTGTTCAAGGGGGCTTCCAGATTCCGATAAGCCCCCCCACCCGCAGACCCCCACAACCACTGGGCAAGGGTTGTGGGGATGAGGCCCTTGTCCCCATCAACACCGGGACAAGATGCTTTGGGGGGACCCTCCCCATGTTGAGGGCATGTGGCCTGGTACGGTTCAGGAGGGGGGGCTCTCTCATCCCCCCTCTTTACATGCAGCCTGCCAGGTTGTGTGCTTGGATAAGGGTCTGGTATGGATTTTGGGGGGGACTCCTACACCATTATTTTATTTGGAGCAGGGTTCCCCTTAATATCCATACCAGACCTGAAGGGGCTGGTATGGTTTTTGGGGGGACCCCCACACAATTTTGGTTTGGGGTTCCCCTTAATATTCATACCCGACCCAAAGGGCCTGGTAATGGACTGGGGGGCACCCATGACGTTTTTTTCAATGAGTTTTATCTATATTGCCGAGACCCAACAATTCCTTACAGCTGCAATCAATTTTAAATTACTTTTTTTCCTTTAGAGATGGTATTTTGCTGTGGTACTGTTCTAAACATGAGAAAAATGTGCCACTTTACAGGCATACTATAGACACCCCCCAAACACGATATTTAACCACTTAAGCCCCGGACCAATTGTCAGCCTAAGGACCAGAGGTCTTTTTACAATTTTGCACTGCACTGCTTTAACTGGTAATTGCGCGGTCATGCAATGTTGTAACCAAACCTTTTATTCCCACAAATAGAGCTTACTTTGATGGTATTTGATTGCCTCTGCGATTTTTATTTTTTGCGATATAAACGGAAAAGACCGAAAATTTTGAAAAAAAAATATATTTTCTACTTTTTGTTATAATAAAAATCTAATAAACTCAATTTTAGTCATACATTTAGGCCAAAATGTATTCAGCCACATGTTTTTAGTAAAAAAAATGTTAATAAGCGTATATTTATTGGTTTGCGCAAAAGTTACTCTACAAACTAGAGATCATTTTCTGGAATTTACACAGCTTTTCATTTTTGACTGCCTATCTCATTTCTTGAGGTGCTAAAATGGCAGGGCAGTGAAACCCCCCCCCCCCCCAAATGACCCCATTTTGGAAAGTAGACACCCCAAGCTATTTACTGAGAGGATTGTTGAGCCCATTGAATATTTTTTTTTTGTCCCAAGTGATTGAATAATGACAAAAGAAATTTTTTTTTTACAAAAAGTTGTCACTAAATTATATATTGCTCACACGTGCCATGGTTGTATGTGAAATTGCACCCCAAAATACATTTAGCTGCTTCTCCTGAGTACGGGGATACCACATGTGTGGTACTTTTTGGGAGCCTAGCCACGTACGGGGCCCCGAAAACCAATCAACGCCTTCAGGATTTCTAAGGGCGCAAATTTTTGATTTCACTCCTCACTACCTATCACAGTTTTGAAGGCCATTAAATGCCAAAATAGCGCAAAACCCCCCCAAATGACCCCATTTTAGAAAGTAGACACTCCAACTATTTGCCGAGAGTCATGGTGAGTATTTTACAGCTCTCATTTGTTTTTGAAAATGAAGAAAGCAAAGAACAAAACATATTTTTTTTTAATTTTCAAAACTTTGTGACAAAAAGCGAGATCTGCAAAATACTCACCATACCTATCTAGCTTGGGGTGTCTACTTTCCAAAATGGGGTCATTTGGGGGGGGGGGGTTGTGCCATATGGGCATTCCATGGCCTCCGAAACTGTGATTGGCAGTGAGGAGTGAAATAAAAAATTTACACCCTTAGAAATCCTGGTGCTTGGTTTTTGGGGTCCCATCGTTTTTTTTGTCATTATTCAATCACTTGGGACAAAAAATTCAATGGGCTCAACATGCCTCTCAGCAAATATCTTGGGGTGTCTACTTTCCAAAATGGGGTCATTTGGGGGGGGGGGGGGGGGGGGGGGTTTGAACTGTCCTGGCATTTTATGCACAACATTTAGATGCTTAAGTCACACATCACCCACTCTTCTAACCACTTGAAGACAACGCCCTTTCTGACACTTTTTGTTTACATGAAAACATTTTTTTTTTTTTGCAAGAAAATTACGTTGAACCCCCAAACACTATATATTTTAAATCAAAGGCCCTACAGATTAAACTGCTGGGTGTTGCATTTTTTTTCCACACAGTATTTGCGCAGCGATTTTTCAAACGCTTTTTCATTTTAATGCACTAACACACACTATATTGTCCCAATTTTTGATGAAATAAAAAAGATGATCTTAGGCCGAGTACATGGATACCAAACATGACATGCTTTAAAATTGCGAACAAACGCGCAATGGCGCAATGGCGATAAACTACATACATTTTTAAAAGCCTTTAAAAGCCTTTACAGGTTACTACATTAGATTTACGGAGGAGGTCTACTGCTAAAATTACTGCCCTCGGTCTGACCTTCATGGTGATACCTCACATGTATGGTGCAATTGCTGTTTACATATGACGCCAGACGTCCTCAGTCCCCCCGACAGGGGTGCTTTTTTAATTATTTATTTTTTTATTATTTATTTTGCTTTTTTATCTTATTTTTAAAAACTGTTCCTTCCATTTTCTTTTTTTTTTTTTTATAATTTTTATTGTTATCTTAGGGAATGTAAATATCCCCTATGATAGTATGACAGGTACTCTTTTTTTGAAAAAAAATTAGACCCTAGATCTTTCCTCTGCCCTCAAAGCATCTGACCACACCAAGATCGGTGGGATAAAATGCTTTCCAAATTTCCCATTGGCGCTGTTTATATCCGGGAGGGGGGACATTCCCTCCCACTGCTTGTAAAAGCAGTCTAGAGGCTAATCACTGGCTGAAAAGAATGATACCAAGATGATACCTAAACCTGCAGGCATCATTCTGGTATAACCATTCAAAGTCCAGCAACATTCCAGTACGTTGCTGCTGGTCCTTGTTGGACATATATTGTAATCTTTTTTTTCATGCAGCCTGTTGGCTGAACGAAAAAAGAGATTGATCGGTGGGTATGCCCACCATTAGAATACCTCCCTTCATCCACCCACTTCTAATGATGGGCATACATGCACCATTTATATATGCCGAAGCAAGGGGGCATCCTCCCGCAAAAAAGTTATGCCGCATACACACGGTCTGACTTTTCCACGGGCAAGCCTCCATCGGAATTTCGACCGTATGTACGCGGCATTAGGAGCCGATCGCTCTTCCGCCCTTGCTGCCCCCATGCTTTGGCATATATGCTCTTTTTTTTTAACTGTGTTGGTGAAATCACCTCCTACAGCATTGGAGTCACGGCTTTATGTATCGTGGGAGCAAACGCTGTTGCTGTCAAGATAAATAAATGCGCGCTGCAACTGAATGGCATACCTGCTAAGCAAATTATGGTTAACATTAAAACAAAGTAACATTACAGTATAACAGTAAGAACTTACCATACCATACCTGCAAAGCAAATACCAAAAAAAAACATAGTAAAAAATAAAACACTTTTTAACGCAACCTGTGCCTAAAATATATATATATATGCCGAAACATGGGGGCATCCTCCCGCAAAAAAGTTATGCCACGTACACATGGTCAGACTTTTCCACGGCCAAGCCTCCATCGGAATTTCGACCGTATGTACTCGGCATTAGGAGCAAATCGCTCCTCCACCCCTGCTGCCCCCATGCTTCGGCATATATGCTCTTTTTTTTAAACTGTGGTGGTGAAATCACCTCCTACAGCGCTGGAGTCACGGCTTTATGTATCGTGGGAGCAAACGCTGTTGCTGTCAAGATAAATAAATCCGCCCTGCAACTGAATGGCGCACCTGAAAACAAAAAAATGGTTACAATAAAACACAGTAAACAGTAAAGTATAAAAAAATTACATACCTGAAAAGCAAGCATGATAAAACATAATAAAACATTGCAGAATAGAATACAGTAAAAAATAGCAACAATAGAGAGAGAATAGAGAGAGAGAGAACAATAAAACAACAACAATTTTATTTTATTTTTTACACTTTTTTTTTGTAACTATAATTTTAACAACTGTAACCATTTGGGCCTCTCAAAATGTGATGGCATCTTGGAAGACCCTGTGTAAGTGTATCCTAGTCTGTGAAATATTGTACCCTACACTAAAACTTCACTAGTGTGTGGTAGCATTCAAAACATTCACCAATGCAAAGACCAGGATTGTCAGGACAGCAAGGACAATAATAACGGGTGTCACGCCTAGATCCGCGCTTGGTACAGACACATCTTCTTTGGGGGGCTTGTTGGGTAGGGGTACTCGGGAGGACATAAGGAAAATGCCTCTCATGCAGCTGGCTTACTGCATTTGGTTGGGAATGGTGAGGTGCAGAACTGCCTGGATACAGAAGGTCTGTGACAATCTCTTCCTGGAATGTAAGGAAGGATAAAGCTCTGTATAGCACATGAGCGTTCAGCAAAGCCAATTGAAATAAGTAAACAGACACTTTTTTGTACCAGCATCTGGCCTTATGGGCAACTAGATATGGCGCCAACAACTGGTCGTTGAGGTCCACCCTTCCCATATTTTGGTTATATTCTTGTATACAGAGGGGTTTCTCCACAACACCAGTAGCCATACAAATTTGGACTGTCGTGTCTGCATGAAGGGAGGTAAGAACGAAAACATTCTTATTATCCCTCCACTTCATAGCGAGCAAGTTATTACACTGCAAGCAGGCTCTCTCCCCCAACCTAAGACAGGAATCTACAACCCGCTGGGGAAAGCCCCGGCGATTAGGTTGCACGGTGCCACATGCTCCAATCTGCTGATAAAACAAATGACTAAACAGTGGCACGCTCATGTAATAATTGTCCACGTACAAGTGGTACCCCTTTCCGACTAAGGGTGACTCCAAGTTCCAAACTATTTTGCCAGCGCTCCCTATGTAATCTGGGCAGTTCTCCGGCTCTACGAAACTATATTTTACCTCATAAACCGTAAAGCTCCATACATAGCCTGTTGCCCTGTCACAGAACTTATAGAGCTTGACCACGTATCTGGCACGCTTGCTGGGAAGGTACAGTACTGTTTAAAAGACAAGCGGACAGAAAATTTAATCAGGGACTCATCAACGCAGACAACTTGATTGGGAGTTAACAAGGCTGCAAAACGTTGGTTGAAATAGTTTATGAGGGGCCGAAATTTGTAGAACAGATCGTATTCAGGGTCTCCACGAGGACAACAAAGTTCATTGTCGTTAAACTGCATGAACCGCAAGATCTGCTCATATCGTTTACTGGACATGGAGGCAGAGAACACTGGCATATGGTCGATTGCGCGGGTGGACCAATAAGTCTGCAACATCGTGAATTTATGTATGCCCATGTTGAGGGAAAGGCCCAGAAAGGTCTTAAATTCGGAAACCGTAATTGGTTTCCAATCTCTGGCAAGGGAAGGCAACTGGGAATTAGCGGCGATGTGTTGACCAGCATATAAATTACTTTGGTTCACAATAGATCTATAGGGTTCTTCCGTGAAAAACAGCGAAAAAAATCAAGTGGCTTAAAATCAGCTGTTTCTCGAGTTGGCCAGTGAATGGTGTAAGAACGGGTTATGCAGAAGTGGTGGGCACCCAATCAGGATTGGCAAATTCTGCAGGAAGGACACTATGGGCACGACGGGCCTGCCTTTGTCTTCTTGGTGGCAAAGGGACACTACTTGTGCTTGCCACCTCGCCAGCTTGACCTGCACTTATGGGACTCGCCATGTCACCAAGTGTTACTGCAGTGCTGGATGTACGTCCAGGGTTTACTAGGCCGCTGGTGCTTGCCAGTTCACCAGAAGGAATAGCGGCGCTAGTACTTCTCTGCTCTATATGAGGGACCTGCGGTTCTTGCACCTCAACAACAGCAGAAGATCGGGATCGGGTACACCTGACCTTAGCAGGGACCTCACCTTCGCTGTCAGAGCTATCTGTCATGGAGCCGCTGTCGTCTACAGGATCGTATTCTGAGCCTGAATATGACAGATGAGTGACCTCCTCTTCACTATCTGTCATGCTCAGAAACGTGTAGGCCTCTTCACTAGTGTACCTTCGATTTGCCATTTTGGGCTCTAAATTTAGTGGTACACTAGTGAGATTCACACGTAAAAAAGCTCCTAGGCTGTCAGCGACTGTATCGAAACGCTACCAAAAAAACTGTTAGTGATCGCAGGGATCAGGCCTGACTCTGCGAATGCTGCAGTTATGTGTTTAGTGTTTTGTAAGTGACAGTGATCGATCGATACTGCACTTGGGTGGGCTGGGCAGGGCTGGGCTGGGCGGAGGGGGAAAATGCAGGTGCTAGCAGGTATCTGGGCTGATCCAGCTAACAATGCATTTTTTGGAACTCTAAACTGCTGGGGACGCTAGTATAGATCTGATCAGATCAGATATTGATGTGTTCAGATACTATACAACTAAGTGAGGTGTATGCTTTGCGCGTGGGTGTTAGTGGTACTGGCACTAACCTGACGCTACCTGGGGCGACGCAGACCCTATCTGACCCTAAAACCTAATTGATATCACCTGCCGGGCGATCAGGGGGTTAAACCTTTATTGGGTAATAAATGGTGGGTGCCCTGACACTATAAAAAGCAAACTAACCACCGTCACCCATAACAGTTATACAGTGATCACTGGTGAAAGGGTTAACTAGGGGCAATCAGGGGGTTAAAACCTTTATTAGGTGATATATGGGGGTACCTGATGCTATATAAAAACCTGACGGGGAACCTAAATAACAAAATAACTAACTGGACACCAGTGACACTTATACAGTGTTAAAACAGTGTTAGAAAGAGTTAACTCTAGGGGCAATCATGGGGTTAAAACCTTTATTTAGGTTGTATATGGGGGTACCTGACCTATAAACCTATTTATAAACCTATTTATAAACCTGGCGATTAACCTAAAGAAAATAACTGGCTACCTAGCGGCACCATCAACACTAATGCAGCGATCAGAAAAACGATTGCTTAGTGACACTGGCAAAAGGGGGTGAAAGGGTTACCTGGGGGGCAATCAAGGGGTTAAACCTTTATTAGGGGGGGTAGGGGGCTACCTTGGACCTAAAGGGGCCTAAAGCTAACTGCCCTGACACTTTTTACAGTCACAAATGACACTAAATGCAGTGATCAGTAAATAAATCAGTGACACTGTGACTGGGGGGTGGGGGGGGGGGAGTGTGCCTATGTGTACCTGGTGTCAGTGTACTGTTGGTGCACTTACTTGGATGTCTTCACTCATCCGGGTCCCGGTCAGAAAGACCGACACGAGGAGTGTGACATCACTTTGTGCTGCCTGTGTTTACAGTTCACAGGCAGGGGAAGCTTCTCATTCGCCAGGAGCGATCGCGAGGGGGTGGCCAGAAATCAATGGCTGCCCCCTCGTCACAGATCGCTCCTGAAGCGAAATGTACCGTCTCCGCCAGCGGGGGGGGTCCGATCGGACCCCCCACCTGCTGGAAGGCAGGCACGTACAGGTACGTTGATATGCCTGTCATGTATATATACACAGTAGGCGGTCCTTAAGTGGTTAAAGGAGAATTTCATTTTTATTGTTTCACTTTAAGCATTAAAATAATCACTGCTCCCAAAAAAATGGCCGTTTTTAAAACTTTTTTTTTCATTGATACATGTCCCCTGGGGCTGGACCCAGGTCCCCAAACACTTTTTATGGCAATAACTTGCATATAAGTCTTAAAATTAGCACTTTTGTTTTTTCATGTCCCATAGACTTTAATGGTGTTCCACAGCTTTTCAAATTTGCCGCGAACACTGCATAATATTCGGCGAAGAGGCGAACACCCGATGTTCAAGTCGAACATCTGGTTCATCCCTATTACTGAGTATTCTTTGCAAAGTGGATTTTCATTTTATTTCACCTCATTCACTATATTCAGATACATGAAAATAGAGTTTGCAGAGTGAGCATACGCCACTATTTTAACTGCTTGCTGAGCAGTCGCTGTCATTATACGACGGCAGGTTGGCTCCCCTGCACGAATCGGTGTAGCTGTAAAGCAGGCACTTAAGGGGCTATAGGGGCACGCGGATGCCGCCAGAGCCAATGCGCGTGGCCGGAAGTTGCGATGTCAATGTAAACAAGCAGATCCCCGTTCTGTCAGGGAAATAGAGAGAGATCTGCTGTTTCTAGTGATCAGGAACAGCGATCTCTCTGTACTCCCAGTCATTCCCTTCCCCCCACAGTTAGAAACACCTCCCTAGGACACAATTAACCCCTTGATCCCCCCTAGTGTCAACCCCTTTCCTGCCAGTGTCATTTAATTAGTAATCAGTGGATATTTTTAGCTCTGATCGTTGTATAGTTACATAGTAGGTGAAGTTAAATGTCAATGGTCCCAAAAAAAAGTGTCAAAAGTGTCCGATCTGTGAGCCACAATGTCGCAGTCCCGCTAAAAATTGCTGATCACCACCATTACTAGTTAAAAAAAAGAAATTATGCCATAAATATATCCCCTATTTTTTTAGACACTAACTTTTGCACAAACCAACCAATATACGCTTTTTGTGATTTTTTTTTTAACCAAAAATATGAAGAAGAATACATGTTTGCCTAAACTGATGAAGAATTATTTTTTATTTGTTTGATATTTATTATAGAAAAAAAGGAAAAAATATAGTTATTTTTTTTCAAAATTTTCACACTTTTTTTTGTTTATAGCGCTAAAAATGAAAACCGCAGAGGTGATCACATACCTCCAATAGAAACTCTATTTGTGGGGAAAAAAAGGACATCAATTTTGTTTGGATACAGCGTCGCACGACCGCAAAAAAATGTGTCATTAAGGGGGTAAATCTGAAGTGGTTAATAAAACTGGAAGGAGACGCTTATACAATTTGACAACCAGCTGCTGATTGAATACTGTGGTTTACTACACTTGTGTTCACCTATTACTAGCTGTATTATTAGTAATTGTAATAAGTTGGACTTTGTGCTCCTTTTGGATAGGCGACTTGTGTCAAAATATCAACAAACCAAAATTCCCAGCTCACTTACCAGCCAGCCTGCAACATACTGAGTTACCCTTTCTACAGTCCACGTTAAAACAAGGGGTTTGGTTTGCACACATTTGCAAATAGATGCATAAGCTGTAGAGGCCGAGTCACGGCACCCCAGTGTACTGCACTCCTAACTCTATAAATGTGTTCCTTCTTCTAACTTTGTGCAGGAATTGAGTTATCAGCCAGCAGTGAGAAACAAATCTCAAATATCATAAACAAAGTGCAGTTTGTTGCCTATGAAAGCACCTACAAACCTGGAATGCCATACAGTGGATTGGTGAGTTATACTACTTTGTTCTCCATCTGCTACCTTCAATTCTTATTACTATTTAAAGCAAACCTGTACTGAAAAGCTGTCATTGCTGACCTACCTCCAATAATTCTTGTTGTTTCAGCATCTTCTAGATCAGGGGTCTCCAAACTGTGGCCCAAAGGCCCCCTTTGCTGGCCTTTATCCGGCCCTTGGGCACTATTTCTTCCACTGACACCAACAATGGGGCACTATTTCTTCCACCGATACCAATGACGGGATACTATTCCTACTCCTAATAGGGGCAATATTCCTCCTCTTTGACCACCAACCCTGAGGCTATATTTATTCTCACTGATGCCAGGCCCGTGACATTTCTGCCCCTGCTGGCCACATGCCGGCCCACCTAAAGTCTGAAGGACTCCGTGAGTACGATTGCGGGTTCCGTGGACTCGAACGCCGCGGGGATACCCGCGATCGCCTCACGGGAAGGACGAACGGGGAGATGCTAATGTAAACAAGCTTTTCCCCGTTCTGCCTAGTGACAGTGTCACTGATCTCTGCTCCCTGTGATTGGAGCAGAGATCAGTGACAAGACACACACAGCCAGGCCCCCCACAGTTAGAAACACGCCCCTAGTACACACCTTAACCCCTACACTGTTACCTAGTGGTTAACCCCTTCACTGCCATTTACACAGGAATCAGTGCATTTGTATAGCACTGATTGCTGTATAAATGACAATGGTCCCAAAAATGTGTCAAAAATGTCCTATGTGTCCGCCATAATGTCGCAGTCACGATAAAAAATCACTGATGGCTGCCATTACTAGTAACATTTTTTTTATAAAAATGCCATAAAACTATCCCTTATTTTGTAAACGCTATAACTTTTGCGCAAACCAATCAATAAACGCTTATTGCAATTTTTTTACCAAGAATATGTAGAAGAATATGTATCAGCCTAAAATTAGGAAAACATGTTTTTTTAATATATTTTTGAGGGATATTTATTATAGCAAAATGTAAAAAAAGAATGCGTTTTTTTTTCAAAATTGTCGCTCTTTTTTTGTTTATAGCGCAAAACATAAAAACCGCAGGGGTGATCAAATACCACCAAAAGAAAGCTCTATTTGTGGGAAAAAAAGGACGTCAATTTTGTTTGGGAGCCACGTTACACGACCGCGCAATTGTCAGTTAAATTGACGCAGTGCCGAAGTGCAAAAAGTGCTGTGGTCTTTGGCCAGCAAAATGGACCGGGGCTTAAGTGGTTAACCGCTTTTGGACCGTCCACCACACATTTACTGCAGCAGGGCGGCCCAAGTGCGAGAAACAATATACCTGTATGTTGTTTTCTCTTCTGGTTACCGGCAACCCGCTCCCACTGTGGTTGGACACAGCGGGAGCCAATCAGCGGGTCCGGCGGCCGTGAGATCTTGTTAATCAGGAACACAAATCTCTCTCTTCCTCCAGTTAAACCATCCCCTGCACAGTTAGAAATCACTCCCTAGGAGCACACTTAACCCCTTTAATCGCCCCTGGTATTAACCCCTTCCCTGCCAGTGTTATCAGTACAGTTTTTTAGCACTGATCACTACATTACTGTCACTGGTCCCCAAAAAGTGTCACTTAGTGTCCAACTTGTCCACCGTAATGTCGCAGTCCTGCTAAAAATCGCTGATCGCCGCCATTACTAGTAAAAAAAAAAAAAAAAAAAAAAAGGCAAAAAAATATCCTCTAGTTTATAGACACAATAACTTTTGCACAAACCAATCAATATTGAGATTTATTGGGATTTGTTTTACCAAAAATATGTAGCAGAATACATATTGGCCTAAATTAATTAAGAAATAAATTTTTTTTTTAATTTTTTATTGGATGTGTATTATAGCAGAAAGTAAAAAATATTGTTTTTTTTTTTTAAATTGTTGCTCTAATTTCTTGATACCGCAAAAAAATCAAAACCACAGGAGTGATTAAATACCACCAAAAGAAAGCTTGTGGGAAAAAAAGGACATTAATTTTATATGAGTACAACGTCGCAATGACACACAATTTTCAGTTAAATTAACGCAGCGCTGTATCGCAAATAATGGCCTGGTCATTAAGGTGGTGAAACCTTCCAGGGCTGAAGTGGTTAATTGAGATAATCACTTTAAGGCCTGCTACATCTGAAACCATTTTTATAGAGTTGGAATAAGTTAAAACTCCTTAACATGACACAGATGGTACTTAAAACTTGACAGACATTCTAACCTTTCTCCACACTATCCACAACAAAAAACAAACAAAGAATAAAAAGTAACAAAAATGATTTGGGCTGGAGTTAGACATCAGACCAAAACATTTGCTAGCACTGACAAACAAGGCTGGGTTCACATTAGTGCGCTAAGCGGCATCGCATGTAACTCATACCGCACTGCTGAGCAAATCACATGCAATGTCTGTGCAATGCAAATTCAGATTGTATGGTTGAATTCACATTGCATTCGGACCAAAGTCGTGCAGGACCCTTTTTTTTTTTTGGTCCGCACCAGAATTGGATTGCATGGGTGTGAACACCCATGCAATCTGATTCATGTCCGAATTAACAGTTTGCACTGCAATATGCAAATCGATCTGGGGGTGTCATTATTTTGTATTGACACTCCCAGCGGTTTGCATATGGCTGTTTGAGCTGCCTGCAAGTCGGGTGCGATGCGGGAATCCGCAGTGGATTCGCAGGGCTTCCCGCATCGCACCAATGTTAACCTGAGCCTCAAGCTAACTTTGTCAGCCAATATTAGGCACCACCCAGTGCAGGGCACTCTAGGAGACCCCATATCCTGGGTGCTTAAAGTCCTGAGTTCTGCATCAAATTGGTCTGCATGGCTGTCGTCCCAGAAGGAAGCCTCTTCTAAAGATGATGCACAAGAAAGCCCGCAAACAGTTTGCTGAAGACAAGCAGACTAAGGACGTGGATTACTGGAACCATGTCCTGTGGTCTGATGAGACCAAGATAAACTTATTTGGTTCAGATGGTGTCAAGCATGTGTGGCGGGAACCAGGTGAGGAGTACAAAGAGTATGTCTTGTCTACAGTCAAGCATGGTGGTGGGAGTATCATGGTCTGGGGCTGCATGAGTGCTGCCAGCACTGGGGAGCTACAGTTCATTCCATGAATGCCAACATGTACTGTGACATACTGAAGCCGAGCATGATCCCCTCCCTTGGGCTGCTAGGCCGCAGGGCAGTATTTTAACATGATAACAACCCCAAACACACCTCCAAGATGACCCCTGCGATGAGGGTAAAGGTGATGGACTGGCCAAGCATGTCTCCAGACCTAAACTCTATTGAACATTGTGTGGGGCATCCTCAAATGGAAGGTGGAGGAGCACAAAGTCTCCAACATCCACCTCTGTGATGTTGTCATGGAGGAGTGGAAGAGGACTCCAGTGGCAACCAGTGAAGCTCTGGTGAACTCCATGCCAAGAGGGTCAAGGCAGTGCTGGAAAATAATGGTGGCCACACAAGATATTGACACTTTGGGCCTAATTTGGACATTTTCACTTAGGGATGTACTCACTTTTGTTGCCAGTGGTTTAGACATTAATGGCTGTGTGTTGAGATATTTTGAGGGGCCAAATTTACACTGTTATACAAGCTGTACACTCACTACTTTACATTGTAGCAAAGTGTAATTTCTTCAGTGTTCTCACATGAAAAAATAGAATAAAATATTTACAAAAATGTGAGGGGTGTACTCACTTTTGTGAGATACTGTATTTGTAGTAAAAAAAAAATCCCAAAAAGTGTATATTGGTTTGAACAAAAGTCATAGCGTCTACAAACTATGGGATATTTTTATGGAATTTTGTATTTATTTAAATTTTTTTAGTGGTAATCTCAGCATTCAGTGATTTTTAGCGGGACTGTAACATTGTGGCGGACAAATTGAACACCTAACTGACACTTTTTTGGGAACCAGTGACATTATTACAGTGATCAGTGCTAAAAATATGCACTGTTACTGTACTAATGACACTGGCAGGGAAGAGGATAACACCGGGGGTGATCAAAGAGTTAAGTGTGTTCGATAGGAGTGTTTTCTAACTGTGTGGGAGATGGACTGACTGGGAAAACACAGAGATCCGTGTTCCTGCCTAGCAGGAATACAATATCTCAGTGTTGTCCCCTGTCAGAACAGTAATCTGCCTTGTTTACATAGGCAGATCCCCATTCTGCCTCTGTGCGGAATGGCCCGCTGATTGGCTCCCCCTCTGACCTCCGGCGGTGTGCGCCCACATGGCTAGTGTATGAAACGACATACAGGTATGTCGATTTGCGCAGCCGTGCCACCTTGCCGCAGTCTAACTGCGTCGGGCGATCGGCAAGTAGTTAAAGTGGGGCAGTAAAACTATGTCTTGGCTACCAGTTTCTAACACCACCCCCCCCCCCACCTACCCACCCATGTAATGGAGTTACATTCATAGATAGGCAACTTTCCCAAAGCCAGTAGAACTACTTTCACCAATCCAACCTCCTCCTAACTTTATGATGTATGCTGGGGGCAGTTTACTAAGACTAGAACAGACAGAATCTGGAACAGCTGTGCAAGGCAACCAATTGGACTCTAGCTTCAGCTTGTTCAGTAAGGACCCTTTCACATGGGCTTTCCGATCAGGTCCACCTGTCAGTTTTTCAGGCGGACCCGATCGAACCCTCAATTCACCCCTATCCTTGAAATCCAGATGGATGATGACCCTATTTTCCATCCTTCTGGAAGATCTGATCGGATGAAAACTGACAAGCGGTCCGTTTTCATCCGATCTCCCCATAGAGGAGAGAAAATTTGATGTGCTAATTGCTGTGTAAGTGACTAGTAGGGGATGCCTACATCCCCAGTTAACTAATCTAGAGAAAACCCCTCTAGTGGGACTTTTAAGGGCATAAACTCCAAAGAAGTAGGATTTATAATTAAAAAGGTCTAACAAAAAAAATATTTGTAAATGTTAAAAGCCAAAAAATTGTAGTGCAGAATTAAACCAATATACCTGATGAGGTTACAGTAAAAACAATCAATACAAAATGAACAACCACAGTTCTCTGTTAACGGTACAACCAAGATCAGAGAAGTCCCCAACGCGTTTCGAGAGATTACGTAGTTCCTCTTCTTCAGGGTTGGTGGCTATAATTACACAATAGTATCTACAGTGGAAAAATTAAGGAGAATGGAAATACAATTAGAAGCTTCATAAACATGTTTGATATAACATAATTTCATTATGTAGGTATTTACTAACCATATGGATATACTGTCTATACATATCCCAAATAGCAAGGAAAGTTGCTGCCATGAGACACCAGAAGTCCAAGAGGATGGGGAGCAGTGGGCCCAACCCCAAAAGGATACGCCAAGAGAGAAGAGCGGGGCTCTGACAGGTCCGTCTCTACACAGTGGGCAGAGACGGACCTGTCATGCACCTGCTCAGCGGTGATCAGCGGATCGATCCCCCGCTGAGCAAAGGGGAGTGGATTATATTGAATGTACAATATAATCTAAAGCGATGCATAAAATTGTTGGCACTATATAAATACCTATAATATTAAATAAAAAATTGTATTATTCTTACTATATTTATGTCCCTCTATAGCTTGCTGTAACAGATTCCTTGGGTGAACCGCTTGCTGGCCATACAGTGCACCTCAGGGTTTCAAGAAAAGACGAGCAGACTCTTATGACCAATGAGAAGGGGCAAGTGTCCTTCACAATCGAGAACACGGCCAGCTGGACAGGACAAGTAATAGTGGAGGTAACTATTTGAATAAGTACTTCTGGGTTTGGAAAATAATTTTGCCCTTTTCAGGTACACGTGAACAGGGTCTGGGGAACACTGGTAGACGAGTCTACCACAAAGCTCTCCTCTGCTTGATCTATGACAAGCATGTGAGGTGCTGTACTGCACTTGGTGGGTATTCCATTGTAAGGCAGTAGGTGATGGTGTTATAATATTTTATCTATATGTTTTTACTGTTGTTTCTTTTATAGGCTAAAACAAACCTATTGGAGCAACGACAAGTGGACAATTTTTTTAAACCAGTATACGGTCATGATGAACTCCACCTTAATTCTGTCTACTCTGGTAGCAAGAGTTTGCTGAGAATCCACCCCTTTCATATGGTTCTTCCATGTGAGGGGCAGCATAAGGCCAAGGTGGACTATATCATTAAGCGCACAGAGCTGGAAAATAAAACCGAGCACTTGGATTTGCAGTATCTGGTAAGCCTTGATTTTTCACATCCAAATTGCTTATTGTCAAGTATGTTTTTTTTTGTATTTCATAAACTTGAACAAATACCGTTAAAGTGGTTGTAAAATCTCAGACATGAAATATGAACAAAGCACACCCTTCTATAGAGTATACTTGTCTCAGTCCACTCCAGAGCACTAAGTGTTATTTCCCCCTGCTGCCTCGTTCCTCTACTATTTGTATAGGTCACTTCTGACACCTTTTCCTGACACTAATGCCGCGTACACACGAAGGGACTATCCCGCGGGATTATCCGCTGGACCGAAGTCGAGCGGATAATCCCCTCGTGTGTGGGCGCCGGCGGACTTTTTTTGGCCAAAGTACGGCGGACTAAAGTTTTAAGTTTTGTTTTAAAATTATCCGCTGGACTTGGCAGTCCAGCGGACAATCCGGCCGTGTGTAGTATGGTCCGGCGGACCAAAAAGGACGCATGCTCAGTAGCAAGTATTTTTCTAGTATTTTTCGTTTTCTAGTCCCGTCGTACGTGCTGTACGTCATCGCGTGAACCGTCGGACTTTTTGCGTGATCGTGTGTGGTCAAGTCCGTTCGCTTTTTAGTCCAGCGGACCCAGCTGGAAAGTCCAGCGGATTGTCCGCTGGACTTAGGTCCGCCGGGAAAAGTCCCTTCGTGTGTACGCGGCATAAAGCCTCGTACACACGGTCAGATTATTGGACGAATTTTCGTCAATTTTTTGTTTGATGCTAGTCTCAAATCGGACAGCGAAGAGGGTACTCACCATCAGAAAATTTTCTGACGTCAGAATTCAAAGTCAGAAGTGACGTAATGTGTTGAATTGTTTAGTATGTGTTCTTTCATTTCTGAGCATGCCTAGTCTTGCTCTTCAGATTTTTTTTTGTCAGAAAACCGTAATAATGAAAAGAAAATCAGACGTTGTGGTCACATCAGACAAAAATTTTCAAGCCTGCAAATCCAGTTCTTGTCTGACGAAATCAGCATACTAATGATCAAAGTCACCAGATCGTTTATCGGACAAAATATATCTTCAGATTTTCTGACCGTGTGTACGGACCTTTAGAGAAAAGAGGTGACAAGAGGGAGGGAGCTCTAGTGATTTACAGCCTCTGTTCTGTTCCTGTGTGCTGTGTTGAAGGAGGCATTTCCCTTCCTTCCTTCCAATCAGCTTTTTTCACTCAGTGGCGGCTGGTGCTATATTTTTTTTGGGGGGGGGGGTGGGCGGTCATTCAGATCGGTCGGTCATCAGCCCCCCACTTACCCCCATCTAGGTCGTGGGCAGCTCTTCCTCCAGGCATCAGGTGGCGGCTTCACCCGGCGTCTCCTCCTCCTCGGTGGCCAATAGGATCGCTTTTCCGCTCGGCCAATCGGGTTTCAGGACCTGCTTCCTGACTGCCCAGGAGGAGAATCAGGAAAACAATAGTAAAAAAATATTAATTCGCTATTGGGCCCCAGCCCACAGTTTTTTTAAGCCAATTAGAGCCTCAGTTCTCACTGATATCTGCAGAATTTAACTGCAACTCCTTTCATTCATTTCCAGGTTACTTCTAAAGGATCAACTCAGCAGTCTGGAATAGTGTCATTACCAATTTCCAAGGAAAATGAAGGTAAAGCATTTTGTTAGAAAAAAATGTAATGTTTAAAGAAGAACTCCAGAAAATAAGACACATTTAAAATCTGTGGGTAGACAAGGAGTTGCGTGCAAGGTGGTGTATGCCAACTTCTGGATCTCTCTCTCCTTTGTTTACAATTTAATGGTTCACTAAGCATAGATAGTGCTTTCGCTATATACTTCAGGACTCCAAGAAAAGATATACAGTTCTTTTGCACAGCAGCCACTTTGCCTGCTCTTCTCTTCCCTGCCTATTTACTGAAAGCTTTGCATTTATTGAATGGGTGGGTTCACAGAATTCTAAGCACTCTGTGATTGGTCAAGGAAAGAGGAGGGATGGACAGTGCCGTTGCAAATGTAGCACTGTCCCCATAGGGCTTGCTATGTGTTGACTTCTTGGCCTCCCTCTGATTACCTGCAGCCAGTTGCTAGAGGTTTTTCACTTATTTCCCCCCTTACTCCCGTTTGCTCGTTACTCAATAAACAGTCCAGGGTATTTGTGGTTTTGATATTTATTGTAGAACTTGGGTGGGTGAAGGGATTAGTGGGGTACTCCAACTTGAACTACTCACAGTAGATAAGGACAACTCTCACTTGGCCTCACCGGATTACTTGTGGATAAGTAGACACCAGGGGCGGCCTGTGCATTGTGGGCACACGGGCGTCGCCCCCCTGATCCCTGCTGCCACCTACCGATCCATGCACCCAGCCCCTTTCAGGATGCCGGATGCATGGACTCCTATTACAGCCTGGGTGGGGGTGTTTTCTTTTTTTTTTTTTTGTAGAAGCACCTGATTAGAGCCTGAGGCTCTAATAGGCTTCAAAAAAGGGTGGGCTCGGGGAGCAGAGAGTGCACCTTGATTCAACCCTGTTGTGTGACCATAGAAAATACATTTTCGCTATTTTTACACCACAGTGCCTCCCTGCCAACCAGGAGGCAGGTCAGTGAGACCTGTTTCCTGATTGGCCAAAGCGCTAGGCACAGGCTGCTTTTAATGGGCACAGAGGCTGCATATGATGGGCACAGAAGCTGCATATGATGGGCACAGGCTGCATATGATCGGGCACAGGCTGCATATGATGGGCAAAGGCTGCATAAGATGGGCACAGGCTGCATATTATGGGCACATGCTGCTTATTATGGGCACATGATGCTTATTATGGGCACATGCTGCATATTATTGGCACAGAAGCTGCATATGATGGGCACAGAAGCTGCATATGATGGGCACACATGCTGCATATGATGGGCACAGAGGCTGTGTGATGGGCACAGGCTGCATATGATGGGAACAGATGCTGCAATTGATGGCACAGAGGCTGCATTTTATGGGGCACAGTGACTGCATATGATGGGCATAGTGAGGCTGCAATTGATGTTTTTTTTTCAGGAACAATTTGAGCACCAGCCTCCACACTCCACACTGCTTTTACCATACAGCCACATGAATGGAAGTGTTAAGTCTTCTTGCTCTGACTAGCAGCAGACTTGATGCAACTACTTTATCTTCAGGACACTCTCTAGCATCCCCTTGACTGACACTCATCCACTGACTCTTCTAGCTGAAGGGGTCGCCCTCACAGGATAGGCCCAAAGACACAGATCTGTACTCACAGTCGGCAGAATCATATCCTTTCTGATGTCCCCCTTCCAGTCAGCTCTGCAAGACCTTTGGTTTCAGCTCCTCTCTGACTTCAGGCCCTTAGGTCTACTACCCAAGGCCACATGGCAACCTCTACAGAGGAGGGGCAGCCGTTCCCTCCCTCCGGAACCCCGCTCTCCAGCTGAAAGACCACAAGCATATGTGCCCTTGGTATTTATACAGTATCCCAGCATGCAATGCATCAATCTCCTCTGCCAATAACCAGGGCTGTAACAATGCCTGGGCCTCACTTGTCAGATCCCCTCCCACTGTCCAATATGCCTCCTTATTGGACCAGTGTGGGACATTCAGACAAGATGAGCTGCACCGGAGCACAATGAGCAGACCTAACCAATAGATCTTGCTCCCTGGTAGACAGAGAGCACTCTATGTTTACCTGACAATCTTCCTGGTAAGCAGAAAGACCAAAAATTACACTCTCTTCTAAGCACCTACCTAGGAGGGTGCTACACAAACAACACTATGACTGCTGTGTAAGAGACCTGTACCTGGTGTATTGGAACACCGATGTATGCAAGAAGGTTACTCAACACTATGAATGTGACCAGCACATGCAGCTTAGCAGCTTTCTTAACAAACAAAACTTCAGGCAACTGATTGGCCATGGCCCGTATCTTGCCCACGTGCACAGATGCAAGCTCTCACTCTCTCTCATCTTAGTGGCCACCAGTCCCTTAACCCCTTTGTGGGCAGGGATTAGACACCCTAGTGGGAGACACTAAGAACTTCACTCACTAGGTTCTAGGCAGGAGTATGCGGTCATGAACAATCAGCAGTGACATGTCCAGTTACCAATGGAGACAGGAAATTAACTTCATTCTGTAAATGTGTGCTTGCTTTCTCTCTCTCTCTCTCAGGGGCCCTTCTACATCTCTTCCATGATTCCCAGGCTAGGTCTTAAGTATGCTGTGCCGCGGGTCTGGTCCCAGCATGTGGGGAACCAGCTACTAGTAAAGGGGATAAGCACAACACCCCTTCACTACCAGAGTAACCATCACTGTATGCTACATCACCCATTTCCTGGCTGGTTGGTTGCTTTTAAACAATGTTACAAATATGGTTGTCCCTAGGAACGGCCATATAACCCATAATACACAGCATTTCTCTCCTCCAAATCTACTGTATCTTTTTTCACTAACAGTCTTCTTGATGCAAGCCTTGTTTTTTGGATACGGCATGCAATTCACCACTTAGAGAGACTTTAGACCAGGCATTTAGAGGAATACAAACAGTTTTTACTAAGGAAATGCAAACATACAGGAACAGTTCTTGTAAAGCAACTTCTCACATAATCCTGTAAGAAGATGCTCTAGCGCCCATTGGGTAATTATACCTGAGTAGCAGCAGTCTTTAAAGCAGTTCAGGCTGGCATACATTTTGTTGTGGGGGTCTGCGGGCGGGGGGCTTATCGGAATCTGGAAGCCCCCTTTAACAAGGGGACCCCCAGATCCCGGCCCCCCCCCTGTGTGAAATGGTAAGGGGGTACAAAAGTACCCCTACCATTTCACCAAAAAAGTGGCAAAAATGGTAAAAATGACAGGAGACAGTCTTTGACAATTCCTTTATTAAAATCTTCTTTCTTCTGGTCTTCCTTCCGTCATCTTCTCCTTCCGTCATCTTCTTCCAGCTTCTTCTTCCTTCGATTCGCTTCTTCTTCCTCCGGTCTTCTCGTCCTTCTCGTCCGGCGTCGTCCTTCTCGTCCGGCATCGGCGTCTCTTCTCGCAGGCCGCTCCTCGCAATGGGAGGCTCCCGCTCTGTGAGGCTCCGCTCCGGGTGACAGGTCTTTTATAACGAAGGCACCTGGTGACCCCGCCCCCTCTGACGCACGGGGACGTCATGTGGAATTCCCTATGGCTTTCCCCATGACGTCAGAGGGGGGGCGGGGTCACCGGGTGCCTTCGTTATACAAGACCTGTCACCCGGAGCGAAGCCTCACAGAGCGGGAGCCTCCCATTGCGAGGAGCGGCCTGCGAGAAGAGACGCCGATGCCGGACGAGAAGGACGACGCCGGACGAGAAGGACGAGAAGACCGGAGGAAGAAGAAGCGAATCGAAGGAAGAAGAAGATGGAAGAAGATGACGGAAGGAGAAGATGAAGAAAGGAAGACCAGAAGAAAGAAGAAAGAAGATTTTAATAAAGGAATTGTCAAAGACCGTCTCCTGTCATTTTTACCATTTTTGCCACTTTTTTGGTGAAATGGTAGGGGTACTTTTGTACCCCTTACCATTTCACACAGGGGGGGGGGCGGGATCTGGGGGTCCCCTTGTTAAAGGGGGCTTCCAGATTCCGATAAGCCCCCCGCCCGCAGACCCCCACAACCACCGGCCAGGGTTGTGGGGATGAGGCCCTTGTCCTCATCAACATGGGGACAAGGTGCTTTGGGGGGGACCCCAAAGCATCCTCCCAATGTTGAGGGCATGTGGCCTG
This sequence comes from Lithobates sylvaticus, assembly GCA_028564925.1. Classification (NCBI taxonomy): domain Eukaryota; kingdom Metazoa; phylum Chordata; class Amphibia; order Anura; family Ranidae; genus Lithobates; species Lithobates sylvaticus. Next base: position 23,030,821 of record CM053036.1, on the reverse strand, counting down.
GTACGGTTCAGGCGGGAGGGGGGGCCGCTCTCGTCCCCCCCTCCTTTCCTGCGGCCTGCCAGGTTGCGTGCTCGGATAAGGGTCTGGTATGGATTTTATGGGGGGACCCCACGCCATTTTTTTGGGCTAGGGTTCCCCTTAAAATCCATCCCAGACCTCAAGGGTCTGGTATGGATTTTGAGGGGGACCCTACGCCATTTTTTTTTTTTTTTTGGCTGGGGTCCCCCTTAATATCCATCCCAGACCTGAAGGGCCTGGTTATTGAATTTGGGGGGACCCCTACACATTTTTTTATCAATGACTTCAATGAATGACAGTTCTCTGTATTACGGATCCAACAATTCATTTGCCGGCAATAGCTGCGACTCGATTTTAAATAGTTTTTTTTTTCCTGCAAAAATGACACTGCAGGAACAGTTCTCTATATTAGATATACTGAATCTCGAATCATTCGAAGCATTCGTTATATCCACTATTATAATTTCTTTCATGTTAGTTGAAATTACATATTTGTTAGTTACAATACAACATTCGAATTGTTCTCTGTATTACGGGAATCGGCAATTAGCCGCGAGTGAGTTTAAATGTCTTTTTTTCCTGCAAAAATGACACATTGTACAGAGAGAGTTCTAAACACGGGAAACATGACCCCCTTCTATATACTATATACTCTATAGTATGCCTATGAATGGGGTCATGTTTCCCGTGTTTAGAACTCTCTCTGTACAATGTGTCATTTTTGCAGGAAAAAAAGACATTTAAAATCACTCGCGGCTAATTGCCGATTCCCGTAATACAGAGAACAATTCGAATGTTGTATTGTAACTAACAAATATGTAATTTCAACTAACATGAAAGAAATTATAATAGTGGATATAACGAATGCTTCGAATGATTCGAGATTCAGTATATCTAATATAGGGAACTGTTCCTGCAGTGTCATTTTTGCAGGAAAAAAAAACTATTTAAAATCACGAGTCGCAGCTATTGCCGGCAAATGAATTGTTGGATCCGTAATACAGAGAACTGTCATTCATTGAAGTCATTGATAAAAAAATGCGTAGGGGTCCCCCCAAATTCAATAACCAGGCCCTTCAGGTCTGGGATGGATATTAAGGGGGACCCCAGCCAAAAAAAAAAAAAAATGGCGTAGGGTCCCCCTCAAAATCCATACCAGACCCTTGAGGTCTGGGATGGATTTTAAGGGGAACCCTAGCCCAAAAAAATGGCGTGGGTCCCCCTCAAAATCCATACCAGACCCTTATCCGAGCACGCAACCTGGCAGGCAGCAGGAAAGGAGGGGGGGACGAGAGCGGCCCCCCCTCCCGCCTGAACCGTACCAGGCCACATGCCCTCAACATTGGGAGGGTGCTTTGGGGTCCCCCCCAAAGCACCTTGTCCCCATGTTGATGAGGACAAGGGCCTCATCCCCACAACCCTGGCCGGTGGTTGTGGGGGTCTGCGGGCGGATGGCTTATCGGAATCTGGAAGCCCCCTTTAACAAGGGGACCCCCCAGATCCCGGCCTCCCCCCTGTGTGAAATGGTAAGGGGGTACAAAAGTACCCCTACCATTTCACCAAAAAAGCGTCAAAAATTGTAAAAATGACAGAAGACGGTCTTTGACAATTCCTTTATTAAAATCTTCTTTCTTCTTTCTTCTTGTCTTCCTTTCTTCATCTTCTCCTTCCTTCATCTTCTTCCATCTTCTTCTTCCTCCGATCCGCTTCTTCTTCCTCCGGTCTTCTCGTCCTTCTTGTCCGGCGTCGTCCTTCTCGTCCGGCATCGGCGTCTCTTCTCGCAGGCCGCTCCTCGCAATGGGAGGCTCCCGCTCTGTGAGGCTTCGCTCCGGGTGACAGGTCTTGTATAACGAAGGCACCCGGTGACCCCGCCCCCTCTCTGACGTCATGGGGAAAGCCATAGGGAATTCCACATGACGTCCCCGTGCGTCAGAGGGGGCGGGGTCACCAGGTGCCTTCGTTATAAAAGACCTGTCACCCGGAGCGAAGCCTCACAGAGCGGGAGCCTCCCATTGCGAGGAGCGGCCTGCGAGAAGAGACGCCGATGCCGGACGAGAAGGACGACGCCGGACGAGAAGGACGAGAAGACCGGAGGAAGAAGAAGCGAATCGAAGGAAGAAGAAGATGGAAGAAGATGACGGAAGGAGAAGATGACGGAAGGAGAAGATGACGGAAGGAGAAGATGAAGAAAGGAAGAAGGAAGACCAGAAGAAAGAAGATTTTAATAAAGGAATTGTCAAAGACCGTCTCCTGTCATTTTTACCATTTTTGCCACTTTTTTGGTGAAATGGTAGGGGTACTTTTGTACCCCCTTACCATTTCACACAGGGGGGGGGCCGGGATCTGGGGGTCCCCTTGTTAAAGGGGGCTTCCAGATTCCGATAAGCCCCCCGCCCGCAGACCCCCACAACCACCGGCCAGGGTTGTGGGGATGAGGCCCTTGTCCTCATCAACATGGGGACAAGGTGCTTTGGGGGGGACCCCAAAGCACCCTCCCAATGTTGAGGGCATGTGGCCTGGTACGGTTCAGGCGGGAGGGGGGGCCGCTCTCGTCCCCCCCTCCTTTCCTGCGGCCTGCCAGGTTGCGTGCTCGGATAAAGGGTCTGGTATGGATTTTGAGGGGGACCCCACGCCATTTTTTTTTTTTTTTTTTGGCCGGGGTTCCCCTTAAAATCCATCCCAGACCTGAAGGGTCTGGTATGGATATTTGGGGGGACCCCACGCCATTTTTTTTATTTTTTTTTTGGCTGGGGTCCCCCTTAATATCCATACCAGACCTGAAGGGCCTGGTTATTGAATTTGGGGGGACCCACTACGCTTTTTTTTTTTCTGCAAAAATGACACTTTGTCATTCGAATTCATTCGTTATATCTGCTATAATAATTTCGTTCAAATTAGTTGAAATTCGATATTTGTATTTCGTACGAATTCGAACGGATTTCGTACACGAATTACGAATTTTTTTATATACGAAACGGGACGAAACGAAACGAAACGAATTTTTTGGCAGTTCCCATGTCTACATTTTGGCAGTGTTCCAGCAATGGAGCCCCTATGTATAGGGGGTGACATGTAGGGGGCTTTGGGTCCCAGGGTTTTACTGGGAAAACTTGGTCAGCAAGGTTAATACCTTTGCATTGGACAGTGGCGGCTGGTGCTCCCGTCACTTTCTACTCCACCCACCAGCCCCTTACTTACCCCATCAAGGTCGCAGGCTGCTTCAAATCCTTCCTGTGTCTCCCCCTCGGCGGCTTCACGGCGGCTTACCCTGCATCTCCTCCTCCTTCTGCGGCTTCCTCCTTGGTGGCCAATATGGTCACTTCACCTCTCGTCCAATCGGGTCTTAAGACCCGTTTCCTGATTGGCCGGGAGGAGAATCAGGAAGACAATAGCGAAAATTAATTTGCTATAGTCACACAACTGGGTGGGCACCCTTTTTTGAAGCCAATTAGAGCCTCAGCCTCTAATCATGTGCTTCCAAAATAATAAAAAATAAACCTTGGAAGCCATGCGTCTGGCACCCTGCATGTAGATTAGGGGCCGAGCGCATGGATTAGGGGGGCGGTGCCCCTGTGCTGCTTATGAACGGGCCACCACTGCTATTGTTGTTGTGTGCAACCTAGAGTACACACAACATTGTAACAGTTGTAACAGAAAGAAAGCAGACTTAACCCAGAGAAACTTAAGTCAGCATCGAAAAAAAACTTTAACACATTGGAAGCACCCACTTACACCCTAATGCCCACCTTCTCACTAGACATGTGCAGACTGAAATATTTCGTTTCGGAATTTCGTTTTCGTCCAAAAAATAAATTTATGTAGTTACTCCCGAAATTCGTTTTTATTTATTTTGTTTCATTAAAAAATCATTTGTCCGAAAATCTAAAATAATTAAGGTCGAATCTGTCATTGAAGGCTTATGGTGTCTGTCGAATGTTCTAAGAAGATTCGACTGAGCAGCTAAACTGTACGACGCTGCACTAGTACATTTCCAGTCGAATGTTCCACCTACAAGCTATAGTAGAATTCTAATGTTGTATGACACTAGTAATAATTATATTTATTAATTATTATTACTAGTAAACCAACATTAGAATTCTTCTATAGCCTATGGCGGAGCATTTGACCATAAACTGCTTTGTTGAATCTTCACGTCAAATCTTTTCTCTCTATGTTGAATAATCTTGGACTAATAGAAAAAAAGGTTGAATGTGCCTAACCTAACTCTATAGTCCAAGATTATTCAACATAGAGAGAAAAGATTCGACAAAGAGAGAAAAGATTTGACATTATAGAGACAATAGAAAAAAAGGTTGAATGTGCCTAACCTAACTCTATTGTCTCTATAATGTCAAATCTTTTCTCTCTTTGTCGAATCTTTTCTCTCTATGTAGATAGAATAATCTTGGACTAATAGAGCTAAGGTTAGGCACATTCGACCACGGGTTCGATGGACACAGATTGCTATTGTCAGTGTCATGTCGAATCTCCTGTCTATATCGAACTGTTGTCACAACGAAAACGAAAATAAAGCATGTGTTTATGTCGGATCTTTCAGTTTTCGGATTCTGCGCGTTCGTTATCGTTTGTTAAAACGATAATGAAAATACCCGAAATTCGGACGAAAATGCATTCGGATAACGAATGCAGATGTCTACTTCTCACATAGACCTATGTCTGTCATGTTCCAGGCTCTGAGAATCCAACCGAACACATGAGGTCCATGATGCCGGAGGTATCTACCACTGCCAGGAGGGTGATTTTTTTTTTTTTTTTTTTTCCACCTGAGCGAACATTAAAGAGACTTTTATTCAACTTTACGTTCATTTTCATCTCTTTCTTTAAGTCACATCATTTGTGGTATTTTTCTTTTCTTTTTTTTATAAATTTATTGCATTTTTTTTTCTTTTTTTTTTTTCTCCCCCTAACCCTCCAACCAACCCACCCCCTTCCCCTCCCCCCCCCCCACCTTGCGTACCCTTTTTTTTTTTTTTTTTTATTTTTTTTTTTTTTCCTGTTATCTGCCCTTCTGTGCGAATTTATTTATCGTGTAATCTCCTCCACATATCTCCACGTATCTTTGAATTCCTTCCATGCTGTCCATTTATCCCTCTCTTCTCCCCCCCTTTCTCTTTCCTCCCCATTCTCATCTATATTTTCTAAATTTTGTATCTTACTCATTTGGAATATTAAATCCCTAATGCTGGGGCTTTCTGCTTCCCTCCACTTTTTTGGAATGAGGCTTTTTGCAACGTTTAGAAAAGTGGGTATCAATGAATTTTTGTATTGCTTGACGGGAAGGTCTGTCCCGTGAAACAAACACGTCCATGGATCATCCGCTATTTCCACCCCTATAACTACCTTTATAAGCTGGCGAACTTCCTTCCAATATTTCTTAATAACGGGACACTCCCACCAAATGTGGGCTGTAGTTCCTAGTTGTTTGCATCCACGCCAGCACTCTGACGACTGATCTGTTACAAATCGGCTGGTTTTGTCTGGTGTCATATACCATCTTGCGAGGCATTTGTAATTTGTCTCTATCATCCTATTTTCTACCACCGAACTGTGTAGTAATTTTAAAATTTTCTTCACTTTCTGTGCACTGCATCGTGTCCCTAAATCATTTTCCCATTTTTTGATGTAAGGCGGATCCTCCAAGTCGTCGCCCTCTGATTGAATTTTGTATATCCGCCCTATGTTCTTCCTTGAGTTCGCCTTTAGACAGAGCTTTTCTAGTGGTCTATACTGCTCTTTATCCCTTAATGGATGGGGTAATTTTTCAGTAAAGTGACTCAATTGGAGGAACCGCCAGACATCTAATTTCATTAAACCGTGTCCTTATTTAGTGCCTGATACGTTTTAATTTTGCCTTGGTGTATTATGTCCTTTAGTTGTGCATTCTCTTTTTTCAACCAATTTCCCCCCACTTCCTTTTTTCCCGGTGCAAAGAAATCATTTTGCTTCAAATATATTAATGGGGAATTGTATGTCCATTTTTTTTGTGCGTGAATCCAATCCCAAATTTTTAGTGCTGTATATGTGATTTCATGTGTCCCTAATCCCATGCGCCTATAATGTGGAGGGTTCCAAATTATTCGTCCCAACTGTGTGCCACTCATTTCTTTTTCTAAACTAACCCATCTTTTTTCATTCGCCTCTTTTGCCCACTGTATTACCCGAGTGAGAGCAATCGCATTTTGGTATTTTTGGAAATCCGGTACCGCTAAGCCTCCTTGTTTCTTGCTCCTACTTAAAACATTAAATGCTATTCTCGGTCTTTGATTTTTCCAAATGTACTTAGAAATTAACCTTTTCAGTGTTTTTAAATATATTTGTGGGAGTGATATAGGTAGCATTTGTAGCTTATAGAGTATTTTTGGGGCCAGAACCATCTTAGTCACGTTGATCCTGCCAATCCAGGAGAGGGAAGTTATTGAAAGTTTTTTAATTTCGCTTTTAATTTCGTCTAGTAAGGGAATAAAATTAATATTATATATTGCTTTTACCGTGGGGGCCAGTTTAATTCCTAAGTAATTGATCTCTTTTTGCCAAGGGAAATGGAATTCTTTTGTTCATTTGGCTTCTTCCTGCTTACTGATACTAACATTTAAGATTTCGGATTTGCTGGGGTTTATTTTCAAATTTGAAATCTCCCTGTATTCCTTTAATATCTTTAACAGGATCGGGATCGTTGTCCTTGGGTTAGTTATATAAAAGAGAACATCATCCGCAAAAGCTGCGAGTTTGTGTTGTTCTGTCCCAACCTTGATCCCTTTAATATCCGGATTATTTCGGATAGCTGATAACAGGGGTTCGAGTGAAAGCACGAACAACAAGGGAGATAGCGGGCACCCCTGCCTGGTGCCATTTTTCATAATAAATATTGAAGAAGGAGTTCCGTTGACTTTAACAAATGCCTGAGGCTCATTATACAGCGCCCCTATCCACCTGATCATACGGGGGCCTATTCCCATTGCCTCCAGGGTTCCGAACATGAGTCCCCAGTCTACCCTGTCAAACGCTTTTTCAGCGTCCATTGACAGGAGTAGACCTGGGGACCCACCGTCTTCCAATACTCGGAGTAGAAGGAGGGAACGCACCCCGTTGTCCCTCCCCTCTCTCCCCGGGACAAAGCCGACCTGGTCCGGATGGACCAGGCCGGTTAACCTCTCTTTCAACCTGGACGCAAGTACCTTAGCGTATAACTTGGTATCCGCGTTCAGGAGAGCTATAGGTCTGTAATTTGAGCAGAGTGTGCTATCCTTACCCTCCTTCAGGATCAGAGTTATTGAGGCCTGCAATGCCTCCCCTCCCATTTTATATTCCGATCCGAGACCGTTCATATACTGACACAGCCTTGGAACTAGAATGTTACTAAATTTTTTAAAGTAAAGGGAAGAGAAGCCATCTGGGCCAGGACTTTTACCTAATACTGTTTCCTTCAAGGCTTTGTGTATGTCTGCTTCCGTAATGGGTCTGTCCATAAAAAGTCTTTCCTCCTCTGACAGGCAAGGACGTTTGCTTTTTTCCAAGAACCCTTTGATTTTTTCTAGGCTTTTTTTTTCTTGTGCTCCTTTCTGACCAACAGAATAGAGGGCCTCATAATAGTTTTTAAAAACTTCGGCTATCTCCCTTGTTGCGTGCGCCATCCCCCCGTTTTGAATTTTTTCAATAAAGTTAAGATCCCTCTGTTCTTTCAGCTTTCCTACTAGATATTTACTTGTCTTATTATCCCAGCGATATCTCTCTCTTGCCCTATTATTGAATCTCCTATTTATTTCCTGTTCTCTCAAATCTTTAAGTTCGTCTCTCTTTTTACCAGTAAGTGAAAAAGTTCCTGTTGTTGCCCATTTTGTTTCTTGTGTTCCTGCTCAAGTCTATAGATCTCATCGGTTATTCTCGACATTTTCCTTTTTTTTTCCCTTTTTTCCCCGGCGCCTATGGAGATGAGAACTCCCCTGATGTACACTTTATGTGCTTCCCATAGGGTGGCGCTAGTGATTTCTTCGGTGTCATTGACGCTGAAGAAAAATTCAATTTCCTTCTGTATTTGTTCTAGTGTTTTTCCATCTTGTAATAGGCTTTCCTCTAGTTTCCAACTATACGGTTGTCTCTGTATTCCAGGTATCCCAATCCTCATTGACACCGGGGAATGATCCAATAAAGTAGATATCTCTATTTGTGTGGTCCTTATTTGGTCTAGCATTCTATGCTCTGTCATAAAGTAGTCTAATCTGGAGTACGTCCCGTGCACAGGGGAGAAGAAGGTATAGTCTCTTGTTTTCTCGTGTTGTACCCTCCACACATCTATCAAATGTATTTGTTTCAACTTCAGTTTTATCTTTCTTAATAAACCCTTACTTGTCCCCTGTGCCCGGGACGTACAATCCTTCTCCGGTTCCAAACAGAAATTGAAGTCCCCGGCCAGTATTACCTCCCCCATCTTGAATTTTATAAGTCTATTTAATATCTGTATCAGGTAATTAATGGGGTTTTTATTAGGACAGTAAACATTTGCCAGGGTCAGATACCTATCACCTAATTTCCCCTTTAGAAACAAATACCGACCCTCGGGGTCTGTAATCCTGTCGGTAAGTGTAAATCTAGTCTGTTTCTCAAATCCTATTGCAACCCCCTTCGCCCTACTTATGGGAGAGCCGGCATAATACCACATCTGATAGTTTTCAGAGTTCAATTTGGTATTTGTTTCCAGAGATAAGTGGGTTTCCTGCAGGAACACCACATCTGCTCTGTACTCCTTCAATTCTTTAATTAATTTAAACCTCTTAGTCGGAGAGTTTAGCCCTTTTACGCTACCAAATTAACCTCCATCTATACCTTTTAGTTAGAGTGCTTCCATATTTTCCTTTTTTTTTTTAGCTTTTGCAAGGTGGATCTCCCCCCCCCCCCTCCCTATCCCCCCCTAAACCCCTCTCCCTAACCCCCCCTCCCCCCTCCCTATCCCCCCTAAACCCCTCTCCCTAACCCCCCCTCGCTCCTCCCCCCCACTCCCCGGCCATCTCCCGGCCTTGGTTCGATATGTGGGCACCCAATCTTTGCCCAACCAATGAACCATATGGCTTAGGGTGTGGCTCTGGCTGCGGACGCCTATGCCTGTCCCGCCCCTATCCCTCTCAAAGAGGGTCCTAAATAGGGTTGGGAGAGAGCAATCATTGAGGCCCCCTATTCCCTTGCAGGCCTTTACTTTATTTGTTACTTTGATTTTGCTTTCCTATTTCCCCTTTCCCACCCCCCCCCCCCCCCCCCCCCCAACCCCTCTCATTGATTCTGTTTTTTTTCCCTTCGTTGACTGTCCGACCCTCTCCTCTCCCCTCATCTCCTGGGGAAATCCGGGACCGGGATGTCTAATTTATGGCAGAAATCCTCTAGTTCGTCCAAAAATTTAAGTCTTATTGTCCTTCCCTCTCTCAGAACAAGTAATGCTGCTGGAAAACCCCAACTATACTTTATATTTGCCAATCTCAGTTGCTCTAATAGGGGTTTTAATTGCCTTCTCCGGGCCAGAGTTCCTGCCGAGAGATCTGAAAAGACCTGCAAAACGGATCCGTCATATTGCAGGGGAGGGCATCCTCTAAGTTTACTCCAGATCTTTGCTTTATCTTCAAAGAGATGAAATTTAATAATTACATCTCTTGCAATATCTTCTCTAAGTCCTGGAGGTTTGCGGACCCTATGTACCCGATCGATCTTCAGATCGTCATTTTCCCCTCTACCCAATAATGGATTAAAAATCCTCTTCATTTTAACAATCAAGTCTTCTCCCTGTTGTTCTGGGATTGCTCTTATTCTCAGATTTTGACGTCGACTTTGGTTTTCTTGTTCTTCCAATTTATATGCTATGTCCCTATGTTCCATCTGCATTCTCCCTACCTGAGCCCTTAATTCTAGGATTTCCTGAGCCTGTTTTTCCGTTCGTTCCTCCTCCTCTTCTACTCTTCTTAAGAGGTGGCCCATATCCATCCGTACATTTTCTATTTCCGTTTTTATTGAGTTCTCTAACTTTGCGAACATTTCTAACATCTCATCCTTTGTAGGGATCAGGGCGATGTTCCTCTGTATTTCTATCCTACCCGTATTCGGATCCATGTCACTATTTGTTTCTTCTCTAGCACAGGCTCCTAGCTCTTCTGTTGGTAATGTTGTTATTAAAGGTTCCTTTTTTTTTTCTTTTGTCCCCTGTTTTTTATCGACTCCTGGGCTTTTTAAACTCGCTTCTTTTAAATATTTTTGCATCGTACTTGAGTTTAGACTCTCTCTAGGATTTTTGGGTTTGTTTGTTTTTTGTGCCCTTCCCTTCATTTTCCCCTCTGTAAGTTTTTTCCTCCCCAGGGTGATCTCCCTTTCTTCCCCTTCTCCAAGGGGGGGAGTCAAGGGGGGGCAAAAAGCCCTGTTGTAGGGGGGGAGAGGGGACAAAAAAAAAAAAAGAAAGAAAGTAGCCTTTTTATGCGAGTGGGCTGAGGCGAGCCCTTTTGTAGGTTTATGAAGCGCTCTAAGTCTTGTTCTTGATGTTCGCTCCTCCCCCTAAGATATATAGAACTAGCTCGATCGATGTGAGCTCGTCTCCAGTTAGGCAGGGGTTACACTTACAGTAGGGCCAAGGGAACCAATCCCGAGGCAAAGAAAGACACAAGGAGAGAAAACAAAGGTGGGACAAGGGCATGTGCATCAAGACACAGTGTGAAATTGTTCTTTCTTCCTCCTTTTCCTTTAGGTGGAAGTCTGACTATTTAAGACTTAACGATTGGTCGCTTTACTGCTGATTAAAGAGCTGCCAGGTTTCAAATGTCCCGGGGTAAAAGGGGTCAGTCCTGTCAGTCAAGACTATCCAGGTAGCTTGTTATCCACTGCCTTTACAATAAAGGTGTTTAAGGTCCTTCCTTCCTCCTTCTCCTTTAGACAGTCTTATGTCAAGTTATGGTGTCTGTTCCCTCTGATCCCCCCTCTCCTTACGTACCCCAGTAGTTAGTATACAGTTCCAGTTTGGAAATAAAGTTTGGGAATGAACTTCACACTGCGGCGCCAAAGACCCCAATTTTGCTCCTCTTTCCAGCAGACCCTGGCAGTGCTTTTATACACGGCGTAATATGTCCTGGCCCGCATGTACCAATATGAGATTGCTATAAGTAGGTCACGGCTTTTACCACGAGAAAGCAGGTACTTGGATAATAACAGGTTAAGTTACACACACACTTATGTTATATCACACATGGCCTCCGTCATTAACGTAATATCCCTGTTACTTCTGAGCCATGTAGTGCGATGAGATCAACAACGTATATCTCTCTTAATTATCTTGCTGGGCCCCCCGTACGCTTTCCACAAGTTCCACAAGTATATCTTCAGTAATAAGTATATCTTCAATAGTATATCTTCGAGCAATAACTCATTACAGCAGAGACCATGTTTCTATTATTTTTTCTCTTACCCAGCCAGGTCCAGGGATCTCCAATGTTCAATATAGACAGTAATAAGAGGGGATATACCTTCTCCCACCACCAGGGTTGCCAGCTGACGTCCCTCCCTCTGTCAGGTACCGTTTGTTCGCCTTTCAGCTTGTAGGGCTTGTTCACGGCTCCCACCGCAGGCAGCCCAGGCACTTCCACTCTAGCTCCGACAGGAGAGAGAAACCGACAGGCAAAACATACTCAACATATAGGCAAGGAGCGGGGTGAGGAGCGGGGGGGAGGAGCGGGGGGGGACGGGGGGGATTCCTTTATGCCGGCGGCTTCAGCTGCATTGGGCACAGTGTTAGGTGCTGTGTTATGCCGCTCATACCGCGTCTCTAACCTTCCCTTCTGTGCTCCGATGTGCCGCCTCTCCCGATTCTCTGGTCTGTCACTGAGTGGCGGGTGGCTGCCACCGCCACCGCCACCGCCTGCAGGTTCAAGGGGGGGATAGTGCGTCGTCCCTCGGAGCTAGCGTTCTTCTCACCACGCGTCGCTCCTGCTGACCTTCCGGGACGGCCACCATCTCCTCACACCAGCGCCGCACTCAGGCCCCTCCCCTACGTCCTCTACGTCCGCACCATCTCCGCCTTCCACTCCCCAGGTTCCCCATTCCCTCAGGGAGCCTTGATATATTATGCTACATATTGGGTGTGGTACAATGCTTTTGGGGGAGGGGAGGGTATCTTTGTTGAGATACCAGGTATCTAAACAGACCATTGAAGTCTCCTTTTTGAAACAGAAAAAAGGGCTGAGGAAACACATTCTCCAGTCCCTTTCTCTACAGCCTCAGCTGCACTAAAAATGAATGAACAGGAGATAGATGCTCCTGTTCATTCCTACATTGAAGCTTAGTAAACACAGTTTGCTATGCTTCAGTTATAATTGAACGCAGTTAGTGAGTAATACCGATCGCTGATTGTAATCAATTAGAAAGGAAGACATATTTACTGGCCTTTTCCATCCTGAAGATCCCCACAGCAGCCTGAAATGTCACAACCCCGCCAATGATCACCACCTCCTGTCCACATGCAGGGGGGGAAGGGAAGTGAGGTCTCCCATGTACCTCGGGCCTCTAGGCAGTGCCTAGGGGTGCCCATGCCAAAAGACAGCCCTGGTTACAACTATCCACAACATGAAATTACATCAGTACAATATCAGATGTAACAGTCCAAAACATTTGGTATTAGAAAGTCAAAGATATCTCTTCCATGTCTTGAAACACTGAGTGATCGATTCACACTTGTTTCACAGGTGGTGTGCTGTGGCGCTACTCCACTGATCCCACATGGCTTTCCCCAAGGTACAATCCTGCAGTGAGGAAAAAAAATTCACCTCCTTATACTGCCAACACCCTCAAAACCACCCAGGGGTGACTCCTCCCAAGTCTTAAAGCAGCATTAAACCCACAGCAAAAAAATGTGATAGATTTCAGCTTACCAATTATTAGCTGTATTAGTGATGTATTTGTCTTCTTTAGATGCATTAGTGTTCTTTTTTTTAGGCTGTTTTCCTCCAGTGATCAGTTCAGTAACACACTTCCAGTAGTAGAGTGCCCCCAACACCTTTGGACAGTAGTATTGTCAGACGTGCACTTCCAAAAAATGTGTTCTTTTTCATTTCATTTATTTGTTTTTTTGTGGGTCTTTCGTTATGATCGCAATTTGTAAATTAGAAAATCTGAGAATCCAAAAATAAGAAATAAAATCCGAAAATTCGAAAGAGTAACTAACTAACTGATAATAACTAACTATTAAATTAAATTAAAGGTATTTGAATTTCCTTTCAAATTTGGTTGTTAGTGAACATAACGAATACAAATTTATCCAAAGTTACAAATTATCCGAAATAACGAATGCCGCATCTAAACAAATGGAATGGAATAAATTAATAATAAATAATATCAAATAATAAGATGTTTTTATAATTATTATTGTTATATATTATTACTTAGATATTCGTTACGCTTTATTCGTTTAGATACGGCATTCATTATTTCCGATAATTCGTAACTTTGGATAAATGCATATTCGTTATGTTCACTAACAGCCAAATTTGAAAGGAAATTCCAATACCTATAATTTAATAGATAATAATAGTTAAGTTATTATTAGTTATTATTTCAGATTTTCGAATTTTCGGATTTTCGAATTTTTGCATTTAAGAATTTTAGAATTTACAAATATTCTGAAAAATTCCTTAAACGGGTTTTCGTTAATTTGGATATTTCCGAAATTAGTTAAAAAATTAATTCCAAATAATTGTGCATGTCTATTGCCAGTCAGCAGGGTGGGAGACTAGCAGATTTAAATACACAAAAAAAACGTAAAGTGATTTTAAAGGTTCGTTTTTTTTTGTTTGTTTTTAAAAAAAAATAACTAACACGTTATACTTACCTGCTCTGTGCTAGGGTTTCGCACACAGCGGCCCCAATCCTCATTTTTTGGGGTGCCCTGTTGGCACTCCTGGCTCTTCCTCTTCATCGTGTGTGCTCATGGAGACTTGCATTTCCTGGGGGTGCCCGTGCGGGCACGCTCCTGAGTCCTGCTGCTGCGTTCATTGACAGACAGCAGGAATCAGCCCAGCTCCCCACTGGATTTGATTGACAGCAGTGGGAGCCAATGGCTATCAATCTATCCAATGAGGACCAGAGAAAGCAGCTGGAGCTGCTGGGCTTGTGCTTGTCGCTGGAACGATCAGATTCAGGTAAGAAAAAGGTGGGCTCTGGGGGGCAGATGCAGGACAAACCCACAGTAGTTTGCTAGCAGACAATAGGTGTGTTAATTAGCACAATTAACAATTGGTTTAAGACCCTCCAGACTAGTAGACAACAGGAGACCCAGAGCTTTCCAGATCTCGTTAACCAGCATTCCTTTCACATACATCTGTCTACTGAGTCCCAAGCTGGCAGAGACCATCATGACCTCCTTAATAAGGTCCTTTTGCATTACATAACAGAACATCTTCCTAAATGCTTGTAGCTCCCTGCCAGGGCCCATAGTTGGTAGGCAAGAGGCTAGCATTCAGTCCCTCCAAGAGTATCTGTCCTGGGTGAGTCTATCACAGTCACCGAACCAGCATGCCCTCGTTCAGTGACGTCACAAGGCGGTAGACATCGTGATTGATGATGGATCTACACCAGGGGACTTTTTTTTTTTCATTTCTGTTTGTTAAATAAAGGACTTGTCCAAAACTATCTATTGTCTATTTTTACACTACACTTATTTTTTTGGTGGTGAATGAGTAGGTGACTATGAGTAGGGGTACAATGTACCCCATACTCATTCGCATAGGTGGCGCAGGATCTGGGGGCCTCCTTGTTAAAGGGGGCTTCCAGATTCCGTGCAGACCCCCGCAACCACTGGCCAGGGTTGTGGGGAAGGAGGCCTTGTCCCAAAGCACCCCCCAATGTTGAGGTTATGTTGCCTGCTATGGTTCAGGAGGGGGGCTTGCTCATCCCCCTCTTTCATGACCTGCTGGGCTACATGCTCGGATATGGGTCTGGTATTGAATTTTTGGGGGGGACCCCATGTCATTTTTTTTTATTTTGGTGTGGGGATAACCCTTAAAATCCATACCATTGTGGGAGACCTCACACCGTTTTTTTTTTTTTTTCTTTTTTTAAATTTTTGCATTGCCTGCATTTTTTTTCCAATGACTCATTGGTTGTTAAGGATGCAATGGCCGCCTGCTCCTTAACAACCATGACAATGAGAGAGAAGCTTCTTGTGAGAGAGAAGCTGGTTGTTAAGCTGCCCACGTCCTAACAACCAGCTATTTACAGCCTGTGTTAAGGATGCTGGCTAGTACAGGCTTTTACTACTAAAATCCAGCAAGACTTCATAAAATAACTCACATATTTTTGTCACTTTTTTTAGAGAATGCCAAAACTCTTTTTGGAAAACTCTGTGTGGCATCTTACCACATACTCGGATGCTGTAAGATACCACTTTGTGAATGGAGCCCACAGTTTTTTTTAACCAAACATTAACTTTATATCTATTTCTCTCATAGACTTACAAGGTGAAACTGCTGTCAAGCTTACGCTTACACCCGGAACATCATCATCGCTACATGTATTTGTTTACATCTTACTACCAAATGGAGAACTTGTTTGGGATTCAACAATATTCAAAATACAGAGGTGTTTCAAAAATAAAGTGAGTCAACGGGTCTTTCTCTCTCTCTCAGTTAAAGTAATAATAAAGGATCACTTTTTTTGTCTTACCTGGAAATGCGGAAATTCGGAAATTCAAAAATCCGAAAATAAGAAAGAAAATCCGAAAATTCCAAAGAACGAAAATTCAAAACTATAAATAACTAACTAATAATAACTAACTATGAAATTATAGGTATTGGAATTTCTTTTCAAATTTGTCTGTAAGTGGACTTGACGAATACGAATTTATCCAAAGTTATGAATTATCCGAGATAACGAACGCTGCATCAAAACAAATGGAAGGGAACAAATTAATAATAAATAATAATAGTGTAAATGAATAACTCCTCAGCTGTCTAAAAAATATATAAACAATAGGGGGCACTGCTGCAAACACCTGTAAATCTGATCCTAAACAGAAAAAAAGGGTAAATAAATGAATAAATGGTGGTATTTGCGCTGTGCAAATTTAGTGAGGGTGTACTGTGGGAGCAAAATTAATAATACATATGTATAAAAAGTATATATCCAACAAATATATCAAACATATAACTGCATAAATAACGTGATCAATTCTTGGTGAAAAAACGTGAAAAAAACGTGACAGAACAAACTAAATGATCCAATAGAAAAGTCTGTGTTAAAGTCTGTGTAAAAATACAAAGTGATAAGTGACAAATCCAACAAAAGTCTGTGTCAGGTATATCAAATAAATCCCACCACCAAAATTGGCGAATGAATGCTTGAACAAAGCAGTAATCCTTTATTTTAAAACAATTTATTGAGATAGCAACAATAAAACAAACTCACATTTAGAGTAACAAAATGTGCAGATGATCCCCCTGATAAATTCACTTGATGTGACGACACGAGTCGGGATTGGAGCACTAGGTACCATTCACATTTGATAAAAGGAAACGAGCTTGGCGCTCATGGTTGGCTGCATGTTTTGTTACTCTAAATATGAGTTTGTTTTATTGTTGCTATCTCAATAAATTGTTTTAAAATACGGGATTTTGCTATGGGCATCTCTTTCCCATCTTGCTTGCACCAGAAGGGCTTTGGATTAAAGGCAGCACCAGGATTATATGCAGAGGCTTACGAACTCGGCGTTCATGGATTGATATTTATACTTCTTATTTAAAAAGTGAGTGTATCACTTTTGGTGAGCGGCATGCAGATACACAGGTGTCACCACTGAAGATTTGCGTATTTGTTCCAGCATTTATTTGCCAATTTTGGTGGTGGGATTTATTTGGTATACCTGACACGGACTTTTGTTGGATTTGTCACTTATCACTTTGTATTTTTACTTTAACACAGACTTTTCTATTGGATCATTTAGTTCATTCTGTTACGCTTTTTTCACGTTTTTTTCACCAGGAATTTAACACGTTATTTATGCGGCTATATGTTTGATATATTTTTTGGATATATACTTTTTATACACATGTGTTATTATTAAATTTGCTCCCACAGTACACCCTCTCTAAATCTGCACAGCTTAAATACCACCATTTATTCATCAATAAATAATAATAATATTAAAAATGTTTTATTATAATTATTGTTATTTATTATTATTAATTCAGTATGTTCCATTCGTTTAGATGCGGCATTCGTTATTTCGGATAATTTGTAACTTTGGATAAATTCGTATTCGTTACGTCCACTGACAGCCAAATTTGAAAGGAGATTCCAATACCTATAATTTAATAGAAATAGTTAAGTTATTATTAGTTAGTTATTATTTCAGATTTCCCAATTTTCAGGTTTTGGGATTATCAGATTTTCTTTCTTATTTTTTTTATTTTTGGATTTTCGTGCTTTTAAATTTTCGTTCTTATTTTTGAATTTTCTAATTATCGGATTATCTCATTTTCAGATTCTCTCATTTCGAATTTGCGAATTTTCTAATATTTGAAAATTCGCAAATTTGTAACTTCGAATTATCGTCAATTTGAATGTATGAATTTTCTGAAAGATTTGTTAAAAAGGTTTTCATTAATTTAGATATTTACAAATGATCAAATTTGTCAAAATCTGTTACAAAACGAATTTGGAACTAAACAAATTGCACATGTCTACCCTGACCTCAGAAGAGAGTGGGTAGAGGTCCCTTGCTATGATGTTAAACAGTTTTCTATGGACAATGAGGGGATGCGTTCTTGCATAAACATGGACATTATGACATTATATCCTGGATTCTTTACCTGGTAGGGCAGAGCTTTCTCACTATTTGATGTTATGTTTACATCTGTGACCTGGTAAGGGTAGATGTGACATTACTTTTGCAAAGTGACAACACTGATACTCTTACAACTGGATATCGAGGTGCTCTTACATTAGGATCTTATGGAACCACAGCCAAGCTTACATTGCATTTCCCTTAGCAGAACATGCTGTCCACTGTCTACACGTTACAGGAATTAAAAACAATTGAAGTGACCCTACTTGGAACCCTCGCTGGGTGACACCTCCATTCTCACAAACAGGGCATCTGTTTTTTTTTTTGTTGGGCCTACTGCTCCCTACAACATTCCTGACTGCATTTTAGCTCTGTTAACATATCTATGGGAGCCTTGCTTCTGATAATGGTTTAAATGGATCAGGTGATACAGAGAGGGGAATTCCCCTATGGAACAAAAGCCAATGCCTTGTGCTAGTAATATCTGGTGTGCTACTCTGTGTGGCACTCCTAACTAATGCTAGGCCCAGTTAAAATTCTTCTTGTTATAAGTGGACCTTATGGCCAACCAAGGCAAATACAGCTCAAAATAGTCCACTTAAATGCTTATATATGTTTGCAACTCTTTATCTAATGCATTATGTAACTGGTATGTCTGTGCCTCTAACATGGTCTGGTTTATCATGTACCCCCACATTCACTATCTGGGGTAACTAATTGGTGACCTATTAAATAGCTTTTCACTACATACCTTATTCTCTACCCAGCCTCTTTTTCTGAGCCATCGAATTCCCCCGGTGAGTCTACAAAGACTACTTTCTTTCTCTTCCCCATCTTCCCTTTTTTGTCCCCCCCCCCCTTCTACCCCCCCCCCTTTTTTTTTTGATACCACTAATTGCTGACCCTGATGGCAGGTATTTGGTTCTGGTTGGTTAAATTTATGATTCTTCTGTAATGTTTGCCACCTACTGTGCTCCTAATTTGTGAATTTGTGTCAAACCGAATACTTTACACACTTTCTCAGAGTATTTATCTCTCTTACTCACGTTATGTTAGTGTTTTGTGGGAACTCAAACTCAGTCATGTATCTTCATAAGGATCCTTATGATCCCAGTAACCATACTGTATCCAAAGTGGATATTTCCATGGCCAGGAAGTTTTGTTCTCTTTTGCCTTAGTACAGTCTTGTAGATGTTTAGAGGGAAAAGCATCCTTCTACTGTATCTTATAAATTTCACTCTAATCCCCACAACTGATTCTCTCACAAATTGATTCATCATATTTTTCACCCCCTGACAGACAGTGCATCTATCATCCCTATCCTATGGTCTGACCATGAAATAGCTGGCTTGAGATTTGATTTACCATTGCCTGATAAGTCTGGCTTAAGTTTAAGGAACTATAAGGAACTTCTTTGATAGTACCTTGTCTCCCTGAGAATTTCCTGTGCAATCCCAACCCAATGCTTTTGAGGATGTCAAACAGATGGTTATTTAAGGGCATATTTGGTGGGACTGGGCAAATGTGAAAAGATTTTGGATTATGGTCTATTAAATGCTCTATACGGTTACGGGTATGTCCTTTATATAAAACCCCCATACAAAGCTAGAGGTTGCATCAACGCTCATTTAAACTAGTCATGCATATTCTTACGGCAGCAAAAAGGGTTATAGCGAGATCATGGGGAACCCAAACTATCCCCTTTAAAGATGCCACCCATCTTTATCCCTGACTCTCTGCTCCTATGGAAGTGGTTGTAACCCTAAAGAAAAAAAAAGTTATCCTGTTCCTTTAAAGCAAGATATACAACATAGTGATTGTGCAGACCATGGTTATCATGGCTGCTGATCCATGATACTGTGGTCAGTTTACGTGCCTCCATCATCCCGCAGTTTCTCCCTCTCCCCCTCCCTCCCTGTCTGTCAGCTCGGGAGTCTGTGTGTGAGCCATCTCCTCTCCGCCCCTCCCCTCTTCTCCCACCGCTAATCCGCTGTGGCTGTAAAAAAACGAATTACAAATCTTGGAATCCCCTTCTGTTACAGCAAGATAAACTGTGCAGTGTCTGTTTTTTTTAAATTATGCAGCAAAATACCCTATTTCAGAGCGAGAGAACTGGGAGGTCACGTGACCGCACAGCGGCGCTGTAAATTAAGGTATTTTGCTGCATCATTTAAAAAAAACACATACACTTCAGAGTATAGCTTGCTGTAACACAGGGGATTCAACCGCTTGAAGTATCATCAGGACAAGGCAAGTGGGAGAATGATAAAGATGAACACTGTAATGGGCAAATCCTTTTGAACGTCTAATTTTCTTCCACTTCCCCTCTATTTTTCTCCTCTCCCTCTCTGGGGGTTAGGTGGAACCAGAATAGGATAAGGGTGCCCTAACTCCATCTCTTTCCATCCCCCATCCCCTATCCTACATATTATAGCCTTTGGGGGGGGGGGGGGGGTTGTTCAATCCAGTTGATCTCCCTTATAATTATTTTTTTTTATTTATTATTATTGCTCCAATTTAACACTATTGTGTAAGTGCAGTATTTTCTGCCTTAAAATCTTATTGTAGGAGATTTTTAAAATGTATTGTATGATTTATTACTGCAGCACTGCATTTAGAGTGATTCCACTTTTGTTGATTTAAGAACTAATATAAGAGCTGCTTATACCTTTCAAAATTCCTCTATGAAGGTCAATGTATGTGGTGTTCTTTTTCTTGTCTCCAGCTTTGACATTTACATCTTTATTTTTGTCCTACTTATTAATCCCCAGGTATCTGTTGGGTTCTCCCCTGATGAGGTCCTCCCAGGATCAGATGTGTCTCTTCAGGTTCAGGCTGCTCCTGGCTCTCTCTGTGGTCTTAGGGTGGTGGACAAGAGTGTGGTGCTAATGAATCCTGGAGCTGAGCTGA
This sequence comes from Lithobates sylvaticus, assembly GCA_028564925.1. Classification (NCBI taxonomy): domain Eukaryota; kingdom Metazoa; phylum Chordata; class Amphibia; order Anura; family Ranidae; genus Lithobates; species Lithobates sylvaticus. Next base: position 23,010,078 of record CM053036.1, on the reverse strand, counting down.
CTAATGAAAAAGTAAGCCAGTTGGTCGCCAGTGTGTTCTTTGTGTGATACTCCAGAAACATTTGACAAGAGTATTCAGGGCCCTAAAATTATGACAGGTTTCTTCCTTATCACTGATGGAGATGTAATTTATATACAGAAACAAGGTCCTTAGGGCCTCTTGTCCTGCAGGATGATGAGGACTTACCCAGTAGTTTTAAGGTACTATAAAAACTAGAGGGGCTATAGTAGTGGATTCACCATGTCCTCCAGTTATATCTGGTCATACTGTAAGACAGTGGCAGCACGTCCACATGGGGCGACGCCCCCCGATCCATTTGCCTGGCCCCTAATTTACATGCAGGGCGCCAGAAGCTAGGATTCCAACAGGGTTTTTTTTTTAAGCACATGATTAAAATCTGAAGCTCTAATTGGCCTCAAAAAGGGTAGGCTCAGGGTGCAGAGTACTGTGCCCTAAGCCCACCCAGTTGTGTGACAATAGCGAATTAACATTGCCTTCCTGATTTTCCTCCCAGCCAATAAGGAAGCGGGTCCTGAGACCAAATCATGTCTCAGGACACACTTCCTATTCAGCCAGGAGGAAAAGCAACTGGCCGGCTCTTCCTTTCCCCTGCGTTCTAAGTTAAGGTCAGTCTCCCGCAGGGGGTGGCGGTGGATCACTGCCACGTTCTCGTACATCTAACGCCGTCGCTTGCGGTGGTCCACCGCATTGCGCTGTCCATCTCCCACGTGGGGGTTGAGGTGCTTGCGGCGGTCGCCGCCTTTCCATGCCTGTCCCCGGGGGGGAGGGGCGGTGATGTTAATTTGCCGCCCCTCCCCCAAAATATTTAGCACCAATCGCTACTGCTGGAAGAGTTACCAGACTCTGACGTGAGCAGTAAAGGAAGCATGTCAGCAGGGCAACAGCATGAAAGGCTTAATTTAATGGACATTGTTTCATCAGTGTGGATAGGCACAGGTATACTGCAGTGTAAGGGAAACCTGGAAATTAGTGTTGACAGAGCAGAAGAGCAGCTTCATAGTGACTGCAGATCTGAGGTGAAGTGACCACTGTAACGATCATTGCTCCATTTACCAGACTAGAACCTGGACTCTGTTTTACCACTTGAGTACCAGTCTAAAACAACCTGTCATTTACATTTTTTAGTGCTCTGATAATTTGACTGACAGTTACTTAAGCAGCACTTTACCCAAATACATTTGTAGCACTGCCCCCATGGGGGTTGCTGAATTTAGACTCACCTGGGCCTCCCACTGATTATCCTGCAGCCAGTTACATGGTATTTTCACATAGCCAGGTGCACTCACTCTTTCACTCATTGTCTCCAATGACCAATGTAGGGGGATTTGTTTTTATGTTTTATTTGGAGAACTTGAATAGGAGAGGGGAATTAGTGTGATACATACAAATTAACTATGCACAAGTGAGGACGACTATCTTTTTGTGGAGCAGATTATCTCAGAACCATACAGCGTCTGTATGAAAGAACAAGTCCCTCTGTAACAGAAGAGACTCGTGGACTTTGTTAGTGGACTTAAGTCTTCTAGCCAGTTTCCCCTTTAGCTCACACACCCAATATGCTGACTTCTAGAACCAGAGGGGGATTTCAGCAACACACACAGTCTCCGGGAGCCCTTCAGGGTTCTGTACTCACAAAATGTCCAGGGAAAGCTGGTAGCCTCCTTCCAACTTCCAAGCGACACTCTATACCAGTGATACCAGACCAGATCCATAGACTTCCTCCCTCAGTCAGCTTGCACGGGAACCCTGGGTTGAAGCTTTTAGATTTTAGGTCCTCAGGTCAGGCACCTGAACCCGCATGGCAGCCTATACTGGGGAGAGGCAGCCGACCCCACCCCACCTGAACCTCCTCCCCACCTGAAACTTATCATAAGAGATTCATGCTGATAGCGGAGGAACATAGCAGCAGACAGAAATTACATGTTGTGCTCCTAATTGAGACAAGTACACATTTTAGAGGGATATGATTTGGTCATATTTCATGTCAGAGGTTTACAACCACTTTAATGTTCAGATGTGCAGGATACAGTATGTAAAAGGGTTAATATACAGAACAATAGAGTCAGAGATGGGGGGGGGGGTGAAATTACAAAAAAAAACTCCAAAACCATCCCTGTGTCACTAAAATAGAAGAAAAGAAACTGCAGCTGTTGATCCATTAATTCCTTCCCTATTCACAAGAACTCAATGTCTCTCCTTCTCCTGTTTTAATGGGAAGGGAAGGGATCAACACAGTAAACAATAACATGTGATCACTGTGGTGACCTTCTACAGCCACCACATGATACCAAGCCCCTAATGCCCCGTACACGTGGTCGGAAATTCCGTGTTGTCGGAAAATCCGATTGTGTGTGGGCTCCATCTGACTTTTTTCCGTCGGAATTTCTGACGGAAAAAAATTGAGATCCTGCTCTCAAATTTTCCGACAACAAAATCCGATCTGACTTTTTCCGATCTTGTGTAGAGAATTCCGATGGACAAAGTGCCATGTATGCTCAGACCAAAGCTATTGGCTAATAGCCTCTACGTAGTTCCGTCGTACGCAACAAACGTCACCACGTTCAGAATGATCGGATTGTCCGACAACTTTGTCCGACCATGTGTATGCAACACCAGTGTCGGACAAATCCGACAGATTTTGTGGTCGAAATTTCCGACCGTGTGTACGGGGCATAAGTCTAGTGATGGCTCAATTAGTACACAAGGATTACCAGGCAGATAGTTGCCCAAAGACTATTTATCCAGTGCCATTTATAAACACACCAGGTAAATATAGGACCACTTATTCTCAGTTTAAAGATGTACCCTGATAGAAAGAGGGTTAAGATCTGTTTGTCTGTGCCTAATCTGATCATCAACCATAATTTGCTCAGTGTTAGGCCAGCTTTACACCGCTCTAGCAGCATTCCTACCTGCTGTTGACTGTTGCCACTGGCGTTATAGCAGGTCTAAGGAACTCCATGAGACACATACTCCATAGTGAAATAGGGCTGTAGTTCTGCATATCCAGTTCTGAAATCCAGTATACGCTGGTTATATATTTAGCTGAAGAGAGGAAAGTGTTCCTCCGAATAACCTCCTTGTACACAGACAGTTGAGGTCCTGACCAGGTGTCCTCACCATTAGTCTTTGTTGTCCTACAAGGATTGACAAGAAGAGAAGTGGACTCATGTTGGGTGCCAGAGAACATGTTTAGATTATAAGGAAATAAATGTGGTTATTGACTCCCATTGACCACTAAGCCTATAAGCTGTGTTCAAGCATCGTTTTTTTTTTTTTGTATTGTTAGGACTGTAATAAGCAGTGACGGCTGGTGCTGGAGGATTTTGGGGGGCCCCCTCCAGGTCCGCAATCACCCTACGGCGGAGCTCCCCTGGACTGTCTGTGAAGCAGGCTGCTCCTCCAGTATCTCCTCCCTCACTCTCCTGGCTGCTGCCTGTGATCTGTTGTTGAAATTTTTCTTCACTTCCTCTCAGGGAGACAGAACAGGAAGTGAGAGTAAATGTCTACAAATTTAATTGTGTGGCTAGAGTTGTGAAAGACCTTGGGTACAATGCGGAAAGGTGCCATGCACTGCATGTGTCATGAGCATGGCCATATTGCGCCTAACAGTGGGAGTGGTTTAAAGGAGGATGATTCATTGTATACACTGCTCACATATGCCACAGTCTTGTATGTACATTATTTATTCCTCATAACCTCTGCTAATTCCCATTTTTTCCAGATTTACAATCTGTTTCCTTATTCGGATTATGGTGAATATGACTATCGAATCCAGGAGAAGGAAAGCTGTTATTATTCAGTGCATCATAATGTGAAGCTCAAACGTTCTCTTGATGTACAAGGCCAATTAAAGGTATGATATCATAGTATTTGCTGTTCAGTTGTTTAGTCATGTCTGTCTGTTCGTGACCTCATGGACCATAGTGCGCCAGGCTTTTCTCTCATCCACTACCTCCCGGAGCTTGCTTAACTTCATGTTCCTTGTTTCGATGATGCTATCTATCCACCTTGTTTTCTGTCATCCTCTTCTCCTTTTTCTTTCCATGTTTCCCAGCATCAGGGTCTTTTCCAATGAGTCCTCTCTTTGCATTAAGTGGCCAAAGTATTCGAGTTTCAGCTTCATTTCCAGGTTCATTTCCTTCAGGATTGACTGGTTTGATCTTTTTGCCATCCAAGGGACTTTGAAGAGTCTTCTCCAACACCATAGTTCAAAAGCATCAATTCTTTGGCATTGAGCCTTCCTTATGGTCCAACTTTCACAGCCATAGGTTACTACTTGGAATACCATAGCTTTGACTATATGGTACTTTGTCAGTAGGGTGATGTCTCTGCTTTTTTATAATGTTGTCTAGGTTTTCCATTGCTTTCCTCCAAAGAAGCAAGCGTTTTTAAATTTCATGGCTACAGTCACCGTCTGCCGTGATCTTGGAGCCTAGGAAGATAAACTCTGTCACTGTTACGATTTTTTCTCCTTCTAGTTCTATCCTTCTACGTCTATCATAGTATATAATCTGTTGTAAAAAAGAAAACACTTAAATGTACAGCGGTGCTGTAAATTCATATTTTTTTTTTATTATTGTGATACTCAAATCACTCTTGATACAATATAATAATAATGTGCAAAGTATATGATTGCAGATGTGTTAAAGTAGTAAACCACACTTTTTTTTTTTTAAAACCCTGCAAGACAATGGCATAATGTTTTAGTATGCACCATATACTAGCACATTACAAAAGATTACTAAAACTGAACAATTCATCTTTAAAAATGAAACCCTTGAGCCTGGAGATGAGAGAATCCTGGACTTATGTGGATTGGAGCTCCCAGAGCATACCAAGCTTTACTTTCAGGGAGATGGTGAGAGATGTGATAAAGTCAGACCGAGGACTGGACTGTGACATCAGCTTGTCTTTGCGCAATATTCAATATCTTTCTGAAGAAACTGCAAGCTTTGAAATAAGGTCTAACAGCTATATTGGCCATTTATGTTTACCAAATCCTTTTCCAGAGAAGCCCGCAGCAAGGTGCAGGCTTAGGCAGGGTAGCAGGGCAAATCAGCAATGATAGGGGTTTAACTTGTGGAACTGTAGTTTGCCAGGGTAGGGGGTGTCCTTAGTAAGTCTATTCCTGGGGGCGGGGGGTAGGTGGAGCCTGGGGGCCAGTGGTTCAGTCACAGGTCACTGGAGGAAGAAGGAGCTCCTTGTGACTGACTGCTGCATCCCATCTCTATCCCCACAAGCATGGCCAGCATGGATGCTTTCCTGGTTCAGCTGAGGGCAGCCACGGCTTCCAAGGGATCGCAATGGATTCAGCAACAGATTACCACCATTGAGGCCAGCTCACTCGGAAGTCTCGGCCTCCAGAGTGCTTTTCACCCCCCCCTATCCCCCTATGCTGAGCGCCATCAAGGGAGCCCAAATGCGAGGGACCCTCTAGGCACACCGGCTCCACTGTCTACACAGGCGGCTGGTGCTGGCTCTGGGAGGAATCCCTGGCATCCCTGGTGGGGACCGCGGCTCAGTTTCTCCCCCGGTCCTGCCAGCATGTCATGGGAGGCAGGATCTTGCGGCTGCCTGGTGATGTGCCTATCAGGGAGGTGGTCCGGCGCGGGAGAGGCCGCCATGCGGGTGCCAGCCAGTCATCCGGAGCGGCCGGTTGCCCCCCACCCGCCCAACAAGATGGTCAGATCCTCCGATCAGGGGGGGCCAGGTGTGTGCCCCCCCTTCCCGGGCATCAGGGAATCTCTCCAGGAGATCGGCAAGGAATTCTTATGGCGCCCCTGGTGCAAGAGCGAGGCACTTGCCTCTTCACGGGTCTGGAGGCTATTTGTTATGAGTAGGAATAAGCCCGATGTTCGAGTGGAGCGTAAGTTCCACTCGAACATCAGGTGTTCGCCGAATAGCGAACAATTTGGGATGTTCGTGGCAAATTCGAAAGCCGCGGAAAAACCCTTTAAAAGTCTATGGGAGAAATCAAAAGTGCTAATTTTAAAGGTTAATATGCAAGTTATTGTCATAAAAAGTGTTTTGGGACCTGGGTCCTGCCCCAGGGGACATGTATGAATGCAAAAAAAAGTTTTAAAAACTGCATTTTTTTGGGGAGCAGTGATTTTAATAATACTTAAACTGAAACAATAAAAGTAAAATATTCCTTTAAATTTCGTACCTGGGGGGATGTCTATAATATGCCTGTAAAGTGGCACATTTTTCCCGTGTTTAGAACAGTCCGAGAACAAAATGACATTTCTAAAGGAAATAAAGTCAGTTAAAACTACTTGCGGCTATAATGAATTGTCTATGGGAGAATTTAAAAGTGCTAATTTTAAGGGTTAATATGCAAGTTATTGTCATAAAAAGTGTTTGGGGACCCGGGTCCTGCCCCAGGGGACATGTATCAATGCAAAAAAAAAGTTTTAAAAATGGACGTTTTTTTGGGAGCAGTGATTTTAATGCTTAAAGTGATTAATAATAATTAATAATTAATAATAAAGTGTAATATTCTTTTAAATTTTGTACCTGGGGGACTATAGTATGCCTTCAAAGTGGCACATTTTTCCGTGTTTGGAATAATCCCTGCACAAAATGACATTTCGAAAGGAAAAAAGTAATTTAAAAGTAATAGCGGCTATAGTGAATTGTCGGGTCTCTACAATACAGATAAAAGTCATTAAAAAAAACGGCATGGGATCCCCCCCCAGTCCATTACCAGGCAGGGCCTCCAAATTCCATACCAGGCATTTCAGGTCTGGTGTGGATATTAAGGGGAACCCTGCACATTTTTTTTTTAAATGGCATAGGCGTTCCCCTCAAAATCCATACCAGACCAAAATGGCATGGGGGTGCCCCCAAAAATCCATACCAGACCCTTATCCGAGCACGCAACCTGGCAGGCCGCAGGAAAAGAGGGGGGATGAGAGAGCGCCCCCCTCCTGAACCGTACCAGGCCACATGTCCTCAACATGGGGAGGGTGCTTTGGTGTGTTGATTGGGACAAGGGCCTCATGTCCACATCCCTTGCCTGGTGGTTGTGGGGGTCTGCGGGCAGGGGGCTTTTAGGAATCTGGAAGCCCCCTTTAACTAGGGGCCCCCAGATCCTGGCCTCCCCCCCTGTGTGAAATGGTAACGGGGTACAATTGTACCCCTACCATTTCACAAAAAAGTGTCAAAATGGTACAAAAGACAAGACACAGCTTGGGACAAGTCCTTTATTAAAAAATAAAAACGTCCCACAAAGTCCATTCATCTTCTTTTCTCGCTCCGCTGACGGACCGAAAAATAAAAAAAGGCCGCCGCCGATCCGCCTCCATGGGAGGCACCCGCCGTATGACGCATCCTCGCAGGTGACAGTTCTGTTATAACTGAGGGCGAGGCCACGCGGTAATTGATAGTTTCAAAAAACTATTAGATAAGCACCTGAACGACCACAACATACAGGGATATACAATGTAATACTGACATATAATCACACACATAGGTTGGACTTGATGGACTTGTGTCTTTTTTCAACCTCACCTACTATGTAACTATGTAAAAGAGGAAGTAATCCCTGGTGGGTTTTTCTTCCTTTCTTCTTCCCTGCAAAGTAAAGGCATAATGTGCTAGCATGCATCGCAAACTAGCACATTATGTGACACTTACCTGCAAACGAAGCCCTCGTTGTCCCCACTGGAGACCACATCCATGTTCACCACTCTTCCTTCTGGAGCCGTGGACCCCGGCTCTGTGACTAGCCGGAGCTATGTGACGTCACTCCCGCACATGCGTGCAAGAGCCTCCGATCACAGCACACGCTCCTGAAGAAACGGCACGGGCGGCCATTCCTTCAGAGAGCATGCGCCAATAAAATCATCAGCGCAGTATACAGTATATATCTTTTAAACTGCCCACATTTAGGAGATATTTATAGTACCTATAGGTAAGCCTTATTCTAGGCTTACCTATTAGGTACAACTTACACAGGGAGATTTACAACCTTTTTAAAGTCCCATACAGAAGTAGATATGTGCAATTAGTTTTGTTCCAAATTCGTTTTTTAATTAATTTCGACAAATTCGTTAATTCAGAATTATCCGAATAAAAGAAAACTTGTTTAATTCATTTTTTCAAATATTCGGAAATTTGAATATTCAAAAATCCAAAAACCTGAAAATTCGAAAATCTGAAATAATAACTAACTAATAATAACTTAACTATTACTAACTATTAAGTTATAGGTATTGGAATTGACTTTCAAATTTCGCTGTTAGTGAACGTAACGAATACAAATTTACCCGAAGTTACGAATTATCCAAAATAACGAATGCCGTATCTAAACGAATGAAACGTAATGAATTAATAATGATAAATAACAATAATAATAATAAAAACTTTTTATTATTATTATTATTAATTTGTTATCTTCCATTCGGTTAGATGCAGCATTCGTTATTTTGGATAATTCGTAACTTCGGATAAAATCGTATTAATTACGTTCACTAACAGCCAAATTTGAAAGGAAATTCCAATACCTATAATTTAATAGTTAGTTATTATTAGTTAGTTATTATTTCGAATTTTCAGATGTTCGTTCTTACTTCCTGATTTTCATTGTTTTGAATTTTCAGATTTTCGTTCTTATTTTCAAATTTTCGGCACTGCACATTCGAATAACACATCTAAACAAATGGAACAATTTTATTTGAAATTACTAATTTTGATCATAACGAAAACGACCTGAAAAATGAAAAAAACAAAAAAAAAAAAAAAACAAATTTTTCAGCACTGCACGTCTAATTTCTGCTAGCTGAGAAATTAACTTCTCAATACTTTTTTTCACAATAATCAGATGGTCCACTTAAAGCTCCTGTCTAATCTTATCCTCGCAGTACATCATAATAACTACTGTACTTAAAACAAAGTTCCACCCATATAAAAGTCAGCAGCTTCAAAAAGTGTAGCTGCTGACTTTTATTAATCAGACGGTCCAGCGATGCAGGCATATGAAGCCCCGCTCCTCTCCCCCTCCTCTCTGCGGCGCTGGCATTGTCACTGTGGGCGCCCGGCTGTGGCTTCACAGCCAGGTACGAACTGCGCATGCGCGAGCCGCGCTGCACACTGTGACTGGCCGGGCAATCATCTGGGACCTGTGATGTGTCCCAGATGATTGCATGCAGAGACGGTACAAGGGGTGGGCGGGAGGGGCATGTGCCCTGGGCGGAGTGTGAGAGGGGGCGGGTTCAGGGCCATCTTTAACGCAGGGCAAAAGCAGCTGCTCCTGAAGCCCGTGCTGCCTTAGAATAGTTCTCCCGGCGTTCCGTCCTCCCTCGTTTGCTCTCCCGGCCAGGTTAACACAAGCGGCCACACTGACAGGGGAGGAGAACAGCTGCGGGCTGTGTGTGTAAGAGTCGGCTCGTCCTGCTTCTCCCTCTGTCAGGAGCTGCAGGATCAGAGTGACTGGCCTGTGACAGGGAGTGAGGCAGAGCAGTCGTCCGTGCTCCCCGTCCCGTCACCCCCCCTCAGAATTCTATAGCACAGCACAGAACAGAGTGAAGTGTTCTGGCTGTATGCTACAGATCTCTGACTGTGTGTAGGGTGATAATTGAATTTGTAGTGTTTTAAGTATATTCTTGTTTTGAAACGTCATTGATTCTTTCTTAAAAATGGGGGGGGGGGGGGCGAAGTTTGCCATCTTTGCCCTGGGCACCAAATGGCCTTGTCCTAGCACTGATTGCACGGAGGGAGAGGGGAGAGGTGAACTTGCTTCCGGCCCCCCGCTGCACTGGGAGGAAGTGGGAGCTGGATCCCTCTAAAAATAGGGTAGCTGCTCCCCTCCCAAAAAAATGACATGCCAAATGTGGCATGTCAGGGGGTCACCTTCACTTAAAGTGGAAGTTCCATTTTTGGGTGGAACTCCGCTTTAAAACAAACTTGTCCCAAAAAAAAATTCCAACCACCAGCTTTGTCCGAGGCTCCCACCCTCCAGGCATGAAATAACACATGGCATGTCACATGCCTCTCCGCGGTACAGTGCATGGTGCCCGAGCGGCTAATCACCAGGCCCTTATGCCATCATACAGAGCAGGAGGTGCGCCATTCAATTCACAATTATCACCAATAATGAGTCAACCTGCCTTTTAATATAACAATAAAAAGTGTTTGGTCTTAATTATGAAAAGTGTCCAAAGTTTCATTCTGATTCATTCTGGGTACTGGTTGCTACAGGCAACAAGAAATGTTCCCTTTAGTGCAGTTTTTTTACATTTAAAAAAAATGATTTCCTCTTTTCTTTCAGCAAATGAAGTTAAAGATATTTACAAGTGCAAAAATTAAGAAGCCTGAGGAGTGTGTTCCGGAGGTTTTGGACATTGCGGTAAAAAGTAAGAAGATTTTTTTTCTACTAAACCTTAGGCATTAGGCTGTACACTGTTCTGAGTGTTGCTCACATTTAATGCCATAGTTTGCCCCAAACATGGGAATTCTGGGGCATCTGCACCTCCTGAGCACCCAAAACCACTGCGATTTTACTGTACATGCTTAATCATCTTTCTGCATGAGGCCTTAATATCCGAAGTAGGTGCAGTGAGGCAGTACAGTATACAACATCCCTTAGGACAGAGGGTCTTAACCTTTGTAAGAACAGAGTCTACCCCAACATAACAAAATTCAATTAAGTAGACAAAATGACAAATTAAATAGAAAAAATAATAAAAAGTATATCAATAATTATATCAATGAAAAAAAAAAAGTTTATCAATAGTTATGTCTATCTGGACCTTCTGTTGCACTACTGCTATGTGCTTATATTCACATTGTTTATAATGTCTCTGGGTCTACTCTGCTTTCGCCGTATGCTTGAATATTACTTTGCTCTGTAAAATGATTTTTTTTTTTTTTACATTTCTGTATGTGCATACCAAGTGCCTTTATGATCATCATTCCTTCTAAAAAAAAAAATGTTGAACATAAATAGTTACATCTATCTGAATAGAGAACTGTAAATAAAATAGTCAAGAGCTATGAAAACACTCAACATAAAAAAATAAAATGACGTAGACACAGTGACAATTTAAATAGGCACAATAACAAAAAGTATCCAATCAATAGTTATATCAATAAAAAAGAAAAAAGTATATCAATAGTTATATCTATCTGGTCCTTATGTTGCACTACTGCTTTGTGCTTACGTTCATGTTGTTTATAATGTCTCTGGGTCTACTGTGCATTTGCCGTATGCTTAAATATTACTTTGCTCTGTAATATGTTTTGTTTTTGTTTTTTGTGAATATGTGCCCCTCGCGCTACTTGGAGTATGTGAAATAGTCAAAGAATAAATTAATAAATAGTGCTCTGCTGCAAAATGTGCTGTGTTCACAAATACACAATAAAGTAATGAATATTAAAAGAATTTCGCGCAATATGTAGCTAAAAATAAAGTGCAATAAAGAATGTTCCAGTCATATAAATACAATAAAGATATCAATATTACTGGTGAGAGGTAATCAATAATACAGTACTAATAAGCGTAAGTGTCTACATTAAGTAGTATATAAAGTGACTTGTGCATATGTGCAAAAAACTTATTAGTAGTACCCTATGAAAGTGCTGTGAGATACAGGTGAAAATAAATTCAAACGATCAAATAACATAAATTCAAACGATCATAGTGCATTAAAGTGCTATGCAATTAAAGTGATTAATAGTAAAACGTCAAATAATGGATGAGTAATCAATACTCTAAGACAGATGAATGGTTAACAGATGCTAATGGTAAAATTAATAAATAAATATAGTCCCAGGTTGGATAAAATATATATGAATATAACAGTGTCCAAGTTAGTCCATCCGGTCCTGATAATATAACTATATGTAGTCAGGTACCGTATTCACTCTGATTATGCAGTAATAGTGTATTCCATTCACTCAGGTTATCAGCACTAGCTGCGTGATTTAAATATTAAATCCTGTATATTTTCTGCAGTGGGTACTTGGTCCTGATTTTCATAAAATTCAATCCAATCGCCAGTCTCTCAAAACTCTCACCTCAAATATATAAGATTGTAGCTTTTCGGGCATATCCTATAGCCCCATGGACTGTAGATACAAGTTGTTCAGCATAAAACTGGTAAGGGTAAAAAACTTCTCCTTTAAGAGCGTTTTAAATCTTGATTCCTGCAGTGCTCAGTGTCAAAGTATGACAAAGGGCCAAAAAACAAGAAAGAAGGGGAAGCCTCCACTAGTGTAGTATCTTAGTTGAATATAAGCAAGTTTATTTACCAGTAATATTGATATCTTTATTGTATTTATATGACTGGAACATTCTTTATTGCACTTTATTTTTAGCTACATATTGCGCGAAATTCTTTTAATATTCATGTTTTTGTTTTTTGTTTTGTTTGTTTTGTTACACTTCCTTTATGCAGATGGCAGCTCACCTCCTCATAGAAGGTTAATAGATTGGTTTGGCAAGAACGATTCTTCATAAATCCATGCTGATTACTGCTAGCTAGAAGGCTGGCTGTGGTTGTAGGAGGAGTCTGAGGGATATATATCCCTCCTCCTCCTCCATCAGATCCTTCGTCAGATCATTTCCAGGTTCACAGGGCATTTTGCTTCAATTCCAGTTTCGGTTAGCAGAGCAGCAGCATGGTCGGCTGCAGGGGTCTCGTCGGTTCCCTCTCCCGGTGCTTGTGGTTCCGGTAGGTATGGGCAGATGGCATCAACGGAGGGCCCACATCGGATGCCAACCGCCCCGATCATGGGGGGGGGGCACCCGCTCAGAGGGGGTGTCAGCCTGATCGCAGGGGGATGTCAGCTCAGTGGAGGAGTCACAGGGGGGTCCATCCAGTCACGGGGGGTCCATCCAGTCAGGGGGGTCCGTTCAGTCACAGGGGGGTCCGCCTGCTCTTAGCATGCCTCCGTTCACCTAGGAAATCTGGATAGTGTCTCTCCTGCTTCAATTAAACAACTAAACAATTAAAGGGGTTGTAAAGCTAAAAAAAAAATTGCCAATATCTGATTTATATGCTGTATAGATCATAAATCTAGCTGTTATTTCTGCCAACACTTTTTTATTTACTTGTTAGATAAATAGGCTTTATCACCTCCTTTTCTCTCTGTATGTTCTCCTCAACTTCCAGGTTTTCGAGCGTGCTCCCTTCAACAACGTCATGGCTTCAAAGGAACAACAATTCCCTTGATGCTTAGCGGCTTTGCACATGCGCAGTGCCTCTTTTTCGCTGTGTGGTGCCGAACCTGAGCCACACTTCCACTTCAGCAAAAAAGATGGTCATTCAGATTACAATAGCAAGACACGGGAGGCGGGGCTACAGCATCTTAGACATGCCCGCGGCTCCCCTGCCTCCCGTGCCTATGAATGTACACAGCGTCTCCCCGCAGGGATGTAGTCCCGAGGGAGGGGGCGAGGGCGCTGACTAACCCCCAGCTACAGCGGCTCGGATGATGGGGGGCAAGCTTCTACAGGAGGAACAGGAAGTTGGAAATTCACACACAGAAAAAAAAAACATTTACAAAGGAAAAGGTAAGTGAACCAACAGTACACTACCTTAAAGGAACATATTTAGAAAATAAAAAACGAACCATTACAACCAACAGTCCATGCTCTGTCACACATTCATTTCTAGAGGGACAGAGCTCTTTCTTTAACTTAAAACCCCACTTGAAACAAATATGTTCTTGCAAGGGCTCTTAAAGTTTTCTGGGTCACGTAGGAAGATATCATTCTACACCCGCTTGATTATGACTAGTCAAAGTAGATTTTATTTGCTAGATGTGTTTTTGTGTTCAGCCATTATGTACTTGTGCCTAAACTTACAAGTTGCCCAAAGTACGATTACCATTCAATAGCCAAAGCCATAGTCATGGACGCTGGGTACTTTCAGTGCTGCTAGATGGTGAGGACGCACCTAAACAGTGCTCGCAACACAAAGTATTACTAACGTATAGGGCACATGCAAAAGGAGAGGGGGAGGGGGACAGAGAAGCCAGCTGGTCTGTCGCTGGAGGTCCGTGGGAGGGGCTACACATGCCAGGAGTCAATTCATGCAACTGGAGCATGAGAATTTTTATTTCTGGTGTTTAGCAGTGCTCTAGGTACACCACTGTATGACAGACGTTCATACTAGATCTGCTCAGTTCTCTTTCTGGGTTTCTACAATCTGTCAGCATTAGGGATGAGCCGAACACCCCCGGGTTCGGTTCGCACCAGAACCTTCGAACGGACCGAAAGTTTGCGCGAATTTTCGAACCCTATACGTTATAATGGACGCGAACGTTCGAAATCAAAAGTGCTAATTACAACGGCCAATATGCATGTTAATGTCATAAAACAGGTTTGGGGACCCGGGTCCTGCCCCAGGGGACATATATCAATGCAAAAAGAACTTTTAAAAACTAACGTTTTTTCGGGAGCAGTCATTTTAATGATGCATAATATTAAATATGGTCCCTGGGGGGTGTCTAAAGTATGCCTGTGAAGTGGCATGTGTTTCCCGTGTTTAGAACTGTCCTTGCACAAAATGACATTTGTAAAGGAAAAAAAGAAGCCATTTAAAACCACTTGCGGCTTTAGGTTTGTTCTTAAGTAGAATCTGAACAGGTACATTATGAAGTGTAGCTCCATCCCCAAAAAATCTATTTTTAAGCTTTTTGGAGAACATAGGGAGGGTTATCACCCCTGTAACATTTGCTGTCTTTGCACATCTGTTCAGAACATGTCACCTCACTTTCCGTCCCAATGACAAATGTTTTTGGAAAAAGTGGGGTTTTAATTGAAACAAGGATTGGTGATAAAGTATCAGTAGAGAGGAGATACCTTTTTCCCAAATTAAATCTAACAGGATAGAATTTCCCTTCCTAGGGGTAGATTTCCTCTCACTTCCTGTTTTCTCTTTCCATTTGCAAGTAGGAGTTGTTTGTAAGTTGGATGTTTGAAAGTAGGGGCCTGGCTTATATACTCTGCAGAAATTTGCCCTATTAGATGTTGGTGTAGCCACAAGACTGGTGGGCACAGGAATGGGCCCTGCTGTGAGTTAATAGATCAAGATTTGTAATTGCATGCACCTGTTGAACAGGGCAGAAAAAATTGGGGGTGGTGGTGGTGGTGGTGGACGGTGTTGCCACAAGACTGTAAGCTCTCACAGTTACTCTTGGTGGGCGCAGGAATGGGCCCTGCTGTGAGTTATTAGATCAAGATTTGTAATTGCAAGCACCTGATGAACAGGGCAGAAAAATTGGGCCTTTGGCGGTGGTGGTGGACGGTGTTGCCACAAGACTGTAGGCCCTCATAGTTACTCTTGGTGGGCGCAGGAATGGGCCCTGCTGTGAGTTATTAGATCAAGATTTGTAATTGCAAGCACCTGATGAACAGGGCAGAAAAATTGGGCCTTTGGCGGTGGTGGTGGACGGTGTTGCCACAAGACTGTAGGCCCTCATAGTTACTCTTGGTGGGCGCAGGAATGGGCCCTGCTGTGAACTATTAGATCAAGATTTGTAATTGCAAGCACCTGATGAACAGGGCAGAAAAATTGGGCCTTTGGCGGTGGTGGTGGACGGTGTTGCCACAAGACTGTAGGCCCTCATAGTAACTCTTGGTGGGCGCAGGAATGGGCCCTGCTGTGAACTATTAGATCAAGATTTGTAATTACCCGCTCCTGTTAAACAGGGGCTGAAAAATTGTGCCTTAGGCACTGGTGCTGGTGCCACAACACTGCAACCCCTCACAGATACTGTACTTGGAGCACAGCAGTCACACGTGTTGCGAAGCATTTTTAAAAAAAATTGTAAGTACACGCCCCTGTTAAACAAGGGCTGAAAAATTGTTCCTTAGGCACTGGTGCTGGTGCCACAACACTGCAACCCCTCACAGATACTGTACTTGGAGCACAGCAGTCACACGTGTTGCGAAGCATTTTTTTAAAAAATTGTAAGTACACGCCCCTGTTAAACAGGGGCTGAAAAATTGTGCCTTAGGCACTGGTGCTGGTGCCACAACACTGCAACCCCTCACAGATACTGTACTTGGAGCACAGCAGTCACACGTGTTGCGAAGCATTTTTTTAAAAAATTGTAAGTACACGCCCCTGTTAAACAGGGGCTGAAAAATTGTTCCTTAGGCACTGGTGCCACAACACTGCAACCCCTCACAGATACTGTACTTGGAGCACAGCAGTCACACGTGTTGCGAAGCATTTTTTAAAAAAATTGTAAGTACACGCCCCTGTTAAACAGGGGCTGAAAAATTGTGCCTTAGGCACTGGTGCTGGTGCCACAACACTGCAACCCCTCACAGATACTGTACTTGGAGCACAGCAGTCACACGTGTTGCGAAGCATTTTTTTATAAAAAATTGTATGTACACGCCCCTGTTAAACAGGGGCTGAAAAATTGTGCCTTAGGCACTGGTGTGGTGGCATGGATCATTGAGGAGGAGGAAGAGGATAGTCAGTGAACAAAAGAGGACAGTCACTCAGCATCAGCATAGGCAGTCTTGAAGGGATGTGACATTAAAAATTATTCGGTTATATCCGCCTCAGGTGCCTGGTAGCTGGTGGTGATCCAAGACTGATTCATTTTGATGAAGGTCAGTCGATCAACCGAGGCGGTGGACAGGCGCACCCTATGATCGGTGACAAATCCTCCAGCAGCACTGAATGTGCGTTCGGAAAGAACGCTGGAGGCAGGACAGGCCAGTAGCTCAATTGCATACTGTGCAAGCTCTGGCCAGTGATCCATCCTCAGGACCCAGTAAGCCAGAGGATTTTCGGTGGGAAAGGTGTCCAAGTCTGACCTTGCCCCAAGGTATTCCTGCACCATGTATATCAGACGCTGGCGATGGTTGCTGGAACCGATCATACCTTGGGGCTGCGGACTAAAAAATTGTCTGAACGCATCGGTCAGACGTCCACCTTCCCCACCGCTCCTTCTGCTACTGACCGAAGCCTCAGCAACTCGTCGCCCAGGACCAGGAGTTTGTAACCTCCCAGTTTCTGGGAACGCGTTGCACAGACCTTTCTGCAAGGCCTCCCTGAGATGTCTCATCCTCTGCTCCCTCTGCGACGGCAAGATAAGGTCCACAACCTTACCCTTGTACCGCGGATCAAGGAGAGTGGCCAGCCAGTAATGGTCCCTCTCCTTGATCCGAAGAACACGAGGATCCTTCCGCAGGCTTTGCAGGATCAGGGAGGCCATGCAGCGTAGGTTAGCTGAGGCATTCGGTCCGGAGTCTTCTGGGTCACTGAGGATGACATGATCGCCAGCCACCTCCTCCCAGCCACGTACAAGTCCACTGGTTTGTTGGGACTGTACATCATCCCTAAAAGACTGCTGCTGCTGATGCTGAGTGCCAGGCTCCACCTCCATGCTCACACAATCCTCCTCCTCCTCCTCCTCATCCTCTTCCTGTGTGATGGGTGGGACAGAAGGAACACTGTCCGGATAAAGGGGGCCTTGAGAGGCAAGGAAGTCCTCCTCTTCCTGCCTCTGTTCTGCCTCAAGTGCCCTGTCCATTATCCCACGCAGCGTATGCTCCAACAGGTGGACAAGAGGGACAGTGTCACTGATGCATGCACTGTCACTGCTCACCATCCTCGTGGCCTCCTCAAATGGTGAGAGGACAGTGCATGCATCCCTGATCATGCTCCACTGACGTGGGGAAAAAAAACCAAGCTCCCCTGACCCTGTCCTGGTGCCGTAGTCGCAAAGGTACTCATTGATGGCCCTCTGCTGCGTGTGCAGTCGCTGCAGCATGGCCAACGTTGAGTTCCACCTGGTGGGCATGTCAGATATTAGGCGGTTCTTGGGCAGGTTCAGCTCCTTTTGCAGCTCAGTCAGCCGAGCACTGGCATTATAAGATCGGCGGAAATGCACACAGACTTTCCTGGCCTGCCTCAGGACATCCTGTAAGCCTGGGAACCTGCCCAAGAACCGCTGCACCACCAGGTTGAGGACGTGAGCCATGCAGGGCACATGGGTGAGCTGCCCCTGTCGCAGGGCGGATAGGAGGTTGGTGCCATTGTCAGAAACGACCATTCCTGGCTTAAGCTGACGTGGCGTCAACCACCTCTCGGCCTGCCCCTGCAGAGCTGCCAGAACCTCTGGCCCAGTGTGGCTCCTGTCCCCCAAACACACCAGCGCAAGCACAGCATGGCATCTTTTTGCCTGCGTACTTGCGTAGCCCCTTGTACGCCTACGGAGCACCGCTGGTTCCAAGGACAGAGCACTGGAGGAAGAAGAAGAGGAGGGGGTGGAGGAGAGAGGTGTGTCACAACCAGTAGCAGTAGTAGCGTTTTGGAGGCGTGGTGGCGGAACAACCTCCAACACTACTGCACCTTGTCCTGCATCCCTCCCAGCTGCCAATAGAGTGACCCAATGGGCCGTGAAAGAAAGGTACCGTCCCTGTCCATGCCTGCTGGACCATGAGTCAGCGGTAATATGCACCTTACCGCTGACCGCCCTGTCCAGCGAGGCATGGACATTGCCTTCCACATGCCGGTAGAGAGACGGAATCGCCTTCCGTGAGAAAAAGTGGCGTTTGGGAACCTGCCACTGAGGAACCGCACATTGAACAAACTCACGGAAGGGGGCCGAGTCTACCAACTGAAAAGGCAGCAGTTGAAGTGCTAGCAATTTAGCCAAGCTAGCATTCAACCGCTGGGCATGTGGATGGCTGTGAGTGTACTTCTTTCTACGGTCCAGCAGCTGGGGCAGGGAAATTTGCCTGCTGCAATCGGACGTCGGTGTACTGCAAGTACTTGGTTGTGACACACCTAATTCTACACCTTCAGTCCTCTCAGAGCAGCTTTCAGAGAGGACTGAAGGTGTAGTGGGGATGGAGATCCCAGCTGATGAGGAGCAAGGAGAGGTCCGCTTAGTTCTTTGGTGTGGGTCTTTTATGTGTGCCTGCCAACGAGCTGCATGGCAGGTCGACATATGTCTGGTCATGCTTGTGGTGCCCAAGCGGCTGATGTTTTGGCCACGCGAGATTCGCTTGAGACAAATATTGCAAATAGCAGTGGTGCGATCTGATGCACTCGTCTCAAAAAAGGCCCACACCAAAGAACTTTTCTGATAACGTGCAGAGGCAGCGCCCTGCACAGGCGGAGCTCTGTGGTGTTGTACAGTTGCTGTGCTGGCCTCTACCTGGCCTCCAGGGGGCATCCTGCCTCGTTGGACATGTGACGCCGCATCCTCCTCCTCCTCGTCCTCCTCCTCATCCTCTCTCCCTTCAGGCACCCACGTGGAGTCAGTGACCTCATCATCCCCTCCCTCTTCACCACTAGAGCAAACCTGGCAGTAAGCTGCAGCTGGTGGAACAGTACTGCCAGATTCCTCAAGCTGGGTATCATCATCCGAGCCTTCGAATCGTTGGGCATCCTCCTGGAGCGTGTACCCAACACTGTGCTCAAAGAGTTCGGGGGACTCCTCAGGAGGACATGGTGGGTCTAGGGAAGGGGTGGCTGATGATGCCATTGAGTACGCGTTGGCAGCTGCTCTGCCAGTACCCTGAGCCTGGGTGAGAGAGGATGAGGAGGATGAGGAGGGCTTGGTCATCCATTCTACCAAGCCTTCAGCATGATGCGGCTCCACATGTCCAGCTGCCGAAAACAAAGACGCGCGTGTCCCATGGCCACGTGCTGATGACGATGCACGACCACGTCCACGGCCACGTCCACTAGAAACAGAGCCTGCCTGCCCTGTGTTCTTGGCTCTGCACGCTCTGCCTCCCCTTGGCGGTCTTCCAGCCATTGTAGTCGGTAGTCCTGTGGGTGCTGCTGAGAAGAAAATATAGGAGCTCTGTGTGATGCCACTAACACACTAGAAGTCCTATGGGTGCTTCTGCAAAGA
Organism: Lithobates sylvaticus; assembly: GCA_028564925.1. Lineage (NCBI taxonomy): Eukaryota > Metazoa > Chordata > Amphibia > Anura > Ranidae > Lithobates > Lithobates sylvaticus. The sequence continues at coordinate 22,990,215 of CM053036.1, read as the reverse complement.
AAATAGAGGAGCTCTGTGTGATGCCACTAACACACTAGAAGTCCTGTGGGTGCTGCTGAGAAGACAATATAGGAGCTCTGTGTGATGCCACTAACACACTAGAAGTCCTATGGGTGCTTCTGCAAAGAAAATAGAGGAGCTCTGTGTGATGCCACTAACACACTAGAAGTCCTGTGGGTGCTGCTGAGAAGACAATATAGGAGCTCTGTGTGATGCCACTAACACACTAGAAGTCCTATGGGTGCTTCTGCAAAGAAAATAGAGGAGCTCTGTGTGATGCCACTAACACACTAGAAGTCCTGTGGGTGCTGCTGAGAAGACAATATAGGAGCTCTGTGTGATGCCACTAACACACTAGAAGTCCTATGGGGTGCTTCTGCAAAGAAAATAGAGGAGCTCTGTGTGATGCCACTAACACACTAGAAGTCCTGTGGGTGCTGCTGAGAAGAAAATATAGGAGCTCTGTGTGATGCCACTAACACACTAGAAGTCCTATGGGTGCTTCTGCAAAGAAAATAGAGGAGCTCTGTGTGATGGGACTAACACACTTCAAGTCCTATAGGTGCTTCTGGGAACAAAATATAGGTCTGTGTGATGGGACTAACACACTTCAAGTCCTATAGGTGCTTCTGGGAACAAAATATATGATCTCTGTGTGATGGGACTAACACACTTCAAGTCCTATGGGTGCTTCGGGGAAGAAAATATAGGTCTGTGTGATGGGACTAACACACTTCAAGTCCTATAGGTGCCTCTGGGAACAAAATATATGATCTCTGTGTGATGGGACTAACACACTTCAAGTCCTATAGGTGCTTCTGGGAACAAAATATAGGATCTCTGTGTGATGGGACTAACACACTTCAAGTCCTATAGGTGCTTCTGGGAACAAAATATAGGATCTCTGTGTGATGGGACTAACACACTTCAAGTCCTATGGGTGCTTCTGGGAAGAAAATATAGGTCTGTGTGATGGGACTAACACACTTCAAGTCCTATAGGTGCTTCTGGGAACAAAATATATGATCTCTGTGTGATGAGACTAACACACTTCAAGTCCTATAGGTGCTTCTGGGAACAAAATATATGATCTCTGTGTGATGGGACTAACACACTTCAAGTCCTATGGGTGCTTCTGGGAAGAAAATATAGGTCTGTGTGATGGGACTAACACACTTCAAGTCCTATAGGTGCTTCTGGGAACAAAATATATGATCTCTGTGTGATGGGACTAACACACTTCAAGTCCTATAGGTGCTTCTGGGAAGAAAATATAGGTCTGTGTGATGGGACTAAGGATGGGCCCGGTGCTCGATGCGAACCCACGTTCGCATCGAGCACCGGGCGTTCGCTCGCGCGGCGAGCCCAGAACTATTTTGGCCGCTCGCATCACGGTCGTGTGATGCGAGCGGCCCCGCAATGCATTGCGGCCGGCGCGGCCGACGCAGTGCATTGCTGGCTGATGATTGGCCAAGCATGCACTGTGACCCCGCATGCTTGGCCAATCACAGCCCCGGAAACTCGAAGAGCCATAATTGGCTACAGGCAGGACGCCTGTAGCCAATTACAGCTCAGGGGCTGTAGTACACGCCCCCCCCTATAAAACGCCGCCACGCCGTCTGCGCCGGTCACATGCTGTTCCGGCGCAGATTGAGCAGGCAGATTCTGTGACACTCTGCTGCATTTAGATAGTTAGAGAGATTCACTTACAGAGATTGAGTTAGATAGATTCAGTTACAAAGATTGATTGAGAAAGAGGGGCTTGTAGTGTGCTCGTGGCAGGCAGGCAGAGCTCCTATATTTTGTTACCAGAAGCACCTATAGGACTTGTAGTGTGTTCGTGGCAGGCAGGCAGAGCTCCTATATTTTGTTCCCAGAAGCACCTATAGGACTTGTAGTGTGTTCGTGGCAGGCAGGCAGAGCTCCTATATTTTGTTACCAGAAGCACCTATAGGACTTGTAGTGTGTTCGTGGCAGGCAGGCAGAGCTCCTTCATTTTGTTCCCAGAGGCACCTATAGGACTTGAAGTGTGTTAGTCCCATTACACACACAGAGCTATATTTTCTTCCCAGAAGCACCTATAGGACTTGAAGTGTGTTAGTCCCATCACACACACAGAGCTATATTTTTTCTTCCCAGAAGCACCTATAGGACTTGAAGTGTGTTAGTCCCATTACACACACAGAGCTATATTTTGTTCCCAGAAGCACCTATAGGACTTGAAGTGTGTTAGTCCCATTACACACACAGAGCTATATTTTCTTCCCAGAAGCACCTATAGGACTTGAAGTGTGTTAGTCCCATTACACACACAGAGCTATATTTTGTTCCCAGAAGCACCTATAGGACTTGAAGTGTGTTAGTCCCATCACACACACAGAGCTATATTTTGTTCCCAGAAGCACCTATAGGACTTGAAGTGTGTTAGTCCCATCACACACACAGAGCTATATTTTGTTCCCAGAAGAACCTATAGGACTTGAAGTGTGTTAGTCCCATCACACACACAGAGCTATATTTTGTTCCCAGAAGCACCTATAGGGCTTGAAGTGTGTTAGTCCCATCACACACACAGAGCTATATTTTCTTCCCAGAAGCACCTATAGGACTTGAAGTGTGTTAGTCCCATTACACACACAGAGCTATATTTTGTTCCAGAAGCACCTATAGGACTTGAAGTGTGTTAGTCCCATTACACACACAGAGCTATATTTTCTTCCCAGAAGCACCTATAGGACTTGAAGTGTGTTATTCCCATTACACACACAGAGCTATATTTTCTTCCCAGAAGCACCTATAGGACTTGAAGTGTGTTAGTCCCATTACACACACAGAGCTATATTTTGTTCCCAGAAGCACCTATAGGACTTGAAGTGTGTTAGTCCCATTACACACACAGAGCTATATTTTCTTCCCAGAAGCACCTATAGGACTTGAAGTGTGTTAGTCCCATTACACACACAGAGCTATATTTTGTTCCCAGAAGCACCTATAGGACTTGAAGTGTGTTAGTCCCATCACACACACAGAGCTATATTTTGTTCCCAGAAGCACCTATAGGACTTGAAGTGTGTTAGTCCCATCACACACACAGAGCTATATTTTGTTCCCAGAAGCACCTATAGGACTTGAAGTGTGTTAGTCCCATCACACACACAGAGCTATATTTTGTTCCCAGAAGCACCTATAGGACTTGAAGTGTGTTAGTCCCATTACACACACAGAGCTATATTTTCTTCCCAGAAGCACCTATAGGACTTGAAGTGTGTTATTCCCATTACACACACAGAGCTATATTTTCTTCCCAGAAGCACCTATAGGACTTTAAGTGTGTTAGTCCCATTACACACACAGAGCTATATTTTCTTCCCAGAAGCACCTATAGGACTTGAAGTGTGTTATTCCCATTACACACACAGAGCTATATTTTGTTCCCAGAAGCACCTATAGGACTTGAAGTGTGTTAGTCCCATTACACACACAGAGCTATATTTTGTTCCCAGAAGCACCTATAGGACTTGAAGTGTGTTAGTCCCATCACACACACAGAGCTATATTTTGTTCCCAGAAGAACCTATAGGACTTGAAGTGTGTTAGTCCCATCACACACACAGAGCTATATTTTGTTCCCAGAAGCACCTATAGGACTTGAAGTGTGTTAGTCCCATCACACACACAGAGCTATATTTTCTTCCCAGAAGCACCTATAGGACTTGAAGTGTGTTAGTCCCATTACACACACAGAGCTATATTTTGTTCCCAGAAGCACCTATAGGACTTGAAGTGTGTTAGTCCCATTACACACACAGAGCTATATTTTCTTCCCAGAAGCACCTATAGGACTTGAAGTGTGTTAGTCCCATTACACACACAGAGCTATATTTTGTTCCCAGAAGCACCTATAGGACTTGAAGTGTGTTAGTCCCATCACACACACAGAGCTATATTTTGTTCCCAGAAGCACCTATAGGACTTGAAGTGTGTTAGTCCCATCACACACACAGAGCTATATTTTGTTCCCAGAAGCACCTATAGGACTTGAAGTGTGTTAGTCCCATCACACACACAGAGCTATATTTTGTTCCCAGAAGCACCTATAGGACTTGAAGTGTGTTAGTCCCATTACACACACAGAGCTATATTTTCTTCCCAGAAGCACCTATAGGACTTGAAGTGTGTTATTCCCATTACACACACAGAGCTATATTTTCTTCCCAGAAGCACCTATAGGACTTGAAGTGTGTTAGTCCCATTACACACACAGAGCTATATTTTGTTCCCAGAAGCACCTATAGGACTTGAAGTGTGTTAGTCCCATCACACACACAGAGCTATATTTTCTTCCCAGAAGCACCTATAGGACTTGAAGTGTGTTAGTCCCATTACACACACAGAGCTATATTTTCTTCCCAGAAGCACCTATAGGACTTGAAGTGTGTTAGTCCCATTACACACACAGAGCTATATTTTGTTCCCAGAAGCACCTATAGGACTTGAAGTGTGTTAGTCCCATCACACACACAGAGCTATATTTTGTTCCCAGAAGCACCTATAGGACTTGAAGTGTGTTAGTCCCATCACACACACAGAGCTATATTTTGTTCCCAGAAGCACCTATAGGACTTGAAGTGTGTTAGTCCCATCACACACACAGAGCTATATTTTGTTCCCAGAAGCACCTATAGGACTTGAAGTGTGTTAGTCCCATTACACACACAGAGCTATATTTTCTTCCCAGAAGCACCTATAGGACTTGAAGTGTGTTATTCCCATTACACACACAGAGCTATATTTTCTTCCCAGAAGCACCTATAGGACTTGAAGTGTGTTAGTCCCATTACACACACAGAGCTATATTTTGTTCCCAGAAGCACCTATAGGACTTGAAGTGTGTTAGTCCCATCACACACACAGAGCTATATTTTCTTCCCAGAAGCACCTATAGGACTTGAAGTGTGTTAGTCCCATTACACACACAGAGCTATATTTTCTTCCCAGAAGCACCTATAGGACTTGAAGTGTGTTAGTCCCATTACACACACAGAGCTATATTTTGTTCCCAGAAGCACCTATAGGACTTGAAGTGTGTTAGTCCCATCACACACACAGAGCTATATTTTGTTCCCAGAAGAACCTATAGGACTTGAAGTGTGTTAGTCCCATCACACACACAGAGCTATATTTTGTTCCCAGAAGCACCTATAGGACTTGAAGTGTGTTAGTCCCATTACACACACAGAGCTATATTTTCTTCCCAGAAGCACCTATAGGACTTGAAGTGTGTTAGTCCCATTACACACACAGAGCTATATTTTGTTCCCAGAAGCACCTATAGGACTTGAAGTGTGTTAGTCCCATCACACCCACAGAGCTATATTTTGTTCCCAGAAGCACCCATAGGACTTGAAGTGTGTTAGTCCCATCACACACACAGAGCTATATTTTGTTCCCAGAAGCACCTATAGGACTTGAAGTGTGTTAGTCCCATCACACCCACAGAGCTATATTTTGTTCCCAGAAGAACCTATAGGACTTGAAGTGTGTTAGTCCCATCACACACACAGAGCTATATTTTGTTCCCAGAAGCACCTATAGGACTTGAAGTGTGTTAGTCCCATTACACACACAGAGCTATATTTTGTTCCCAGAAGCACCTATAGGACTTGAAGTGTGTTAGTCCCATCACACACACAGAGCTATATTTTGTTCCCAGAAGCACCTATAGGACTTGAAGTGTGTTAGTCCCATCACACACACAGAGCTATATTTTGTTCCCAGAAGCACCTATAGGACTTGAAGTGTGTTAGTCCCATCACACACACAGAGCTATATTTTGTTCCCAGAAGCACCTATAGGACTTGAAGTGTGTTAGTCCCATCACACACACAGAGCTATATTTTGTTCCCAGAAGCACCTATAGGACTTGAAGTGTGTTAGTCCCATTACACACACAGAGCTATATTTTGTTCCCAGAAGCACCTATAGGACTTGAAGTGTGTTAGTCCCATCACACACACAGAGCTATATTTTGTTCCCAGAAGCACCTATAGGACTTGAAGTGTGTTAGTCCCATCACACACACAGAGCTATATTTTGTTCCCAGAAGCACCTATAGGACTTGAAGTGTGTTAGTCCCATCACACACACAGAGCTATATTTTCTTCCCAGAAGCACCTATAGGACTTGAAGTGTGTTAGTCCCATCACACAGAGCTCCTCTATTTTCTTTGCAGAAGCACCCACAGGACTTCTAGTGTGTTAGTGGCATCACACAGAGCTCCTATATATTCTTCTCAGCAGCACCCACAGGACTTCTAGTGTGTTAGTGGCATCACACAGAGCTCCTCTATTTTCTTTGCAGAAGCACCCACAGGACTTCTAGTGTGTTAGTGGCATCACACAGAGCTCCTCTATTTTCTTTGCAGAAGCACCCACAGGACTTCTAGTGTGTTAGTGGCATCACACAGAGCTCCTCTATTTTCTTTGCATAAGCACCCACAGGACTTCTAGTGTGTTAGTGGCATCACACAGAGCTCCTCTATTTTCTTTGCAGAAGCACCCATAGGACTTCTAGTGTGTTAGTGGCATCACACAGAGCTCCTATATATTCTTCTCAGCAGCACCCACAGGACTTCTAGTGTGTTAGTGGCATCACACAGAGCTCCTCTATTTTCTTTGCAGAAGCACCCACAGGACTTCTAGTGTGTTAGTGGCATCACACAGAGCTCCTCTATTTTCTTTGCAGAAGCACCCATAGGACTTCTAGTGTGTTAGTGGCATCACACAGAGCTCCTCTATTTTCTTTGCATAAGCACCCACAGGACTTCTAGTGTGTTAGTGGCATCACACAGAGCTCCTCTATTTTCTTTGCAGAAGCACCCACAGGACTTCTAGTGTGTTAGTGGCATCACACAGAGCTCCTCTATTTTCTTTGCATAAGCACCCACAGGACTTCTAGTGTGTTAGTGGCATCACACAGAGCTCCTCTATTTTCTTTGCATAAGCACCCACAGGACTTCTAGTGTGTTAGTGGCATCACACAGAGCTCCTCTATTTTCTTTGCAGAAGCACCCATAGGACTTCTAGTGTGTTAGTGGCATCACACAGAGCTCCTATATATTCTTCTCAGCAGCACCCACAGGACTTCTAGTGTGTTAGTGGCATCACACAGAGCTCCTATATATTCTTCTCAGCAGCACCCACAGGACTTCTAGTGTGTTAGTGGCATCACACAGAGCTCCTCTATTTTCTTTGCAGAAGCACCCATAGGACTTCTAGTGTGTTAGTGGCATCACACAGAGCTCCTCTATTTTCTTTGCATAAGCACCCACAGGACTTCTAGTGTGTTAGTGGCATCACACAGAGCTCCTCTATTTTCTTTGCAGAAGCACCCACAGGACTTCTAGTGTGTTAGTGGCATCACACAGAGCTCCTCTATTTTCTTTGCATAAGCACCCACAGGACTTCTAGTGTGTTAGTGGCATCACACAGAGCTCCTCTATTTTCTTTGCAGAAGCACCCATAGGACTTCTAGTGTGTTAGTGGCATCACACAGAGCTCCTATATTTTCTTCTCAGCAGCACCCACAGGACTACCGACTACAATGGCTGGAAGACCGCCAAGGGGAGGCAGAGCGTGCAGAGCCAAGAACACAGGGCAGGCAGGCTCTGTTTCTAGTGGACGTGGCCGTGGACGTGGACGTGGTCGTGCATCGTCATCAGCACGTGGCCATGGGACACGCGCGTCTTTGTTTTCGGCAGCTGGACATGTGGAGCCGCATCATGCTGAAGGCTTGGTAGAATGGATGACCAAGCCCTCCTCATCCTCCTCATCCTCTCTCACCCAGGCTGAGGGTACTGACAGAGCATCATCAGCCACCCCTTCCCTAGACCCACCATGTCCTCCTGAGGAGTCCCCCGAACTCTTTGAGCACAGTGTTGGGTACATGCTCCAGGAGGATGCCCAACGATTCGAAGGCTCGGATGACGATACCCAGCTTGAGGAATCTGGCAGTACAGTTCCACCAGCTGCAGCTTACTGCCAGGTTTGCTCTAGTGGTGAAGAGGGAGGGGATGATGAGGTCACTGACTCCACGTGGGTGCCTCAAGGGAGAGAGGATGAGGAGGAGGACGAGGAGGAGGAGGATGCGGCGTCACATGTCCAACGAGGCAGGATGCCCCCTGGAGGCCAGGTAGAGGCCAGCACAGCAACTGTACAACACCGCAGAGCTCCGCCTGTGCAGGGCGCTGCCTCTGCACGTTATCAGAAAAGTTCTTTGGTGTGGGCCTTTTTTGAGACGAGTGCAGCAGATCGCACCACTGCTATTTGCAATATTTGTCTCAAGCGTATCTCGCGTGGCCAAAACATCAGCCGCTTGGGCACGACAAGCATGACCAGACATATGGCGACCTGCCATGCAGCTCGTTGGCAGGCACACATAAAAGACCCACACCAAAGAACTAAGCGGACCTCTCCTTGCTCCTCCTCAGCTGGGATCTCCATCCCCACTACACCTTCAGTCCTCTCTGAAAGCTGCTCTGAGAGGACTGAAGGTGTAGAATTCGGTGTGTCACAACCAAGTACTTGCAGTACACCGACGTCCGAATGCAGCAGGCAAATTTCCCTGCCCCAGCTGCTGGACCGTAGAAAGAAGTACACTCCCAGCCATCCACATGCCCAGCGGTTGAATGCTAGCCTTGCTAAATTGCTAGCACTTCAACTGCTGCCTTTTCAGTTGGTAGACTCGGCCCCCTTCCGTGAGTTTGTTCAATGTGCGGTTCCTCAGTGGCAGGTTCCCAAACGCCACTTTTTCTCGCGGAAGGCGATTCCGTCTCTCTACCGGCATGTGGAGGGCAATGTCCATGCCTCGCTGGACAGGGCGGTCAGCGGTAAGGTGCATATTACCGCTGACTCATGGTCCAGCAGGCATGGACAGGGACGGTACCTTTCTTTCACGGCCCATTGGGTCACTCTATTGGCAGCTGGGAGGGATGCAGGACAAGGTGCAGTAGTGTTGGAGGTTGTTCCGCCACCACGCCTCCAAAACGCGACTACTGCTACTGGTTGTGACACACCTCTCTCCTCCACCCCCTCCTCTTCTTCTTCCTCCAGTGCTCTGTCCTTGGAACCAGCGGTGCTCCGTAGGCGTACAAGGGGCTACGCAAGTACGCAGGCAAAAAGATGCCATGCCGTGCTTGCGCTGGTGTGTTTGGGGGACAGGAGCCACACTGGGCCAGAGGTTCTGGCAGCTCTGCAGGGGCAGGCCGAGAGGTGGTTGACGCCACGTCAGCTTAAGCCAGGAATGGTCGTTTCTGACAATGGCACCAACCTCCTCTCCGCCCTGCGACAGGGGCAGCTCACCCATGTGCCCTGCATGGCTCACGTCCTCAACCTGGTGGTGCAGCGGTTCTTGGGCAGGTTCCCAGGCTTACAGGATGTCCTGAGGCAGGCCAGGAAAGTCTGTGTGCATTTCCGCCGATCTTATAATGCCAGTGCTCGGCTGACTGAGCTGCAAAAGGAGCTGAACCTGCCCAAGAACCGCCTAATATCTGACATGCCCACCAGGTGGAACTCAACGTTGGCCATGCTGCAGCGACTGCACACGCAGCAGAGGGCAATCAATGAGTACCTTTGCGACTACGGCACCAGGACAGGGTCAGGGGAGCTTGGTTTTTTTTCCCCACGTCAGTGGAGCATGATCAGGGATGCATGCACTGTCCTCTCACCATTTGAGGAGGCCACGAGGATGGTGAGCAGTGACAGTGCATGCATCAGTGACACTGTCCCTCTTGTCCACCTGTTGGAGCATACGCTGCGTGGGATAATGGACAGGGCACTTGAGGCAGAACAGAGGCAGGAAGAGGAGGACTTCCTTGCCTCTCAAGGCCCCCTTTATCCGGACAGTGTTCCTTCTGTCCCACCCATCACACAGGAAGAGGATGAGGAGGAGGAGGAGGAGGAGGAGGAGGAGGATTGTGTGAGCATGGAGGTGGAGCCTGGCACTCAGCATCAGCAGCAGCAGTCTTTTAGGGATGATGTACAGTCCCAACAAGCCAGTGGACTTGTACGTGGCTGGGAGGAGGTGGCTGGCGATCATGTCATCCTCAGTGACCCAGAAGACTCCGGACCGAATGCCTCAGCTAACCTACGCTGCATGGCCTCCCTGATCCTGCAAAGCCTGCGGAAGGATCCTCGTGTTCTTCGGATCAAGGAGAGGGACCATTACTGGCTGGCCACTCTCCTTGATCCGCGGTACAAGGGTAAGGTTGCGGACCTTATCTTGCCGTCGCAGAGGGAGCAGAGGATGAGACATCTCAGGGAGGCCTTGCAGAAAGGTCTGTGCAACGCGTTCCCAGAAACTGGGAGGCTACAAACTCCTGGTCCTGGGCGACGAGTTGCTGAGGCTTCGGTCAGTGGCAGAAGGAGCGGTGGGGAAGGTGGACGTCTGACCGATGCGTTCAGACAATTTTTTAGTCCGCAGCCCCAAGGTATGATCGGTTCCAGCAACCATCGCCAGCGTCTGATATACATGGTGCAGGAATACCTTGGGGCAAGGTCAGACTTGGACACCTTTCCCACCGAAAATCCTCTGGCTTACTGGGTCCTGAGGATGGATCACTGGCCAGAGCTTGCACAGTATGCAATTGAGCTACTGGCCTGTCCTGCCTCCAGCGTTCTTTCCGAACGCACATTCAGTGCTGCTGGAGGATTTGTGACTGATCATAGGGTGCGCCTGTCCACCGCCTCGGTTGATCGACTGACATTCATCAAAATGAATCAGTCTTGGATCACCACCAGCTACCAGGCACCTGAGGCGGATATAACCGAATAATTTTTAATGTCACATCCCTTCAAGACTGCCTATGCTGATGCTGAGTGACTGTCCTCTTATGTTCACTGACTATCCTCTTCCTCCTCCTCAATGATCCATGCCACCACACCAGTGCCTAAGGCACAATTTTTCAGCCCCTGTTTAACAGGGGCGTGTACTTACAATTTTTTAAAAAAATGCTTCGCAACACGTGTGACTGCTGTGCTCCAAGTACAGTCTCTGTGAGGGCCGTGTTGCAGTGTTGTGGCACCAGCACCAGTGCCTAAGGCACAATTTTTCAGCCCCTGTTTAACAGGGGCGTGTACTTACAATTTTTTAAAAAAATGCTTCGCAACACGTGTGACTGCTGTGCTCCAAGTACAGTCTCTGTGAGGGCCGGGTTGCAGTGTTGTGGCACCAGCACCAGTGCCTAAGGCACAATTTTTCAGCCCCTGTTTAACAGGGGCGTGTACTTACAATTTTTTAAAAAAATGCTTCGCAACACGTGTGACTGCTGTGCTCCAAGTACAGTATCTGTGAGGGCCGGGTTGCAGTGTTGTGGCACCAGCACCAGTGCCTAAGGCACAATTTTTCAGCCCCTGTTTAACAGGGGCGGGTAATTACAAATCTTGATCTAATAGTTCACAGCAGGGCCCATTCCTGCGCCCACCAAGAGTAACTATGAGGGCCTGCAGTCTTGTGGCAACACCGTCCACCACCACCGCCAAAGGCCCAATTTTTCTGCCCTGTTCATCAGGTGCTTGCAATTACAAATCTTGATCTAATAACTCACAGCAGGGCCCATTCCTGCGCCCACCAAGAGTAACTATGAGGGCCTACAGTCTTGTGGCAACACCGTCCACCACCACCGCCAAAGGCCCAATTTTTCTGCCCTGTTCATCAGGTGCTTGCAATTACAAATCTTGATCTAATAACTCACAGCAGGGCCCATTCCTGCGCCCACCAAGAGTAACTGTGAGAGCTTACAGTCTTGTGGCAAAACCGTCCACCACCACCACCACCACCCCCAATTTTTCTGCCCTGTTCAAGAGGTGCATGCAATTACAAATCTTGATCTATTAACTCACAGCAGGGCCCATTCCTGTGCCCACCAGTCTTGTGGCTACACCAACATCTAATAGGGCAAATTTCTGCAGAGTATATACGCCAGGCCCCTACTTTCAAACATCCAACTTACAAACGACTCCTACTTGCAAATGGAAAGAGAAAACAGGAAGTGAGAGGAAATCTACCCCTAGGAAGGGAAATTCTATCCTGTTAGATTTAATTTGGGAAAAAGGTATCTCCTCTCTACTGATACTTTATCACCAATCCTTGTTTCAATTAAAACCCCACTTTTCCAAAAACATTTGTCATTGGGACGGAAAGTGAGGTGACATGTTCTGAACAGATGTGCAAAGACAGCAAATGTTACAGGGGTGATAACCCCTCCCTATGTTCTCCAAAAAGCTTAAAAATAGATTTTTTTTGGGATGGAGCTACACTTCATAATGTACCTGTTCAGATTCTACTTAAGATCAAACCTAAAGCCGCAAGTGGTTTTAAATGGCTTCTTTTTTTCCTTTACAAATGTCATTTTGTGCAAGGACAGTTCTAAACACGGGAAACACATGCCACTTCACAGGCATACTTTAGACACCCCCCAGGTACCATATTTAAAGGAAAATTTCACTTTTTTTTTTTCACTTTATGCATCATTAAAATGACTGCTCCCGAAAAAACGTTAGTTTTTAAAAGTTCTTTTTGCATTGATATATGTCCCCTGGGGCAGGACCCGGGTCCCCAAACCTGTTTTATGACATTAACATGCATATTGGCCGTTGTAATTAGCACTTTTGATTTCGAACGTTCGCGTCCATTATAACGTATAGGGTTCGAAAATTCGCGCGAACTTTCGGTCCGTTCGAAGGTTCTGGTTCGAACCGAACCGGGGGTGTTCGGCTCATCCCTAGATGGGACTAACACACTTCAAGTCCTATAGGTGCTTCTGGGAACAAAATATATGATCTCTGTGTGATGGGACTAACACACTTCAAGTCCTATAGGTGCTTCTGGGAAGAAAATATAGGTCTGTGTGATGGGACTAACACACTTCAAGTCCTATAGGTGCTTCTGGGAACAAAATATATGATCTCTGTGTGATGGGACTAACACACTTCAAGTCCTATGGGTGCTTCTGGGAAGAAAATATAGGTCTGTGTGATGGGACTAACACACTTCAAGTCCTATAGGTGCTTCTGGGAACAAAATATATGATCTCTGTGTGATGGGACTAACACACTTCAAGTCCTATAGGTGCTTCTGGGAAGAAAATATAGGTCTGTGTGATGGGACTAACACACTTCAAGTCCTATAGGTGCCTCTGGGAACAAAATATATGATCTCTGTGTGATGGGACTAACACACTTCAAGTCCTATAGGTGCTTCTGGGAAGAAAATGTAGGTCTGTGTGATGGGACTAACACACTTCAAGTCCTATAGGTGCTTCTGGGAACAAAATATAGGATCTCTGTGTGATGGGACTAACATACTTCAAGTCCTATGGGTGCTTCTGGGAAGAAAATATAGGTCTGTGTGATGGGACTAACACACTTCAAGTCCTATAGGTGCCTCTGGGAACAAAATATATGATCTCTGTGTGATGGGACTAACACACTTCAAGTCCTATAGGTGCTTCTGGGAAGAAAATGTAGGTCTGTGTGATGGGACTAACACACTTCAAGTCCTATAGGTGCTTCTGGGAACAAAATATATGATCTCTGTGTGATGGGACTAACACACTTCAAGTCCTATGGGTGCTTCTGGGAAGAAAATATAGGTCTGTGTGATGGGACTAACACACTTCAAGTCCTATAGGTGCTTCTGGGAACAAAATATATGATCTCTGTGTGATGAGACTAACACACTTCAAGTCCTATAGGTGCTTCTGGGAACAAAAATATATGATCTCTGTGTGATGGGACTAACACACTTCAAGTCCTATGGGTGCTTCTGGGAAGAAAATATAGGTCTGTGTGATGGGACTAACACACTTCAAGTCCTATAGGTGCTTCTGGGAACAAAATATATGATCTCTGTGTGATGGGACTAACACACTTCAAGTCCTATAGGTGCTTCTGGGAACAAAATATATGATCTCTGTGTGATGGGACTAACACACTTCAAGTCCTATAGGTGCTTCTGGGAAGAAAATATAGGTCTGTGTGATGGGACTAACACACTTCAAGTCCTATAGGTGCCTCTGGGAACAAAATATATGATCTCTGTGTGATGGGACTAACACACTTCAAGTCCTATAGGTGCTTCTGGGAAGAAAATGTAGGTCTGTGTGATGGGACTAACACACTTCAAGTCCTATAGGTGCTTCTGGGAACAAAATATAGGATCTCTGTGTGATGGGACTAACACACTTCAAGTCCTATGGGTGCTTCTGGGAAGAAAATATAGGTCTGTGTGATGGGACTAACACACTTCAAGTCCTATAGGTGCTTCTGGGAACAAAATATATGATCTCTGTGTGATGGGACTAACACACTTCAAGTCCTATAGGTGCTTCTGGGAACAAAATATATGATCTCTGTGTGATGGGACTAACACACTTCAAGTCCTATGGGTGCTTCTGGGAAGAAAATATAGGTCTGTGTGATGGGACTAACACACTTCAAGTCCTATAGGTGCTTCTGGGAAGAAAATATAGGTCTGTGTGATGGGACTAACACACTTCAAGTCCTATAGGTGCCTCTGGGAACAAAATATATGATCTCTGTGTGATGGGACTAACACACTTCAAGTCCTATAGGTGCTTCTGGGAAGAAAATGTAGGTCTGTGTGATGGGACTAACACACTTCAAGTCCTATAGGTGCTTCTGGGAACAAAATATATGATCTCTGTGTGATGGGACTAACACACTTCAGTCCTATGGGTGCTTCTGGGAAGAAAATATAGGTCTGTGTGATGGGACTAACACACTTCAAGTCCTATAGGTGCTTCTGGGAACAAAATATATGATCTCTGTGTGATGAGACTAACACACTTCAAGTCCTATAGGTGCTTCTGGGAACAAAATATATGATCTCTGTGTGATGGGACTAACACACTTCAAGTCCTATGGGTGCTTCTGGGAAGAAAATATAGGTCTGTGTGATGGGACTAACACACTTCAAGTCCTATAGGTGCTTCTGGGAACAAAATATATGATCTCTGTGTGATGGGACTAACACACTTCAAGTCCTATAGGTGCTTCTGGGAAGAAAATGTAGGTCTGTGTGATGGGACTAACACACTTCAAGTCCTATAGGTGCTTCTGGGAACAAAATATATGATCTCTGTGTGATGGGACTAACACACTTCAAGTCCTATAGGTGCTTCTGGGAAGAAAATATAGGTCTGTGTGATGGGACTAACACACTTCAAGTCCTATAGGTGCTTCTGGGAACAAAATATATGATCTCTGTGTGATGAGACTAACACACTTCAAGTCCTATAGGTGCTTCTGGGAACAAAATATATGATCTCTGTGTGATGGGACTAACACACTTCAAGTCCTATGGGTGCTTCTGGGAAGAAAATATAGGTCTGTGTGATGGGACTAACACACTTCAAGTCCTATAGGTGCTTCTGGGAACAAAATATAGGAGCTCTGCCTGCCTGCCTGCCATGAACACACTACAAGTCCTATAGGTGCTTCTGGGAACAAAATATAGGAGCTCTGCCTGCCTGCCACGAACACACTACAAGTCCTATAGGTGCTTCTGGGAACAAAATATAGGAGCTCTGCCTGCCTGCCACGAACACACTACAAGTCCTATAGGTGCTTCTGGGAACAAAATATAGGAGCTCTGCCTGCCTGCCACGAACACACTACAAGTCCTATAGGTGCTTCTGGGAACAAAATATAGGAGCTCTGCCTGCCTGCCACGAACACACTACAAGTCCTATAGGTGCTTCTGGGAACAAAATACAGGATCTCTGTTTGCTGCCAGTGCCTGCCTGCCACGAACACACTACAAGCCCCTCTTTCTAAATCAATCTTTCTAAATGAATCTATCTAACTCAATCTCTCTAAGTAAATCTCTCTAACTAACTAAATCCAGCAGAGTGACACAGAACGATCCTGCTCTATCTACGCCGGAACAGCATGTGACCGGCGCAGACGGCGTGGCGGCCTTTTATAAGAGGGGGCGTGCACTAAAGCCCCTGAGCTGTAATTGGCTACAGGCGTCCTGCCTGTAGCCAATTATGGCTCTTCGAGTTTCCGGCGCTGAGATTGGCCAAGCATGCGGGGTCACAGTGCATGCTTGGCCAATCATCAGCCAGCAATGCACTGCGCCGGCCGCGCCGGCCGCAATGCATTGCGGGGCCGCTCGCATCACACGAATGTGATGCGAACGGCCCAAATAGTTCTGGGCTCGCCGATCGAGCGAACGCCCGGTGCTCGATGCGAACATGGGTTTGCATCGAGCACCGGGCCCATCCCTAGTCAGCATCAGTCATTGTTCGCAGCATTTCTGTCTAGCTTTCGAGGGTAGCATATTGTTCATAGCATTTCGTTCGTAGCATTTCGTTTGCAGCATTTCGTTTGTAGCATTTCGTTTGTAGCGTTTCGTTTGTAGCATTTCTGTCATAGCATTGTCTGTCATAGCATTGTCTGTTGTAGCATTGTGTCTGTCGTAGCATTGTGTCTGTCTTAGCATTTCTGTTAGCTAGTGCTCACATCAGGATCTGTCATGTCTACAGATCCATATGGGCTGAGGTTTCGTTTTTAATTGTTTGTCTTCCCACAATCTTTTCGCTCGTATACCAATACGTCATACATGCATGTTCACCATTACACCTTTACTACTACCCACCACGGTCTTGGGTACCTCAGCCCTAAATGTTTGTTTTTAATTACCTGTCTTGGCGCTGCAAGTTGCTCGGGCTCACTTACTACATACACTAGGGTGGTGTTGTCATTAGGTTTACATTCACGTGCTGTTGGTCTTGTCATTTCTACACCACATCCTCATACTTGTCAGGTACGAAGGGGTGTTATTGTCTGTTTTTCATTTTCTCGCGGCATGGGTGTCGGTGCATGGTAGCACCCCATCATTTAGGGGTGGGACCATACCTAAGCTCATAACTAAGTTTAACGCTGGTGTACCCCCTTGCCCGGCCTCAGCTGGGGTGGTTGTATGCTTCAGGTTGTTATTCCCAACTCAGTCCACCAGTGCAGAACATGTTTCCATGCATGATTCTTTAACTCAGTTTAATGCGGAACTTAATGCGCACTCAACGTCCATGCTACAATCGCAGGATGGAGGGGATCATAGCCCGCATGGCTAGAGTGGAGGTGTCAGCTGCTCCCCGGCTCCTGCTCTTCTCAGTGCGCCTGCAGGTGATGTTGGAATTTCTTTTCAGTGGCAGCTCCTTCACCTTTAGCGGGTTGCATTCAGTGTTCCTTCCCCTTTTTCATCTCTGCCTATATTAGGTAGGACATTCTGTAGGCAAGATGTTAACCTGACCTCTCTTCCAATAGCATCTCAGGATATTCCGGAGATCAAAACTTTGCTTGCAGGGAGGTCTCGGTGGTGCTCAAAGCAAGGATCCCAGGCATAGCCACGAAACTTGGCATGGCGGAATTCATTTTGGCATTAGGTAGATTTCATCTGTTCTGTCAGACCTGGTAGGACGGTAGAGTCAGATCCATACTTACATTAGGGGGTGGACTTGGTGCACAAGCACGGCGGGTTCATTTTCCACGGTTACCATAGTTTTTTGCAGCTAGGTGGTGGCCACTTGGGCATAATTCCAGGTGGTGACATTGCATTGGTGGCAAATTTGACATGCAACTTTTCTGGAGACATTTCACCAGCCAGGAATCCCATGTGTGTGCCAAATGGCAGTTATCAGCCAACTTGGATTTTCCCGTCCGTCTTTTTGAATGTAGTTACTGCTCTTCAGTAGTCAGTCATGCTTCCGTTGTCAATGACTTGCTGTAGGCCAGAAGTTTCCAAGGGGTTTGGGATTAGTCTGGTTCTTCCTCCACCTTTCAGCATGGAGGGTCGGGCCCATTAGGGTGGTCAGTGCCCTTTTTCCAACCAATAGCGGTCGTTTCGCTATTGACTGCGCCTATTTCATATATTCCTAGCCTCAATTCCTCATTCCCTCGGTTGAACATTCGTGGAAGTATTCGTTGGTGGGTCTGACTGTCTAGCACATTCTACAGTTAGGCAGGGGTCTTGGTTATCCAAGCTGATATTAC
Source organism: Lithobates sylvaticus (assembly GCA_028564925.1). Classification (NCBI taxonomy): domain Eukaryota; kingdom Metazoa; phylum Chordata; class Amphibia; order Anura; family Ranidae; genus Lithobates; species Lithobates sylvaticus. The sequence continues at coordinate 22,972,141 of CM053036.1, read as the reverse complement.
AATGCGTACAAGCTACTTCCGTCAGTCCTGCCCTCTGGAAAGTTTGCGCATACTTTCGGCATTGTTCGTTATTTGCCCAATCCTGGCAGCAAATGTATTTTATTTAATTTTTTCTCTTTTCGGAAGGTTGGCCACAGCCTATTAAGGTATATTGGGGTCCCTTCTCGTCTTGTTGTTCATGCAGGTGGACATGGCTAGGCCTGACTTTAAAGTTTCAAGTCCTGGGACAGTTTCATCAGGAGGTATTACAAAAGCGCAGCCGGAGTTTGTCAACTTAATGCCAAGTAGAACTGGGGGCAAGCCGGTTCCTCCTTGCTCACTGTTGGTCATAGTTTAGGCACATCCTGGTCACAGATGATCGAACTGGCCAATAGTTCTTATCCGGAATATTCCGAGGGCTTCTACCAAGGGTTGGAAGGTTTCGTAGGTTCATGTCTCTGGCTTGCGCTGCATATTGCCTCTGCGATTTGGCCTCATCTGCCAACACTATCAAGTATCTATCAGATGACCAACATTTCAGGCCCCTACAAACTCCTGACAACCTGTCCATTTTTTGCAGCATACCCTCTCTAAGCCATGTCAATGGGTATTCAGAGAAGTCAGGGATGTGCTCTTTTGGCACGGCTACTAGTAACCGGCCAGGTTTTTCGTGGTGTTTCAGACTTCCTGTCTCCTACCCTTGGAGCAGATCCCAGTTAGTGCTCTAGGCAGTTCCCCTTTTTACTACGCTTACAACTTCCCAATATTTAGTAAAGATGGACAAGCCAAGGGTTGTGGCAATATTGCTGTACCACAGTAACAGTGTCGGATTGGAGCATTTCTCCTTCTCTGCAGTTATTCTTCTGGTCAGCTATTTTCTCCCTTTCCCCATGCATCCTCTCACTACAAGCACGTCCAGGTTTACTTGCCAAGTTAGGCTCAAGTCCAAAACCGTTTTCTGGATGTTTGTCAGGATCAGAGGCAACTTTCGTGGGTCCCAAACATACCTTCTTATATTGTCAAATACATGGGGTGCTGGAGATCCTCCTGTTTTGGCAGTTGCGTACATAGACCCCTTTTCCAGAGTCACCTGGGAATTCACTATTTTCTGGACTGATGGTTGTTGCCAGCCCTTCATTTGAAGCTTTCATATCACACCTACTTCATGTCTCTTTTTGCCCTCTTTTAGACATACTGGCCAGCTAGGCCAAGGCACACCTCAGGTCTTGGTAGTTAGGGTTATCGTATTTCCAAGTGAAGACTTTGACTACAAATGATACTGTTGTCATTTTATAAAATCTTGTATATAGTCCCTTATCATCCCCTCCAAGAACTTGCATACTATTGATGTTAGGCTGGTTTGTAATTCCCAGGGATGTATCTTGGCCCATTTTTTAAATATTGGTGCTACATTGGTACATTGGCTTTTCTCCAATCAGCTGGTACCATTCCAGTCAGTAGACTGTTCGTAAAAATTAGGAGCAATGGTCTGGCAATTACTTGACTGAGTTCCTTAAGGACCCTCGGGTACAAGCCATCTGGTCTTATTAATGTTAAGTTTTTCAAGTCTAATTGAGAAAATTGAGTACTGTCCGTGATACTTTTTTTATTTGCACTAACATATAATTTTTCATGGACGAGCTTTCGGGGTGTGTCCCCTTCTTCAAGGTCTAAGCAGTACTGATTCACAAAAGTTTTAGCAGAAGGTAAAATGTTAAAAAACTAAAGAAAAAAAAAAAAAGGAAAAATCTCTGAGGGGTAGGCAAAGAAAAACAAACACATACATATACAAATCAATAGTATGGCAATGGTAATAAAGCTATCAGCAAGTGAGATAAGACAGAGGGAAAGCTATAGACTGGAGGGGGGGGGGGAGATCACAGTCACAGCGGGGGCTCATAAAACTCTAGTATAGTGGGTGAGGAAACCAATATCCAAATTTAAGCCATTGTTTTTTGTGTCAAAAAGAAGTATCATTCTTAGCTCAAATGTTTCCTTTCCTGGATAGTTAAGAATAAGAATAAGAATGATACTTCTTTTTGACACAAAAAACAATGGCTTAAATTTGGATATTGGTTTCCTCACCCACTATACTAGAGTTTTATGACCCCCCTCTGTGACTGTGATCTCCCCCCCCCCCCTCCAGTCTATAGCTTTCCCTCTGTCTTATCTCACTTGCTGATAGCTTTATTACCATTGCCATACTATTGATTTGTATATGTATGTGTTTGTTTTTCTTTGCCTACCCCTCAGAGATTTTTCCTTTTTTTTTTTTTCTTTAGTTTTTTAACATTTTACCTTCTGCTAAAACTTTTGTGAATCAGTACTGCTTAGACCTTGAAGAAGGGGACACACCCCGAAAGCTCGTCCATGAAAAATTATATGTTAGTGCAAATAAAAAAAGTATCACGGACAGTACTCAATTTTCTCTGTCACAATTGCACTAATACGGCTACAATCACTTCAAGTATGTCAAGTATAATTCTAATTCTGTCCTCTGTTAGCCATGAGGGTGCTTCCTGTGACATGTCATCAGGATAAAAATTGCATTTTTTTGGTTACTGAAGTCCCCCGATTCCCTTGTGAAGAATTGTATGAACAAGCTAAGGGGGGTACCTCATCCTATAGAATACATGTAAAAAGAAAGAGCAGGAGGGGGTGCCAACCTGATGGATTATCTCGGTACCTGAACACAATGTGACCTAAATACTAATAATATTTTCTAAATATCTTTTATTATCACAAAATATATAATACACATAACATTAAAAAAAGAAATAGATGAAGATTAAACATCAACTTCCAGATATGCATATACCGTATTTGCCGGCGTATAAGACGACCTTTTACACCCGAATTACAGAGCCAAAAACCGGGGGTCGTCTTATACGCCGGGTGATGAGGCCGCAAGACAAATTCCGGGTGCTCAGTACCTGGTGAGGAGGCCGCCATATATGTTGTAAAGTCCGCCGGGTTGCCGCTGGAGCCCGCCTGATGTACGGTAATTTAAAGCCCGCCGAGCGCTCGGTCCTGGGTGAAGACGCCGCCTGTGTTCAGTGTCCTGCATACAGTGTGCGCCGCTCAGCCAATCCTGGCGGGCGATGCACTCTGTATTAGAGCCTGTTAAGCCTGCTTGGATTGGACAACAACCCCTGCCAATCCAAGCAGGATATACAGGAGTCAGAGCGGCGCGGGCTGATGATGTCACAGCCTCTGCCAATCCGAGCAGGCTTTGCATACATCATCAAATAAGCAAAATGCATTGCCTGCCGTGATTGGCTCAGTGCTGTACACTATATACTGCAGTGATTTCGACCGGACCTGGTGTATAATATTAACAATACTGTACTGTAGTAGTGATTTCTACCGGACCTGGTGTAAATATAACAATACTGTACTGTACTGTACATTAATTTACAGCATCAGAGTTTTACAGAATTCCTACAGTTTTACAGAGTTTTACCAGTGAGCAAGTGACAACAAACCATCATACTGTACTAACAAACCATCATACTGTACCATCATATACCATCATATACTAACAAAGCATCATATACGGTACTGTGTCTTCCTGGCGCTATTGTACGGTATATTACAAAGCATCATACAGTATACTGTGAGTACCGCTAGCCACATCCTGTACTGCACATCCAGCTCCAGATCTCCCCTTCATATAAAATACCGTACTGCTATGATTTATGGTGCTTTGGAGGAGAGGAGTCATTGTTGCTACCTACCGTACCAATTGTAGGATCTCTGGGACTTGTAGTTCACCAGTTTCCTTTTTGATTTCAGAAAAGTACGGTAATAGCGTACAGTAATACCTGACAGATTACAATACCTGACAGATTTCAGATTTCCTGTAGTGTGAAATGGCTGATAGACCGGGCCCCAGCATGGCTCCAACAAGGAGAAGGAAACATGAAGCCAGTTTTAAGCTCAAAGTTGTAAACTTTGCCAAGGAGCATAATAACTGCGCTGCTGCAAGAGAATATGGAGTAACGGAAAAGATGGTCCGAGACTGGAAAGCAAAGGAAGATGCTTTAAAGTGTATGCCAAGGGCTAAGTGTGCATTAAGAAGAGGCACCCCACATTGGCCAGAACTCGAGAAGCAGGTAGCAGACATGGTGCATGAGCATCGTCACAATGGGTTTGTAGTGACACGAAACAGCATATGGATTTTTGCACTTCAGTGGGCCAAATCTAACCCAGATCACAGCGAAGGATTTAAGGCCTCTATATCCTGGTGTTCTAGGTTCTTAGAAAGGCATGATCTGGTACTGAGGCAAAAGACCAAAATTGCACAAAAATTACCTGCAGATCTCGACCGCAAAGTGAGTAATTTCCATCGATATGTTATAGAACAGCGCAAGAAACATGGCTATGCGTTAAGTCAGATCGCAAATATGGATGAAACTCCTATGAATTTCGACATGATTGGAAATAAAACAGTCAATTCAAAAGGTGCCAAAACTGTGTTAATTAAAACAACAGGACATGAGAAGTCCAGTTTTACAGTGGTACTAGCATGTACAGCTGATGGTGCCAAACTAAGACCCATGATTATTTTCAAAAGAAAGACAATGCCAAAACTCAAGTTCCCTGTTGGTTGTTTTGTTCACGTGAATGAAAAAGGCTGGATGGATGAAGAAGGGGTAAAGCTATGGCTTGAAAATGTATGGAGTAGACGACCAGGTGGACTTCGTCGAGAACGTAGCCTACTGGTGTGGGATATGTTCAGGGCTCATTTAACTCCCAGCACAAAGGAAAGGCTGAAAAGACTAAACACAGATGCAGCGGTTATTCCTGGAGGATTGACATCGTTGGTACAGCCACTGGATGTGTGCCTAAACAAGCCATTTAAAGACCGCATTCGAGAACAGTGGAATGAGTGGATGGTTAGCGGCGAAAAGTCATTCACAAAAGGAGGAAACATGCGTGCTCCACAGTTGGATGTTTTGTGCAACTTTGTCATAAAAGCCTGGAATGATATTGATGCAGAAAAAGTAATCAAGTCTTTCAAGAAGTGTGGCATATCAAATTCATTGGATGGTATGGAGGACGACGACTTGTGGCAAGATGAAGAGGAAGCCGAAGCTGAAGACACAACATCTGATGTGGAATTGGATCGATATGATGATTGTCTAACAGATGTACCACAAGATGTCATTGATGAACTTATGATGTCAGAGGATGAACATGAAGAGGATTTTGAAGGATTTTAAGTACCAGAAAGTCAACCAAAATGACCGTGTTTAAATCTAATCTGTTAAGTCTGATGTTTTTTTTATTTTTTTATGTTTCTAATGGTTCATTAAAATTACCGTGTTTTAAATCTGATGTTAAGTCTGATTTATTTTTTTTAATGGTGTTGCCTCAGAGGGGGGTAGTCTTATACGGCGCATATAGCCCAAAACCTAAGTTTTCACTGGAAAAATAGGGGGTCGTCTTATACGCCCGGTCGTCTTATACGCCGGCAAATACGGTACATGCAATAAATCAAACTATTGAGTCAGAGATGCTGATCAATACTGGTTGACGCGTTTCGCTTGTGGCTTCTTCAGAACCAGAAAGCAGCAGTCATGACATCTAAGGTATATCATAGAAACACATAGGAGATATATGTATGTAAGTCATCAAAATTATTGATTTCATAGATATAATAATTTCAAAAGGTTATTTAACAAAATTACTATCAATTATCGTCTAATAGGTATTTTCCTACCTTCAAAATTTCATATCTTTAAAAGACCAACAGATACAATAGCTGGATAATTTGTAAACAATATGTTGTCCCATAGATAGGATGGGATCATCAAAATTAGACAGCCAGAGTATGCTTGTGGGGGCTTGAGTCCGACAAAGTTACAAATGCTGAAAAAAAAAAAAAAAGGAGAGGACGGATTTTAGTAAGAGCAAATCTAATCTATGGAATACTATGTCCTGTTAGTTTATATGTAAGAGATACTTACATCTGACCAATGAAGGCAGCTGAAAAAGTAGTTTGCAATAATATCCTATGTGGGAATCATACTAGATCAAAGTAGCTGGAAAGGCATTCTTGATAGACAGGCTTAACCTGTAATTAATAGTAGTGACATTACTGGAAAACCCAGATAGAAATTTAATAGAGCTATTATCTATAAAGCAGGTAAGTACCTGAAAACTTCACCAGGAAGTGTGAAGATTTCCCCTACAGGGGACTGGTAATCAGGGTCCCTGTAGTAGTGACCATCAAGAGGGTCACCAAACAAACGCTCTACAAAAATAAGGAGAGCTACAGAGCTAATATCGTAGCTGTGTGAATCCTCAAAAGGTATCTCTTGTAATGTAAACAACAAGATATTTAGGCTAGAGCAAAAAGACAGCAAAAGGGGGGTTTCAAAGTTACCTTCCACTTTAGATATTTCAGACCATCCAGCACTCCATCTGGATTGTGTCTCCACTGGAGTGCTGGTGCGCCAAAATCAAGGAGGAACCGCCCAAAGCATCTAATCAAAAGATCCTCTATTCAGCTGGAAGGGAGGCTTAACAGCGCAATGTAATGTGCAGGCGCGCCCTTAAGGGTGCCAATGCGCATGCGCAGCCTCTAGCGGCGCCGGAGGCGTCTAACAATTGAGCCCGCGAATCACGGGCGCCAATATGAGGATCAGTGTGCGCATCGGGGGTCAACAAACCCCCATGTCGGAAGAGCAACGCGCATCCGTCAGAGCGGCAGACAGTTCCCATGGCTACCAAATAAACAAAAACAAAGCCAGACAAAGGCGAACCTCTGCCCACAGACAAAACGGGACATTTGCCTATCCCAGACCAAGGGGACTAAATGTCATTAGAATAGTACCCCAATGGCTGCAAGATACCCCAGATCCATCACCAATGCTTGTTTCCAATAGGGAAAAATAGCAGGGAAAAGGATTAAAGAAAATAATAATCAGGTATATTGATAAAAATAAATAAAAAATAAAAATAAAAATAAAATAAACTGAGTAAATTAAATTACATTGAATATAATTAGACAAACTAAATTAGATTGGAAAACAAAAAAAAGGGCATTTGCTAAGATCTTAAAGGGAAAGAACCCCCTCCGACGCCTCCACCGCAACCCCTCCGCCGAGGGAGGAATGGCAATTAGCGTAAACTAAGCCATCCCAACCATTCTTTGCCATGCCAGGGGGGGATATAAAAAAGTTATCATTTCCCAAAATGTTTGTCAAGACTCGAGATCCCACAGCTCAGAATGGGTGTCAATTTACCTATATGAATAAAACATATAGAAATCATTTGACAACTCACTTAAAACGATCTCCTCACGTGTCCTATACATAAAGCACATGCATATTAGACATAATAAAAAACATATATACAGAAAACAGTAGGCTTCATATTATTACATTCATTTACAATATTTACAGAAACGAGAGGAGAAAATCCCTGATCCACCCATAATTTTATCCGACGGACCTCACCATAATAGTGGGGGAATAGCCAAGTCAGCAAAAAAGGGGGACTGATCTATAAGGAGCTTACAGAAAAGGTCGAAAACTTAGAGAATCATTTAGGCCTGGAGCCCTTGTAGCATTCAATTTAAAGATCCATCTGGCTTCACGTTTCAATAATTTCCGATCGATGTTGCCCCCTCATTTCTATGGTACATAGCTACATGTCTCCCTATAGGGGTGTATAGTAAGTTTTTTCTTATATAGTATATGTGATCGTATATTCGTCTCCAGAAGTTCCTGAAGGTTTTTCCTATATAGAAAGCTCCGCACTTGCAGAAAGCTATATATACTACACCTTTAGTTTGGCAGTTAGACAAAAATTTCATATTGTATGTCTCACCATTGGGAAGCACAAAGGAGGAACCCTCCAATACCCAGTTACAGTAATCACATTTCTGGCACCTGAACATTCCTGGGGGATCCACCTCCTGCTCATTGTTCCCCTGAAAATGGGTATGTACCAACCTGTCTTTTAGGGACTGACATTTCTTATATGTGATCTGGGGGGTAGTACCGATATATTTACTTAAAATTCTATCCCCTGTTAAAAGGTGCCAGTGTCGACTGATGATGTCACGTATATCATCATGGTTATTAGAGTAGGTCGTTATTACACGTGTATTGTTTTCTTGCTTCCTAGTTTGTTTATTTCCAAATAACAGGTCAGTTCTATCCTTATCAATTGCCTTCTTAAATGCTTTCTTCAAAATAGTTTTACTATATCCCCATGTATGTAATCGTGCTCTTAACAGATTGGCTTCAATTCTGAATGCATCTTCTGTTGAGCAGTTCCGTCTGAGACGCAAGTATTAAGAATAGGGAATACTCCTAATTAGAGCCTGGGGATGCAAGCTACTTGCGTGGAGGATGGTATTTCCAGCGTTTTTTTTCCTATAAAGCGATGTGGTGATTGTTCCATCTTCCTGTTTGTTTATGGTAAGATCCAAGAACGGCAATGATCTCAGGCTTTACTCCATGGTAAACCTGAGATTAAAGTCGTTGATGGATAGTACCTTCATAAATCTTGTCAGATCCTCCAGATCTGCGTCCCATACCAAAAAGATGTCGTCGATATACCTGTACCAGCATAATATGCTGGCCAGGTATATCGACAGGTTGGGGCTGGAAAAAAGAGAGCGCTCCTACCCCCCCAGGTACAGGTTCACGTACGATGGGGCACAACAAGTCCCCATCGCCACTCCCTGCACCTGGAGGTAGTGGGAGCCATCAAATGAAAAAACATTCTTAGTCAAAATATGTTTAAGTAATTCTAAGATGAATACATTGTATGGCCTATGTACAGGATCACTTTCACTAAGAAAACTCTCCACTATCGATATCCCCAATGTATGGGGTATACTGCAGTATAGAGCTTCCACGTCTATGGAGACTAGGAGACTAGTAGGAGAGAATTTTTTATTGTGTAGAACTCTCAATAGTGCCAGGGTGTCCTGTAGATAAGAAGGAAGGGGGTTCTTTCCCTTTAAGATCTTAGCAAATGCCCTTTTTTTTTTTTTTTTTTAATTTATTTTATTTTTTACAATCTAATTTAGTTTGTCTAATTATATTCAATGTAATTTAATTTACTCAGTTTATTTTATTTTCATTTTGTATTTATTTTTATCAATATACCTGATTATTATTTTCTTTAATCCTTTTCCCTGCTATTTTTCCCTATTGGAAACGAGCATTGGTGATGGATCTGGGGTATCTTGCAGCCGTTGGGCTACTATTCTAATGAGATTTAGTCCCCTTGGTCTGGGATAGGCAAATGTCCCGTTTTGTCAGTGGGCAGAGGTTCACCTTTGTCTGGCTTTGTTTTTGTTTATTTGGTAGCCATGGGAACTGTCTGCCGCTCTGACGGATGTCTGAAGAAGCCACAAGCGAAACGCGTCAACCAGTATCGATCAGCATCTGTGACTCAATAGTTTGATTTATTGCATGTATATGCATATCTGGAAGTTTATGTTTAATCTTCATCTATTTATTTTTTTAATGTTATGTGTATTATATATTTTCTGATAATAAAAGATATTTAGAAAATATTATTAGTATTTAGGTCACATTGTGTTCAGGTACCGAGATAATCCGTCAGGTTGGCACCCCCTCCTGCTCTTTCTCTTTTCCCTTGTGAAGACTGAGGAGAAAAATAAGTTCAATACCTTCGCCATCTCCCCATCCTTGTAACCAGATGTCCTTCATGATTCTTTATGGGACCAATATGATCTGACCTCCCTTTCTTACTATTTATGTACTTAAAGAATTTCTTGGGACTTTTTTTACTCTCCTCTGTTATGTGCCTTTTGTGTTTTATCTTAGCCGCCCTGATTGCACCCTTACATTTCTTGTTGCATTCTTTGTAAAGTTGCAATAGTGTGTGTGTGTGTGTGTGAACAATATGATAGCAACGTAATGATGCAAATAACAAAATAACAGATGTCCTAACAAATGCATTATTCAAAATTTCAATGTGCAAAAAATTGCAAGAAATTCCAGTATGTAAAAAAAAAATTTGGTTAAAGTTCAAGTCCATAAGAAAACCCATACACTTAATACAGGGTGTGACAAGTGAAAATGGTATTCAGCTCCGTGGCTACCAGGGTTCAAGAAAAATGGCAAAGTGTTCCATCCACAAGAAAACAGAGTGGTCTCTTACCAGCTCTGATAGATCCCTATTACAGAGATCAAGAAAGCCTATGCTGGGATGATCACAGGTGTGGAGATTCTAAAGAGCGTGTCTTGATACACTTGCAGGGATGAGCTTCATGTGTTCAAAGATCATATATGAAAAGGGACAAGCCTCATAGTGTAACAATTTTAGCCTTAGCAACCATGGTAGTGCGTGGCTTCCCACATTTTTTTTTGACAATAGCTTACCTATTAACCTTACAAATAGGACAGATTACCCCCCCCCCCCCCCCCCCCAGCACCGCTCCCTCTCCATTCCTCGTAGACTTCAATGCAGTTTTTGCAAATTCAACAGTGAATCAAATTGTGATAGATTCACATGTTACTAAACTTATATCCCTACCGTATGTTTTAACTTTTAGATTTTAATACAGAATTGAAAGAGATGGTTTTAAATGAAATTGAGCAACCCAGTCGCCCAGTAGAAAAGGAGAAGCCACGGATCTACTTTCCAGAGACATGGATATGGCAGTTGGTTACTGCTGGGTGAGTCAACCTCTGCAAATATTAGGTTATACAGAGTGTTAATTCCGAATATAAATATGTTCCCGAGTCTATTACATATTTAAGGGATTATTCCACCTGAATGGACTTGAGTGGACTGGTGGATGGTTGAGGCCCTATTCACTTTTGTATTTACTTTTCTTATGCTAGAGCTGACTATGTTCAATTTGCTGCAAGAAAAGCTACTTTTGTACCTGGATCATTTATGGTACTGTACGTATTGGAGGTGGTATACCAACAGAGGTTACAAGAGTTGTCTCTCCTCCATTTTGGCCCTCCTCATTTTGGCCTAACCTGGCATGAAATATGTGTTAAAATATCATATATTTTATGTACCATGGCAAATAATTTCATGAGGAGCAATGACGACATTCTTTATAGGCACAATATGTTAGTGACAGGCCTAATAAAAGGACCAAGAAAGCAGTAAGATACACTCTACACACCTCTATAAAAATGCCTCGGTTATTATTTGCCATTGCTATAAAATGTTGTTCACCTTACTAGAGAGAAAATGAAAAAGAAGTTGTACATCATTTCTGCAAAAAAAGACTGATCCCTTTTATTTGAGAAAATCTTTTAGATATTACAGAGCAGGGGTAGGCAATCTTAACCGAGCAGAGCACTTTTTGCAATTTGGCACTGCATCGCTTTAACTGACAAATGGTGGTATTTGATCACCTCTGTGGTTTTTTATTTTTTGCGCTATAAACAAAAAAAGAGCGACAATTTTGAAAAAAATGCAATATTTTTAACTTTTTACTATAATAAATATCCCCCAAAAATATATAAAAAAAATTTTTTTTCCTCAGTTTAGGCCGATACGTATTCTTCTACATATTCTTGGTAAAAAAAACGCAATAAGTGTATATTGATTGGTTTGCGCAAAAGTTATAGCATCTACAAAATAGGGGATATCTTTATGCCATTTTTATTATTCATTTTTTTTTTTATTAGTAATAGAGGCGAACTGCGATTTTTATCATGACTGCAACACTATGGTGGACACATTGGACACTTTTGACACTATTTTGGGACCATTGTCATTTATACAGCGATCAGTGCTATAAAAATGCACTGATTACTGTATAAATGACACTGGCAGGGAAGAGTTAAACACTAGGGGGCGCTCTAGGGGTTAAGTGTCTCCTAGGGAGTAATTCTAACTGTGGGGGGATAGGCTACCTAGGACATGACAGTGATCACTGCTCCTGATCACAGGGAGCAGTGATATCTGACATGTCACAAGACAGAATGGGGAAATGCCTTGTTTACATAGGCTGTTCTGCGGCTCCATTAAACGATCGCCGGGACATTGTCGGACATTGAGTCCGCTGCTCCCGCGGGCACGGTCACGCTGTACATGGCGGGCGCGTGCATGCCCGCTAGCCCCGCCAATTAAAGGGGACGTACAGGTACGCCCATTTGCCCACTGCTGCCATTGTGCTGACTAATATCGGCGTGCGGCGGTCGGCAAGTGGTTAAAGTGGTGGAGATCTACCTGAACAACACGGGAGAAGTCAAAGATTACTGGGCACAGTGTCACCTCCTGACACCTGATTTAAACCTCTAATTGCCATGGGTTTAAATCAGGTGGTGAAAAGGCAACATATTGCCTCCTCCCTACTTATAAACACACACTCGGAACGCTTTTCAGAGGAGCAGCACTCGAATGAGCCCTTAGTTGCATTCAGCAGTGGCACCGTAGGGCTCGTTCAAATGTAAAGTTGGGGGTGGTAAAACAGTAGGATATAATAGAAGTCTATGGCTAAGTGCAGAAAAAAACCACAGGAACGCTGCAGGTACAACAGAAGCCTATTTGTCTTATAGCTCAAAATTAGAGTTTCTATGGTTATTATGAAGCCCCTCTCTCACAATCAGATATAATTCTTCTTAATATTACATAGAACATGGGTGCTCAACCTGTGGCCCTCCAGCTTTTATGGAACTACAGGTCCCATCATGACTCTGTCTTTGGGAGTCATGCTAATAATTGTCAATGGCTTGCAGTGCCTCATGGGACGTGTAGTTCTCCAACAGCTGAAAGGCCACAGGTTGAGCACCAATGACATAGCGTGTTTCAGGGATTGCATGTTGGTGGGATGTTTGGTAGAATTAAGAGGAAGAATGGGGGAGATTTACTAAAACTGGTCCACACAGAATCTGTGAATGGTGGTAGCCAATCAGCTTCTAACTTCAGCTTGTTCAATTACGTTTTGACAATAAAACCTGGAAGCTAAAATAAGAAAGGGGTTTTTGGGACTTTGAGTGAGGTACAAGACACGTGGTAGGAGAAATTGTAAAATATTTTAATTAATTTACCTTATAAATACGTTATACATATACATGAGTGTTTTTGTCTATATACAAGGCGATGGCATGCAAAAAAGAGGAGATCATACATATACATGCATACATCTGAAATCGCATAGTATCCCATGGAAGTAACTAGCACAAAAAGCCAAATGCTTATTGAGTAATGGATAAACAAATGGGTTATAGGATACAAATGAATCACAATCAGACTTTTCTCCTCACACATGCACATCATGTCTCAGAGCATGGCTCTGTGCAATATCACCAGACATATTTAAATTTTTTTACCCTTGCCTATTACGTTTGGAGGGTGCCCCTGGGGTGTGTCGTGGGCTCGCTTCTTCCTTGGGTTCATTCCCTCAGCTCCCGGGATAGACTTGTCCCACAGATCCTGACTTGCAACACTGGTTATTTAGAACAATCTATACATATGCTATGCGTTTGCTCATGATGAGTGGCAACTGGCCACGAAACGCGTTGCCCATCAATGTCATTATGTTCCCAACACTTAGCTTGACCTCAACTGTGGTTCATTTGTATCCTATAAACCATTTGTATCCATTACTCAATAAGCATTTGGCTTTTTATACTAGTTACTTCCATGGGATACTATGCGATTTCAGATGCATACACGTATATATATATATATATATATATGAACTCTTTTTTATATGCCATCACCTTGTATATAGACAAAAATATGTTTAACCATGTATCATATCTTTATGAGGTTTGCTTTGTTTATATGCCAATTAAAAAACTTTACAATTTCTCCTACCACGTGTCTTGTGCCTCACTTAAAGTCCCAAAAACCCCTTTCGTATTTCTGATTTAGGGATGGAGGTGCATGTTATCATGCACCTCATTTAAAGTCCCAAAACCCTTTTGCTTTCTAAAACCTGGAAGCTGATTGGTTTCTATGCAGAGCTGCAGCAGATTTTGCGCTGTTAAGTTTTAGTAAATAACCCCCAATGTTTGGTAGAAGAGGAAGGAAAGTTACCACTGACATCTGCAATAAGACACAGAAGGATGCCCACCAGCATTTAAAAATAGGTATTCGCCCAGACTCTTCAATTTAAACCGCATCATTTCATTTTTGTTATAAATTTTCTATTCAGGGATTCTGGCAGAGCTGAATTCCAACACAAGGCTCCAGACACCATCACAGACTGGAATGCCGGGGCCGTATGTTTGGGTCAGAGTGGATTCGGACTGTCTCCTCCTGTCTCTCTTCGGGTCTTCAAACCGTTCTTTGTGGATCCCATCCTCCCATACTCTGTAATGAGAGGAGAAACTTTCACTCTCAAAGCCACTGTGTTTAACTACCTGAAGCAAAGTATAATGGTAAGAAGATTTATAACATTTTCTTCTGGACACATTGATGGTCAGTAATGGTGTTTGGTCAGAGGATGTAAAAACATCTGATGATGCCAATGTTTCAGTGATTTGCTTGTTTTAGGTCCTGTCCAGAGCGCTGTTGGGGCTACTAACCCTTTGTTTGCATTGGTGAGATTATTCCGTAATAAAGTGTAATATATCATTTAAACCAATTACAATTAATCACTGAACTAAATTTGTTTAAATGTATTTATAAATCACAATTACTGCACCACAAAACCCAATTTTTGTTTTGTTATTTGCTCTGTACCCGTATAATGCAATTTGAATGCTCTCCTAACTTCACAACTAAGTATAAAGATGTATTTCCCTGTTGACAGGTACAAACCACCCTGTTACCTTCCTTAGAATTGGATGAGGAACCATGTGCCGACTGTCAGTACAGCAGCTGTCTAGGTGCTGATGAAAGCAAAACGTTCTTCTGGAAACTGAAAGCAACTATGCTGGGTGAGTCGTGTGTCCAGTGAGAAATACTCAATGCTTTGAGAAGTATTTAAAATAAATGATACTCCTTTACCTATGAGTGGAGGTAACTGGTAACTTTTTATTTGTTTGTATTATTTTATTTAAACCACAAAAGGCATGTCCAGGTTATTACATCAACAATGTGTAACCAATAACATATCCAATACATTTGCTATTAACAAAACAAATCAGAAGGTCAATTCAGGGTACACGGGGTCTATCAATTTAGGGTATCAGTCTCAGATTGCGGTTAATTTGAAGATTATGTAGTGTACCACCCAAGGGACAAACCGCTTGCAGTAGGTCCTGGAACTGCCTTCACCATTTTCCATTTACACAATATCAAGAGAGGGGAAAGAAGAATTTATAGGAGCAGACTCCGAGGTTGACATGCTGACCTTGGTTTCACTTCCTGGTGAGTTACTGACCTGAAACAAGTATGGAATGAAGTCTCAATAGTCTTAACTCCTCATCCCACAAGCTTGTTCCAGGTCAGTGTCCTAGTACATAATAAATAAACAACCTGGGAGCCTGTACTTAAACAGATCAACAATGGCAGCTTCCAAATGTCAGACTTCAACTACTCTTTATTCTCTTTATTTGGCTATAGCCCTGTCTTTTGGTTAGAGTGGTCTGAACTCTGCAGGTTATGTTGCTTGAGGCCCCAGTTAAAGTCTAAGTTTGGGTCATTTTTCTTTAAATCAGCACAAGGGACCATGCTTACATTTAATGCAAAATGTTGCTTGTGCTGGTTCTGGCTGTCATAGTTGAAATCTGAAGTCCTCGGCTCCCACCATACCCTGCAGCTGTACTCTTCTGGTGCTGCGGGGAGTTAAACTGAGGGCTGGACCTGTCACAGGCACTCATCAAGAATGCTGACTATGCACAATCTCTCTCTGCTCTATTCATAGAAGCTGTACTTTTTCTTTTCCATGAGTGAAAAACCTTCTATGAATTGTTCATCTGCCTATTCTCCTTTCATAGATTGCGTTTCATTTATAGAAGCTTTAGTACAGCTTTTATAAATGGAGGAAGGGGGCAGAAAGGACAGCTATAGTAAGGACTCTAGGTCAGCGCCTATGACAGGTCCCCCAAGCTTGTATTAACCCCTGCAACACTGGAATATTATGGCTGTGAGGTATGGGGGGGGGGGGGGGCATAGGACTTTGATAGCTGGCACCAGCACGAGAAAAACATAATTACCATTCCTTGTGCTAATCTTTTTTTATTTTTTTTTATTTAACCTACATTTAGGATTTAGGAACACCTAGCTAGGCAATCTTAATAGCTACCATTTCATTACTTTAGCATGTTTCTTTTTTTTCAGGAGAAGCAAATATCACAGTGAGGACAGAAGCTGTTAACTCATTGGAACTGTGTCAGAATGAAATACCTATTGTCCCCACACAAGGCAGCTCTGATACAATTATTAAGCCACTTCTTGTACAGGTTAGTATCATAATTCATTCTCATAGTTATTTTAGTTTTATTCAGGTGATATAAAGGATAGAATACATTTGTAATTCTGTTTGTTTTTTACAGTTGTTACCTTATGCTATGTACACACATTATTGGTTGCAGTAAAATCTGGAGAGCTTTATCTCACTTAAAATATATGCAAGAAACTGGCTAAAAACAAGTCCCTTGATTCCATATTATTTGCTTATACAGGATTAGGAAGTAACTCTAGCAGTCCTATAGTAAAATGCATTTGTGCAAAACCCTGTAGACCACTGGTCACCAACTAGTGGTCCATGAGAAAATTTTGGCTGGATGTATACCGCCCATTGTTGTTTCTAGTGTTGTTCTCAATACTGTTAGCGCGCATTGATACCCGGTGCTGCCTCTGTAGTTCTGGCTAGACATGTGCAATTTGTTTCGTTCCAAATTAGTTTTTTAACCAATTTCAACAAATTCATTAATTTGGAAACACCCAAATTAACATAAACCCCTTTAACAAATTTTTTCAAAGATTTGGAAAACCGAAAATTCGGAAATTCAGAAATGCGAAAATTAGAAAACTCGAAAATTCTGAAAATCAGAAATTCTGAAATTATAAAACCTGAAAACCCGAAAATCTGAAATAATAACTAACTCTAAAGTCATAGGTATTGGAATTTCCTTTCAAATTTGTCTGTTAGTGAACGTAACGAATACGAATTTATCCGAAGTTACAAATTATCTGAAAATACGAATGCCGTATCAAAACGAATGGAATGTAAAAAACTAATTCACAAATTTGTGAATTTTCAAATTTACAAATTTGTGAATTTTCAAATTTACAAATTTGTGAATTTTCAAATTTACAAATTTGTGAATTTTCAAATTTACAAATTTGTGAATTTTGAATTTACAAATTTACAAATTGCGATCATAACGAATGACCCGAAAAATGAAAAAAACAATGAAACAAAAACAAGAAAATTTTTCGGCAATGCACATGTCTAGTTCCGGCTCCTGTGAACTTGGAGGGAGGCGCTGAGAGTAGTGCAGAGAGGGGGAGGTGAAGAAGGAGGGGACTTCCAATGGCAGCGCTGATCACAGACTGGGAGGGAGCACTGAGCCCAGGCACATGGCTGGATAATTGGTGAGATCCAATGATGAGTCTGTGTAAGGTACCAGTGTAAGGCAGAGTGCACAGGGGGGCAGAGGGGGGCATTGTGCGTATCAGGAATCGGTGTGATCCAGGGGAGGGGGCAGAGAGCCAGAGCATTGTGTGTGTGTGTATAAGGTATGTAAAATTCATGTTAGTGGTCCATGGGATTCATAAGTGTGAGTTCAGTGGTCCAAGAGGTCCAACAAGGTTGGCGACCACTGCTGTAGACCAAAGTAACCAATTCAATTTAACATGTCAAAGATTTGTCTAAAAAAATGAACTCTTAATGGCTACTGTGGGGTTTATTTACTAAAGGCAAGTGCACTTGGAATTGCAGTCGCTGAAGATTTGAAAAGAAGAAGTGGCTGCACACAAATATACGAATTTGAGTCCTTTATTCTTGATACTTTATCCATAAAACAAAGTGACACACCAAAGGAGACTGCAACAAGGGAATCATGTGATTAATCATTGTCCTAAAATGTAGCGCTGACCTTCCCTAAATAAGACCTCTCATGTGTGAAACTTGCTTGCACATGATTGGATAATAGAAACCAGCAGAACTGTCCAGACTGTACACTTTGCAAAGTACAGCTGCACTCTGCAAAAGCAGTTGCTCCAGACTATAGTAAATAAGCAGAAGCTCTGCCGACTTCCATCATCCTATCATGTGCGGGCAAAAATGCTGTTTTTTTTTATTTTCCTAGCACGTGATTGGGTATTCTTTGCAAAGTATAGCTTTAGCTCATTTACTAAGCTCTGGAGAAACTGCTCTTGCAGAGTGCAACTGCAATTTGAAAAGTGCACAGCCTATTTGCCTTTAGTAAATCAACCCCAATCATTAATCTCATCTTTGCTCTTGGTCCCCTTTGTTCTTTTAGCTAAACTTTGTTTATTGTACTTGCAGCCTGGAGGAGTCCTACAAGAAAAGTCTTACAGTTCATTGTTTTGTAACCAAGATGGTAAGGAATTATTGTGAATTATATAAATGGAGGATATAGAAAAACAAATATGTAATGTGTTTGTCTGTTTCTGGACCCAATAACCATAGCCCACAATAGAAAATTTCCCATGTAAGTGCCTTTCCAGTGCAAATTTCCGTAACCTGAATACGAGTGTGTAAGCAGGGCCCAAGCGTTGGATACCCATTGGGGAGGAAAGACACACACAGAGACCCAAATTTTCAAGGAAGTGTATTAAGGTGGAAGTCACAACAAAACAGTTACAAAGTCTATGTGATGGCAATAGTCTGGTCAGCAATATCTACAGAGAACTATAGGAACAAATTGAAAACTAAATGGTTGGACTTTAAAGGCACACTGGTAGATAATCTAAAAGGTATTAGAATTTATTCATTGGATACAAAGGTAAAATACATAATTGCATATAGAAATACAAAAAGACAATTCAATAAGATTAGTACTCATACACCCTATGTGCACAAATTACCGGCACCACATAGCATAGTAACAAAGTACAACCACATCCAGGAGTCGCAAGATCAGGGTTTTTCTGTCAATCTCCAGTTAAGGGTGTGGGTGTTCAAAGAGCTGTGGGTCAGGATGTGATTCCAGGCGCAGAGATTTCATACAGTAGCTCGATAGCTCGACATGTTGCACGTTGATACGCTTCCTCAGGAGCATTAAATTCAATTGTTCAGCAGCAGGAATGTTATCGCATTAGGGTGCTGTTAGGCAGACTAATACACTGTAAGAGTGTATTCAGAGGTTAGGAAGATGCCAAAATGTTATTGGGGATTGGGTAATTATATGCAAGGCAATTATCAATGATACACCCAGTTTGCCTGTGTATTGCAAATGAGACAGGACCAGCTGTTCACAAGGAACTGGCACCTGATTGTCTGTCCCCAGTTTCCGCGTCAGGGTAATTCCTAATTTGCCATTAAAACAGCTACTGCTCAGAGAACTGTATAACAGTAGCCTGGAGCTATACACGAATGCTGAAAGCACCTGGCAGAGGGGGCAGCTGGAAGGCGGACATGCAACTGAAGAGGGAAGGCTCCTATCTGTAGAAAAGGCAGACAGTCCCTACTCTGTCCCTCCTCCACTGGAACCTCTCCCTACGCTATGTACACTCTCCTTAGCCAGTGGGTTCCTGTCCCTAACATAACCACACACAAAATGCGTGCCAATTGCAGTGAGTCAGTACTTTTTATAGGCATTGCCCCATCAAAGGTGACTGCAGAGGTCATCTGGGGTAGCAGTACCCAAATGGACAGCTGTTCTCCTGGAGGCCTCCTCCATGGAGGCCTCATAGGTTCATTCAATCCTCCACTCTCTATGCATGGTGGCTGCATAGCAGCACCACCTTTGCAGGGAGGACAAAATACACCTGCCTACAAGTGCCCAGAACATGTACCGAAATCTAGAAAGCTAAATAACGGCCAGGTGCAAGAAAACCAAAAAAGTATTTGCAAAAGGATAGACCAGCAATAAAACTAGTGAAGGCAAAAGATTTTTTTCTTTTTCTTTTTCATTTTCCATTTTGGATAAGTTAAGGGTGAGTTATAACCCCTGTAAGTTGTTTTGTTTGCCATCCCATTCCCATTGGGAAGATTTCCCTTTAGCCCTGTGCCAAATCCACATCAGGAAGTGAGAGGAAATCCCTACAAAGTGAGGGAAATCCTGGTAGTCACCAAACCTAGTGTATCTACTGGAAGATACCCCCTCCATTCCTGTTCTGAGGAAAGCTCATATGTTGGGCTTTTCTTTCCCTTTTGATTATCATGGTCACAGGACTAATAAAAAGAGTGAACCTCTTGAACGGGGACACAGAGGGCATCAAAAATCTTAGTTGGTCTAACCCATTTCCACTCTATCCAAAACTTTAAGCTAAAGAGGAATTGCAATATTTTGCTTGACGTTGTAATCTCTGATTCCATATTTCTCAAAATCACATTTGTGATTTTCCTTCATATAAATACAGTGATATATTTTACAAATGTGCTTTGCCAAATTCAGGAAGCACAATAATAATAAGTGATAATCCTGTAAGAAAAATAAATAAAAGAACAGCCCGGTCATGTGACCCATCAAAGTCATATAACTGGCTACCCTTCAATCACACAGATCTCTGATGCCACAATAAGCCACACCATGCAATGGGACATAAAATGCAGGGTGATAGACAGATGCATAACTTAGACCTATTGAAGGGAACATTTTAAACTTACATGGCATGGTCTCTCATGGGATACAGAAAATTGAGCATTGTCATTTCCCTAGAAAAAAAATGTGAAATCTCACCATTTTGGCAAAGTGTTTAGGAGAATAGGAAATTACAAAGGCTTTTGGTAGCTTTTTCAGTGTAATAGGCTTTAAAAGGCTCTTTAGGTTAAAAAAGTTTTTTTACTCTTTTACCATAGACTTGCTCTTGTGTCAGAAATGGCTCCTCCAAAGCCTTGATATTTTCACAGTACGAGATAAAAAAAAAAAAGAAAACTGAAAAGAAGAAAAATGAAAAAGTTACCGTGACAGTACACAAATAAATACATTTAAACAATACAGAATTCTGAATTAAATGAACGAAAACTTCCTGAAATACAGTGGTGTGAAAAAGTGTTTGCCCCCTTCCTCATTTCCTGTTCCTTTGCATGTTTGTCACACTTAAGTGTTTCGGAACATCAAACCAATTTAAACAATAGTCAAGGACAACACAAGTAAACACAAAATGCAATTTGTAAATGAAGGTGTTTATTATTAAAGGTGAAAAAAATCCAAACCATCATGGCCCTGTGTGAAAAAGTGATTGCCCCCTAAACCTAATAACTGGTTGGGCCACCTTAGCAGCAACAACTGCAACCAAGCGTTTGCGATAACGTGCAATGAGGCTTTTACAGCGTTCTGGAGGAATTTTGGCCCACTCATCTTTGCAGAATTGTCCTAATTCAGTTACATTAGAGGGTTTTCGAGCATGAACGGCCTTTTTAAGGTCATACCACAACATCTCAATAGGATTCAGGTCAGGACTTTGGCTAGGCCACTCCAAAGTCTTCATTTTGTTTTTCTTCAGCCATTCGGTGGTGGACTTGCTGGTGTGTTTAGGATCATTGTCCTGCTGCAGAACCCAAGTTCGTTTCAGCTTGAGTACACGAACAGATGGTCGGACATTCTCCTTCAGGATCTCTTGGTAGACAGCAGAATTCATAGTTCCTTTTATCACAGCAAGTCTTCCAGGTCCTGAAGCAGCAAAACAGCCCCAGACCATCACACTACCACCACCATATTTTACTGTTGGTATAATGTTCTTTTTCTGAAATGCAGTGTTCCTTCTACGCCAGATATACTTGGACACACACCTTCCAAAGAGTTCCACTTTTGTCTCATCGGTCCACAGAATGTTGTCCCAAAGGTCTTGGGGATCATCAAGATGTGTTGTGGAGAAATTGAGACGAGCTTTGATGTTCTTTTTGCTCAGCAGTGGTTTTCTCCTTGGAACTCTGCCATGCAGGCCATTTTTGCCCAGTCTTTTCCTGATGGTGGAGGCATGAACGCTGACCTTAACTGAGGCAAGTGAGGCCTGCAGTTCCTTGGACGTTGTTGTGGGGTCTTTTGTGACCTCTTGGATGAGTCGTCGCTGCGCTCTTGGGGTAATTTTGGGCGGCCGGCCACTCCTGGGAAGGTTCACCACTGTTCCATGTCTTCGCCATTTGTGGATAATGGCTCTCACTGTGGTTCGCTGGATTCCCAAAGCTTTGGAAATGGCTTTATAACCCTTTCCAGACTGATAGATCTCAATTACTTTCTTTCTCAATTGTTCCTGAATTTCTTTGGGTCTCGGCATGATGTGTAGCTTTTAAGGATCTTCTGGTGGACCTTACTGTGTCAAGCAGCTCCTATTTAAGTGATGCCTTGATTGTGAACAGGTGTGGCAATAATCAGGCCTGGGTGTGGCTAGAGAAATTGAACTCAGGTGTGGACAACCACAGTTATAGTATGTTTTAACAAGGGGGGCAATCACTTTTTCACACAGGGCCATGATGGTTTGGATTTTTTTTCACCTTTAATAATAAACACCTTCATTTACAAATTGCATTTTGTGTTTACTTGTGTTGTCCTTGACTATTGTTTAAATTGGTTTGATGTTCCGAAACACTTAAGTGTGACAAACATGCAAAGGAACAGGAAATGAGGAAGGGGGCAAACACTTTTTCACACCACTGTAGACACCCCTCCCCCCAAAAAACAAATGGCAGCTGAGGGTAATAGGAACGTCATTATGCAGGTTCTGCATTCTGTACAGTTATGTGCATGTAGAATTGAATGATTGGAAAAGGTGTCCCCGTTTACCCTTACCTCTTTTTCTGGGGACAAGTTTGGATTTTCCCTCACTTTCTTTGTAGGTGACAGTGGTCACCACTACAAATAGAGAGTGTGAATCTTCCCAGTGGGGACACAGACAGCAATACAATTCTGTCTAACCTATCCTCTACCCAAAAGTAAAAAAAGTTTTTTCCTACAGATATAATTTGCCTTGATGTGCATGTCTAACATCTAATCATACACCAGGGTAACTCCTATTTCTGAAAACTCCCCTTAAAGTGACGTTGAGATCTATCTAATTTACTCAGTCTGGATTTGTAAACTTTGATGTATGTTACATGTGTTATGGACCTGGTATATACACATACACATGCACCCAAATAAAATTTTAGTCAGAGCATGAATAACATATATGGCCTATATCAGTGGTTCTCAACCACTGGATAATGGCCAGCCTCCCTCCTCCAGGACTTTCAGCCATCTGCAGATCGCCTAACCTTACACAATACTTTACACAATACCTCCCAATTCCCATATAGCTCCCTATTTGCCAGTAGTGCCCCTAAACCTCCCCCACGGTGCCATTGACCCCCTTAGAGCTCTCAGCCCTCACAAAGCCCTTAGCATCCCACAGACCCTCCTAGCCTTCCACTGTATCCTGCAAAGCCCCCAGTGACCCTGACAGACCCCAGCCCCCTCCAGGACCTCATCCTCTACAAGGCCATCAAGTCTGATGCAGAGTACTTCAATCCCCCCCAGAACCCTCATCCCCACATTGACACCCAACCCCATTCAGAGCCTCCTGGCATATTAATAAATAGTTGGCTTTTCCATACTTTTATTGTGAAAGTATAAACTTTTTTTGAAAGGTTATAAACCTCAATAAGGTTAAGAACCACTGATCTATAACATTGTTGTATTTTGCTTGTTTTGCTTGTTTTGCCTTTATGTGAATCTAACACCAGTGTGTTTACATCAGGAGAACCAAAGACAGAGAACGTCTTTCTGCAAATTCCAGAGAATATTCTAAAAGATTCTGAAAGAGCCTATGTAACCGTTGTGGGTAAGTTGTATGTATTAACTTAACCTCCCTGGCGGTATGATTCTGGCTGGAATTTTGTGCTGAAAGCGGTACAATTATTTTGCATGGAAATTTGGCGTTTTTATATTGTAGGCATGAAATTCTTATGAATAACTCACTTAAATCTGTCCGAACCAGAGTCTAGTAGACATCCCGGGTATGATAAAGTTTGAAACACAAAATCATAAATTATAATATAATAAAAATATATTTAAAAATGATTCAATAATGTAATCAAATCAAAAACACTGAAATTTGCTCAGTTGCAGAATAGTCGCTGTCATTAAATTTATTGTTTGATGATAAATTGTGATTCTAATTTTTTATCTGTGTTTTCTAGCTGGTCTAAAACCACTTTTGACATAAAGGGACACTTTTTGGTTGCTATGGACAATCTCCAGTTACCAGGCAGAAAAAAAATCTTTTTATTATATAAAATGACATGCAGGGCACTGGGCAGACCACTAGGGACAAAGGGGATGTGTATTTTTTGTATACAGTACTGTAATCTGTAAGATTACAGTACTGTATGTGTGTTGTGTTTTAAAACTTTTTTTGAATTTGGCGCCGATCTCCGCTCCCGTGCGTCGTAACGTCGCAGGGAACGGAGCTCGGCGGCACTCGGCACTGTGTGAATCGAGCGAGCGGACGGCTCGCTCACACAACGGGGAGACATCGCAGGATCCAGGGGAAAAGGTAAGTAGCTTCCCCCCTGTATCCTGCAACGCAAGCCCGAGTCTGGCTCGGGGTTACCGATCCTAGCTGAAAAAACGTAACCCGAGCCAGACTCGGGAATACCGCCTAGGAGGTTAAAGTAAATGTAAACCCTAAACCTCTCTTGTGATTTCAGTGCTAAAATGTTAGCACACTAATACAATAATATTAGGATGTGGCATTTAGTTTTTCCTATTCATAGAGACATAGTTCTTTCACCACTAAATACAAAAGAAGACTTTGGCATTTTTCCAAAGTAAAAAGATGTGGGCTTAAGATCGTTCTATTCATTGATAGTACACTAGTAATTGGAAGTGGGCATCAGATCTTTCTATACATAGATACTACACTAGCATTAAGATGTTGCCTTTAGTTCATCCTAATAATAGATAGTACACTAGTAATAAGTTGTGGCCTTTAGATCTTTTTATACATTGATAGTACACTAGTGATGTTGTCAACAGTAGTGAGGCTTTTAGGTCTTCCTATACCTAGACATTGTTGAAAATAAGATTTGTCCTTCAGTTCTTCTTGTACTTAGCACACTAGTATTCCATACAGAACATTTTAACTACTATCATTAGCCCACATAAAACGGTTCAGTAGATTGTATTGCAGCTTTTCAACAAAGTAAGCAGTCACATCCAGAAGAGTCTTGGAAGAGGATTATCTCCATAATCTCCTAGAACAGTAAAATATGAAATTTATTTGGTGGTAACTTAGGCAGCTTAACTCATCCTCTCTGGGTCCTGCTATGTGTAAAGCAATAATAATATGCTTCTTGGAAACCATTAAATAAACAAGAAGACTCTGACATTTCTTGATCTTTGAAAGATCCTCCTTGATTGATAAAATAGAACGAGTCCAAAGACGGGTAACAAGAATGGTGAAAGGTTTGGGGAAACGACCTCAGGAACTTAATATGTACAGTCTGGAGGAAAGAAAGGAAAGGGGATACACGATTGAAACCTTTAAGTACATCGAGGTGGTGAATAAGGTTCAGAAGGGCATTTTTTTCAATATGAAACCAAAACAGAACACAGGGACATGACCTCAAACTAACTGGAGGAAAGTTCAAAACTAATCTTAGAAAGTATTATTTTACTGAAAGGGCAGTTGATCCTTGAAATAAGCTTAGAAAAACGTTAATGAAAAAACAAAGATAAATAAATAAAACAAACAAACAAACAAAAAATAATGGACAGACTTGATGGACTACTCTGTCTTTTTCTGCCATCACTTTTCTATATTTCTATGATTTGTCTATTTAATAGGAGATCTGATGGGCACAGCCCTGGAAAACCTGGACCGGCTCCTGGCCATGCCAAATGGGTGTGGAGAGCAGAACATGGTCCGCTTTGTACCCAACATCTTCATTCTGCAGTATCTGGAGAAGACTCATCAGCTGACCGATGAGATCAAGAGCAAAGCCATCAAATTTCTCATTAGTGGTGAGCTACTCATTACGAATGATAAAATATCTATCCAAAATTGTTATTTTAACCTTTGCATTGAGATTAACAATAATGTTTAGACTATCTGCTGACACCCGCTAGTCCTAATGACTGCCCTTTTTTCCAGAATTATATCTCCATGAATTAGAATATAAGCTGATACCTATAATGTATAAACTCGGTACTGTATTAAGACCAAACAGGGTCACAGTAATAGGCCCCTCCATATATTTACCTTGTTCACATATTACAATATAAGAAAAATATATCAAATCTTTTCACCTCAAGTGATATTAAAGACAATAATTTTTTTAAAAATAATAAACATGTCACACTCATCTGCTCTGCGCAGTGATTTTGCACCGAGCAGCCCTGATCCGCCTCTTCTCAGATCCCCTGCTGGTGCTCCTGGCCCCTTCCTCCTGCCGAGTTCCCCCAGAGCAAGCAGCTTGCTGAGGGGGCACCCAAGCAGGCTCACTCTTGGGCCGCTGCACTGCATGTCCATCCCCCCTCTCTCCTCAATGGTTCACTGGTTGTGATTCATAGGAATGGCTCCCGTTGCTGTCTCAACCAATGGGGTGGGATAGCCCCTGGAGAGTCGAGGCTCTCGTGCACATCCCTGCATTGTGATGGGGCTCAGGTAAGTATTAAGGGGACTGCTGCACAGAGAAGGTTTTTACCTTCATGCATAGAATTCATGAAAGTAAAAAACATTGAGCCTTTAGAACCACTTCAAATATTAAGAATCCAATCCCACAATGATGACATTTGAAGGGTCCAGTAGGTTTAAAGAGCATGCAGAAAGGACACACAACGCTTACAGCAAAATATCCCTCCTGAGACCACGTCTCTAGTGCGTTTCATTCAATCCTGGGCTTGATCATAGAGATTGAGGCAATCAGAGGGGGAGCTATTAAAATATGTTTAATACATCTGACTGGCCAAATCAATTAATCTTTTTTTAACCCTTAAAACCATAAACACATTTAATGAGGAATACATGATTCATTAGTAGTAAGCTGTGATCTTTAGATCTTTATATCTCTACATAGGCATATATGCCTCTTTAATGGGCACACATGCCTCAGGAGCTTTTCATGGGGTGTCTGGGAGTTGTGGAATATGCACAGATCATCATCAATATTACTACTTGATTCTCTGATGACCTGTAAGTTATGCCTCCAGTATCCTCCCTCAGATACCCAAATAGATTATAAACTCTTTCACCTTCTGTATCCTCTTTTACACCTTAAACGACTGACATAGAACCCCAAACTATAACTTACCAGGCAACCAAGCCAGGAGTCTGACAGCTTGGACTGAGAGCTGAGCACTTCCAGGTTCAGTGTAAAGTGACGGGATAGGAGAGCTGCAATTTTCCATTCTCCATGCTGAACTTGCTGGCAGCACAATGGGGCTCACAGAGGCACTTGCTTTGAAGGTTTGCTAAAGTTTAGCTGTGCAAAAACTGAACAGGTGAATGAAAAAATGAACAGGTGCTCATCTACACAAAATTTTACTATGTTTGGGTGCAATCACCTACGTCATCTTCTCCAGTGTATATTTAAGGTACCAACTTTACAGTACTAGCCAGCTGACTTTACTTACCAGCACACGTCTTTGTGTGTTGCTTGTAACTTATATTGGTAAGACTGATTGCCCAATTACCCTCTTGTATACACATGTACTTGATGCCTATTTCTTCATATGTCTTATCTTAAAATCAATAAACTTCTTTGACAAGAAAATAGGTGTAATCTGTTGCCAGTGGGCATATGAGATTAAACCACAGTGGTTTGATCATTGGCATCTTGGTAAATCATAACCCAGGTTTGATAATGAAGACCAACTTGTTTTCTATATTCTTTTAATCCAAGAGATGTATAACCCCTCAGCTTAATTAAACCTAGGCGATGGGGGGAGGGTCCAGAGGTAGATATAGTCAGCGTGGAACATATTAGAGAGGGTAGTATTGGGGGCATTAGTGGTAGGTTGACTAAAGCACATAAACCCAAAGTAAGTATAGTAACAAGTCCTAGTTGCAATCTCGGAACACCCAATAAGGGGATAGTATGTGACCGGTCTAAACTACGTGGCATGTTCACCAATGCCAGGACAAGATGGGCGAACTAGAGATACTGTTGTATGAGGAGGATCTGGATTTTGTAGGAATTTCAGAGACCTATTTCAACAGCTCTCATGATTGGCTAGCAACCATTCATCCTTTATTGCAGGGATAGAGAGGGTAAAAAGGGGGGAGGGGTATGCCTATATATCAAGAATAATGTGCAAGTGAATGTGAGAGATGACATCACTAAAGCAGCTAGGGAGGAGGTGGAATCCTTATAGGTAGAGCTCCAAAGGGATGAAGCTAAGGGGAAAATAATACTGGGAGTATGCTATAGCCCCCTAACTTGGGGGAGGAGGGGGAGATGGATCTCCTATCACAATTTGGTTTAGCAGCAAGGATGGGAAGTGTTATCATAATGGGGGGATTCTTATTATCCAGACATAGACTGGGCGGAGGACACCACGCATTCGTCTAAGGCTCGCCAGTTCCTAAATGTCTTGCGAGACAATTTCATGCGTTACTGGATCTACTGATTACCAATAATATAGACCTGATTGCGGATGTGGAAATACGGGGCAATTTAGGAAACAGCGATCACAGGTCAATTGGCTTCAGTATAAATCACACAAATATGAAACATAAGGGGAATACAAAGACACTGAATTTCAAAAGAGCCAACTTCCCTAAACTACGAACCTTGCTAAAAGATATAAATTGGGATAAAATTTTAGGAACAAAGAACACGGAGGAGAGATGGGTTTGCTTTACGAGCATATTAAATTAGGGCATTAGCCAATGCATCCTATTGGGAAATACATTTAAAAGAGCAAACAATGGATGTCTTAACTCCAATGTAAAAATGCATATAAAAGCAAAGGAGAAGGCCTTCAAAAAATACAAGGTTGATGGATCATTATCAGCATTCAGACTTTATAAAGAATGCAATAAGAAATGTAAGGGTGCAAGTAGGGCGGCTAACATAGAACTTGAAAGACACTTAGAGGAGGAGAGCAAAAAAAATCCTAAGAAATTCTTTAAGTATGTAAACAGTAAAAAATGGAGCACAGACCATATTGGCCCCATAAAGAATGAGGAAGGACATCTGGTTACAAAGGATGGGAAGATGGCGAAGGTATTGATGTATTCTTCTTCTTAGTCTTCACGAGGGAAATGGGGGGTAGAGTGACCAAAACAGCAGTGTTTATCCTCATGACACATCATAGGAAGCACCTCCATGGTTAACAGGGGACAGGATTAAAATTAGACTTGGGAAACTTAATATTAATAAATCACGGGGACCGGATGGCTTGCACTTGAGGGTGCTTAGGGAAATCAGTCAAGTAATTGCCAGACCATCCTAATTTTTACTGACAATCTACTGACTGGAATGGTACCAGCTGATTGGAGAAAATCCAATGTAGCACCAATATTTAAAAAGGGCCCAAAATACATCCCTGGGAATTACAGACAAGTTAGCCTAACATCAATAGTATGCAAGCTCTTGGAGGGGATGATAAGGGACTATATACAAGATTTTATTAATGAGAACGGTATCATTATCAGTAATCAGCATGGATTCATGAAGAATCATTCTTGCCAAACCAATCTTTTAACCTTCTATGAGGAGGTGAGTTGCCATCTAGATAAAGGAAGACCCGTAGGTGTGGTGTATCTGGATTTTGCAAAAGCATTTGATACAGTTCCCCATAAATGTTTACTGTACAAATTAAGGTCCGTTGGCATGGACCATAGGGTGAGTACATGGATTGAAAACTGGCTACAAGGGCGAGTTCAGAGAGTGGTGATAAATAGGGAGTAAAAATGATGGTATAGTGCAGCGCTGAATATAGTGATGCAAGTACACTCCTACTACCCAGGCCTAAGTTGATCGCAAAGAATTACTTGTGTGCATAAAATGTAAATTAATACATTCAATATAAAACCAATATGTAGAGAATATTAATACATTTACATAAACAGTGCAAGTGCATAGCGGTATAAGGTCCATAAAGTGATTCCAATGAATAAAGTGATTAGTGCAAAGTAAATCCTTGTGAACAGGTTGTCTGTAGATAATCCACCACCAATGAAGAGAGAGGCTTACCAGACGGGTTGAACCCAACTAGGCATACGCCTAATGAGTCAACAGAGCTTTTGGTGTAACACATCCAGGGGAAATGTCAGCATACACGGCTTCCAATGTAGAACGATCAAGCGGAGGTCCATCACAATGTTTTAGCATCGATGGGTATCCACCCAAGGTATAGTGACCAAGGATCAAAAACGGTTCCTCTGGGCAGAAGAATCTCCAGATTCACTACACCAGGATAAGGGTTAATAATCAGTATGCCGTGTTTTATCAATCTGGCTAGTTATCCAACCAACTCCTTAATGGTCTACAGGGAGGAGTAAGTGGTGAAGTGACTTATTGGGACCTTAGATCTCTTCCACAGACCAAACAGTGAACAGTCAATAGACCAGTGTGAAGATTAACATCAGTTACCATGCGATTGCACAGCGCAGATATAATCAACATTCAATGGAGCCAGTATCAGCAGAAATGTCTAGCAATGTTACCCTAGATCAAGCCACAACAACCGATAAATGGGGAGTGCTCGGAATGGTCAGGGGTGGGTAGTGGGGTCCCCCAGGGTTCTGTACTGGGACCAATCCTATTTAATTTGTTCATAAATGACCTGGAGGATGGGGTAAACAGTACAATCTCTGTATTTGCGGACGATTCTAAGCTAAGCAGGGCAATAACTTCTCTGCAGGATGTGGAAACCTTGCAAAAAGATCTGAACAAATTAATGGGGTGGGCAACATGGCAAATGAGGTTTAATGTAGAAAAATGTAAAATAATGCATTTGGGTGGTAAAAATATGAATGCAATCTATACACTGGGGTGGGGGAACCTCTGGGGGAATCTAGGATGGAAAAGGACCTGGGGGTCCTTGGAGATGATAGGCTCAGCAATGGCATGCAATGCCAAGCCGCTGCTAACAAAGCAAACAGAATATTGGCATGCATTAAAAAAAAGGGATTAACTCCAGAGCTAAAACGATAATTCTCCCACTCTACAAGACTCTGGTCCAGCCGCATCTAGAGTATGCTGTCCAGGAAGGATGTACTGGAAATAGAGCGAGTACAGAGAAGGGCAACAAAGCTAATAAAGGGTCTGGAGGATATTAGTTATGAGGAAAGGTTGCGAGCACTGAACTTATTCTCTCTGGAGAAGAGACGCTTGAGAGGGGATATGATTTCAATTTTCAAATACCATACTGGTGACCCCACAATAGGGATAAAACTTTTTTGCGGAAGGAAGTTTAACAAGACATGTGGTCACTCATTAAAATTAGAAGAAAAGAGGTCTACCCTTAAACTGCGTAGAGGGTTCTTTACTGTAAGAGCAGAAAGGAAGTGGAATTTTCTTTCACAGGCGGTGGCCTCAGTGGGGGAGCATTGATAGTTTCAAAAAACGATTAGATAAGCACCTGAACGACGACAACATGCAGGGATATACAATGTAATACTGACATATAATCACACACATAGGTTGGACTTGATGGACTTGTGTCTTTTTTCAACCTCGCCTACTATGTAACTAAAAGGTTGAATCAAAGTGTTCATTGGGGTCTGCAACATTTCCAGGTTTGGCAGTTTGGATTAAGTCCTCTAAACTCAAGTCCATTCTTACCTACAGTTTCAGCCCTGAGGAAGGGGGAGGCATTTCCCTCTAAACACATTGGCTTTATTTGATACCTTTGTTTAATAAACACTTTGGTTTGACATTTTTGTTTCATGAATGTTTGTACTGAGAAGTAGCAGCCAAGACCAGAACAAAGTCTATCTGTACGGCACATTCACTTCACATCGGCACCAGAGAAGGAGGATGTAATTCTATGACAGATCCAGGAATATCAATACCTCACTCATACTAGGCCACCGCCTACACATTAGTTGTTTCAACCGGCAGGAAGAACCCGACCAATGGATTTGGGCTCTACAGACATTCTTATTCAAGCCCCCTTTATGAATGGGGAATGAGGACCATTGTTTGTGTCAGAGTATTAATAAAATGTGGTTATTATAAAAAGGTCCCCAGCACTCTTTAAAGCTAGCCAACAAGTCAGTTGGCTATAAAATGGACTATTGAGGCTCGCAACAATAAAAAAATATGATTCCTTTTGTGTGCTGTTTGCTTTGATTTGTTGTCTTTTATCATAATAGCTAATAAACTAAAATAGTGAATAGCTGTACTGAATGTAATTACTTTATTTTATATAGGATATCAGAGAGAGCTGACATTCAAACATAATGACGGGTCATATAGTGCATTTGGATCGAGTGATCCAGAGGGTAACACATGGTGAGTTATTATCTTTATTGTGCATTATTTATAATATGTGCTATTATGGATCAAATAATGAAGGATTTCTGAATGCAAACTCCAAACAAGCAATGTCAAAAATATGACAAAGTCAAAAAAAGCTTTACTCAAACAAATGTGCAATGTAAGTGGTGGAAGAAAACTATTTGCAATAGCTAGAAGTATGGAAGTACATGAACTTCAAAGCCATGAAGGCCTTTTTTTTGGCATTAAAGCAGGGTATACATGGACTGAAAATGACTTTCGGTCCTTGTGTACTGCTGTCTGGTCAACAGAAGTCAGTCTAAAGCCTCAAACACACGACCGGACTTCCATCAGACTTTTCTGTGGATTTTGGTCTGAAGGGCGTTGGCCTTCAACTTGTTCTGCATACACACGGCATAACATTTTCAGCCAACTTTCACCAAATCCCGTGTTTTTTCAGCTCTTTAGCGCCACCCTTTGGGAAAATTCTGCTATTGTTGTCTGATCTTTAGCATTGGTTCTGAGCATGCGTGTTTGTACTTTGGACTTTAGTCCTATGGACTTGTGTACACATGATCGGATTATCCTCCATCGGACATTTGTTGCTGGAAAGTTTGAGAGCATGCACAGCGAACATTTGTCCGATGGAGCATACACACGGTCGGATTTTCCCATAAAACAGGTTCTTCGGACCGCTGTTGTCAAAAAGTCTGATTGTGTGTATGGGCCTTAATGGCCAGCTTCTGTCAAATGGTCATGCTGGAAAACAGCATTCAATCAGCTCTTGCAGCCAATGGCTGCCAGCGATGATCTGTGTATTCAGGTGGGAGGATCTCCCCTATCAGAATACAAATAGAACAGCAAAGGAGATCCCTACATCACACATTGTTTGTGTTGATGGGGGGATCTGTACATTTTTTTATTCGGTTGAACGAAAAAAAAAACTGAACATGTATACCCTACTTAAAGAGGAACTGCGGTCTGCTCACATAATTTGTAATAAAAACATCTTTGCCATTCTGAAGCTTCCCTCCAACCACTTTGCATATTATTTTATATAGACTGTGATTCTGTAGTTGCCAAATATTCTGCAGAAATCTCCCTCCACTGAGTCTGGCTGCATCCATTTTAAATGTGGGAAGCTAAAGCTTCTGCCTGTTAATTTCCTGGATTTACACAGAGGCACACCTCCAGCTCTGCAGGTCTCATTGGCCCTCTTATGACTCACCCCCCTCCCTTCTTGGCAAACTCTCAGAAGAGTGAGAGAGAGAGCAGTTCATGATATCATAAGCCTAGGATAATGACCAGACAAGAAACAGGAAGTGGGCTGTATAAGGTATTTACTGGCAGAAAAAAAAAGGTTTTACTACCCAAAGTTAAAACAACAACAAGGGCAGAAGATTTAATAGTTGGAAAGTTGGAAAAATAAATGAAGGTCCACTTTAAGTCTTATCTGGAAGGGGATTCTAAAGGTTTCCAATTTAAAATGTCTAAATCTTTGATACTTAGAGGAAGGTGTGGCTTGTTATTGAGCTAGATGTACACATAATCAATTCAATTCTTTGATTTATCATGTTAATGTAATTTTAAAAGTAATTTTCAATATTTTTTTAAATCAGTAGCTTTCATTAAAATAATACCTGACGATCCTGCCCTGAGAAATGCCAGGCAGCCATCCTTTTGCTGGAGTGCGTGCATGTAGACAAGAAGTGGCTGCTAAAGAGTTGCAGGAAATCAGCAGCACGGATTATAGAATAAATATAAAAGCCCTCAGACCTTGAACAATCTATTGATGCAATGTGGTTGATTAACTAATATTGGAGGGTGCAAAATCTGGTGCAGCTCTGCATAGAAACCAATCAGCTTCCAGGTTTTTTTTTTTTTTGTTAAAGCCTAAGGGCTCTTTCACACGGGGCGGATCAGTGCAGATCCGCCCCGTGGATATCCGCTTGCTCAGCGGGGATCGCCGGAGCGATCTCCGCTGAGCAGGAAGATGACAGGTCCGTCTCTGCACACAGCGCAGGGACGGACCTTTCAGAGCGCCGCTCTCCCCTATGGGAGATCGGGTGACGATGGACCGTAGAGTCCGTCGTCATCCGATCCGCTCTGCAGATGGAAGAAAAAATAGGGTTTTCCTCCGTCTGCAGAAACGGAGCATAGCGGACACGGACGAGATCGGGTGTCAGCGGATGCTCATCCACTGACACCCGCTATCCCATAGGGATACATGTATGTCCGTTTTTCTTCCTACAACGGAAGGATGAAAAACGGACAAACAGTGTGAAAGAGCCCTAATTGAGCCAGCTGAAGTTCGAAGCTGATTGGCTACCATGCACAGCTGAACTAAAATTTGTACTCTCCCACTTCAATAAATCAACCCCAATGTAAAGCTGTGCTGGATTGTAATTATATATTCATCTGTTTTATCAGCAGAACTGATTACCAAATACTGTATGCATTAAAATTGTATTGTATCACAAGACATGCTTTATCCCAAATCCCTATAGAGCCACAGTTTATAACAACAGCCACAATTCAGAACATTATCTCTATTTCATTATTTATTATTCAACTTTATTGCAGGCTGACAGCTTTCGTAGTGAAATCTTTCAGCAATGCTCGCCCATACATCTTCATTGATGAAGGACACTTGAAAGAATCGTTCAACTGGCTACGAGAGCACCGCAAGGAAAGTGGGTGCTTCAGAAATGTGGGAAAACTCTTTCATAGTGACTTGAAGGTACAGTAAGGTTCTAAGTTTGTTAGAAATACATAGACATGTGCACAACAAAAAAAATTGTTTATTTTCGTTTCGTTTTTTTCGTTTCCGTTGATTCGTAACGATTCGTAAATTTTTACGTCGTCGGTGTTCTTATTCGTAGCGATTCGTAAATTCGTAAGTCGCCGGTGTTTGTATTCGTAACGATTCGTATTTTCGTTAGAGTTATTTTTTCGTTGATTTGTTTTTCCGTTAGTTTAATTTTCGTTTATTAGTTTATTCGAAATTCAGACGCATTCGTATTTATTAGTACATTCGTAACATTCGTAACATTCGTAACCGGAGCATAATTCATAATTTTATGTAATGTGTATGCTATTATTACATTTTAAGAGACACGGAAAATTACGAATCGAAAAAAAAGTTCAGAATGTACGAATTTTTTCGTTCAATCCATTCGAATCACGTTAAGCAGCGCCATTGTAAGAGACACGGAAAATTACGAATCGAAAAAAAAAAAAAAAAAAAAGTTACGAATGTACGAATTTTTTCGTTCAATCCATTCGAAGCACGTTAAGCAGCGCCATTGTAAGAGACACGGAAAATTACGAATCAAAAAAAAAAAAAAAAAATTACGAATGTCCGAATTTTTTCGTTCAATCCATTCGAAGCACGTTAAGCAGCGCCATTGTAAGAGACACGGAAAATTACGGATCGAAAAAAAAAAAAAGTTACGAATGGACGAATTTTTTCGTTCAATCCATTCGAAGCACATTAAGCAGCGCCATTGTAAGAGACACGGAAAATTACGAATCAAAAAAAAAAAAAAAGTTACGAATGGACGAATTTTTTCCTTCAATCCATTCGAGGCACGTTAAGCAGCGCCATTGTAAGGGACAAGGAAAATTACCAATTCAACAACAAAAAAAAGTTACAAATGTACAAATTTTTTCGTTCATTTTGATTTTCGTTGTTACTGTTTTCGTTTTTCGGATTTTCTTCTTTCGTAGATTCGTTGTTTCTAATTTGTTTTTTTCGGATATTCGTTGTTTTCGGATTCGTTCGATTCGAACGATTCGTTATTCGTAAAAAATTTTACTGAATCGTTCGTTCATTCGTACGATAACGAATGAACGAAAAAAAAAAAAAGAAAAAAAACGAAACGAATTGCACATGTCTAGAAATACATGGAAGTAAATGTCGTATGTGATAGAATCCCATCAGTTGTTTACTTTCCTCACTGATTGCCCACTCAGGCCCCATGGGCTATATTGAGTAAACATGTGCATTCGTTTTTTCGTTCGAATGCATTTCCGTCCAAATTTCGAGTATTTTCATTATCATTTTAACAAACGATAACGAATGTGCAGAATCCGAAAACCGAAAGATCTGACATAAACAAATGCTTTACTTTCGTTTTCATTGTAACAGTTAGATATAGATAGGAGATTCGAAATGACGCTGACAATAGTGATCTGTGTCCATCGAACCTGTGGTCGAATGTGCCTAACCTTAGCTCTATTAGTCCAAGATTATTCGACACAGAGAGAAAAGATTTGACATGAAGATTCGACGAAGCAGTCGCCGCAAGCGGATATTTATGGCCAAATGCTCTGCCCATAAGCTATAGAAGAATTCTAATGTTGGTTGACTAGTAATAATAATTAATAAATATAATTATTACTAGTGCCATACAACATTAGAATCCTACTATAGCTTGTAGGCGGAACATTCGACCTGAAATGTACGATTGTGGCGTCGTACAGTTTAGCTGCTCCGTGGAACATTCGACAGACACCATAAGCCTTCAATGACAGATTCAACGTTAATTATTTCGGATTTTCAGACAAATGCATTTTTTAACGAAACAAAATAAATAAAAACAAATTTTGGGAGTAACTAAATAAATTTATTTTTCGGACGAAAACGACATTCCTAAACAAAATATTTCAGTGTGCACATGTCTAATATTGAGAGAAGACTGGTGGCCTCTCCCTTGCTTTCTCATACCTGGAAGTACCCAGATTTTTACAGATTGTTGAAGCAGATCCGCCTGCTAGGCAGTAGCGGCCCTGCCATAGGGGCGCACGGGCGCTGCCCCCCATCCATGCATCCGGCCCCCTAACCTACATGTGGGGCGGCAGGCGCATTGGATTCCAATGGGTTTTTTTTTGTTTTGCTTTTTGAAGCACATGATTAGAGCATGAGGCTCTAATTGGCTTAAAAAAAAGGGTGGGCTCAGGGGGCAAAGTACTGCGCCCTGAGCCCACCCACTTGTGTGACAATAGCAAATTAATATTCGCTATTGTCTTTGTAATGAAACATCCCACACTCCACTTGAGTGCTTTCGTCATACACTGCTTCCTTCAAGTCTGAATATAGGTATCGGATATTCCAACCGCTGACAACCACAAACAAGACAATACTCGTTTGGTTGCTTACCATGAACTGTTTATTGAAAACACAGGTACACAGATAATACAGCCCCCCCCCCCTTTGCATTCCGGGCAGGGTAGACTGTCCAATCAGCAGGGAGAGCTGTTGTAGGAATCCCCCTCCCTCCCTCCTCACAGCAAACACACTTACACATCCCATAATATCCAAGGCAGACAGACACAATAGAACAGTGGATTACAGCCACACCCCAAATGACCCACAACAAAATGAGACAATATACTATATATATATATATATATATATATATATATATATATATATATAAACATGCCAGTGTGGTTGTACAGTGAGTCTGATTAGTACAGAACAGACTGGGGTTCTCTGTCACCATGTGCCCCTATTAGAGACACAGGGGGACTTTGACATTGGAGGTGCATGGGGAGCTGAAACAATGGTTTCCCAACCTCCCCAAGGGATTCTGGGTTCCACGATTCTCCTCCCGGCCAATCAGGTAGCAGTTCCTGAGACCTGATTGGCCAGGAGGCTTAGGTCTCCCGGCCAATCTGGGTCTCAGTCAGGAGTCATGACCCACTTCCTGTTTGGCCTGGAGGATTAGCAATAGCCCCGGAGCAAGAAGCTGCAGCCCGGATCCATGTCTGCCTTATCTGCCTCCTTCCTAAGGTAAGGTGGCCTCCGATTGCTGCTGCATTCCTGTCCATCTCCCATGTGGGGGGGCCCTGTATTCCCGTCCATCTCACACGTGGGGGGGTCCACCGCATTCCCATCCATTTACCATGCGCATGGGGGGAAATCGCTGCATTCCTATCTATCTTCTGCCATCAAAATATTGAGCACCAGCCTCCGCTGCAGCTAGGGAAGCTGTAGTTACCTGGAAAAAGCCTGAGGGCAGATTTGTTTTGCTCTTATTTCTGGTTGGGTGGTGTATATTTAAAGGGTCTATTTTAGGATCAGGAACATTTTACTTATTTAAGCAGTCTGGTGGGCTTCTTTTGGCTGCTTTCACACTGAAAGGTTTACACACTCATTTTAGCAGTGCTTTAGAGCTGTTTTAGCGCTGTTTCAGCCGCTAATGGGGTGCTTTTAACCCCCAAAAAGGGTTAAAAACTATCATTTTGTGGTGCTTTTTAAGCGATTTGAAAGGGCTGCCCATTCATTCCAATGTGCAGGACATTTTGGGAGCGCTAAATACAGCGCTCCCAACCCACCCCAAAGATTATTGGCGGCACAGTGGTGTAGTGGTTAGCACTCTCACCTAGCAGTAAGAAGGGTTGCTGGTTCGAATTCCAACCACGACACTACCTGCCTGGAGTTTGCATGTTCTCCCTGTGCCTGCATGGGTTTCCTCCGGGTACTCCGGTTTCCTCCTACAATCCAAAGACATGCAGGTAGGTTAATTGGCTTCTGTCCAAAAAAAAATTGGCCCTAGTATATGAATGGGGACCTTGGATTGTGGGCTACTTGAGGGTAGGGACCGATGTGAGTGTGCAATATGTACAGGGATAGGGACAATTGTAGACACTCACTCAGGTTGGACTGATGTCTTTATTCAACCTTACTAACTATGAAACTATGCTGCTTGCAGGATTTTTCAGGAAAGTTTTTCAGAATGCTCCCACAACTCTTGTTGTAGCCTTCTTCAAAATAATACAACAGAGAGTATTAGACTCCCTTGTAATGGCCATAACTGGTATACAGGTATTGGAACTAAAGCCTGCGTTCACATCAACCAGTTTTCCCAGAAACATAAGAAACTGTAATGTGGTTTAGCTTTCTAGCATGAACCAAAAACTGAAATGGTTTAAAAACTCACTGATCAATCACTCCACTGACCAGTGATTTACATCTCCAGCCTGCTTTCCTTAGGGCTCATGTACTCAAAGACTAGGTTGACCACCAGCTGCGGGAAAATGCAAAACCCAGGAAAATTGCACCAACATTTTACCGCGACTTTGACATGTTTTGTGGCCGGCGGTCAAAACGTTCCTATCCTCAACACAAATCTTCCACGTTCAGGAGAGGGAGGTTGAGGGAGGTTGAATCTCCACTTACCACAGCAGCTTATAAACTCTTGTAAAGGCCTACAATATGCAAGCATGGACACATAGACTTTTATGGAGTTGAGTTTAGTAGCTTTGGCACCAAAAATTTCAAAATCTCCTAAACTTAAGTAGTGTACATGAGCTCGTAATGAATTTTCAGATTTGTTTTATATTTTGAATATTAATGTTGTAATCTCTATGTTCCAGGGAGGAGTGGAAGATGACATTTCTCTATCAGCCTTTGTAACAATCGCATTGATAGAGTCTGGTGTATCTGTAGAGGTAAGAGATTGCATCATGGGAATATAATGGTTGATATCATATTTAAACAGAGAGGACAAAGGGGCTCGTCTTATAGTCATATCTATCAAAATATGCTTGAAGCCCTAAGGTGCATCCACACTGCCCCACTGCGGGTTTGGCTTCAACACAGGTGCGGCGCAGTGTTACCCATGCTTTCCCATAGACTTCTATCATATCCTGCCTTTTTGGTGCATTTTCTGAAAGCATACCAAAGATGCAGAATGCAGGTCTTTTGGTTCGCTTTGAGAAAATACTCCAAAATGCAGGACTATTATGCTGGAAGCTGGAGGTAACATGCTTAAAAACCATGGTTACACTGCACTGCACCCACTCTGCAGCTAAACCACATTGGGGGAGTGTGAAAGCACCCTTATAGTACCCTTATATTTATAGAAGCAAAATAAGAGAACACACTACCAAAGAACAATATTTACAATTTTGGAAGAGAGGGGGAATGCAAGACTCACATGACCATGTATTAGAGATGCATCGGAATTTCAGCAGCCAAAACATGTTTTTGGCATTTTGCCGAAAAAGAGAAAGGTGCAAATATTGGCATCGAAAACGCATTCAATTTTGCTGTGATTTTACCATGATTTTACTGTGCCTATGGTGTGTTTTCATAGATCACGTGACTCAAAAAACACATTAAAAAAACGTAACATGCGTTTTTGCTGCAGTGCATTTTAACGGGGAGGTGCGTTTTTTTTAACTGATCAAAAATGCAGCAAACAAAATTTTTAACACCACAACTGAAGCGCAACGGACCTATGTGAAGACATACATAGAATTTAAAGGGATGCATTTTTCTTGAGCTTTTCTTGGACAATAACGGCCGACAATAACATCATTTTCATTTAAATTCATGATATTAATTAAAAAGTCAAATATAATGCAATTGTATATAAAAAATATATAGTTTATAAAAAAACTATAATTTTCGGCTTCGATTTCACTTTTTCTGCATCCTGCATTTTAGGTTTTGGCATCAAAATTTATATTCAGTGCACTTCTACAATGTATCTTACCTAACATGAACCATCTCCTTTTTTCCAGTGTTAGCTGTTCAGATATGACAGTCCACAGTCACAGCCACAGTCCAGTAGCACTTTCAGTTTGATTCTCATATTAAAAAATAAATGACAGGATTTAGGGACATTTGACTGATACCTAAACTATTATAAACACAACAAGCCGGGGCCTTGTTAATGTATTAAAAATGGAAAGAGTGTGTAGCAATCTGATGTTTAGGCAGGGTTGCTCCAAAATTTACCTGCCAGGTATAGTTGCCTTGGCCAATTGTTAGGGACCAATTGATTTCATCCTAAGTCTGGAATTACTGCACTTCTCTCTTCTGTTGCCGGGTGGCCGGGTACCTCCTGGTGACATTAAATAAGACAAGGGTGATACAAGGACAGATTCAGAGTATATGAGGCGTCTCAGCCAATGGGCATGGGTTTTCTTGGACCCCTTAGCCTGCTGGGAGAACCTATATATTTTTTGGTGAAGGCAGGTGATCGGAGTTCTGTGCCACCTGGACGGCTGTCTGGGTGGACATGTGTTGAGCTGCCTGGGCTTCTAGGACCGGAGTTTGGACCTATCCTGGGTACATCTGGCTGCTAGGCTGTCTAAGGGCCTATCCAGAAGCAAGAGAGCAGCGTAGGGTCGGGACTGCGGAAGTAACGGTTCTGCCGGCCGGATAACCTGTCATGGTCGGATGTAGAGGGGAATCTGTCGCCACTAAGGGACCATCCACCTTATTACCAAGGACCACACTGAGTAGCTGAAGCACGTACCGGAGCAGTATTCTCACCAACCGGGGACGGCGAAAAAATCAGGAGCCAAGCCAGGGACCCAGCCAGTGGGGTGACGCTTGAGGAGTATCTGGAGTGCCAAGCCAGGGACCCAGAAGGGAAGCAGGGTGGCGCTTGAGGAAGATACTGAGTAAAATGATTGGAAGAGCTCATGGGATTCAGTGGCAGTGAATCAGCAAGTCTAGTGATAGAGACTGGGAGCTCAGTGGGCTGAGAATCTACAAGAAGTGATTGTACAGGAAGTAAAGAAATTTGGTACAACTTGTGTTAGGAACTGTTATAAGACTGTTGCCATAGGAGACAGCGATCCTATACATGCAGATGTGGTGTCTTGCTGGATGCCTTTCCCTGCATGGCTGTCTACCAGTAGAAGTCTCAGAGTCTGACAATTAACATTGCAACTACTAAAGGGTGTCCTGGCCCTAACCCTTTCTCCCACAGTTCTGTTCAAGAGAAAATAAATCTCTTTGTATTCAAGAAGTGAATCTATCTTGAACTACACCCACCATGCCTAGTAACCCACTCTATATAGAAGGATGTCAGCTGTCCCTGGAGGTTCTCATTAGACTAAAGGAGTCCTGGGACCTCGCTACAAGTGGTTGATCACAGTGACCATTACATCTAATAATTTTCTCAGTTTCCAGGTATAATTCTAAATGATAGCCCTTGACAATACTTGAGGTTGAACCACTTTTAAGACTTCAATTTTTAGGACTATGGAGATGATTGTTTAACTTTTGATTAAGTCGTGAAATTTCAAATATTTTTGTACACATGAACATGAGTTTAGCTTAGATTAGCTATCTGTCCAGCCATGCAGCATCTTCATAGCTTGGTATACATTTGGATGATTAGATTATTCTTAAAAAATATGTCAGGAAATGAACTAAACCAAGCTGGTTATTCAAATAAAAAAATAACATAATAAAATTGTATTTTGATGCAGGACCCTCTGATCAGGGACGCAGTGTCCTGTCTCCAGAAGGAAGCTGTGAATGTGACCAATGTATACACCCTGGCTCTTCTTGCCTACACCTTTACCTTGTGCAGAGAAATGGAGTTCAGGAAAATAGTATTCGACAAACTGGATGAAAAGGCTGTGAAAGGAGGTAAGTACTGATGGAGTATTTCTACCATGGAACTTCCGCCTGCTTTTTTAGACATGTGCGATTACTTTTGTACGAATCAAAAATTCGTAGAAATTTCCGTAAATTCGTACATTCGGGAGGATCCAAAATACGAATTGCTATGCTTCCGAATTTTGTACGAAATACGAAATTTCGTTTACGAATTTCGGATCCAAATTCCGTTACAACGGAAACGTGACTGGTGTTTTGTTGGCCAATCAGAGATTTTCTTCTGCTGCTTCATGAGGGTTGGGAAAATGACCTTTTTTAATATGGGAGTGGGAGACTGGTACTGGTAGTCGATGGGAGATTCTGAATCGGACAAAATAAGAATGTTCGTTAATTGCGATTATTCATTATGATGAAGTTAAAAAACCCAGGAAGTCAGCACAGCACAGGGATGGTGGGAGCTCCACATAATGATAAATTCATCATAACGAACATTCGTAATTGTTACGAAAATTTAATGAACCTAACGAAAATTCGTATTTCGTACGGATCCAAATTGAATTTCGGACACGAATTACGAAATACAAATTAATTCTAATACAGAACGGAACGAAACAGAACTAATTTATTGATGGCGCACATTCTCCTGTACTTGATGTAAATAAATAAATACATTAGGAGAAGCACAAAAGGAATGTTCATAGTAACCAGTAATTGATAAATGTGATCTCCGGGAATATATTAACCACTTCAGCCCGGACCAATTGGCAGCCAAAGGACCAGGCCCCTTTTTGCGATTCGGCACTGCGTCGCTTTAACTGACAATTGCTCGGTCGTGCGACGTGGCTCCCAAACAAAATTGGCGTCCTTTTTTTCCCACAAATAGAGCTTTCTTTTAGTGGTATTTGATCGCCCCTGCGGTTTTTATTTTTTGCGCTATAAACAAAAATAGAGCTTTTTTGCTATAATAAATATCCCCCAAAAAATATATAAAAAAACATATTTTTTCCTCAGTTTAGGCCGATACGTATTCTTCTACATATGTTTGGTAAAAAAAATCTCAATTAGCGATTATTGATTGGTTTGCGCAAAAGTTATATCGTTTACAAAATAGGGGATAGTTTTATAGCATTTGTATTAATATTTTTTTTTTTTACTAGTAATGGCAGCGATCAGCGATTTTTATTGTGACTGCGACATTATGGCGGACACATCGGACATTTTTGGGACCTATTTAAATGCATTGATTCCTGTATAAATTACAGTTGTAGTGAAAGAGTTAACCACTAGGGGGAGGGGAGGGGTTATGGGCTCTGGCGTGTGTGTTTTTTTTACATTAGGGGGCGGGGCTGACGTCTGATGTCATTGATCGGCTTTCCCGATGACCGGGAACAGCCAATCAATGACAGGCAGAGTAGGAAGCGCGGGGAGAGGTTTGTTTACACATACCTCTCCCCATTCGTCAGCTCCGTGACCCGATCGCGGGACACCAGCGGTGATAGGGTCCGCTGGTCCCGCGGCCGGGGTCACGGAGCTCCCGACCGCTCGCGACCCACGGGCAGGCATTTAAAGGATCACGTATATATACGTGATTTTGCCTGCCCGTGCCATTCTACTCACGTATATCTGCGTTAGGCGGTCGGGAAGCGGTTAAAAACAGCAATAAATGAAGGTTTACATTAATGTCAATAAATGCATTTTTAAGTTCAACTAGTGTAAGTATTTGGATTTGACTCAGTATGAGCCTGCAATAATTCCCTGTACAGCAGAGCTTTCACTAGGAGATGGAAGGGCAGCACTAAGAACCAGGTGTGCTGTAGCAGTATAAAGCTGGAATTTCGAGGCAAGCCAGGTGTCTTGCTGGTTTTACTGGATTTTGGGTTTGGTATTAATAAAGCATAAATTTTCATTAATGACGTTTTTTTCTTTTGCTAAGAAATTTGTGCTAATTATATATGTAGCGATGGTGTTGCAGCTAATAACGAAC
Organism: Lithobates sylvaticus; assembly: GCA_028564925.1. Lineage (NCBI taxonomy): Eukaryota > Metazoa > Chordata > Amphibia > Anura > Ranidae > Lithobates > Lithobates sylvaticus. Next base: position 22,927,384 of record CM053036.1, on the reverse strand, counting down.
AATCCACCAATTCACCCCACTGCCAGACTTCATACATCACTTCCAGAGACAATGAACAGTCTTTTGCTAGTTTTGTTTTTCTTGTTTTATTAGGTGGGTACAACTTGGATTGGCGGTTAGGAATATGGGATGCCCATATGATTCATCATTGCCATTGTATCTATAATTTAAGCACAACAGCACAATGTTAGAGCCAGAAGATTAGATGTGCATGGGCATTGACTGTAAAACTCCTGCATCTCCATGCAGACTCTCACTTCTCCTGCACAAACTTGGTCCCTTTGTACTCCCAATGGTTTCCTCCTGCACAAACTTGTAGTTACTGGACTAAAGTATGTCACATCATCTATTGGGTAATAGGGACTCACTCTGAATAAGCCCCTCTAACGGCTCTTGTTGCTCGCCGCTACTAGGCATACAGAACCTCTCCCCGGAGGCCTAGTCGTTTTGAAGGCATGACTTAGACGGTGGACTACTGTTCCCAGCCAGCCCAAATGTGCAAATCCTGTGCCCTCAGGCCACATCAGTTTGACACAGATCCCCACAGTCTCTTCTCTGATCCAGCACTCCCCATCATCCACCGTGTGTATGATGAAGACTCTGCTAATGACCGTGTAAAAGCAGAGATCCCTCACAGACTTCCTGGCACCTCCAGCCCTTCACTGGGATAACGCTCACTGACCTTCCACTGCTCTGAGTCCTTGATGAGGAACTTGTCCGGACCATGCATTCCGACAGCTTCTCTCTGAAAGCAGGGGAGGCGCCCCAGAGCTAGAGCACAGGTGGTCACACCCACTGCTACTCTGATCACTCCCAGCCCCCAGATCAAAACAGACAGGCCTAGCTTGCAGCATAGGCCTGACTAAATTTGCCTCTGCTAAACAAACCCTAGCAAAATAACCCTTACTAGCACCTACTTATTGGTAGAGGGTGCTATATATATATAAATGTGGATTCCTTGATGAGGAATTTGTCAGGACCATGCGTTCCGACTGCTTCACCTGTCCCTCTACTACAGGAGCTCTCTGCCACCGACAGGGTGGTGACAAAGACATTGCCAATGATCGTGTAGAGGCAAAGTTCCCTCACCGCTCTCCATGGGCCTCCTCCTGCGATCGGTACACCCCACCCCAGATGGGGATGTCCTCCTGCTGCTGCCTAGCATTCCATTCCTCACTTCACTCAGCTGACTTCTCCCCCTCCAGTGGCATATCACCTCTGTTTATATAGGAGGCCCGCCCCCTGCCAATACCGATTGGGGATTGGTCAGGGCTCCCACATGAGCTGCCTGCCACTCCAGCTCTAGGCCCAGCCCCTCTTCCAGAATCTTCTCTCTGAAAGAAGAGGAGGCGTCCCAGAGCTAGAGCACGGGTGGTCACATCCACTGCTACCAGATCAAAACAGACAGGCCTAGCTTGCAGCAGAGGCCTGCCTAAATTTGCCTGTGCTAAACAAACCCTAGTAAAATAACCCTTACTAGCACCTACTTATTGGTAGAGGGTGCTATATATATATATATATATATATATATATATATATATATATACACATATGGATTACAAGTCTAGAGGTGAATCTTCTTTGGGAGTATTATCTTCATTTACAGTTATTTAAAGGGAAACAATGGCAGTCAGAGAAGGTTTTGTAACCCACCTGATCACTTTCTCTCTCCAGATCAGTTGTGTGAGAGAGTCAAAGACTGCTACATAGAATTCTTATGGTTGTCCAATTTGGCCAAATACAATTTGATTTGGGAGACTGTTCATGTGCATATATTTATTTTAAATGACTGTAAGCTTTTGTTTTTTTTACTCTTTTATAGAAGGACAGCTACACTGGCAACGTGAGTCTACTCCATCCTCTGATACCCCATACTGGCACAGAGCTGCAACTGCAGAGGTGGAGACGGCCGCCTATGTCTTACAGGCTGTGCTGTCTCAACCTGAGCCTGATCTGGGCAAAGCTGCAGAGATTGCCAACTGGATGAGCAAACAACAGAACCCCAATGGAGGCTACTCATCTACACAGGTAACAGATAAAAAGTGTTTCCACGATGTGGTACACCAATGGCCATCTGAGGGTAGAGATACCTCATGTAGAAGAGACAAGTGGCTCCAAAATCCCCAGACAGACTCGGGGCTAATCAAAAGATCCTGCCTAAAACACACAATTGTTTTGGCTTGTAGCCAGGGTAGGGTGATCGTCACATTCTCCATGTTTCCCTCCTCATTGGGCACCAAGCAAGAGTCACATGAGAGGCCTACCCCGAGATGGGTTCTTCTGGGCAACAATAGGCACCTTTGATGGGTTGCTCTACACATAAGGTACCTTTGCTCTTGTGACATTTTCATCAATGCCCTGGGACAAGGCTGAGGCTGCCGTGGGGGGGGATACTCGGCATCTACTTTTAGAGAAGGACGTACACCGTGTACACTTGCACCATAGCTGTTCTCCAGTTAAATCTGGGGTTCCTGTGACAGGTGCACCTTCTCCGTAACTTGCATTTAGGAGGGACACGCTGAGCCTTGTCCATTTTCACCTTTCCAGCATTTCCACTACAGTTCCCCAATAGCAGAGTGAGCCCCGCAGTGCACCTCCGCTCCTGTTGCTATGGGAGACAGACCGCTGGAGCAACATCTGCCTCGCTGCTAGAGGCCATTTCACCTGCAACAGGCATAAGCTTCAAACAGGTTGCTTGTTAGACATATGTTACCCTAGGTACCCACTGGTGTCTTCGCACTACATTACTTCCATACTGATGTCGTCATATCCCAAGTACCTTAGTGACCTGAACCATGGGATGGTGCTGGTTATTTACATCACACCCCTTTAGTAACTTCCGACCAGATGGGAACAAGGTTATAAAACTTTACTTGAAAAAGTGCAAAAGGCATTACAAAGTCCAACATTGAGAGACATAATTTTTTCCTACATCCCAAACTCTAACTCAGACTTGTGTAGCACCCCGGCATACCTGCAAAGTTAGTGTCCATGTAATTACAGAATCCAAAAAGGCATTCTCCAGCAACTGGTGCTTTCAGGGCGAACCACAAGTTCTGATGACTTTACATCCCAGTAGTAACAAGCAACATCCTTCTGCTCTTCGCAGGTGTTGTTCTCTGTCTCACTCCTTTACAGGCACCAGATCTCTCTCTTCTGCAAGGGGAACTTTCTCTCTGGGGCTCTTGGTCCCAGGCTCCCTGGACTTCGGCATAGACCTCAACCTCTTTGCATTGGATTTCTGTCCCTATTTTATAAAACAAGATCATTAACTCCTACCCTCCTGTGTGGGACAGCACCAAATTGGCTATTTTCACCAAGCTTACAGACTCAATTTAGTTTGTATTCAAAAGGGGATACCCCTTTAACAAATAAAAACTGATGGGAACATAAAATATATTGATAGCCATAGCACACATGTACCCTTCTTTAATAGTGCTGTGATGTACAAAATCGTTTGTTGCATGTAACATTTTGTAACATGAAAATTACGTCTATTCTTAAAGTGGTTGTAAAAGCCTAATGGTTTTTACCTCGATGCACTCTATGATAAGGTAAAATAAACCTTCCATGGTCAGCTTCCTATTCCAGACCCAGCACTGTGCCCAAGAGCAGCGGTGCTCTCTTTTCTCTCTTTCCTCGCAGGACATGGAGGCAGCAGCAGGAGTAATTGGCTCCTGCTTCTGTCAATCAAATCCTGTGACGAGGGAGAGGAGTGTGGAGATGAGCCGGGCTGTGTGTGTCTATAGAGGCACACAGCCCAGCTTAGGATAGAGCCTGCATGCGTATCCCCCATAGCAAGCAGCTTGCTATGGGGGCACTAGAAAGAGAGGAGGACCCAAGAGCGTTGGCAGGGGACCCCACAAGAAGCAGCTCTGGGCTGCTCTGTGCAAAACCAATGCACAGAGCAGGTAAGTATAACATCTTTATTTATTTAAAAAATGAACCTCTAAAATCACTATTATTGCATTATTTTGTTAGTTTAAAGTGTTTCCGTGGCTAAAGGAAAATTTAATTATTTTTCTGCTAGAAAAAGCCCTTTCCCACTTCATAACAATTATGAGATCCAGTTATTGATATGCTGTACACTGATACTTGAAAATTAAATCTTGTTTTGTAGCTGAGCCAAACATAATTTAGCCTTTTATAAAAAAAAAATCTAGAGAGTTAATAAAGACAACAGGATATTGATTAAAAAACTGAAATATACAGTACATAAAAGTGATTGTAAAGGTTCAAAAACAAACAAAAAACAAACATGTCATACTTACCTCCACTGTGCAAGGGTTTTGCACAGAGTGGCCCCGATCCTCCTCTGCTCGGGTCCCTCAGCGGCGCTCCTGGCTCCTCCTCTTCACGAGTGTCCCACCCGAGAAGTGCTCTCCGACGGGGCGCCTATGTGGGCGAGCTCCCGTTTCCTGCTGCTGCATCTGTTGACACAAACAGCAGGACTCAGCTCCGCCCCCTGGCGCCCGCATCATTTGATTTGATTGACAGCAGTGGGAGCCAATGGCTGCTCTGTAATCAATCTATCAAATCAGAACATGAGACACCGGCTGGACCTGGTGCGCTCGTTCCCGTTGTGGGACTTACGGGGCTCAGGTAAGTATAAGGGGGTCTCGGGGACGCTGATGCAGTAAAGAAGGTTTTTCACCTTAATGGCGAGAGTTTACAAGCCCTTTAAGGTCTATTGGTGAGTTGTTCAGTCTCCTTAATTCTATTGCAATATCCTTTTTATATAATATCTAGGCATTTTCTCTTATAGGACACAGTCGTGGCTCTCCAAGCTATGGCCAAGTATGCAGAGGCTACATACAGTGACAAGGGAGCTATAACAGTGACCATTACATCCAAGACAGGATTTCTGGAGAAGTTCCATGTAGACAACAATAACCGACTTCTCCTCCAGAGGAGGACACTACCAACCATCCCTGGAGACTACACAGTGACTGCTACAGGAAGTGGTTGTGTCTTTGTACAGGTACATAGGAAATCCCATATATTTCTTCTGTTCCATCCATTCTGCAATCATCTAATTTTTCTATCCTTTCCTTGTAGACGGTTCTTAGATTCAACATCCCAGTGGTAAGAAATGAGGCCACCTTTGCACTCAGTGTTGAGGCAACACCAAAAAAATGTGTGCAAGATCCAGTGAAAAACCTTGGACTTCATATAACTGCTCAGTAAGTCAAACTGTGTTTATATTCAGCATCATATAAGATTTCATAATTAACTTAACTACATTTTTACAAAAAGTATCCTCTGAGTACAGGTTCTTTTGGGCCGGGTTCACATATATGCAGCTACGGTTCCCAGCATGGCGTCCGGTGCGTCCCTGTTCACCGGTTCAGGTGCGAATCAGGTCCCGAATGAGGTCCGTGCCCACCCCGGACCTGGGTGAACTGGCTTTATTGCGAACCGGGCACACTTGCATGTCATATGAATTCTATGCAGAGAAACGTGCATCCAATTCGCACATATGTGAACCCAGCCTAAGAATATACAATACATAAAATACAATGTAGATTACCGGGAAAAGCAATATCTAGAGACATTTTGTTGTCTCTTACAATTTAGTAAATGATTGTTTTATGAACAATATTGAAATGATAATTTTTTTTTTTTTTTTTATATATATTATTCAATTTACAGATGTCTCAGTGCTACTTTAATCACTTATTTCTAATAATTTAGTAGTCTTACAACACTTTATATGGGGGATTATAACTATAATCTTCATCATCCAACATACAGAACACAGAATACTTTATTAATCACAAAGACAAATTGTTACGACAAAACAAGATCACAACAATAGACTGAACAAGAGGCAAAAACACAACAAAATGACCAATAACAACCATTAACACCAAATAACTAAATTAAAACTAAACTACAAATAAAACATCCATACAATTAAAATACAACATAGAATAAATAACACAGAATAAAATAACAGGCAAACTTCAAAATACAAATAAGACACGACTTTCTCTAACACCACTCCAGATAATAACCAACACAATACCAACATACTATAAAAACAACCCAAAATCCTGATCATAAACAACCAGAATTAAACCTACACCTCCAGCCCTCACAGAAAAGAATTGTATATCTTGATCGCCACAGACAAAAATTATTTCCTGTGGTGCCTTGTGGATGTAAAAATCTGTCACTAATGGTACTCCGCAGACTGACCAGCGTATTGTGGAGTGGGTGGGAGGAGTCATACATTATTATGTAGCTAGGCATGTCTGGGGTACAGAGGAGTGGAGAGAGTACCTGGACCCCTAAATACTGCATCTAGTTTGCCCTTCAAAATTATTTGATTCTGTTGTTTGTTTTATCAGCATTAGGGATGAGCCGAACACCCTCCTGTTCGGTTCGCAGCAGAACATGCGAACAGGCAAAAAATTTGTTCGAACACGCGAACACCGTTAAAGTCTATGGGACACAAACATGAATAATCAAAAGTGCTAATTTTAAAGGCTTATATGCAAGTTATTGCCATAAAAAGTGTTTGGGGACCTGGGTCCTGCCCCAGGGGACATGTATCAATGATAAAAAAAAGTTTTAAAAACTGCAGTTTTTTCGGGAGCAGTGATTTTAATAATGCTCAAAGTGAAACAATAAAAGTGAAATAGTCCTTTAAATTTTGTACCTGGGGGTATCTATAGTATGCCTGTAAAATGGCGCATGTTTCACATGTTTAGAACAGTCCGAGAGCAAAATTACATTTCTAAAGGAAAAAAAGTAATTTAAAACTACTTGCGGCTATAATGAATTGTCGGGTCTCGGCAATACAGATAAGTCATTGAAAAAAGGGCATGGGATTCCCCCACAGTCCATTACAAGTCCCTTTGGGTCTGGTATGAATATTAAGGGGAACCCTGAAAACAAAAATAAAAAAAAAATTGCGTAGGGGTTCCCCCAAATTCCATACCAGGCCCTTCATGTCTGGTATGGATTTTAAGGGGAACCCGTGCCAAAATTAAAAAAAAATGGCGTGGGCCCCCCCAAAAATCCATACCAGACCCTTATCCGAGCACGCAACCTGGCAGGCTGCAGGAAAAGAGGGGGGACGAGAGTGCCCACCCCTCCAAAACTGTACCAGGCCACATGCCCTCAACATGGGGAGGGTGCTTTGGGGTAGCGGCCCCCCCAAAGAACCTTGTCCCCGTGTTGATGTGGACAAGGGCCTCATCCCCACAACCCTTGCCTGGTGGTTGTGGGGGTCTGCAGGCGGGGGGCTTATCGGAATCTGGAAGCCTCCTTTAACAAGGGGACCCCCAGATCCCGGCCTTCCCCACTGTTTGAAATGGTAAAGGGTACCCCTACCATTTCACAAAAAAAGTGTGAAAATGTTAAAAATTACAAGACACGGCTTGGGACAAGTCCTTTATTAAAAAAAAATAAAACTGTCCCACGAAGTCCATTCATCTTCTTCTCTCGCTCCGATGGACTGATCTGCCTCCATGGGAGGCACCCGCCGTAATGACCGGCCTCTCAGATGAAAGCTCTTTTATAACTGAGGATGGGGCCACACAATGACATCGCCGGGGGACCCCGCCCCCCCTCTGACACACGGGGGCATCCCTATGGCTTCCCTGTAGCGTCAGAGGGGGCTGGGCCATAGGGATGTCCCCATGCATCAGAGGGGGGCGGACTGGGGGCAAGTGGCCTGGTACGGTTCAGGAGGGGGTGCGCTCTGTCGTGGATATTTCGCCACACTCTTGCGCTAATAAGCGCCTTTCAATCTTATGATATAATGCACCCTCTGATCGTATGCCTCCCTGGATCCCCAGCTCCCAAAAACAGACATTACTAGCAGCTTCACGTCATCCTCTCATCATCAGCATCCAAACCTCACCAGCCAAGCATTCCAAGTATCACCACCTCAGTCTGGCTGCTTTCCATCTTAGCCCCTGGTTTCCCATTGCCCAGTAAACAGCCATCAACAGCAAGTATTCTTACATGTTCATCTCAGCCTCGGTCAGCATCATTGCCCTGTCCCAGCTCAGTGAACTCCTTTATTTAGAAAACATTCCAAGCCACACCCTCAGGGGTTTGCCTCCAACAGCTAAACCCCTCCCACAAAGGATGTGGCCTCATCTCATTCACACAGGATGTGAATGACCATATAAGGAAATACAATACAGGGACTACAATACAGGGACAATTGTTTTCCTTCAAAAGAACCAATCACAGATGTATACATTCAAACAGACTAAGCAGTGATGTACAAACCGTCTAAACTGCTTTCAATGACAACGAACGATATAAAACTATGGCTCCGTGGGCCACAATATTTATACCGTTATGCTAAAGTTCCAGTGTACACAGAGATGTTTGCTTGAAGCTATCAATGCCGTCACTGGGAAGTGGCCAGTCTCCCGGTGAGGCACAAATGAACTTCCTTAAACCAGCAAACACGTCTGTAGTGTCCATAGGAAGGTTTACGCAGCCAATGGTCTTCCGCCAACGTCTTTATGTGCGAATACGCGCCGATGAGCGCATTACAGCAAAACCGACACTGGGGGGCATCTGACAACATACATTAATAAAATTTTCCATGACAGTCCCTCGTTTTTGTCATATCCTCCCATGTGTCTCTTGATGAATTTCGATCTTCTTACACCTGGCCTTACAGTCCATATGAGTCCATAAAAAGGAAAACACGGCTTGACATGGAGACTCTGTTCTTCAGTAGAGATGACATGGTGAGCTGTAGTAGTCGCTGGTCGGTCTGGGATCCTCTGTGTCTTGTTTGCAGGTCGGGCATCTTGTTGAGGAAAATGTGGTCATCTGCTCGGGCTCTGGTCACGCGTCCAAATCAGGCAGCAGGAGCACCTCATCACGATATATATAAGGAATAGAAACAAAAACAACATGAGTAAATATACCCCTACTTCCTTTAACTATGATCCGCTGCAAAAATAAAAATGAAATCACCAGATTCCCAGACCCTTTAGAGAATTCCAACCTTCACTAGCTATAGCTCTGGCTTTGCCTCAGGGATCCAAGCCCCATCCATATGGGCCTGAACTTTGTCACTAGTATCCCCGATTCAGGTATAACAATCTTTACTTATGAATTCCCAGGACCCCCCTTTGGATTGTGGGAACTTCCTTGTAGCTTCAACAGTTACATGAAAACATCCCATCCTCAATGGATGATACATTTTTCAATCGTTTCATAAGCTCAAGTCCCCACTGTGTACAAGCAATTCCCTTCTAGGTGTCCCTGTTATTCTTACCTTCCCTCGCGCCATCAGATCCTCGCGATCGGCCGCGACATAAGATGCTGGGACGAGATTCACCAGCACACATGAATCTCTTCCATTAGGGGAATTACTTTATAAGCTGTAGATCTGAAGCTTTACTTTATAAACTGTGGGCTATCTAGTTATCCCGATACCAAAGCTGGTGAGAACCAGAGCTATTGTCAAAATTATAATTAATTTTACCCTCTAGAAATGTATCGATAAATTCCATTTACAAATGTCTGTTTGGAGTCTTTACTAGTTTGTCACAACTCCTCACACCAATATGCCTGTATATCATACACCGCTGTCATCACTGGGGCACCAGAGCTCCGTGGAGACTCAGAGTAGACCCAACCATGTGTCCTGTTCACTTTCTTAGCTAGTTGGAAAATACACTTTAAAAATATAAATAAAGATACTTCTCATCCTTGTTGTCTTGTTCATCAATCTTTTCTGCAACGACCCAGTCACCTGTCACCTGTCACTTGTCACCTGTCACAAACTTGGCTAGAATTAGAGTGGTTAGTACCATTGGTTTGAAAAATTGTCACTCAGCCCATCCTCTTCCCCCCTTTTCCTCATCTTTACAAAGTGGAGGAAAACATACAGGATTTAGAATGGTGCAGAGCCTCAGAAACTCCTTGGACCTGAAAAGATACTTGTATACACAAGTTATTAATCTGTCAATCATAAACAATACAACATTCGTGTCCATTGGTAAATTGTCAATGACATTCGTCGAAGCCGATAATACTTTTTTTACTAAAATACAACACCCACAACACGACTGTCGCGGTAGGTTCAGACTTATTCTTGTTACCACATAGAACATGACACAACTAAAACTTTAGACAAACATTTTGATACAAATGTGGGGGAGATATTTCATAGTTCATAAATCAAAAATTAAAATTAAAACCAACCAGATGGAATTCTGCCTTCACTCTTAGCAAAAAAAACTACATACAATGGGACAGACATGAGAACATCTCAGAATATTGTATGGACCAGCCACACAAATTTCTGGAATGGGCATCTGGATTTTAAGCACAGTTCCTCCTCTGAGAATCACAAAAGCATGTACTACACATCCATTAACGCACTCACCATTACAGATTTCTGAAGCCAAAACTGAACTACTTCCAAAATATTTTTTTATTCTGGGGTCTCGTACCACCAGACATCAAAAATACCTTCCAAAGGAATACACCTCACTGTACCCTCTGACCATATATGTCACACTTTAAGGGGTCTCTTGTCCGGAGCCCCAAACCCAGATCTCATGTGTAAGGCAGCTGTCTGACTGGTGTGGAGCCTTATTTTTTTTATCTCCAACGCATGGATGGCCAACATTACCCATGACGATTCGAATCGCTTATGAAGTGTCCCTGCGTCCAGGGCACCTTGCACTAATTTTCGGATCAGTAACTGCTTAGTGACTTCTTTTTACAGTACTGGCACCCAGCGTTTTCCGATTATTATACACGGCCTCCTGGTATGCTAGCGTACTAATCCTCACATTTACATGCTCTACTACCGGTTATCGGCAGCCCCATAAATGTGTTGTCAGACAAACTACAAAACACCATGAAATCCTCCACTATTCAAAACAAATATTATGGCTTCTCTCTGTACCTTGATATTACAATAACTTTAACTCCTCCCCAAAACAGTATTACAATATAAACCTTAATTTACTTTAAAAATCAAAATGGTTTTGTCCTTAGTCAAAAGACCCTTAGCCCCTCTCTTCCTGTGGATACATCAAAACTCATCAAACTGGTTAATTTAAATATCAATGAAGAGGAAAGAGGGAGGGAGAGAGATTTTCAAGTGCAGGCTTAAACAATACAAGCCTAAAAAGAACAATGAACTACCATTTGAGACACTCCCATACACTTGCAAAGCTAGTTTCACTATACACAAACCCAGTCTAGATTCAAATGGAAATCAAAATTCAATACAGAAAACGCAAAAGCTTTACTTAAAAATATGTAAAAAGTACAAAAAAATAGAATTCACTTAAAAAGGAAAATCTGCACCAAAGGCTGAACACAGCAGATACAACAAGATGGCCGATGAAAAAAAAACCATAGCACATGGTAGCAATCAACAAAGGCCAGACTTCAGCAAGATGGAGTTTTTTCCCGCCTAAACTAAAACAGCTTGTCTATAATAGCTTACATTAAATAATGCCTAGAAACAAGCATGACAAAGGCTAGGCTACAACATGGAGAAATTTTTTTTCCCGCCGAAACTAGCACAAGTTAAACTACAATAGCTTACATTAAATGATGCCTAGAAACAAGCATGACAAGGGCTAGGCTACAACATGAGGGATTTTTTTCCCGCCGAAACTAGCACATGGTTTCACACACAAAGGAATGATGTTTGCCCCTTCCCCTATAGGAAGGCCCAGCACATCTTAAGACAAAATACACTTCTTGTCCCCCCCCAAAGGTGCTCACTGTGGCATCAACTTCCATAACAAGCCAACCCTTCTCCCCACACATACACACGATCACACACATACACACGATCACACACACACACATACATTCACACACATACACACGATCACACACACACACACACGATCACACACACACACACATACATTCACACACATACACACGCTCACACACACACACACGATCACACACACACACATACATTCACACACATACACACGATCACACACACACACACACATATATACATACATACACACACATACGATCAAAATTCCAGCATTATACCAAAAGACAAAACATTTGTTCTTTTTGCAAAGCTAAGCTTTCCCAATGCATCAGGCAGAGAAAACGCACCCCCTTTGTCTCAGGACAACAAACGTGTCTTGGACTGTGCTCTGTTCTCTCCCCCTCTCTGCCTGTGTAGAGGGAAAGCCCTGTTTGCCCCTTAAACACCTGGCCCGCCATCTTAACTGTTGTGGATAATTGTTTTCCTTCAAAAGAACCAATCACAGATCTATACATTCAAACAGACTAAGCAGTGATGTACAAACCGTCTAAACTGCTTTCAATGACAATGAACGATATAAAACTATGGCTCCGTGGGCCACAATATTTATACCGTTATGCTAAAGTTCCAGTGTACACAGAGATGTTTGCTTGAAGCTATCAATGCCGTCACTGGGAAGTGGCCAGTCTCCTGGTGAGGCACAAATGAACTTCCTTAAACCAGCAAACACGTCTGTAGTGTCCATAGGAAGGTTTACGCAGCCAATGGTCTTCCGCCAACGTCTTTATGTGCGAATACGCGCCGATGAGCGCATTACAGCAAAACCGACACTGGGGGGCATCTGACAACATACATTAATAAAATTTTCCATGACAGCTCTCTCATACCCCCTCTTTTCCTGCGGCCTGCCAGGTTGCGTGCTCGGATAAGGGTCTGGTATGGATTTTGAGGGGGACCCCATGCCATTTTTTTTATTTGGGCGTGGGGTTCCCCTTAATAGCCATACCAGAACTGAAGGGCCTGGTATGGAATTTGGGGGGACCCCCACGCAATTTTTTACATTTTTGTTCGGGGTTCCCCTTAATATTCATACCAGACCCAAAGGGCCTGCTAATGGACTGTGGGGGAATTCCATGCCATTTTTATCAATTAACTTTTATGTGTATTGCCAAGACCCGACAATTTATTATAGCTGCGAGTAGTTTTAAATTACCTTTTTTCCTTTAGAAATTAAATTTTGATCTTAGACTGTTCTAAACACGCATACTAACCTTTAAAATTAGCACTTTTGATTTCTCCCATAGACTTTTAAAGGGTGTTCTGCGGCTTTTGAATTTTCCACGAACACCCCAAATTGTTCTCTCTTCGGGGAAGAGGGCGAGCAGCCAATGTTTGAGTCGAACTCATGTTCGACCCAAACATAAAGCTCATCCCTAATCAGCATGCACTTTCATCACTGCGCATTGTGTATGTGATTTGCTCCTATTGAGGTACGGCCTCAAAAGGAACAAATCGCATACACAATATGCAAGTACAAGTCGCAGAGGTATGCACAACAGCAGCGAGCAGCAGGATGCAGCCTTATGGAGGACTGTGTGGGGAAGCCAGGGGAGTGTTAGGCAGGCCGCAGAGAGTAGGGAAACCAGCGGTCGTGGCTTCGCCCTAGGTGGCAATGCGCCCTAGGCAGCTGCCTAGTTTGCCTAGTGGTAGGAGGCACTCATGATGAGAATAAGAGTAACCAAATCCTGGAGCTGCACTAAGATTACAAAAAAGAGAAAGATGACAGAACATACAGCTATAAAGCTCTGCAGGATAATCAACAAAAGAAAAATAGAAATGATGATGACTTCATAACTGTAATTTCTGGGATGTTTTGGGGGTCTCATACTGAACAATAAAATTATGCTACAACGTTTTTAAAATATTCGCAGATACACAGGTGCTCGAAAGACATCCAACATGGCTATTATAGAGATGAAGATGTTGTCTGGCTATATTCCTGTGAAGAGCTCACTAAGAGAGGTATGTCATTGCCATTTCCCTTTGTGTTTGGATTTTATGGGGTTTTATTATATTTAGGGGCAAGAGAATTCAATACAATATACATATACCATTAGGCAATTTCGGTCTGATTTCAACATCTGGGTGTTGATAGTTTTACAGGATATAGACAGTGAAAACAGAGGTCTTGTAGTAGTCTGAAATCCTTTTGCTACTTCCCTATAATTCAGCCTATTCATAGTGCTAAGAGACCTTGGCACCAACTTAAAAAAATGAAGCAAAACCACAGAGAACTCAAGTATTTTAAATGCTTTTTGCAGCATTTTCCTATCATGAGTGATTTTTTTGTTATTCAGTTGCCTTTAAGCTTGTGTGAAAATATTACTTCCTCTGGAGAAGTCAGTTCCCTCTTCTAGGAGTATATAATTATTTGCTATACTCTCCTAACTACTCCGTTCACCTCCTTGCCTGACCTTTTATGTGTCTGCTGGGGAAGAAGTAAAGGGGAACCCTATAGTGAAGTCTTTCATAAGCTTTTTTCCTCAGAAGAACTCTTGAAATAATTTCCAGGTCTTGGGGAAAACCTGCTAAAATCAATTGACAGTCATTGGCCAATAGGAAGAATTCCCCCTTACAGGGGAAACTAGAATACCACACTTACAGGCAACCAAAATATCATTGGGGTCATGCACCTGGTTCTACCAAGTGATTTTCTTTCACGACAACTATGCAGGCACTATTAAATGGGAGGTTTCTCTAATAGGCCAGATTTAGATCTTGGGGGGGGGGGGGGCAGGGCACTTGAGGTTTGAGGGGCCTCTTATACATAGAGTTGGTTTACATTTGCAATGACAGTCACACATTTTTAAAATGCACAACACAATGTCATTCTGAGGTCTTGTGTGAAAATACACGCAGTCATAGCACTCTATGTGTGGTTCACGTGAGCTGCCAAAATTATTATACATGTTATATTATTTAATTAATATTTATTTTGTATTTTATATAATTTTTACAGTATATTGTTTTATATAATTTTTGGATAAAGGGAGTCCTCTTCTGTCAGTGGATGACAGGGCAGTGACCCCTTTTGCCCCCTTATAAATCCGACACTACTCTCAGTAACAGCTCAAGGAATTATTGGTTGAACTAGATGGACTTGTGTCTTTTTTCAACCAGACTAACTATGAACCCATAGTAACCTCTGGAGGAACCATAGGGTTCCATAGAACCTTAGTTGAGTGACAGTTCTGAGTCTGCTGGGCCTGCTGACATCACATTCAATATGATGGTACCCAGAAGCAGGCCCAAGGCTTTTGGATGGCTACTAAAAAGAGGATTTTCAGGTAAGAAACATGCATAAAAAACATTAACTGCCCATATAAATTTACTGGAAGATTGTTGGTGAAATGAATTAATCTCTTTAACTGGCTTCTACCCAGACTGGTTCTTCTGTGTGTGGGATAATATAATAATATGATATACTGAATATACACAATATAAAATGAAATATACAAAAGAAACTCTAGGGTCATCCTAAAAGACATTTAGGAAACACAATTCTGGCTTTTAAAGTCAGAATTCTGAGTTAAAATGTTAGAATTCTAAGATTAAAAGTAACAAATTATGTATAATAATATATGTAATAATTAATATTAAAATTCTGAGTTTTAACATCAGAATTCTGACACTAAAAGTCACATTTCTCAGTTCTAAAGTTAGAATTTTGAGATTAAAAGTCAGTTCTTTGTTTCATAAATTGGATTTTAGAATGGCCCAGCCTAGTAGTGGCAATGGTTACCATAGACATTTCATAATCATCAGACTTTTCTGATTTTAGAAGGATCAGCTGATAATTATGTGGTGTCTTTGGGCACCTTAAAAAGTAAACTTTCTCTACTGACTTTTACCTATAAGTAAGCGGTCACCTATAGGTGACGTCATCGCGGCTCAGTCCAGTCACAGAGCCAGAGCCGTGAACCCGGAAGCAAGACGGGTGAAGATGGAAGCAGCTGCAGCGTTTCAAGGTAAGTTTTAAATAAATGTGCTAGTTTGCGATGCATACTAGCACATTATGACTTTACCTTGCAGGAAAAAAAATCCAGCGGTATACAACCGTTTAATACAATCACGTGTGTGTATTGTACTATGGAGTCCTAATACTTTCTAATACATACAGTATTTTCTCTTCACAGATGGAGAAAAAACATGAGATCCAAAGAAGTGAGGTCAACAATGACTTGGTGACATTTTATCTGAATGAGGTTTGGGTTTACTGTATTTAGATTTTTTGTGTCTATATGCATTAACACGTTTAAGTATAACTAAAGGCAAAACTGGTGTAGAAACAAACACTATGAGATACAGAAGGGAGTTCAGAGGTACCACCCACAAATAGCAGCACTGAATAATATGCTAATGATATTTCAAATGTAATGCTCAAAATCTATTAAAACATACCATAAAATTGGATGCTACACATTTTAATATGTAAACAAATGTAAAAATGTGCATGCCAACAACTCTGTGATGGGCAACTCTTTATGTGTCTGTGTGTATTTGTATATATATATATATATACACAGAACGGCGATCTGCCTTGTTTACATAGGCAGACCGCTGTTCTGTCTGCCTCGGGCACGATCGAAGGACATCGGGTTCGCAGGACCCGCTGATTGTCTCCCGCTGTGTCTAATCACAGGGGAAGCGGGTCACTGGTGGCACGCATGCGTGCCCCTGACCGAAGAAATAAATTGCATACAGTTACGTGATTTCTCGCTGAAGAGCCGCCCTGCCGCAGTATACATTATTTCACAGAAGTGAGTACATCCCTCACACTTTTGTAAATATTTTATTCTACCTTTTCATGTGACAACACTGAAGAAATGACACTTTGATACAATGTAAAGTAGTGAGTGTACAGCTTGTATAACAGTGTAAATTTGCTGTCCCCTTAAGATAACTCAACACACAGCCATTAATGTCTAAACCGCTGGCAACAAAAGTGAGAACACCCCTAAGTGAAAATATCCAAATTAGGCCCAAATTGTCAATATTTTGTGTGGCCACCATTATTTTCCAGCATTGCCTTAACCCTCTTGGGCATGGAGTTAACCAGAGCTTCACAGGTTGCCACTGGAGTCCTCTTCCACTCCTCCATGTTGACATCACGGAGCTGGTGGATGTTAGAGACCTTGTGCTCCTCCACCTTCAATTTTAGAATGCCCCACTGATGCTCAAAAGGGTTTAGGTCTGGAGACATGCTTGGACAGTTCATCACCTTTACCCTCAGCTTCTTTAGCAAGGCAGTGGTTGTCCTGGAGGTGTGTTTGGGGTCGATATCATGTTGGAATACTGCCCTGCGGCCCAGTCTCAGAAGGAAGGGGATCATGCTCTGCTTCAGTATATCACAGTACATGTTGCCATTCATGGTTCTCTCAATGAACTGTAGCTCCCCAGTGCCGGCAGCACTCATGCAGCCCCAGATCATAATACTCTGACCACCATGCTTGACTGTAGGCAAGACACACTTGTCTTTGTACTCCTCACCTGGTTGCCGCCACACACGCTTGACACCATCTGAACCAAATAAATTTATCTTGATATCATCATACCACAGGACATGGTTCCAGTAATCCATGTCCTTAGTCTTGTCTTCAGTAAACTGTTTGCAGGCTTTCTTGTGCATCATCTTTAGAAGAGGCTTCCTTCTGGGACAACAGTCATGCAGACCAATTTGATGCAGTGTGTGGCGTATGGTCTGAGCACTGACAGGCTGACCGCCCCACCTTTTCAACCTCTGCAGCAATGCTGGCAGCACTCATACGTCTATTTCCCAACTTCTGGGAAATATGACTCTATATAAGACAACCTCTGGATATGAGGCTGAGCATGTGCACTCAACTTCTTTGGTCGACCATGGCGAGGCCTGTTCTGAGTGGACCCTGCCCTGTTAAAACACTGTATGGTCTTGGCCACCGTGCTGCAGCTCAGTTTCAGGGTCTTGGCAATCTTCTTATAGCCTAGACCATCTTTATGTAGAGCAACAATTCTTGCCAATGCCATGTTGAACTTCCAGTGACCAGTATGAGAGAGTGAGAGCGATAATACCAAATTTAACACACCTGCTCCCCATTCACACCTGAGACCGTCTAACATTAATGAGTCACATGACACCGGGCAGGGAAAATGGCTAATTGGGCCCAATTTGATTTTATAACTTTTTGGACTTTTAGTTTACAGCACAGTTTATATATGATACATTCAAGTTTGGAGTATCATTCAATTAGATTGTATCACTTATTTTTTTTCAATACATGATCACACATGCTGAGATTATTTAAAGGAACAGCGCCCCATTTGTTTTTCGGTTAGTGTTTATATTCCTGTCCAGGATTTGGGTTGCAGCAGTTCATTATCAGACCAGCGCAGAAATACATTTTTTATAGTTTATTTGAAGTCCTCCAACACAACTATTTGTTGTGGAAAGGACAGAAACAGTGACTCAATTTTCAGCAAATGTTATTAGAAGTTATTTTGTCATCTATTGTTTGGATATATTCAGCCCTGATTTGTGTTTTTTTTGTCTCCATAGATAAGTCATGATCCTGTACATATCGACATCCAGATAGAACAGGACATCAAGGTTTCAGGCCTGAAGCCTGGTACTGTGAGAGTGTATGATTATTATCAGACAGGTGAGATGTGATATTAGCATTAGACTCTGTCATTAACTGAAATATTTCCAGTTTTAGATTTTCATACAGTTGTACAAAAAAGTCTAGTCATCACACTCAATAATGCCTACAAAGACTTCAAAATTCTATGTGATTTTAACATTCAGATTTGGAATAAACATAATTTTCCATTCAAAAAACACATACTGTACATTGAAAAAAGGGTAGTAGCCTCTGTGGTCAATAATGAACGTAAAAAGTCATAATATGTACTATCATCCAGAATTTGGAAAAAAAGAGATCGTTAGCTTGGTCCCCAACCAAGCTTCCCAAGAGAAAAGGGGCAATTGGACTATCTCGGTACGGTAAGGCAAATACATTCAATGGTGCAGGCAGATAAATAAAAGTACTACAAAAGTTAAATACAAAAATAATCATCATTTATAGACATGTGCATTTGTTTTCGTCCGAATGCATTTTTGTCCGAATTTCAGGTATTTTCGTTATTGTTTTAACAAACGATAATGAAAGTGCAGAATCCGAAAAAAAGGAAGATCCGACATAAACAAATGCTTTATTTTCGTTTTCGTTGTGACAACAGTTCAATATAGATAGGAGATTCGATGCTGACAATAACAATCTGTGTCCATCGAACCTGTGGTCGAATGTGCCTAACCTTAACTCTATTAGTCCAAGATTATTCTACATAGAGAGGAAAGATTCAACATAGAGAAACGATTTGACGTAGAGAGAAAAGATTCGACATAGAGAGAAGATTTGACGTAGAGTGAAAAGATCGCTGCTGGAATTGGGTGGGGAAAGTAAAATAAAAATAATGATGATGATGAATGTTATTGGCTGATTGTAACCAAAGAGAAGGAGCAGTAAAATGGCTAGAACTAAGTACACAAGTACAGCCAACTTACTTCCACTTACAATTGCTAGCAGAGAGAGACACACACACTGAATCATTTCAGTGTGTGTGTCAATCTTAGCTGGACAGTCAATCTTAGCTGGTCCTTTTGTCAGAGAACCTGAATTTTTTAGCAATTAAGCATAAGCACAGCAGCAGAACAATAGTGAAGCAAGCTACAGTTCAACCTAACTTTTTCATAATAATATGCTGCTATTGTGTTATGCCCCATACACACGCTCGGATTATCCGAGGACCAGTTCCGTCGGATCCTGTCCGTCGTACTTTGTCCGATGTTGGTGTTGCATACACACGGTCGGACAAAGTTGTCGGAAAATCCGATCATTCTGAACGTGGTGACGTTTGTTGCCTACGACGGGACTACGTAGAGGCTAGTAGCCAATAGCTTTGGTCTTGTAATGTGATCTGAGCATGCGTAGCACTTTGTCTGTCGGACTACGCTACACACGATCGGATTTGGTGTGATCAGACTTTGTTGTCAAAAAATCTATCCAGCAGGAGATAGGACTTTGTCCGTCGGACAATCCGATGGAAACTGTCCGATGGTGCCTACACACGGTCGGAATTTCCGACAACATTGTCCGATAGGACAGAATCCATCGGAAAATCCGACCGTGTGTATGGGGCTTAAGTGTTGTGAACTTGATAGTGATACTAGTGTTGTGATAGCTTCAGAGGCTGCCCGTGTTGTGGGGGGGGGGGGGGATTTATTATTATAGATTCTATATTATAGATTGAGATTCTATATAGATTCTATATACCCTATCTTGTTACCTGTCTGATCAGTGATCACTATCACCAGTCCATTTTCTGAACATGAACGCCAAAGATTCGACAAAGCATCGAAAAACATACAAACGTTGAATCTGTGGCTTATGGTGTCTGTCGAAAGTTCTAAGAAGATTTGACGGAGTAGCTAAACAATACAGAGTTATACAGTTTAGCTGCTCCGTCGAATCTTCTTTGAACATTCGACAGACCAGATTCGACCTTAATTCATTCGGATTTTCGGAATAATCCAATTTTTAACGAAAAACTAAATAAATAAAAACCGAATTTCGGGAGTAACTAAATAAATAGATTTTTCGGACGAAAACGAAATTCCGAAACAAAATATTTCAGTGTGCACATGTCTAATCATTTATAGGTTAAAAACATAACAGTCCATATATATCACCAAGACAATGATTCCCAAACAGAGGAGATCACAATGGGATAGTTGATCACGGATAACATCTCAACTAGTTTCGCATACTATTGCCGCTTCATCAGGAGGGTATCTGTACTTTGATTAACAGATGATCAAGAACAGTATAATTCTACCAAGAACATAAATAATAGCAAAGTTTAACGTAACATGTCAATTAAGTGAAATATTATATATAAAAGGGGGAAGAGCGATACTGCTTACCCACATCCCGATGGGCATGAAGTACAAGGCGTCACCATCAATCATACTGTACATTGTTAGAAATGTGTTAATTTAATTTTCAATTTCCATCTTGCTACTTCAAATTTTTCTTGTCACTAGGACCAAAAACAAACATTGTTTTCAACTCATTAATGATTAGAAAACTCAACCAACGTTCTAAAAACAAGGATTTTGTAATGAAATGCCACTAGTGTAGGACCAGCTTAAGCCTGTCATATATCTGGACATTTCAAACTGAAAATACAGTAAATGGCTTGATGTTAGTGTGAGGTAAAAGTATAGGGATGAGACCCCAAAATTCAAAAAGCAGAGGTGCCCATAGCTTAGAAAGAAACTGCCAAGTGTGTTCCTCACACCGGGTAGGTATTTATTGGTAATAAAACAGGTAAAACACACCATCAAGGCAGGCGCATGCGCGGCTTCCTGACATGGCGGACGTCTGCTGAGTGAGCTCCGGGACCCGTCCGTTCTCCGAGACCCCCGCACCGCTCAATTCGCTTCAAAAGCTCCGGGGGTAAGACACCCACAACACCCTGATACCCCAGCGCCACATGGGAAAGGTTGGCCAGCAGCAACATTCATATAATCCCCTGTTTGGTCCGCGGGCGGGATCAAGCATGGATCGATACATCACTAGGCCGCAATCCGCGGCCTCGAGTACCGCCGCCGATCCGTTCGCCTCGATGGATCCTCTCATGGGGACCGAGGAACACAGTAGCACCCCTGATCCTACCCTGGATCACCCCCTGCCTGCTACACAAGGGTTGTTAACCCCAGACATCCTGGATGCCAAACTTGACGCTAAGCTGCAAATTTTGCTCCAGCAGATTACCAGGAACATTGTGGCAGAGGTGAGCAAGATTTCTACAGAGCTGAGGGGGGAAATTGATCAGATTGGTGAGCGCACTGATGCTTTAGAGTATAAGTTTGACGATCTGGTGAACTATGTGCAAACGATAGAAGAAGAGAACCACCATCTCAAACAATCCATGACCCAATTGCAACTACAACAAGAAGACCTTGAGAACCGCGAAAGACGCCAGAACCTTAGGTTCCGTGGTATCCCTGAAACGGTTGGTGACTCCTCATTACGTTCCTATCTCCTGGGTCTCTTTAATACCCTTGCTCCAGCAGTTGTGGATGTGGACTGGCGCCTTGATAGGGCACACCGCTCCCTGGGCCCAAAACCTCCGGCTGGAGCAAGGCCCAGGGATGTCATCGTACGTTTCCATTACTACGACAGCAAGGAGGCCCTGAGCTTGGCTGCACGTAACAAATCGCAAATATCCTACAAGGGGGCCAAGCTGCAGATTTTCAGTGACCTCTCGCCTATAACCCTAGCCAAGAGAAGAAATCTGCGCCCCATCACAGCCCATCTCCAACAACACCGGGTACCATACTACTGGGGTTTCCCCTTCCGCCTTGTTGTCTCCAAGGATGGTGTCCAGCACAGCATGCGAGATATCCAAGAAGGTGATGCTTTCATCAAAAGTCTTGCACTCCCTCCACTACCTGATGAGGACCCCCAACCTACTCAAGTACCAACTCGCCCTTTCCCTACCACGCCAAGTCGCACCTGGACCCCGGTCCGAAATCAATCCAAGAAGCACCTTTCTACTCCTCAGCGCCCTCGGTCCTCCAAGCAACCTCCATGATGACACGCATCTTGTAAGATGTCCAGCTTCTCCCTTACCTCCTAAAAGTCCATGATGAACACTTATATTGTGTCCTGGACTTCAGGTTTGTTTACATGTCTCACCATAAGGCAATGGATTTTATTTTTGCTCCATTCCCCATGCCTCTCTGCAGGTGAGACATTTGTTTTCACACTCCCATGTGGTGAAACATGTTTTGTGCCTTGATATTCTGCACCGTTTTCATTTTAGATGTTTGCACTTTTTCTTTTATGCCTTTTTTCTGCCATAAGGAGAACGGTCGGTTTTCCTGCTCTCTCTCCAGTACCCCTGGTTAGTGGTCGTCATGCGTCCCCTCTTGGCCCGTGACGTTGTCTCGGGCCTCCTGAGACATGAATTTGTCTCAGGCTTTATGCTAATGTTTTTTTCTTTTTTGTTCTTGTTTTTCATTTATTTTTCTGTTCTTACTGAAACCACAAGTAAGTGGTTGAAATGTTCTAATTTATGGGTTACAAGTCAATACAGCCCTCCGAGGTCTACTCACCCTTCCCCCCCCCTTTATCACAGGTCTGTGTCAGCTTATAAGGAAAACTATTTCCTGATCATGTTTTTTGGTTTTAACTACCCCTGGTATTCCTATGTTTGTTCTTTGCAACTTATAGAGTCGGAAAACGGAAAATTGTATACTTACCTTTCCGTAATTTTCCTTTCCTGTCGCATCCTCATGGCAGCATACACTCTGGGGTTGTGACTCCGCCTCCACAACCTGATAGGACCACATAACTATAAGATGAAGATACGGCCCCCGCCCCGGTATTCTCTGTATATATGAATCACCTTTATTTAAGAATGGGAGGGATATTGTATGCTGCCATGAGGATGCGACAGGAAAGGAAAATTACGGAAAGGTAAGTATACAATTTTCCGTTTTCCTGTCGCATCATGGCAGCATACACTCTGGGGAGTAACTCGCAGACAGGGTGGGTAATGCATCAATAGTAGTTTTTTATTCACAAGGAATGGCAGAGTTGGCCTGAATAACCGATCTCCCAAAATTTACAGTAGACAAACGGGCAGAATCGACTTTATAATGGGAAATAAAAGTATTCCTGGAGGACCAGGTGGCCGCCCTGCAGATGGTTTCAGCTGAGACCCTACAATAGGCTGCCCATGAGGTTGCCACTGCCCGGGTGGAATGCGCCTTCAACCCGTCCGGGATCTGCGTAGCACTTAGCGAGTAGGCCTTCTTGATGGTTTTCACCAGCCATGAGGCGATTGTGCGGGCCGATGCTGACTGACCTCTCCTGAAACCGTGAGGGATGATTAGGAGGTTTTCTGACTTCCTAAAGGGTTCTGAGGCTGAGAGGTATTTGATGATGTTACCTCTGACATCCAGGGGGTGCGGATCGCCCTGGTCTGTGGTGAGCGCTGGCAGGTTAATCTCCTGGTTGAAGTGAAAGGAGGACGACACTTTAGGGATGAAGCGGTCTGAGGGTTTTAGGACTACCCTGTCTGGGTGGATGACCAGATATGGATCCCTGGCCAGTAAGGCTTGCATCTCAGAGACCCTCTTAGCCGATGTTATAGCGATGAGGAATGTCACTTTTAGCGTCAGATCCCAGAGGGAGATGCCCTCTAGAGGGAAGAAGGGTTCTTTAGATAGGGCCTCCAGAACGACCGACAGGTCCCAGGTCGGGAATGAAGGCTTCCTGGGAGGCCTCAGCTTGAGACATGCCCTCTGGAACTGAACGACAAGAGGGTCGAGGGCCCATCTAGTCCCAGTCAGGGCGGACAGGGCTGACACCTGCACCTTAAGGGTGCTGGAGCCGAGGCCTTTGTCCAGACCTGTCTGCAGAAACTCCAGAATCTGAGGGGTTGAGATGGAGGATAGATCCCACTCCTGCTGATGGGCGAAGGAGGTGAACTTATCCCAAACCCGCCGGTAGGTGGTGTTTGTGGTGGATTTCCTGGCCTGAAGTAGGGTGTCTACTACCCTAGTGGAACAGCCCCGCTCTAGGTACCTAGACCTTTCAGTCTCCAGGCCATCAGGTGCATCCTCTCTGGACTCGGGTGCAATAGATGGCCCTGGGAGAGCAGGTCGACTGACTGTGGAAGGGGGAGCGGGTCTGTTGTGCTCAACTGTAGGAGAGTGGTAAACCATGGCCTCCTGGGCCAGAAGGGGATCACGGCCACCACTAGGGCTGATGACCGCTTGAGCCTGAGCAGAAATCTCGCTATCAAGGGGGTCGGGGGGAAGATATACCCGAGGTGGAAGTCCCAGGGGTGGTGGAGACAGTCTGTCCCCTCCGCTGAGGGGAAGGGGACTCGAGACAGGAATCTCTGACACTTGGTATTGTCCGGGGTCGCTGCCAGGTCTATATCCGGGGGGCCCCAGGTTTTGGAGATCAGGGCGAAGGCCCGGGGACTCAGGGACCACTCGTTGTTGGAGAGAAATCTCCTGCTGAGGGAATCGGCCAGGAGATTCTCGGTACCTGGAATGTAGACTGCCCTGAGGTCCAGGAGGTTCCGCTGTGCCCATTCCATAACAGGGAGAACTTCCCGCATCATGGAAGAGCTCTTGGTACCCCCCTGGCGGTTGACATAGGCGACAGCGACTCTGTTGTCTAACCTCAGGAGGACCTGCTTGCCCCTCAGGAGAGGGCCAAAGGCCAGGAGGGCCTGGAGAGCCGCCCTCATTTCCAGAACGTTGGAAACGATGTCCCGAGCTTCGAATGGCCAGCGGCCCTGGGCCGCATGGTGTAGGTAGTGGGCCCCCCAACCCTCCAGACTGGCATCCGAGGTAACCACCTCCTGAGGGGGGGGAATAATATGCCTGTACCTGCCCAAGTTGCTCGGCCGGGTCCACCATCTCAGGGACTGTTTGACCTCTTGTGAAATGTGGATGGGCTGCGACATGGCCGAGCCGTTCCACTGGTGTAGAAACGAGATCTGAAGAGGCCTCGCGTTCCAGTGCGCCCATTGTACCATCGGAATGGTGGCCGATAGGGAGCCCAGCAGGCTGAGGCACGCTCTGGCCGGCAGGGAAGTGGCTAGGATGGCTCTCCTGATTTTCTGGGTCAGAGGGGGGATCTTCTCTGGGGGCAACTCTATCGTATTTGACCGAGTATCCAATACGGCCCCCAGAAAGACCATTCTCTGCGAGGGCTGAGGGTTGCTTTTCCCCCAATTTATGAGCCACCCCAGACTCTGAAGGGTGGAAATTAGAATTTCCCGGTGTTGAATAAGGGATTCTCTGGTGCCTGAGAGTAGGAGAATGTCGTCCAGATAGTGGTGGACCCTCAAACCCCTTTCTCTCAGGGCCGCCACTACCGGGAGGAGGATCTTTGTAAAGGTCCTGGGGGCCGTAGAGATCCCGAACGGCAGGCACTGGAACTGGAAGTGCCGCTGGTCTATAGAGAACCGAAGGAATCTTCGGAACAAGATATGGATTGGGACGTGCAGGTATGCGTCCTGAAGGTCCACGGACAACATCCAATCCCCCAGGTTTACGGCCTGAAGGATGGATTGTAGACTTTCCATCTTGAAAGATTCCACCCGGATGGATCGGTTGAGCCTTTTCAGGTCTAGGACGGGGCGCAGATCCCCTGACTTTTTCCTGACCAGGAAGAG
The DNA here is from genome assembly GCA_028564925.1 of Lithobates sylvaticus. Taxonomy (NCBI): domain Eukaryota; kingdom Metazoa; phylum Chordata; class Amphibia; order Anura; family Ranidae; genus Lithobates; species Lithobates sylvaticus. Next base: position 22,901,328 of record CM053036.1, on the reverse strand, counting down.
GGGGGAGTAAAACCCCCTGCCTCTTTGAGATCCGGGCACCTCCACTATAGCCTCCTTTCGGAGCAATTCCTGGACGTAGTCCAGCAGCAGCGCCCTTTTGTGATGTGAGGATGGGAGCTTGGTTGGACAGAAGTGGTCGCCCGGGGGTCGGCCCTGGAAGGACCACCTGTGCCCAAAACGGACGGTAGCCACCGTCCACGGGTCTCTGATGGTACCCGCCCAAGCCAGCTGGAATTTTGAGAGCCTGGCTCCCACTACTGCTGGCTGGGCGGACGTACCTTCAAAAAGACTTCTGGTCATTAGACGCAGAGGTCTTAGGTTTTTGAAATTTGGAGAAGGTAGTCTGGGGATTCCTCCAGTTCCTCCGGTACTCCTTGCCTGGTCTGTAGGCCCTAGCATCCCTGTACCTATCCGGCAGGTTGCGTCTGGAAGGAGGCGGCCTCTGTTGCCTGGGTTTCCTATCCGAGGGGATGAGCCCGGATTTTCCGCCGGTCACTTTAGAGATAGCTGAGTCCAGCTTTGCTCCAAAGAGGTTCTCACCATCGAAGGGGATGCGGCACCAATTAGATTTGGAGGCCTGGTCCGCTGTCCAGGGTTTGAGCCAGAGCGCCCGCCTGGCCATAACCGAGGCCAGCATGGCCCTAGAGGATGATCTTATGGCATCCACTGAGGCCTCTGCCACAAAATCCCCAGCGAGGCTGAGTTCCTGCAGGGCCCTGACTATCCTGTCTTGGTCTGCACCCTCCGTAATGAGCTTCTCCGTGGAAGCTGACCAGCTGGAGATAGCCTTGCCAACGGCGGCCAGAGCTATGGCTGGCCTGCAAGCGCCTCCTGCTGCTGTATAGGCCCTCTTTAGGTCCGTGTCAATTTTCCTGTCCAGGACGTCCCTGAAAGTTACTGCGTCCTCGATGGGGAGCGTTACGTGCCTCGCCAGGCGCATGAGAGAAGCATCCACTACTGGCGGTGTAACCAGGGGCTTAGCCTGGGATTCTTTGAGCGGGTAGAGTTTGGTGAGCCTGTTATTAAGGCTCAGTTTCTTGTCTGGCTTCTGCCACTCCTCCCTGATCAGGTCATCCAATTCCTCAATGAATGGGAATGCCTCTGGGTCCCTCTTGAGGTTAGGGAAGTACTTCTTCTGCTTCTGGGGGGCCTCCTGGGGTTCCTCCCAGTTAATCGCCTCCTTGACCGACTTCACGAATGGATCGATCAGGGAGAAGTCAAACCCCGCGGCCGCCACCAGCTCCTCATCCTCAGACTGGGAGTCTGGTTCTCTGGATGTACTGGGGGGGGGGGAGGTACCCCTAATGGACATCTCCATGTCTGGAGTGGACTGCGGAGCTGCAGTCGCAAGCTCTCTTGGCTCCTGCTCCCTTTCCTTAGTGGCCTCCTCGAGGCACCTGCGACAGGCCAGCTTGTCCGGAAGGGCGATGGCTCCGCATATCCAGCAGGCGTTGGCCGCTGGTCGGGGAGGGGGGGCTGGTGAGTAGCGTCTGTGCGATGACCTCCTTCGGTGGTAGCGGCTATGGGAGCGGGACCTGGAGCGACTCCTGCGGCTTCTCCTGTGGCCTGAGCGGCTCCTCCTCCTGCTGCGGCTTGAGTGGCTCCTCCTGTGCCCCGAGCGGCTCCTTCCACGAGATCGTCCGGACTTTGAAGACCTGGCGGGGCTAACCATTTAGGCAGCATTAGCGGGTCCTGCACTCTTTTTTTCGTCTTCTTACTTACCCAATCCTTCCCTCTTACCTATCACGATGGTGGTGATCTGCTGGGGCAGTGGCCTCCATAGGGATAGTAAAGGCAGCCTAGTAGAAAGGAATAGGCATTTAGAGGGGAAGGAAGGTAAGGGGGGAAATGGAGCAAGAAGCAGATTGCAGCAATGCACAAATAAAGAAACAAAACAAAATAGGCACTTACCTATTGGGGAGTGTGCTGTGATAGTCCTGGAATCTGTTGCAGGTGGTTTTCTGCTGAAAAACATCCAGGGAAAGGAAAGGGAATCTTTCCTCTTTTGAATTTGGCGCCGGGAGCGCCGTGACGCTTCGCGCATGCGCAGTAGCGCCGCGCGGCCGTCGGCGCCATCTTGGATACTGGCAATAGCCTCAGTTCCCTACACAGGACGCCCGTAGAGCCGCAGTGCGCATGCGCGGGGGCGCCGGAACGCTGAGCGCTGCTGGGGGGAACAGAGGACACACAGGAGGGACTACAAGGCCCAGCAGGGGCCGGAAGGCAAAGTGACATCAAAGGAGGAAGACCACTGCAAGGTACAAAGCCTATTTAAGGCTTTTAAATGTAAAGAGGGATCACATACCTTTAAGCCTGTTTAAGGCTTGCTTCCCAAGGCAGCGGTGGCAGTGCTTTAAAACCTGTTTAAGGCTTATTACAGCAGGCAGGTGCAGTAGTAATACCCCTGAGATCACCAGAGTGGGGTTCCTTCCATTTAGCTTCGTTTAGAGGCTGTACAGGCAAGGACTTCCAAACCAGGAGAGGCTAGAACCTGGCTGGGGCGATAGCGGTAAGAGGGTGAAGCGTGCGGTCCCAACAGGTGAGGAAAAATTAGAGAATACCGGGGCGGGGGCCGTATCTTCATCTTATAGTTATGTGGTCCTATCAGGTTGTGGAGGCGGAGTCACAACCCCAGAGTGTATGCTGCCATGATGCGACAGGAAACAATGTATGTAATTTTATAGATCTTAAACAACATGTGCCTCTTTATCCGCAATACCCATGGCTTTAAAACTTTTATCATATAATGTTAAGGGTCTGAATTCCATTCGGAAACGTTGGATCGCCCTTAAGGAATTCAGATCCTCAGGGGCGGATGTAGTCATGGTTCAGGAGACCCACTTCCGCACCGGTGGATCGTTTAAATTTGCATCTAAACTTTATCCTACATCCTATCTTGCCTCAGACCCTTCAGGCAAGGCAGGAGTGGCTATTCTAATCAAGAAATCTTGCCCAATAAGGGTTAAAAGTTCATTTACAGATCCACACGGTAGATACATTATCCTGGATTGCGACTACATGTCCTCTTCCTTTACTCTGGTCAATGTCTACGCCCCCAACAGTGGACAGATAGCCTTCCTGAACGAAGTTCTCGATTCCCCTCAATACCACCCTCAGCCCTTCACTATAGTGGGCGGTGATTTTAACTTGGTCATGTCCCCTACAAGAGACAGACAAAGTGTCTCAGGTGCCAATCTCTCCCAGAAAACTGCCTCCCAAGCCAACGCATTCCGCAAATGCACTAGATCGCATAAATTATTTGACTCTTGGAGGATCAAACACCCAACGACCAAACAATTTACCTTCTACTCTACGGCCCATAAAATGTACTCTAGATTAGATCATTTTCTCATTTCAGCTCCTCTCATTCCCTACACTGTCAACTCTGATATAGCCCCCATCACATGGTCTGATCATGCACCTATAACCCTAGATGTTTTACTATCCCAACCCCATCCTAGGACATGTCATTGGCGTTTCAATGATCATCTCCTCCGATCGGAACCCACGCGTAACTCTTTGGCTTCCAGCCTGAAGGATTATTTTTCGCTAAACGAAGGCTCTGTCCCAGAACCCTCGACACTGTGGGAAGCCCATAAGGCTGTCTTTCGTGGGGTATGTATTGCAGAAGGTTCTCGTTTAAAAAAAGACAGCTCTCGGCTCCTGCAGACGCTGACATCTGATTTGGTGTCTGCGGAGAAACAGTTGTTGAGAAATCCCACGGTGTCGAGGCTTCGCACAGTAGTACTACTGAGGGAAAAAATTAAAACTATACATTTTAACAAAACAGCGAAAGCCCTACTATGGTCTAAACAGAAATTTTACGAATTCTCGAATAAGCCCCATAGAATGTTGGTGAATAAACTCCGCCCTAGGCCCTCTAACTCCTTCCCTGACTTCCTTGTTAAAACAGACGGCACTAAAACCTACTGTCCCCGTGAAATGTCTAAAACTTTTGGCGAGTTTTACAAAAAACTCTATAATTGCCTGTCACCCGAAAACCACTTCAATTTTTCACAAGATAACTTTGAAACTTTTTTTGCTGATCTTAGGCTCCCGACTCTCTCCTCTACAGACCTCATTGACCTCAATGCCCCTATCTCTACTGAGGAACTTTACAACATCATTAAAGGCCTCCCTTTACATAAATCCCCCGGCCCTGACGGCCTCCCTTACTCCTATTACAAAACCTTTATAGACATATTGTCCCCTCATCTTCTATCCCTTTATAGCTCCCTCCTTAAAGGCCAACCCCCTCACTCGCAGTTCACACATTCCTACATATCTGTGATCCCCAAACCTGGGAAAGACCCCTCCCTTCCAGACAATTATAGGCCCATTGCTCTGTTAAATTCAGACTACAAAATATTTACTAAAATTCTAGCATCCAGACTGTCCAAATTTATTCCTAAGCTCGTTAACAGAGACCAGGTGGGGTTTGTCCCATCCAGACATGCGGGGGACAATACCCGACGCACCATAGATCTTATTGACCTATTAGACAGAAACTCTCTTCCAGCCCTGGTTTTAAGTCTTGACGCACAGAAAGCCTTTGATAGGTTGAGTTGGCCATATATGTTCGCTACCCTCGGGAGATTTGGCCTCAGGGGCCCCTTTATTAGTGCGCTAAAAGCTCTGTATTCACAAGTATCTGCACAGGTTCAAATGTCCTCCTTTCTGTCGCCTTGCTTCCCCATGCATAATGGCACGAGGCAGGGATGTCCCCTCTCCCCATTACTGTTTATACTATGCCTGGAACCCCTGGCCGAATATATCCGCCTACAACCCAGTGTTCATGGGGTGGTAATGCGACAGAGGGAATACAAGCTATCTTTATTTGCAGACGACATTTTGCTCACCATTACGCAACCTCTAATTTCCTTACCCTCCTTACACAGCCTTCTCTCTTCCTTTGGTGCTATTTCAGGCTATAAGGTCAACACTTCAAAAACAGAAGCCCTCCCTATACATATCCCTCCACCCCTCCTCTCCCAACTGCAGTCCTCCTATCCCTATAGATGGTGCTCTACATCCCTCAAATACTTAGGGATACGTCTTACATCAACGTATTCCACACTATACTCTGAAAATTTCCCCCCCCTGATTACAGACATCAATAAATCACTACAGACATGGTCCAAATATCCTATCTCCCTCCTGGGCAGGGTAAATGTTCTCAAAATGGCTATTCTGCCTAGACTGCTCTATCATTTTGAAACCCTCCCTGTAGCCATTCCCCTCTCACAGCTCAAAGCTGTGCAGAGGGCTTTCTTAAAGTTCATTTGGAACAATAAGGCCCACCGTATAGCAGCCTCGGTAGTATTCTCTCGCAAAACTCGTGGGGGGCTGGGTGCACCGGATGTCATAAAATACTATTACGCCACTCACCTTAGGACCGTTGTTTCCTGGTCCAGTCTACAGGCTCCTAATCACTGGTCAGATATAGAGAAAGGTGTTCTATACCCGGTTCATCCATGTTCCCTAATATGGTCAGACTTGCCACAAACTAACTCTATCTTTAAACGCCAATGTACTGCCCCTATGAATTTCTCTCTGTCTATATGGCAGAAATGTTGCAAGTCCTACTCCCTCTCATCCCCATGCCCCCCCCTTTTGAACATTTTATTTAATCCATCCATTCCAGACAGTTTATCTCTGGGACATATTCTCCCTTGGGTCAACGCTTCTGTCTTCCAACTGCGTAATTTAGTCAATCCTGTATCTAGACACCTGCACACATTTGATACCTTACAAGAGAAATACGCAATCCCCCCCAAAATGTTTTACTTCTACCTGCAAATTAGACATCTATTCCAAACATATTCTCCTACCCTAACTCTGGATATTCCCACCCCCTTTGAATCACTCTGTGCTCAAGGTCCCCACCAACTTCACCTAGTCTCCTCCATTCATCTTATTCTCCAAGAGTCAGTCCCTATGTCCGAGACTACTCACCTATACATGAAAAAATGGGCAATCTTACTGGAAAGACCTATCAGCCTCCAAAAATGGGATAGAATATGGTCCTCTATTTTTAAATCCTCCAAATGTGTCACTCAGAGGGAAACATCTATAAAAATTCTTATGTCCTGGTACAAAACCCCTGAAGTCATCCATAAATATGACCCCTCGACCCCGGCCCACTGTTGGCGCTGCGGACTCTCAGTTGGTTCCCTATATCATATTTTCTGGCAATGCCCCCTGATCCAACCTCTCTGGCAGGAAGTAATGGAGCTAATACAGAAGGTAATAGACGTATCTTTGCCACTTGATCCCATTCATTATTTGCTAGGCCTCCCCTTCCCAGGTATCACAAAACAGGGCAACCGCCTGGTGACCTACTTTTTGTTGGCTGCCAGGCGACTAATCCCCCTTTGCTGGCTTTCCACATCTACCCCTCCCAAATCTAGACTCCTCCAACTCATAACGGATATCCGCAGGATGGAATACATGACAGCCTCTGTCCACGATTGTATCCCCCAATTTAACAAAATATGGGACCTTTGGGACATGTCTGAATATGGCACCCCTTTACCTGATACCGCACTTTGATTGGCCGTACCATCCATTCCTCCTTACCTGATACGACACCCCAGTGAATCCTCAATGTCCTAAGTGCTTCCCTGAATTGTATACTGACTTGTATTGTATTTGGCTTCTTCCCCTATGTTGTAAGTTATATGTACTTTAATTCAACCCGTACATGTGTTCTTCTTTGTTGTTTTTTTTTTAGGTGGTTCACATGTGTGAACCCCATTTTTCTTTGTTGTCTGAATTTGAATATACATTTATGACACTGCATTTTCTGTAACTTTGAAATTTTCAATAAAAACACAATTTAAGAATAAAAACACACCATCAAGGTCTTTACTTTATCAGGAAAAGGTGTAAAGCAAACAGTGTAGAATAAATTAATATAATTCAGTTCCGCAATCGAAAAACATTAAAATAAGTAGGTTACAAAAGAATATACCGTATATACTCGAGTATAAGCCGAGTTTTTCAGCACATTTTTTTGTGCTGAAAGTGCCCCCCTCGGCTTATACTCGAGTCAAGCACTTTTCTGCAGCAAAAAAAAAATTTCCGACCCGAATTTGGGGCCCCGTATCTCGGGGCCACTTGGGTCTAGGAGTCCCAAATTTGGTGTGCCAACCCAGTGGACCTAGCACTATAACATATCCAAATATGGGATTCCGAGCACTAAGTGGCCCCGAGATACTGGGCCCCAAAGTCGGTTCGGAAAATGCCATTCTCTGCTGCAGAAAAGTGCTTGACATTTTCTGACCCGAATTTGGGGCCCCATATCTCGGGGACACTTGGAGCTAGGAACCCCAATTTTGGCATTAAAACCCAGTTGAACTAGCACTACAACATATCCAAAGATGGGGTTCCTAGCACTAAGTGGCCCCGAGATACAGGGCCCCAAAGTCGGTTCAGAAAATGTCATTCTCTGCTGCAGAAAAGTGCTTGAGATTTTCTGACCCGAATTTGGGGCCCCATATCTCGGGGACACTTGGTGCTAGGAACCCCAAATGTTGTATTCCAACCCAGTGGAATTAGCACTACAACATATCTAAAGATGGGGTTCCTAGCACTAAGTGACCCTGAGATACAGGGCCCCAAATCGGTCAACTGTGTCCATCTGCATGGGCACAGTGAGGCTGCAAATGGGCATCGTTGACCCTCTTTTCCACTTACAGTAGCTGCGCATTTCTCACCCTAGGCTTATACTCGAGTCAATAAGTTTTCCCAGGTGTTTGTGGTAAAATTAGGTGCCTCGGCTTATATTCGGGTCGGCCTATACTCGAGTATATACGGTAGTTAAAATAGTCAAAGTGGATGTTTTCTATTTACAGATAGGTATAGGTTAGACCACTGCAATGATGCTTAAAAATATCGTTTGAAACAAGAGATGTGTAGATATGATCATATAACAATACATATACAGTAAATAGATGTGATGGTATCATAACACAGAAAACATTATACTGTAAATCATTAACATTATGTATCCAATAAGTAAGTATGTAAAAATAAAAAATCTCATAACACGAAATGCAACTCGTTATATATATATATATATATATATATATATATATATATATATATATATATATATATTGCAGAAATATTACTCAATGTAGTGGTAAAATAATGTAAATTAGTTGGTCGGATATAAAATCATTTGGGTCCAGGAAAGAATCATGGTCATGATATTTAATTATACTAATTTGCCAGTATATGGGTGATTTAAATAGTTAATTTAATATAGGGAGTCCAGTACCAGTATGTCGCTCAGCCTGCAGCTGCCGCCTGCTTGCAGTAAATGGTCTGTGGGCTGGTGACAAGTGGTTAATTAAATGTGACATCTTTGGAAAATATTAGGCTGTGGCCCTTTATTGGAGTAAAAGCATATAAGTAAAATTCAATAAATATTCTTTAAAGGAGTTGTAAAGGCAGAAGGTTTTTTTCATCGTAATGCATTCTATACATTAAGATAAAAAAAACCTTCTGTGTGTAGCAGCCTCCCCAGTACCCCCTAAATATTTACCTGAGCCCCTTCTCTTTGCAATGATGTCCACAACTGTCTTTGCCATCGAGGACCCTCCATCTGATTGGCTGAGACACAGCAGCGGCGCCATTGACTCCCGTGGCTGTCAGTCAAAGTCAGTTAGCCAATCAGAAGAGAGAGGGGGCAGGGCAGGGGCAGACGGGGCTCCGTGTCTGATTGGACACGCAGAGCTGTGACGCGGCTCGGGTGCCCCTATAGCAAGCTGCTTGCTGAGGGGGCAGGAGCTCCACCCAGGGACCCGAGAAGAGGAGGATCAGGGCTGCTGTGAGCCAAACCAACTGCACAGAGGAGGTAAGTATACCATGTTTGGTATTTAAAAAAAACTTTACAATCACTTTATAATCATAAAAAAAAACAAGATTTTTTTATTTTTAATAAATATCAAACACCAAAGCTTAGTCACCAAGACTTGAGCTGAATGTAATAGTCCCATAAAGTCTTTAATTTACACTGTCCACCCACAATAGTGGGTCACAATGCCCCCAAAAAGGATAGCTGGGACAAACAGAAGGGAGGCCTGGACAGTTAGCCTTGATTAAAAATCTAAAAATGACAAACAAGCACACCATGCAAATGAATAAAATAAAAAATGAAACAAGTGAAAAAAAAAACCTTATTAGTGATTCAAACAAGAAAATAACTGCTACCACCTTAAATCATAACATATACTGAATACATTTCATAACCAAAGTAATTCATAATCTAGATACAAGGTAGTGCTGTGTAACTTAAAGTGCAAGTAAGAAAAATCTGTAAGTTAAACTTACACAGTTCCCCCTCCTCAACACCCCCCCCTTTCCGGAACTGCCGCAATCTCCCGTTCTAAGCCCCGGTATATCCGCGTCAGGAGCCCGGGGCTTAGAAATCCTCTCTCCATTCTCGCATCTGCTCCATAGCAGACAGGACGGGCTATGCCTTGGCTGATTGGTCAGCACCGCTCATGTGACTGCGCTGGCCAATTAGAATTCTCAAAAACATACCACCTGACGAGGGACATTTTGGACATTCAGTTCAGAGGTTTTCTAAGTCCCGGACTCCTGGAGCCAATATACCGGGGCTTAGAACCGGAGATTTCTGGTCAGAGGGACCTGCCTGTGTAAGTTCACCTTACAGAGTTTTCTGTAAAGGTGAACTTACCCTTTAAAGATGAACTGCAGTCTGCTCAACCATTTTAACTCTGAAGCTGTGAAGCTGTGATTTACCCAGACACACAGAGGCACACCTCCAGCTCTGCATCTCTCATTGGCCCTCTTATGACTCATCCCCCCTCCCTTCCTGGCAAACTCTCACGAAAATGATAGAGAGAGCTGTGCATGATGTCATAAGCCTAGGCTAATGACTAGACAAGAAACAGGAAGTGGGCTGTATAAGGTATTTACTGGCAGAAAAAAAAAATTTATTATCCAAAGTTAAAACAACGAGGGCAGAAGATTTAATAGATGGAAAGTTGAAACAATTACTGAAGGTCTGCTTTAAGTCATAAACATAAATTCGGTGTTCAGCATGAAACAAATGGTGTCTATATTACTATAAAAATATATCAAAACATGTCCCTTAAAGTGTCCATGTGATATAAAAGTAATGTAGGAGTGCTCAATAGCACTGAATAGTTATCTGATGAAGCATATTGATGGAATGGACTATTGAGCACTCCTGTGATTGAAAATAACCTCAGAAAGAACATATTTAAAGGTGAGTGTGAATCCTGATTGGATAACAGGATTTCTCTCCAAAGTCCATAGCCAATCCAAAGATGATGAGCAAATAGCTGATCTGCCTAGGGACAGTTAATGGCTGAAAAGGGAGTACCTGAAACAGACAAAAAGAAAAGCCAAGAAACTGCCCAGTACCCCAACAACAACTAAAATAAGCTTTAATTACCTTTAACAAAGGGTGCCAGGGGCTCGCAATCCCTTGGGGGCACTTCATAATACTTGTGGCACAGTGGCTCTGACATTCAAAAGGAGAACAACTGGGGGAGTCAATGGATGAGAAGGTTCATAAGCCTAATAACAGAATGCAATGCCAAACTGCAGTTTCTAAAGCTAGCAAAATACTTAAAATAGTATTAAAAGAGCTATAGATCCAAAAGAGAAAGACATAATTTTCCCTCTCCAAAAATCATTAGTAAATTCAGTTTTGGGCATCAATTCACAAAAAGATATAGGCGAACGTGCGACGTGGCTCCCAAACAAAATTGAGAACATTTTTTTCCCCACAAATAGAGCTTTCTTTTGGTGGTATTTGATAACCTCTGTGGTTTTTATTTTTTGCGCTATAAACAAAAAAATAGCGACAATTTTGAAAAAAACACAGTATGTTTTACTTTTTGTTATAATAAATATCCCCAAAAAATCTATATAAAAAAAAAAATTTTTCCTCAGTTTAGGCCAATACGTATTCTTCTACATACTTTTGGTAAAAAAAATTGCAATAAGCGTTTATTGATTGGTTTGCACAAAAGTTATAGCGTCTACAAAATAGGAGATAGGTTTATGGCATTTTTATGAATATTTTTTTTTTTACTAGTAATGGCGGCAATCAGCAATTTTTATTGTGACTGCGACATTATGGCTGAAAGATCGGACACTTTTGGCACGATTTTGGGACCATTCACATTTATACAGCAATCAGTGCAATTAAAAATGCATTGATTACTGTATAAATGTGACTGGCAGGGAAAGGGTTAACCACTAGGTGGTGCTGTAGGGGTTAAGTGTGTCCTAGGGAGTGATTCTAACTGTGGGGGGCTATTTGTGACACGACACTGATCACCGCTCCCGATTACAGGATCCCCGTTCTTCCTTTCCGTGAGATGATCGCAGGTATCCCTGCGGACATCGAGTCCGCGGGACCCGCAATCACACTCACGGAGGTCGCGGCGGGCACGCGCGCGCAAACCACTTCTTAAAGGGCAACGTACAGGTACGTTAATCTGCCTGTACGTGCCCTTCTGCCGACGTATATCGGTGTGAGCCGGTTGGCAAGCAGTTAAATATCGTGCCTGGGGGGTCTCTTTAGTCTGCCTGTAAAGTGGCGCATCTTTCTTATGTGTTTTACTGTACCGCAGCAAAATTACATTTCTAATGGAAAAAATGTCATTTAAAATTGCTTGCGGCTGTAATGTATTGTCGGCTCCTGGTAATATAGATAAAACTTAATTTTTTTATATGGCGTGGCCCTTCAGGTCTGGTATGGATTTTAAGGGGAACCCCACGCCATTTAAGAAAAAATGGCTGAACTATCTTTAGATGAATGGACCAAAAAAGGCATCTCCTGGTTACAAGATTTATATAATGGTTCCAAGCTCAAACCTTTTGTGTCTCTTCAAAAGGAATACAACTTACCACATCTAGAATACTTCACTTATGCTCGGCTAAAATCCTACACCACGTGTACCTATATCCCACCATATGAAGTACATTGGCAAATTAAAAAATATCTAACCTCCAACAAATGTCGTAGAGGCGGAATTTCCCTATTCTACAACATTTTACATAACAAATCAGTACTGGTTAAATCTCAATCTATGCTAGCATGGGAAAGGGACTTAGATACTAGCTTCTCAATAGAACAGTGGAGTAAAGCAATTCATCACACTTACTCAGCCACAAAAAGTACTTCCCTTTGGGAACTATCCCATAAGGTCACACAGACATGGTACTTGACGCCATACAAAATCGCTAAATTCAGTTCTACAGCTTCCCCTCTCTGCTGGAGGCAATGCTCCCAAGTAGGTAATATCTTCCACATACTGTGGTCTTGTAGTAAGCTTGCAAAATTTTGGTCAACAGTATTTGCAATCTATCGACAAGCGACAGGTTTGAATATTCAAATTTCCCCTTCCCTTGCTCTACTAAATATAGGTATAGAAGACATTCCACCAACACTACGTCAATTTACCACCCACCTATTTTTAGCAGCGAAATTAGTCATACTCAGAATCTGGAAATCGCCTGACACCCCAGAAATACACAATGTTATACAAACCCTTTCCACTCATTACACCTATGAATCCATACTAGCATCCATAGCAGGGAAACACACTGTATTTCTGAATAACTGGCAACCATGGATAGACTGGTACAAATCCTACAGGAATTAGCAAAAGACTTCATAAATGAACACGTGTAATTGAGAATCAATATATATAGGAGCTCAACTCCTCGTTATTGACAATCTTCCTGCCAATTTGAGCCTTTTTAAAGGCTCTCTCCCTTCCCTTCCCCTTTCTTATCCTCCCCATTTAAAATTCAATTTTCTTCCCTTTTACATATCAATTTCCCAGTTAGAGATGTTTATTCTCAGGAAACCTTTTGATATTTCAATCTATTACTAGAAAACTTCATGCTTCCATACAAGGCTATAGATTTACACGGAAGGGCTCGGGGTTGCTACCCCTTGGGGTGCAGCACGATCCCGATTGGGGCGCCCTCGGGGGTGGACAATCCAGAGTACCCACCTACTGATCACATTTAATATGATGGTATTACTGAATATGCATATTCTGACTAACGATATAAATGTTGGTTATTATTGGCCTATACATGATTAATGTTGTGTATTTCTAGCACACGGTTTGTAAACTACAATTACTTGAAATTTGATGTGTAATACTCTTTCCTCTGCTGTACTGTTCAAAAATTCTTCAATAAAAATCTATTGAATAAAAAGAAAAAATGGCGTGGTGGTCCCCCCTAAAATTCATAACTGACCCATATTCGAGCAAGCAGGCCAGGCCAGTCCCCCCAAAGCACCTTGTCCCCATGTTGATGCGGGCGGGGGGCTTATCGGAATCTGGAAGCCCCCTTTAACAAAGGGGCCCCCAGATCCAAACCCCCCCATGTGAATGGGTAAGTGTCAAAAAAGTAAAAACGACAGGAGACAGTTTTTGACAACTCCTTTATTAAAAGTGTCCAGCGATGTCCATCCATCTTCAATCACAGTGCTGATGAACCCGAAAAATAGAAAAAAAAAAAAGCTTTGCCTGGGAGGCTGACTGCTGTCTCTTGGCTGTGACAGCTGTTATATAGTCAATGGCGGGGCCACCCGGTGACGTAAACGGGTGACCCGGTCCCTGCTCACATCACATGATGTCAGAAGAGGGTGGGGTCACCCATTTTTTTTTTAAATAACGCAATTGTCAAAAACTCCCCTGTCTCCTGTCATTTTTTTTTTTTGACACTTTTTTGGGTGAATTGGTAGGGGTACCCCCACCCATTTACATGGTGGGGCCGGGATCTGGGGGCCGCCTTGTTAAAGGGGGCTTCCAGATTTCCATAAGCCCCCCCACCAGCAAACCCCAACAACCACCGGGCAAGGGTTGTGGGGATGAGGACCCAAAAGCACCTTCCCCATGTTGAGGGCAAGTGGCCTGGTATGGTTCAGAGGGGGGGCGCTCGCTTGTGCCCCCCCCCTTTCCTGGCCTGCCATGGCTGCTTGCTCGGATAAGGGTCTGGTATGGATTTTGGTAGGGAACCCCCACGCCTTTTTTTTTCAATTTTGGTGTGGGGTTTCCCTTAAAATCCATACCAGACCTGAAGGGCCTGGTATGGATTTTGGGGGGACCCCCACACCATTTTTGTTTTTACATTTTGGCGTGGGGTTCACCTTAACCACTTCAATACACTGTGTTATACACTACACTGCCTGTACTGACTGTATATAGAGTCTACACTGAATATCTAGTCTACACTAAATGCAGAGTATATCTATATATAAAATACACTGCCACTAACTAACTAACCTGCCTGCCTAATCTAGCTTAATCTATCTTCGTCCACAGTCACACACTATACATGGCCGCTATGTAAGCAGCCTCATGTAGCGTGGACTTAGTCCCCCTGAGCCATAATAGACCAAAGGCACCCTTTGGCCAATTATGGCTCTCGCAGCATGCAGGTCAGGTGCATGCTTTGGCCAATCATCAGACATCAATGCACACGCTCAAATTTGCCGCGAACGTCCCATAATATTCGCTATTTGGCGAATACCCGGTGTTCAAGTCGAACTTACGTTAGACTCGAACATTGAGCTCATCCCTACTCACCATGTATAAATACGTAAGTGGTCCATATTGTGAACTTGATGTTGAGTTATTCACTTTGAGGTCATTACACAGGACAAGGGGACACTCTTTACATCTGGAGGAAAAAAGAGATTTAGCCTTTACATGTGGAAAGGATTTTTCACAGTAATGCCCCATACACATGGTCGGAAAATCCGACCGTGTGTGGGCTCCATCGGACTTTTTCCGATCGTGTGTAGAGAATTCTGACGGACAAAGTGCCACGCATGCTCAGATCATATTAGGAGACCAAAGCTATTGGCTACTAGCCTCTACGTAGTTTTGTCGTACCCAACGAACGTCACCACGTTCAGAATGATCGGATTTTCCGACAACTTTGTCCGACCGTGTGTATGCAACAACAGTGTCGGACAAAATCCGTCAGAAAAAGTCCGACGGATTTTGTGGCCGGAATTTCCGACCGTGTGTACGGGGCATAAGAGCTGTGAAAATGTGGATTAGGCTCCCTCAAAAACTAGCAGTTTTAAAAATAGAGTTGGATGCATTCCTAAATGCACAAAATATAACTGAGCACTAACATTTTTAGGTAATAAAACCAGGGGTAGTTAATCCAGGGAATATCCGATTGCCTTCTGGGGAATCAGGAAGTATTTTTTTTCCCCTGCTCAAGCGAATTGGATCATGACTTTATTGGAATTTTTTTTGTCTTCCTCTGGATCAACTGTGGGTATAGAATTATGTATATGGAGGTTTGCTATTTCTTGCTTTCTTTCTGTAGGTTGAACTAGATGGACTTGTGTCTTTTCTTTCAACCTGACTAACTATGTAACTGTATGTAACTTTACATTATAAAAGTATCTATCTATATTTCAGTTTACCAGTCCTTGGATGAGGTGGCTGCATTTGTTTTATTTTTTCAGCCTTCGTTGTACTATATCTATGGAGAAGGAACGTTGTCCCCCTAAGACAGGAAGTGAGATAGGATTACAGAACATTCCTGCCCATCTTTGAAAAATAGGGGAAGGTGTTTTGTAGATTTTAGTGTAGCATTGTTAGCTCACTGCAGTTAGAAGCTTGCTGGTTTTCTGGCAGGATCAATTGGTATTTTTGATGTTAACAACACATAAAAAAGGCTTTAAATCATGGGTCTTCAAACTACGGCCCTCCAGTTGTTCAGGAACTACAATTCCCATCATGCCTAATCATGTCTGTGAATGTCAGAGTTTTACAATGCCTCATGGGATGTGTAGTTTCGCAACAGCTGGAGGGCTTTGAGGATCCCTGCTTTAAATGGTATATTTCACAAACCAAGAGGAAGCAATTGAGAGAAGTTCATTGTTAGAGTTTAGATAAACTTTACATGAGCTAATAAAAGACCAAACATTCTGTTTCATTTGATGGCTTACATAGTACAACACTCAGCTGCTACATTTACCGTTTCATTTATTATACATTTGAATGAAAACACTCACAGTGTCCTACCTGTTGCTGTTTTTTAGGTGATGAAGCCTTTGCAGAATACAACTCTCCCTGCAGCTCTGGTAAGTGCATTTTTTCTGTTTCCAGTTTTTCATATTCCGACCAGCACAGAGCCTCATGTACTTGGACTACTGCAGAAGAGAGCTCAGTCATTCAGCTTCCAAGAGTAAGGCCTCATGCAAAAACAAGCTGCAAGGCCACTACAAACGCCAGGAAAAAGCCACGTCAGCTTTTTGCAGAGTTTCTCCACCTCTATTCAAAATCAATAGTTCCTTATGAGAGCCGTCTTAACTGGTCCGACTTTCAGCCCATTGATTTAAATAGAAGTTGCATCCAAGTTGGATAATGATGATCCGACTTGTGGTGCTCTGAGTATCTTGAGGGGGAACCCCATGCCAAAATGAAAAAAAAAAAACGGCATGGTCCCCCCAAGATCCATTCCAAGCCCTTCAACTCTGTATGGATCTTGAAAGTTGAAAGGGAACCTCATGCCAAATTGAAAAAAAAAATTGGGCGTGCCCCCCCAGACCATACCAGACCATTCGGTCTAGTATGAATTTTGCCTACAAAAAAAACGGGTTCCCAAAATGCATGCCAGACCCTTATCCTAGTATGCAGCCCGTCAGGTCAGGAAAGGGGAGGTAAGCGGCCCCTCCCTGCTGGATCATACAAGGCCACATGCCCTCAACGTGGGGGGGGGGGGGGGTGGGTGCTTTTGGGGCAGGTGAGGCTCTGTGCCTCCCACCCCAAGGCACCTTGTCCCCATATTGATGAGGACAAGGGCCTCCTTCTCACAATCCTGGGTGGTGGTTGTGGGGGTCTGCGGCATGGGACTTATCAGAATATGGAAGTCCCCTTTAAGAAGATAGATAGGATGAAAAGTTAAGGCTCAGAAGGCTATCAGAATATTTACTAATATAGCTAATTTTTTGTTTGTACATGATGTCTGAAAAAGGGTTTTTCTCCGCATTATTTCCTTTGGAGTATTTACAGTGATCCCATGCAATACTAGTTAGTTCAAAAGTTGTGCTCAGTGTCCCTAAAGCACTACATTGCCTGTGCTCAAGTGTGAAAAGGACTATTAAAGAAAATAACTGAATATAAACAGGCAACCACTGAACGTCTTCACTCTATCACCATAACACACATAGCCTGAATGGTCTAAAGACAGTGCATTTCCTGTTCATCTGAATTTTGTCAGAGCATTCACAAACACCAAGAGCTCGCAATTAGAGTTGAGCGGACACCTGGATATTCGGGTTCGGCGGGTTCGGCCGAACTTCGGAAAAAAGTCCGGGTTCGGGACCGAACTTGACCCGAACTTGACCCCGAACTCCGAACCCCATTGAAGTCAATGGGGACCCGAACTTTTGAAGACTAAAATGGCTGTAAAAAAGTAATGGAAAAGGCTAGAGGGCTGCAAATGGCAACAGAATGTTGTTAAGAGCATGGCAAGTGCTCTGCAAACAAATGTGGATAGGGAAATAACTTAAAATAACATAAAAAAAATAAAAAATAAAATGCTGGAGGCCCCCTTCTCAGCAGAAGAGGTACAGGAAGTCATTAAGAACCTCAGAAACTCAAGAGCACGATGCCGCACATATGGTGAGAATACCCCAGAATACGCACTTTCTGGAAAAAATTATTCAATTTAATGGATAAGATAGTGGGAAAATAAAATACTTGGAAATTAAAAAAATGAAAAAATTATAATCTTGACCTAGGAGGACGAGGTCCATATGGAGTAGGAGGTTGAGGTGACGGTGGATGTGGCGGTGTAGGTAGAAGCGGCGGTGGAGGAGGACGAGGTAGCCAACACTGGTTCAAAAATACAATAATGGCTGGGTAAGGCTAGTGGTGAATGATGTGTCGAATTCTGTCCCTCGTCGCATAGTGCCCGCCCTGTACTGCGCTTGCTCAGTACGTAGGACAAGAGGATTTTGAAACTCTCCGAAGACGATGCGCGGTGACTCCAGGTTCAAGCCACATCATCCGAGGTTGAAGCCTAGCCAAGCAAGCCCGTGAGGGGCCCTGTTACTATGTGCTACCGTATGTCCACTTGGATGGTGGGGCTTGAACCTGCACTCACTGCCCAGGCGACGTTCATCTTTGGAGATTTTGTGAATCTCATTGTCCTCCGTACTGCGCAAGCACTGCGCCTGCACAGTAAGTGGCCGGACACTAGCCGATGGCCAGACAGTTTTTGTCAGAACACCGGTATACGTGTCTATTCTGCACAAGGTACGGACAAGTTCTGTGGGATCCATGCCTGGTTCATTTTAATGAACGTGAGCTTGTCCACATTGGCTCTGGACAGGCGGCTGCGCTTGTCTGTGATAACGCCCCCTGCCGTGCTAAATACACGTTCAGATAATACACTGGCTGCAGGGCAGGCCAGCACCTCCAAGGCGTAAAGGGCA
This sequence comes from Lithobates sylvaticus, assembly GCA_028564925.1. Lineage (NCBI taxonomy): Eukaryota > Metazoa > Chordata > Amphibia > Anura > Ranidae > Lithobates > Lithobates sylvaticus. The sequence continues at coordinate 22,882,829 of CM053036.1, read as the reverse complement.
AGCTCAGGCCATGTGCCCAATTTGGAGACCCAGAAGTTGAAGGGGCAGACCCGTCATTCAGTACGTGTAGGCGTGTGCACACATACTGCTCCACCATGTTGGTGAAATGCTGCCTCCTGCTAAGACGTTCCATCTCAGCTGGTGGTGCTGGTTGTTGTGGCGTGCTGACAAAGCTTTTCCACATTTCGGCCATGCTAACCCTGCCTTCCGAGGTGCTGGCGGTGCCCCGGGTGCGTTGGCGACCTCTTCCTCCTCCTCTTCCTTCGCCTTGTGCTTCCACCGTACCCCCACTGCCAAGTGGGAATGCCACCAGCAGCGCGTCTACCAGCGTGCGCTTGTACTCGCGCATCTTACGATCACGCTCCAGTGAGGTAATTAAGGATGGCGCGTTGTCCTTGTAACGGGGATCCAGCAGGGTGGCCACCCAATAATCAGCACCAGTTAAAATGTGGGCAACTCGGCGGTCGTTGCGGAGACACTGCAGCATGTAATCGCTCATGTGTGCCAGGCTGCCCAGAGGCAAGGAAAAGCTGTCCTCTGTGGGAGGTGTATCGTCTGTGTCCTCTGTATCCCCCCAGCCACGCACCAGTGATGGACATGAGCTGGTCTGGGTGCCACCCTTCTGTGAACATGGTTCCTCCTCCTCCTCCATCTCCTCCTCATCCTCCATCTCGCCATCCCCCAGAACTGTGCCCTTGCTGCCAGACAATTGTGTACCTGGTGCTTGTTGGTGCAGGAACCCACCCTCGTAGCCACTTGTAAATGACTGCCCTGAAAGCCTTGGAAATGAACCCTCCTGTGCCACATCCTCTTCCATAATCGCCTGAAGAGTTTTTTCAAGGAGGCATAGAACTGGGATAGTAACGCTGAGAACGGCGTCATCGGCACTGGCCATGTTGGTGGAGTACTCGAAACAGCGCAACAAGGCACACAGGTCTTGCATGGAGGCCCAGTTATTGGCGGTGAAGTGGTGCTGTTCCACAGAGTGACTCACACGTGCGTGCTGCAGCTGAAACTCCACTATCGCCTGCTGCTGCTCACACAGTCTGGCAAGCATGTGCAAGGTGGAGTTCCACCTTGTGGGTACGTCACATATGAGACGGTGAGCGGGAAGGCCGAAGTTACGCTGCAGTGCTGACAGGCGAGCAGCAGCAGGGAGAGAACGCCGAAGGTGCGCACAGACGGCCCGCACTTTCTGCAGCAGCTCTGGCATATCGGGGTAATTCTTAAGGAACCTCTGGACCACCAAGTTCAGCACATGCGCCAGGCAAGGGATGTGCGTCAAACCGCCTAGGCCCAGAGCTGCTACGAGATTTCGCCCATTATCACACACCACCAGGCCGGGCTTGAGGCTCACTGCCACCAACCACTCATCGGTCTGTTGTTCCATGTCCCTCCCCTGCGCGGTGTGGGGTTTTTCCCCCAAACAGAAAAGTTTTAAAACTGCCTGCTGTCGTTTAGCCCTGGCTGTGCTGAAGTTGGTGGTGAAGGTGTTACGTTGACCGGATGAGGAGGCGGTAGAGGATGAGGAGGCGGAGTAGGAGGAGTTAGCAACAGGAGGCAAACTGAAGTGCCCTGCAATCCTCGGTGGTGAAAGGACATGCGCCAAACTGCTATCCACCTCAGGCCCAGCCGCCACTACATTTACCTAGTGTGCTGTTAGGGAGATATAACGTCCCTGACCTTGCTTACTGGTCCACGCATCCGTAGTTAGGTGGACCTTGCCACAGATGGCGATGCGCAGTGCACACCTGATTTTGTCCCCCACTTGGTCGTCTGGAAAAGTAGTGGCGGCTGGGCACGACGTACTGTGGGACAGCCAATGACATCAGCCTTTTAAAACTCTGCGTCTCCACCAGACGGAATGACAGCATTTCAAAGGCGAGGAATTCTGAAATGCTGGCATTCAGGGCCAGGGATCGCGGGTGGCTAGGGGGGTACTTCCTCTTCCACTCAAGTGTTTGGGAAATAGAGAGCTGAACGCTTCCATGGGACATTGTGGAGATGGTTATTGACCCAGGTGGTAGTGTTGCTGGCAGATCCTCTGTTTGCGGGTTGGAAGAGGCTGAGACTGCAGCAGAAGAGGAAGCAGGAGGAGCCAGAGACCTTTCTGGGTTTTTGAGGTGTCTACTCCACTGCATCTCGTGCTTTGCACTTAGATGCCTGGTCATTCAGGTTGTGCTCAGGTTGAGAGCGTTTATGCCTCGCTTCAGGCTCTGATTGCACAGCGTGCAAACCACTCGTGTCTTGTCATCAGCACATTGTCTGAAGAACTGCCATGCTAGGGAACTCCTTGGACCTGGCTTTGGTGTGCTCGGTCCCTTGCTGCGTTGGGCAGTAGCAGGCATACTGTCTAGGGGACGGCCGCTCCGCTTTTGCACCCTGCTCCCTCTTCTGCTGTGCTGGTGGCTCTGTGCGACCACCACCTCTTCCTCCGAACTACACTGGTTACCTGCATGACGTTGATTCCATGTGGGGTCAAGGACCTCATCGTCCTCAACATCATCTTCCACCCAGTCTTTACCCCTGCCCTCCTTGTCGGTCTGCACAATGGCGAAAGCAGCAGCAGTTGGCACCTGTGTTTCGTCATCATCCGAGACGTGCTGCGATGGTCCTCCCATGTACTCATCATGAAACATAAGTGGTTGGGCATCGGTGCACACAATCTCTTCCACTTCTGGGGCAGGGCTAGGTGGATGGCCCTGGGAAACCCTGCTAACAGAGTCATCAAAAAGCAGAAGAGACTGCTGCATGATTTGGGGCTCAGACTTATTGGCTGATTTGCAGGGGGTGAGGTGAAAGACTGATGGACATCGGCTGCAGGTGCCAACTCTGAACTTTCATCAGGAGACTGGGTGGGAGACAATGTGAAGGAACCGGAGGCACTGTCAGCAACCCAATCTACTATCGCCTGTACTTGTCCTGGCCTCAACATTCGTACAGCCTCATTAGGCGTGCCAAAATACCGCTGCAGGCTCTGTCGCCTACTCGCACCTGAGGAAGGTGTTTCACTAGTGCATGTAGCTGGCACAGATCGACCACGTCCTCTCCCTGCAACAAGAGCACCACCAGCAGCACCACGACCCGGGCCACGTCCCCTTTTTGATGATCTCCTCATATTTTCAAAATTGATGATCTCGCCCTAAATGGGTGTTTTTGTCAATAGCAGAATACACGTACAGTGTCTAAAGCGTTTATGAACACGCAGAAAATGCTATTGGGAAGAAGAAAAAAAACGCAAAATTAAATTTTTTTGCAATGTTTTTCCAATATCAGAATAAACGGATAGTGTCTAAAGCGTTTATGAAAACGCAGAAAATGCTATTGGGGAAAAAAAAACACTGCAAAATTAAATTTTTTTGCAAAGTTTTTCCAATATCACAATACACATATAGTGTTTCACTAGTGCGTGTAGCTGGCACAGATCGACCACGTCCTCCACGACCCGGGCCACGTCCCCTTTTTGATGATCTCCTCATATTTTCAAAATGTATGATCTCGCCCTAAATGGGTGTTTTTGCAATAGCAGAATACACCCACAGTATGTAAAGCGTGTATCTCAAAAACTGCTAAACTGCAGAAAATGCTATTGGGAAAAAAAAAATGTCACTACAATTTTTTTTTGGGACAATATACAATAGAAGAAATATCGATTGATTGTATGTCACACTCCTGCACAAAGCACTGAAATATTTTATTTTTTGTCAATAGCAGAATACACGTACAGTGTCTAAAGCGTGTATGAACACGCAGAAAATGCTATTGGGAAAAAAAATGTCACTACAATTTTTTTTTTGGGACAATATACAATAGAAGAAATATCGATCGATTGCATGTCACACTCCTGCACAAAGCACTGAAATATTTTATTTTTTGTCAATAGCAGAATACACGTACAGTGTCTAAAGCGTGTATGAACACGCAGAAAATGCTATTGGGAAACAAAAATGTCACTACAATTTTTTTTTGGGACAATATACAATAGAAGAAATATCGATCGATTGTATGTCACACTCCTGCACAAAGCACTGAAATATTTTATTTTTTGTGAATAGCAGAATACACGTACAGTGTCTAAAGCGTGTATGAACACGCAGAAAATGCTATTGGGAAAAAAAAAATGTCACTACAATTTTTTTTGGGACAATATACAATAGAAGAAATATCGATCGGTTGTATGTCACACTCCTGCACAAAGCACTAAAATATTTTATTTTTTGTCAATAGCAGAATACACGTACAGTGTCTAAAGCGTGTATGAACACGCAGAGAATGCTATTGGGAAAAAAACACAGCAAAATTAAATTTTTTTGCAATGTTTTTCCAATAGCAGAATACACACAGAGTATGGTGTATCTCTTACTAAAATATGCAGTGCAGTGATGGTGCACTGAGCTTGCAGGTAAAACTTATATTTTGTCTGGCACTGGCCTCATGGCACTGTTAAAAGACAGGGTACAATTGATTTAGGAATCTCTTGAATAATTCTCTCTGCCTCTTTCTTTTCCTTACTAAAGACACTCTCTACTCTACTCTAGATATGTAGATTGCTCACTGATCTAACTAATTTGAAGAAAATTTAAGGAATGTGGACTGACTGACTGACTGACTTTATCACACTAACTCCTAAAATCCTCTCTTAGCAGCACAGGAACCTGTCTATAGCAGAGTGACGCTGTGTGCTGTGTGTCTGGACTATATATAGAGGCTGGGTCACATGCTGCACTGCCCAATCACAGCCATGCCATTAGTAGGCATGGCTGTGATGGCTTCTAAGGGCACACTAGTGAAACTAGCGTCGATTGGCTGCCCTGCAGCTTGTAAAAGGCGCCAATACATCGCCGAACACCATATCCGAACCCGAACATACAGCCAATAGTTCAGGTTCGGGTCCGGGACCCGGACACCCAAAAATCCGGTACAGACCCGAACTTTACAGTTCGGGTTCGCTCAACCCTACTCACAATGCAACTGGAAGATTTCTTATTACATTGGCACTCCCATTTTTGTGATGCAACAGATCAAATGGTAAGACATGCATTGGATATTGTGTGACCTGGAACAGGAAGTTGTCTTGTCCCTTTGGGAATAGGGACAGGCTAGCTGTAGAAATATATGGACATGGGGGAATCAATCAGCCATGACACCACAAACTACAACCACGACATGGGAGCCCATCGTTACAAGATAACAACACAGGGGATTTAACTACACGAATGACTTTCAGACCGGACCAATTTGCAGCCAAAGGACCAGGCCCCTTTTTGCGATTCGGCACTGCGTCGCTTTAACTGACAATTGCGCGGTCGTGCGACGTGGCTCCCAAACAAAATTGACGTCCTTTTTTTCCCACAAATAGAGCTTTCTTTTGGTGGTATTTGATCGCCCCTGCGGTTTTTATTTTTTGCGCTATAAACAAAAATAGAGCGACAATTTTGAAAAAAATGCATTATTTTTTATTTTTTGCTATAATAAATATCCCCAAAAAATATATATAAAAACATTTTTTTTCCTCAGTTTAGGCCGATACGTATTCTTCTACATATTTTTGGTAAAAAAAATCGCAATAAGCGATTATTGATCGGTTTGCGCAGAAGTTATAGCGTTTACAAGATAGGGGATAGTTTTATAGCATTTTTATTAATAATTTTTTTTTTTATTATTAATGGCGGAGATCTGCGATTTTTTTTGTGACTGCGACATTATGGCGGACACATCGGACATTTTTGACACATTTTTGGGACCATTGTCATTTTTACAGCAATTAATGCATTTAAATGCATTGATTTCTGTATAAATGACACTAGCAGTTTAGGGGTTAACCACAAGGTGGCAGTGTAGGGGTTAAGTAGGCCTAGGGGTGTGTTTTTTACTGTGGGGGGGCGTGGCTGTCAGCTAGTGAATGCTGATCTCTGCTCCAATCACAGGGAGCAGAGATCGGCGTCACTAGTTGCTAGGCAGAACAGGGAGATGCTGTTTATCTCGGCATCTCCCCGTTCAGCCGCTCCGTGAGACGATCGCGGGAGTCCCCGCGGCGATCGAGTCCGCGGGGACCGCGGCCGGACTCACGGGGGTCCCGACCGGCGCGGGAGCGCGCCGCTCCCGGCGCGCTCCCGATGGCACGGACAGGTGAAAGGAGGGACGTATATATACGCCCTCCTGCCTGTACGTGCCATTCTGTCGACGTATATCGTCGTGCGCCGGTCGGCATGTGGTTAAAGCAACAAAAAAGTTTGAATGCGTACAATGCCTTCAAAGCATTTCAGATTAGTCCCCACTGACCTAGCCATAGAAATTTCTCCAGGACTGCTGGGACATACTACCAATTTGTTTTCAACTACTGCAACAAAAATGTGGTACATTCACAACCCCTTCAACACCTTTTATCCCCCCACTGTATTGTGCCACCACATTGGTACTGATCATTCTTATGGAGATACTGATCTGTACAACTCTGTACAACTCAAATATGTCTCTTGATTGTTTCTCCTCCTTGTGTCAGGAGACTATAACCACTTAAAGACCAGCCACTGCAGTTGAACTGCGGCAGGTTGGCACTCCTGGGCGAACTGCCGTCATGATACGTCGGCCACTTTAAGATCACAGGGGGGCACGCATGCACGCCAGCGGTGCAACGCTGGAGCCAATGGGCATGGCCTGCTGTCCACCCGCGATCGCTCCTGAGAGAGACAGAACGGGGATCTGTCTATGTAAACAGACAGATCCCTGTTCTGTCAGAGGAGGATAGACAGATAATCTGTTCCAAGTGATTAGGAACAGTGATCTCTCTCCTCCTCCAGTCACTACACTGCCCCCACAGTTAGAAACACCTCCCTAGGGAACACTTAACCCCTTGATCACCCCCTAGTGTTAAACCCTTCCCTGCCCGTGACATTTATACAGTAATCAGTGGCTATTTACAGCTCTGATCGCTGTCAATGGTGCCAAAAAAGTGTCAAAAGGTGTCTGATCTGTCTGCCGCAATGTCGCAGTACCACTAAAAATCGTTGATCACCACCAATTTTTTTTTTGCACATTATGGCAGACTTGCCATATAGTTTAGCCTCCCACAAGCAATTGAAGGTCCATGCTTCTCTTCATGACTTCATCCTCCATCTCTGCCCTCTCCTCTTATTTCTTTCTCAGGGTCCTCTTTCCTCTCCCATTGGCTGGTCACTGATGATGTAACCTCTGGGTTAGCATACTAGTGTTACCTCATCCCAGCCCCCAGATCCATTCTCACCATCTTACAGATAGTAGGAGAGGCCCAAGACTGTACACTGCACTGAACATGTGACACAAACAACTGTGTACAAAAAATAAATAAATACTTTTAGCAGATGGGTAAAGGATTTTATTTTGGCAGAAGAGTTTTATAAAGTCAGGAATTCATCAGTCACTAATACACACTATTATTGATTAATACTTTTTTTGTGTTTTCATGGTTTTTGGCACAATTATATACAATGTTATAGACGCCCGCTTCCTTTTCTGGCCTTTATGTGCTGGTGATGCTGTGATGTGGTCGGGAACAGGGCCTTTTTGAGGCGTTATAACCATATGGTGTATGGCTGACTTATAATAACTATTAATAAGTGCACGTTTGGCAATGTTTTAAGGCATAACCATGTTCCTCTCCTACATTATTTTTCTTTCCAGATACTAAAGGAAATGTAAGATAAAGCAGGAAAACCAAATTGAACTGAAAATGCTCCAGAAGGCTACAAGCCCGAAGTAATGCAGTATACATTATGCTGAGGTTGTGTTCTACAAAAATAAATTTATGATACCAAGTGTCACATTATTTCTGTTTCATTATTTCATAATTATTACAGCCAAGTCAAATTTTAATTTTCTACCATACCTGTCCATTGTTTTCTCAGACATGGTCTACTGTCTGTTAACCACTTCAGCCCTAGACCATTTGGCTGGCAAAAGACCATTCGACACTGCGTTGCTTTAACTGACAAAAATTGTCCTTGTACAATACCAGATCGTACGATTTTCGTTTAGTCAGTATAGTTGTCGTCAGAAAATACAATACAAATACATTACAACACTTCCAATTTTTTTTTTCTGTTGTGCGAGAATTTTTGTGACTTTATTTACCTATTATCACTTTTGATTTCTCCCATAGACTTTTAAAGGGTGTTCCGCGGCTTTCGAATTTTCCACAAACACCCCAAATTGTTCGCTATTCGGCGAACTTCAACTCGAACATCGGGCTCATCCCTAGTTCTGAGTAATTGTCTAGCAAAAAAATTATTTTACATGTAGGAGAGAAGTGTAAAAATTGGCCTTGGTGGCAGGTTGTTAATTATTAAGTAAGTAATATACAAATAATTATTATATATTGTTTTTAAGGTAATTTACTATATTTTCAAAAACTGTACTCCAGCAGGTAGCTTAACGGACAAATTACTGAAATTTGAACTTCAAACCAGTAATTTCACAGTAAATAGATAAATAATAAATGATTATGTTATAACTTATAGCATAATATATGATTTAGCTTTAGCTAAAGCAGCAGAAGATTATGGGTAAATCGTATACCCATAAACCCATGTTTTTTCTTTCTAGTTAAGAGGTCTGGGCTGGAAGGGAGCATGTGTCTTTTAGACACATCCCTCCTTATATGACACTTCAGTGAAAGGTGTGCCTCCATTTCAGCATTTTTATTGGAAAGCTTGTTCCAATGGTGCTTTACCATTGGTCCAAGGCTCTAAGCTGTCCATTGAGCTCAGTGCCTCTGACAAAAAGTGAGAGGCACTGTGAGCTCATCCTCTCAGTCTGCTTCAAACAGAGTGTACCAGCTTGTATTTAAACTGTCCGTTCTGTGTGTAGCTTCTGACGGGCTGCGCAAGGAGCCCCATATCTCCGGAACTAAAGCTGTCAGGAGCCCCACATTTTGACCAATGATGGGGCAGGACTTCAGCTACATATCCCCCAAATTTATCGAGCTATGACCCTCGAAGCTCGATCGTTTTTTTTTTTTTTTAATGGCAGGTGAGGCTCCCCTGATTGCACATCCCTGTTGCAAAGTGCAGTTTTCTTTGCAAAGCAAACAGTAAATTTGCCTTTAGTAAACTCCAGTGTCATCTGTCTTTGAGCTTATCGTCTCAGGGTCTCAGGATTTTCACTGACTGATAAACAAATAACTAATAGAAAAAGGATTCACCTATCTGTGTGTTAAAAAGAAATGGTAAAAATTGGTACAAGCAAGTAATATGTCATATAAAAAAAAATACTTTCAGACACACTCAACAATAGTCACAGACTATATGCTCATGGGAAACAGACTTTATTTCTCTTTAATTTAAGAACACAATAGGTGAGATAGGAGATTTCAGTACCAGACTGCAAAGTAGCTGTGTTCTCCCCCATGCAATATATTGATATATTTACAGAAATTGTTTCATTTCCGAGTTTTCGGTATAGTTGCAAAATGTTATTTTGTTCTTAACTTGAATTGCTGGAGTTGTCATCTACAAAGCAAAAGAGAAGAAAAAAAAGGAAAAGTTACGTTTAACCACTTGACCTCCAGAAGATTTACCCCGTTTCATGACCAGGCCATTTTTTGCGATACAGCACTGCATACTTTAACTAACGATTTGCGGGGTCCTGCATGTCATATCTTTTTTTTTACCACAAATAGAGCTGCGTGTTTTATTTTTTGCGCTATAAGCTAAAAAAAGACCGTCAATTTAGGTAAAAAATTTTTTTTTTTACTTTCTGCTTTAAAACATATCCAATAAACATTTAAAAAAAATCTAATTTCTTTATAAGTTTAGGCCAATATGTATTCTGCTACATATTTTTGGTAACAAAAATAAATAAATATATAAAAATCCCAATAAGCGTATATAGATTGGTTTGTGCAAAAGTTATAACATATACAAACTCTGGTATATAGTATACATGTGCACTGCCGAAAAATTTGTTTTTCTGTTTCCTTCGTTTTTTTCTTTTTTTCTTTTTCTGGTGATTCGTTATGTTCGAAATTAGAAAATTAGAAAATCCGTAAATAATAAATAATAATTTAATAATAACTAACTATTAAATTATAGGTATTGTAATTTCCATTCAAATTTGGCTGTTAGTGAACATAACGAATACAAATTTATCCAAAGTTGCAAATTATCCGAAATAACGAATGCCGCATCTAAACCAATGAAACGGAACTAATTCATAATAAATAATAACAAAATAAAAAAAAAATTATTTTATCATTATTGTTGTTTTTTTTTTTTCAAATAGATTTTATTGAAAGAAAGGGTATTACATGGAATCACAATAGAGGGTATACAAATTTTCTCAAAGTAATATGTATAAGCCAGTAGTCTAGGCACTTACAAACATGGATGGAGACAACTAGGGTAGAAATAACAGGTGTCTCAAACACAAATACCATGTCGAAGTAACTGGATGGATCATGATTGAGGGTCCCTAGAGAGCTACTGGTGGTACAAACAAAAAGGGAAAATAGGAGAGGGGGGGAGATTGGGGGGGGGGGCAACAACACCATTGCGTAGTCCACAGGAAATAGAGAGATGAAGTCTAATGCCGCGTACACACAAATGGAATTCTCGTCGGAAAAAGCTCTGATGGTTTTCGATAAAAATGTCGATAAATGTTCGCTCGCAGCGTCTGCTTCGTCAAATCTTCATGTTGAATCTTTTCTCTCTATGTAGAATAATCTTGGACTAATAGAGCTAAGGTTAGGCACATTTGACCACAGGTTCGATGGACACAGATCGCTATTGTCAGCATCATGTCGAATCTCCTATCTATATCGAACTGTTGTCACAACAAAAACGAAAATAAAGCATTTGTTTATGTCAGCTCTTTCGATTTTCGGATTCGGCACGTTCGTTATCGTTTGTTAAAACGATAACAAAAATACCCGAAATTCAGACGAAAATGCATTCGAACGAAAAAAGAATGCAAATGTTTATTAAATTATAGGTATTGTAATTTCCTTTCAAATTTGGCTGTTAGTGAACGTAACTAATACAAATTTATTCAAAGGTATGAATTATTCGAAATAACGAATGCCGTATCTAAACGAATGGAACGTAACAAATTAATAATAATAAATAACAATAATAATAAAATAAAATAGTTATTTTGTTATTATTTATTATGAATTAGTTCTGTTCCATTTATTTAGATGCGGCATTCGTTATAATTCGTAACATTGGATACATTTGTATTGGTTATGTTCACTAACAGCCAAATTTGAAAGAAAATTACAATACCTATAATTTAATAGTTAGTTATTACTAGTTAGTTATTCTTTCAAATTTTCTTTCTTCTTTTCGGTTTTCAAATTTTTTGAGTTTACGAATTTTCAAATTTCCAAACTTTATGAATTTCCGAATTTATGAATTTATGAATTTATGATTTTCCGAATTTCCGAATTTATGAATTTATGAATTTAGGAATTTTTGAATTGCAATCATTACCCGAAAAAAAATACAAAAAAATGAAAATGAGATGGTTTTCTACCTTAATACAGAGAATGCAAAAAAAAACTTCTGCCTTTAGAACCACTTTTTTAGAATGAAGTACAGATGAACTACGAAAGAGACCTGATAGAGGACAAATATTGGGTTTTGTCCATTTCTTCTGAAAATGCTAGTTACCTGGCTAGCATACGATACCACATTTCAATTGTCGATTGTCATCAATCCACAACAAATATGCAGATAAGTAGATTTGCACACTTATTTCAGGTCAGCAACTAGAAAGTACAAAAGCTGAAGGATCACAGAACAGCCAAACAAATGTCAGACATAGATCCGACCAAGTTTATATAAAAAAGTGATGCGTTTCAAAATTTCATTCACTGAATTTGTGTTAATCTTTACCAGTGCTGCAGGGATGGTTGTATTCTGCCACTGCTTGTTCATCTGAAAGGTAAAACATAAACAATTAAAATTCTATATTATAGTGTATTTGATCATTATTTGTGTTTCCCACTAGTTTAAAATCTATTTTTTCACTGTCTATTTTTTTTAATTCTGTGAAAAAAACAAAAAAACAAAAAAAAACATAAAATAATGAGGCTAATGATAGTACTCTGGCACAAGAACAGATCCGGGATAGTTGAAAGGAGCTTCAGTAATCCCTAAAGAGCCATATAAAGCCCACTGCATCTTTAATAAACCCTAAACCCTAAAACCAACTTAGTTTCTCCCCTCCTAGTATTAATATTATTATACAGGATTTATATAGCGCCAACTGTTTGCGCAATTAACAAAAGGAAAGCAGACATTAGTTACATTACAATTTGGTTTGTATTCCACCAACTGGATGTGCTAATCAACCGTTCCCAGTGATAATAAAGTATAACAAATATAAAGTAATAAAAAATATAAGTATAACAATCCAAATGAAAATTAAATTGGCCTCTTACCAACTTCCGATGATCTCATCATGTCACAGCTCCCTTCTCCTTCCAACATGTTTCCCCTTAACAGGCTACGTCTGGGAATGGAGGATCCAATCCTCCATCCTCCATTCCTAGATGTAGCCTGTTAAGGGGAAACATGTTGGAAGGAGACGGGAGCTGAGACATGATGAGCACCCACATTTGCTGCTGATCTCCATGCTGGATCATCCTCTCTCTACTGCCTAATATTATTATCTCTGTTGTAAGTGTATATTTTAGCTTAAATAAACCCCCTGTTTTTACATGTTTCGCCATAACTGTGGCTTCTTAAGGCAAACTTTATATCAGGCTCTGTTTTTGCTGTTCCTTGTTTTTTTTGGAGCCTTAGCTTTAGTACCCTTACACCAACCTACAGGTAATTTGTGACCAGGGAATGGTCTGCCTCTTCTATGCACATCCAGGAAAATTGAATAAATATTGTTGCTGTGTTCTGATTTAATTTATTCTTTTGTGTTTATGAGTCTAATACTATGTTATATTTTATAGTGACCATATATACAGTGCCTGATATAAAGTTCTCCTGAAGAAGCCATCATTATGGCGAAACATGTAGAGACGCAATCAGTTGCACCTGTTTATCTACTGTATGGCCCTGTTTCGACATGTTAATGTTTTAAACATATGTTGAAGTTTAAGATGTTTGTCTAAATAACATTTTTAGATTTTGATATATTTTTTGTTTTGTTGTGTCGTCAGCACCTTAAAAATCCAATTTCTCTTGATTTGTGATACCATGTGTAAATTGGGGATGCAGTGCTAATAGTTATTCAGACAATCAGTAAACCTCCTTTCCTTCTTAAGCCCCATACACACGGTCGGACAATCCGCGGACCAGGTCCGTCGGATCATGTCCGTCGTACTTTGTCCGATGTTGGTTTTGCGTACACACGGTCGGACAAAGTTGTCGGAAAATCCGATCATTCTGAACGTGGTGACGTTTGTTGCCTACGACGGGACAACGTAGAGGCTAGTAGCCAATAGCTTTGGTCTTGTAATGTGATCTGAGCATGCGTAGCACTTTGTCCGGTCGGACAACCGTACACACGATCTGGTTTGGTGTGATCGGACCGGGTTGACGGCAAATCTTTCCAGCAGGAGATAAGACTTTGTCCGTCGGACAAACCGACGAACACTGTCCGATGGTGCATACACACGGTCTGATTTTTCAACAACATTGTCCGATCGGACAGAATCCATGAAAAAGTCCGACCGTGTGTATGGGGCTTTATAATTTAGAGATCATCGGAAGTTGGTAAGAGGCCAATTTAATTTTCATTTGGATTGTTATACTATATTATCACTAATGGAATACTTTTTGATACACATGGACACGTGTTTATCGAACTCTTTATTTATCACTAGTTTATACACTGTGTTTGTTATATTTTTTTGGTTTTTTCTTTGTTTATGAGACAGTGCAACCTTTTAAATTTTCAAATATTTCCATTATCTCCTTGAGTGATAAACGTGCAGCAATCTACACTTATAATTAGCGTGAGATTTTCACACACATTTCTATTACAATTTGGTACAAGAGGAATCAGAGGGTCCTGCTCATTATAGCTTAAAATCTAAGAGAAAGGGTCAATTTATACAAAAGGTAATAGCTGTAGGGGATGAGCTGATGGAGAAGGAAAACAGTGTATTAGTTAGAAGCAGGATAGGCTTCTTTAAATAGAAGGTTTTTCAGGGATTGTCTAAAGATGGATAGATTAGGGGACAGTCAGACAGATTGGGGCAGGGAGTTCCAAAGGGTGGGGGAAGCTCTGGAGAACTCCTGGGGGCGAGCATGGGAGGAGGTGACAAGGGAGCTAGAGAGCAGGAGGTCTTGGCAGGACCTAAGAGAGCGGCTTGGTTTGTATTTTGAGCCCAGGTTAGTGATGTAGCTGGGGGCAGAGTTGTGGACGGCTTTGTAAATTATTTTTAATACTTTGAATTTTGTTCGTTGGGTGAGGGGAACAGTGGAGGGGTGGAGGACACTGAATGGTTGGTAAGGTGGATGAGTCTTGCAGCAGCATTGATGATGGACTGAAGGGGAGTCTATGAAGATAATCCAATGAGGAGGGAGTTGCAGTAGTCGAGGTGAGAGATAACCAGGGAGTGAATTAGAAGCTTGTTGGTGTCATTGGTTAAAAAGGGGCGTATTTTAGAGATGTTGTGGATGCTAAGGTGGCATGATTTGGACAGGGATTGGATGTGGGCCTGAAAGGACATTTCAGGGTCTGGGATTACCCCCTAGCACCCTGGCATGTGGGGACAGCCTAATAGATGTGCCATTGATGTTGACAGAGAAGTTAGGGGAAGACGTAGGTGGTGGAGGAAATATTAAGATCTCGGTTTTAGATTCTGTTTGAGGAAGTGGTGTGACATCCAGGCTAATATGTCTGTTAGTAAACCAGTGATATGTGATGAGACTGATGGGGTGAGCTGAAAGGGAGAAAGATAGATTTGGGTGTCATCCGCATATAAATGGTAGCGGAAGCCATGGGAGGCTATCGGCTCAAATATATTATCCAAAGCAGTGAAATATGGTAGAAAACTCCTGATTTTCACAGATATATGAAGGCAATGAAAAACTAAATTTTATTCATTCCTAAGGCCTTTTCTCTGCGGTGCATTAAATGCATTTAAATGGGTTGCTCAACACACCACAATCATAGGCGTGCACACAGGGTGCGTTGGGGGGTGTGCCTGGGCACACCCTAATCACCCCTTATGGCGGTGGGGAGATGTGAATGATTTCACTCTTACCATCTCTTTTGCTGTGCCGGCAGGGAGAGCAATGTACCGGCGGCCATATATATGTAGACACACACACACACGCATGTGTGTTTGAGATTCGGGGTGCACACTCTATTGCAATAGGCTGCGCACACCTTTGACCACAATGTACCAAAAAAATTGTGCATGCGGCAATTTCAGCAGTGCAAAGGTTAGTGCTGTGCTGCAACACAAGTATCCCAAGAAGGTGCATTGTGGTGCCATTCATAACAGCACACTATACCGCACCCCAATGGTATGAATGGGCTCTAAAGCTGAATAGTTCAAATTTAGTTGCAGTTTATACAGATGTTGCCAAAGAAAAATGCTAACCAATGTAAAATTTTTAAATTTGCCAACTTTCACTATGTCCCACCCAAGAAGAGCTCCAAAAGATGTGAGCGAAGGTCTGGTTTGTTTAACCACTTAAGGACCGAGCCTCGTCCTGAGATGTGGTGTTCAAATTGTTTGAGTTAAAAACAGTTTTTTTTTTTTTGCTAGAAAATTACTGTAAAATGTATAATGTTTTGGGTTCTAACACCCTAGAGCATAAAATGACGGTCGTTGCAATACTTTCTGTCACACCGTATTTGCACAGTGGTCTTACAAACGCAATTTTTTTTTGAAAAAATACACTTTTTGAGAATTAAAAAAGAAAGCATCAGTAAAGTTAGCCCAATTTTTTTTTATATTGTGAAAAATAATTTTATGCTGAGTAAATTGATACCCAACATGTCACGCTTCAAAATTGCGCCCGCTCGTGGAATGGCATCAAACTTTTACCCTTAAAAATCTCCATAGGAGACGTTTAAAAAATTCTACAGGTTGCATGTTTTGAGATACAGAGGGGGTCTAGGGCTATAATTATTGCTCTTGCTCTACCGATCGCGGCGATACATCACATGTGTAGTTTGAACACTGTTTTCATATGCGGGCCCTACTCACGTATGCGTTCGCTTCTGCACAAAAGCTCGGAGGGACGGGGCGCATTTAAATATTTTTTTTCTAATTTATTTTATTTTTACACTGTTCTTTTAAAAAAAAAAAAATGTGTCACTTTTATTCCTATTACAAGAAATATAAACATCCCTTGTAATAGAAAAAAAGCATGACAGAACCTCTTAAATATGAGATCTGGGTTCAAAATCAAAAAGACCTCACGTCACATATTTACACAAAAATGCAATTAAAAAAAAATGGCCCTTTAAGAGCTATGGGCAGAAGTGATGTTTTGACATCTCTTCCGCCCTGCAATGGTATAGAGATGAGTAGGGATCATCTTCCCCTCACTCGTTTCCATACCCAGGAAGGACAAGCATCCGATCGCCTCCACCGCTACCAACGGCTCTGGTAAGCGTTGGAGGGTACCAGAGAGTGGAGGGAGGGACCCCCTCTCCCACCACCGATAAAGGTGATCTCGCTGCGAATCCACCACAGAGACCACTATTATCGGAAAACCAGACCGAAGGCCGAAGAAGAGGATACCAGGGTTATTGCAGCTAGCTGCTGCCATAACAAAGATATCCCTCTTCAAAGTTGGGACGTATATCGGCATGTGGCGGTCCGGAAGAGGTTAATTTAGAAGCTTAGAGCAATTTATGTAATTTTTTGTATAATACACTGAATTCTGAGCAACATCAGGCAGCAAAGTGAAATCAGTCAGAGAATTGGTAATCATTGACAGAAAATATTAAATTAAAATATAAAAAAAAAATCGCAATAGGCATATATTGATTGGTTTGTGCAAAAGTTATAGCGTCTACAAAATAGAGGATAGATTTATGGCATTTTTATAATTTTTTTTTTACTAGTAATAGCGGTGATCTGCGATTTTTTGCGGGCCTGAGACATTGCGGCAGACAGATCGGACATGTTTGACACCTTTTTGGGCCCATTGACATTTATACAGCGATCAGTGCTATAAACAGCCACTGATTACTGTGTAAATTTCACTGGCAGGGAAGAGGTTAACACTAGGGGTCGATCAAGGGGTTAAGTGTGTTCCTTAGGTGTGTTCTAACTGTAGGGGGGGGGGGGTTCACTGGAATATGACATAGATCACTGTTCCCAATCACTGGGAACAGAAGATCTATCATGTCACTAGGCAGAACGGGGAATCGCCTTGTTTACATAGGCAGTCCCCCGTTCTGCCTCTCCTCATCGCGATCTCGGGTCTCGAGTCCGTGGGACCCACTGTACGTGGCGGGAGTGCCCACTATACACCCTACATGGACCAAAGTACAGGTATGTCGATTCGCGCAGGAGAGCCGGCCTGCTGCAGTATATCTGCGTGAGCTTGTAGGCTAGTGGTTAAAATATTCAACTGGTCTGGTACCCCAGTGCAATGCCTGGATAAAAAGCAAAAAATGTGCGTAGATCAGCAGTATACCGTTAAAATTATATTTTTGTTTTCCTTGTATATAAAAACACTTGGAATAAATCTAGACCAGGGGTCTCCAAACTTTCTAAGCAAAGGGCCAGTTTACTGTTCTTTAGACTTTAGGGGGGCCAGAGTAGGGCCATTTAGGAGTAGAAAATGTTCAGGCGTCCAGTGGGCGTAAACAATACCATGTGAGAGCAAAAAACCGCGCTACCCTGACGTACACAAAAGGTCATACAATAGGATGGGAAAAAAAGGGAGTAAAATAAATAAACAAATGAATAAATCAATGAATGATACCTAAACCGGCTGCAGAATGGTGGGATAAACACGCATGAAATATGGAAAAAGGAAAACTGCGCCAGGTCAAAACTAAAATAACAATAATGAAAACCAATGCACATGAATGACCTGTGTATCTGATTGATAGTATTTGAGATACTAGTAACCTGAGGAATGGGGTCTGCACACAGATTCAAAAGGACATAGGCAAACAATGATGGTGTATTCACAGGTTAACAAACCATAAATGGCAGATATTCAACTGAAATCGTTCAAATATAAAACTGTGAACAATGGTAAATAATATTTGTCAAAGTCTCTATGTGAGATGAATGACCGATAGTGATGGATCAGGGTCCTCTTATGCAGAAGGTTCCACTACACCAATGTGCTCCACTTCTAGTTAAAGTGCCACCACCAGTAAGTAGGCTCCTTACCAGATATATGTAAAACAAACGCACTCAGATACGAGCTTAGGCACGAAATTCCAAACGTCAGGATATGGTTGCCCCTCAAACAGTGTCCTCCAAGATGGATCAAAACTCCAAGACCGAAGGGAGGAAGAAGCACACTTCCAAACGCCAAAATGGACAAATAAGGCACTCGGAGGTGCGTTCACAGATCCCCATGTAAATGACAAAGGCAGACCATAGTGTGATATTGTAAAGGACTAAAGAAATATTTATTAAAAACGGATATTACTCACATTCTTGTGAACAGAATAGGCAGTAAACAATCCAATGATGATTTTTTAAAAAGAGCGCCGGCCGGCATTCAAAAGCACCCTTTCTCCTTGTAACACGAACGTGGTGACGTCACTGCGCGTCCTCCCATACGCGTTTCGTCATCAACAGACGTTTTCAATGGGGAATCCCCATTGAAAACGTCTGTTGATGACGAAACGCGTATGGGAGGACGCGCAGTGACGTCACCACGTTCGTGTTACAAGGAGAAAGGGTGCTTTTGAATGCCGGCCGGCGCTCTTTTTAAAAAATCATCATTGGATTGTTTACTGCCTATTCTGTTCACAAGAATGTGAGTAATATCCGTTTTTAATAAATATTTCTTTAGTCCTTTACAATATCACACTATGGTCTGCCTTTGTCATTTACATGGGGATCTGTGAACGCACCTCCGAGTGCCTTATTTGTCCATTTTGGCGTTTGGAAGTGTGCTTCTTCCTCCCTTCGGTCTTGGAGTTTTGATCCATCTTGGAGGACACTGTTTGAGGGGCAACCATATCCTGACGTTTGGAATTTCGTGCCTAAGCTCGTATCTGAGTGCGTTTGTTTTACATATATCTGGTAAGGAGCCTACTTACTGGTGGTGGCACTTTAACTAGAAGTGGAGCACATTGGTGTAGTGGAACCTTCTGCATAAGAGGACCCTGATCCATCACTATCGGTCATTCATCTCACATAGAGACTTTGACAAATATTATTTACCATTGTTCACAGTTTTATATTTGAACGATTTCAGTTGAATATCTGCCATTTATGGTTTGTTAACCTGTGAATACACCATCATTGTTTGCCTATGTCCTTTTGAATCTGTGTGCAGACCCCATTCCTCAGGTTACTAGTATCTCAAATACTATCAATCAGATACACAGGTCATTCATGTGCATTGGTTTTCATTATTGTTATTTTAGTTTTGACCTGGCGCAGTTTTCCTTTTTCCGTAAACAATACCATATCTTTGGTATTAGTAGGAGGACTAGTTCCCCGTCATTGGTGTCAATGGTAAGAATTGTGCCCAATGGAAGGAACTATGCCCTTTTGATGGTCAGTTGGAGGAATAGTGCCCCATCGTTGGTGTAAGCAACAAGAATGATGCCCCATTACTGGTGTCAGTGGATAGAATAGTGCCCCAGGGGCCGGATTAAGGCAAGGAAAGGGCCAGAGTTGGGATACCCCTGGTCTAGTCCATCTATAGGTGTGATTATTGTACTCACTATTAGAAGAGAAGACTATTACCTGTTTCATAGTAATCATAGATTTTTGCTGTGGCTGATTTCAGGTCCTTAACATCAATATCCTGCTCCACCATAAAAGAGAGATTTACAGGATCATGTCCCACCTATGAGAAAAATAAGATTACAGTGATTGAAACAAATGCAGCTAGGTGCTTCGGAACCACAAAAAGCGGGCTGAAATGACAGGTTAAAAGAATATAAAGTGAATTATGCCAAAAGGTCGGCTTCCAACAGTGGTAGTGGAGGACCAAATAAACTATAAACAAAAATACTAAAAGAAGAAATATTAAATAAAAAGATACCGCAACATGAAGTACAGAGTAAATACACTAAAGGTAAACTATGATTGAGGTTTTAGCTCAAATTAATTATTTTTATTAAACTTTAAATATATGGTATATCTATGTCACACCATTCCTTAAAGAGGAGGGCCCACAAAAAAATATTTTTTAAAAGTCAGCAGCTACAAATACTGCAGCTGCTGACTTTTAATAATCGGACACTTACCTGTCCCAGGGTCCAGCAATGCGGGGGAACGAGGCCCCCCCTCGATCCCCGCTCCGCTCGCAGCACCGGCATTCTCAATGTGGGCACCCGGCTGTGGCTTCACAGCCGGGCACCCACTGCGCATGCGCGAGCGACGCCGTGCCCCGTGATTCGACGCTCAGTCATCTGGGACACGTGACAGGTCCCAGATGACTGTGCGCCCCCGAGGGGAAGTGATGTCAGTGCCTGGGCACTGAAGGTGGCAGACTACGAGGGACCCCCTAGCAACAGGCATTTAGAGGTGAGTAAAAACATTTTTTTTTTCCAATTATTTTTTTTTTTTATGATTTTTAAACCAATTTCTTTTTTTGGTGGTAACACCACTTTAAGCATTATGGATTTTTGGGAAAGAGAATATAGAAGAAGCTGTTTCCTTTCCGAATTTCTGTCTATGATTAAAATTCATTTTGGGGAGAACACACTGGAGCACCTTATGTTTACCCTTATGCCCTGTACACACGATAGGATTTTCCGACAACAAACTCCATGTGTGTGCAGTACAGGAAATTGTGTGATCTTGCACCTGCACCTGGTGTGAACAAGCCCTAAAATGTAGTCTCTAATGTGATCTAAGGTTGTAACTCTTCTCCCTCCAAATTCCTCCTTCTAGCACATGTAAACATCTCTTGCAATAACACTATAGCATGAGAGGTCTTCTATATGGCGAGATCTGGGGTTAAAGTCTCTCCTCTACCCTTAAAAGCAAAATATATCATTAAAAAAAGGATCTTTTCCTTTAACCACTTCCCACCCGGCAGCCGTCATACTACGTCCTTGACTTTGTGTGGGTATATCTGAATGATGGGTGCAGCTACAGGCATCATTCAGATATCGGCTTTTTCAGCCAGCGATTCCCGACATCATAAGAAGGCTGTTCCACCGCTTGATCGTTATTATGGGCAGCGAGAGAGGATGTCCCCCCTCCCGCTGCCCTCCGGTGCTTCTACCGACTCACTGCTTCCATCGGAAGCCAAAATCGTTTTTTTTTAGATGTGAGGTCTTATTGACCCCATATCTAACTGTAAAGAGGACCAATAATGCCATATTCTTATTACAAGGGATGTTTACATTCCTTGTAATAGGAATAAAAGTGATCAATTATTATTTTTTTAAATCCGGCTGCTTTTAAAAGTGATCCAGCAGCGAATGCGCCACTCGGACCACTTTTATCAGAAATACCTGCACCTGAGGGTTATGGCATCTAGCTTCAGCCATGTTAAACGTCAAAGTAATGATGTATTTTCCCAGTTAGGTGGTCGGCAAGTGGTTACAATCAGTGGAAAAAGTAATCATGTGGCAGCTGGATCTTCTGACTGATATGTGATGTCAATAGGTAGCAAAAGGTAAGTCGGCAAGAATCAGACCAACCAATCTACTACAAAATTTCTAAAGCTTTTCAATATTCTAAAGAAAGTTATTCAAACCTGATTCAGATATAAAGTGACCACGTCCATCTGGATTTCACTTCTCTGTATAAGTTGGTCCTTTGTCAGCTGTAAAAAAAAAAAATAATAATTGCACATAAACTGCCAAACCTATGAAGCCTAGTCAGCAAAATTCAAGCATTAAGGGCCCATTCAGATCTATCCGGTTCATTGGGGTGCATAAATGTGCATTAGAGTGTTGAATTAATGCAGCCCATTCATTTGGATGGGGTGCTAATGCACCCTAAACTGGACATGAGCCATACTCTCCAATGCAGTGCATCAAAACGCATGGTTTTTGCACAGGAGATATGTTGTGCTAAGAGCATTGGGTTGCCATTTAAAATGAATGGCACAGCACTGCTCTAATTTGCATGGTGCATTATTACCTTGCGTTGCAGTAATGCCATTTTCAATACGAATATCATGCAATTAATATAACTGATATGTAATTCATTTTTTAGACCCTCTAATATCAATATGTAGCTGGATAGGTTCTTTTAAACTGCAAAAAAAGAATGTCACCTTGTTAAAATATAGCAATTTAGAGTGACTCTATAAATTGTGTATATATCATTCCCTGAACTCTGACTTACTGTTTTTGTTATTGTCCAGAAGTTAAATTGTGGGCATTGTCTTAATTTTTGTAAGATACTTGTCTCAAGACCAACTCAACTTGAGCGATACACAGCTGTTCCTTACTTATTACTAAACTGAGACTGATCAGGTGGTAATAATGAAGACAGATGTGTATGAAAAATACTTGTGCGCTGCTATGTAACCAATAAGTGAGAAAAGTGTAATGAATAAACGAATAGCTGCACCATTCACTTAGTGATCTCACACTATACCAAATTATATATAATCAAATTATTGGTGCGCTTATTCCCTAGTTTCTATATAATGACCAATAAAAAAGTGGTGTAAGTGGTGAAAAGCTTTTCCCTTTGAAGAAGTCACGTGACAGGGGACGCAACGCGTCGGGTAGAGGCGGTGACGTCATTTCCGGGGTCTCGTACACCAGGAAGGATGGTGAGGAGGAGAGCAGCCATCTAAAAGTTTTAAATATATGTGATGTATAAAGAAATTTAAATGTGAGTGTGCAATACTTTTAAAAAAAGCGGAAACACATTTTTAAGCTATATCGAAAAACAATATATTCTTATATACTCTGAGAAAACTTAGAGAATTAAAGGATTGTTTGCTGATCAGAATGGGGACCACGGCAGATCTGGATCATTTTGGATGGATTCCTGGAGGCATTAAGATATTGGCATTGTAGAAAGGCTCTGTCTGACCATTATTGGCCATACCCTGAAAGTAAGCGGCCATTGCACTAAAGGTGGATGGATGGTGAAGGTGCCCACTTCACGGATATAGTCACTAATAGCACACATTGGAGCAGCAGTGTTTTTGGGTGAACTATTTACCTGCTCCAAACACAGGATCCCTACGCATATTCATATGGACTTTAATTTTGTTGTTTAATCATTATAGCTTTATTTTATCTTCGGTAGAGTTATGGTTAAACACCACTTTTTTATTGGTCAATATAAAGAAACTAGGGAATAAGTGCACCATTAATTTCATTATAACTAATGAAGACAGAACCTCCCACATAGCAGTCAGCCTCAGAAAAGACATGGAGAGTGTACAAGAAGTAGCCATCTTCAATAAAGTTTGCTGTATAACGTACTGTATATTGTCAATGTAAGGGATTTTTTTTCCCTGAATGGGTCTGGAGTTTCAAATGAAATGGTCAATTCCTGCAGAACGATACATGTGTATTAGGTAGGTGTGCTGCAATAAACTTTGCTGTTGTAGCCAAGTAGGGTTGATGAAGGTTGAACTTACAGGAGCTCATAATAGCCCACGAAAAACATTTGACAGACCTGTCATTTTCACTCTCGCATGATATCAGATTACTCTGTTAAAAATAACAGAGTAAACAGAACAGAATAAATATAATAACAGAATAAAACAGAATAAGGCTGCTGGTTGGATCTTATTGATTGCATTTTCATATCTTGCACTACTTTACAAAGTATATAGAAGCACTAACATTAGTTCTTAGCTGCAATATGCCTTTACAAGTCATACAAATACTCAACCACAGATGGTTGAGCAACAGTGTGAAAAGAGACCATTAAAAGTAGAAATCTAACTGCTAGGAACAAAAATAACTATAGCTAGGGCTTGGAAGACATCAACTGTCTCCTTTGGGAAAGCTAAACCAAACATTTCCTGGATTATGGCTCAAGAGAAGTTGGTCAGCACTCTTCTTGGTAGGGTTCAGAAATTTGAAACTTTATGGGAACCATGGGCCAAATATGTACATGTTTCTCTGCAGTAATGAAGAGTTAGATAGGTATCGGGCGATTTCCTCTAGGCTTCTGGATCTTTCTTTCCTTCTCTTTTTCGGGTTTCTCTAACCTTTCTTGACTTGCTCTAACCTTTTATCATTCAGGTTACCTTGTGAACCTCTGGAATTGGGGAGTAAGTAGGTTCTTGGAGGGACACATCTGTAATGCCACGTACACACGGTCGGAATTCTCGTCGGAAAAAGCTCTGATGGTTTTCCCGCCGGAATTCCGACGGAATTGTCTTGCCTACACACGGTCACACCAAATTCCGACGGTCAATAACACAGCGGCATACAACACTTTTGACAGCACTATTAAAGGGAAATGTAATGTGGCGTACACACGGTCGGAATTTCCGATGGAAACAGTCCGATGGGAGCTTTTGATCGGATTTTCCGACCGTGTGTATGCCCAACGGTCTTTTTCTGTCGGAATTTCCGACGGACTTTGAATTGAGAACCTGTTCTCAATTTTTCCGAAGGAAAACCTTTCTATCGGATTTTCCGATCGTGTGTATGCAATTCCGACACGCAAAATTCCGACGCATGCTCGGAAACAATTCAACGCATGCTCGGAAGCATTAAACTTCCCTTTTATAGTGCTGTCGAACGTGTTTTATGTCGCTGTGTTGTTGACCTTCGGAATTTGGTGTGATCGTGTGTAGGCAACACAGCTTGAGCGGAATTCCGTCGGAAAAACCGTCAGAGTTTTTTCCGATGAGAATTCCGATCGTGTGTACGCGGCATTATACTTCTGAGCATGCGTCAAATTGTTTCCGAGCATGCGTCGGAATTTTACGTGTCGGAATTGCATACACACGATCGGAAAATCTGATAGAAAGGTTTTCCGTTGGAAAAATTAAGAAAAGGTTCCCAATCCAAAGTCCGTCGGAAATTCCGACAGAAAAAGACCGATGGGCATACACACGGTCGGAAAATCCGTTTCCATCGGAAATTCCTACCGTGTGTATGCGGCATAAGCCTCCTTCTACCAGATTTACACAGGTCTATTGCTGGGGAGAAATCCAGAACCATATGTATCATTTTCAGTTACCTCACCCAACGAATAGAGGTAGCTGTCTACCACGAGTAGGTTCAGTGTAAGTACAATTTTTTTTTTCTTTATGTGCATTGTAACTTTTATTTACCTTATGGGGATCAGACTTAACTTCTCCTGGTGGTTTTTCCTAAATATGTTCCTTTTTGACAGTTACCTATCACTATTCAACTTCATCATTTTTAAAAGATGGATTCATTTATAGATAGGATGATGGGTGGGGACATTGTGGGGGTACTACCTTAATCAATCCCCAGGAGCTCCTTCTCAATGTTAATAGAAGTTGAGGTAGTCACGACAGTGACTCCCCATGTTCCTTATCTTGTTAAATGCATAAATTGAGAAATGACTCACTTTTACTTCTATAACGGTCACTGGACTTTATACTACTACTAATAATCCTTTCACTATTGAAGATCTCTAAGATTTAAGCTATTAAGCGATTTTTAGCAATGTAACCTGTGATGTTCATTTTTCACCTTTCTTGTCTGTTTATATTCAATAATAAAAAAAATCAATTGAAAGAAAAGTAGGAATCTAGCCAATTATTTTTGTTTAGATGGGTGTGGGAACCTAGAACCGCCATCAACTTTTTCTTTATTCCTGTGTCTATCATGTTACACATGCATTAATGTTTGTTTGCCTTTAATAATCTTGTTCTTTATTAACTCCGTAGCTAGGGGATACTTTATATAGTCTCATCCTTCTTCTTCATGCTTTAGTCTCCATGCCTCACCTGTGCTGCATTCTGCTGGAGCTAGACACACTATGATTTTTTGACCCAACTGATGTCTATCTGTTATGATCTGCACAAGTTTTGAATTAAAGATTTGTAAGATCTGCAAGATGTCATTTGGATCGATTCACTGTCTGAGACTGTAATCTATCTCACCACAACTGGATCATTTAAAGAGATCACACTTTCAGTGCTTAGATTGTGCAAGGACAAAAATCCCTATTGTAGCGGTACCCCCGTAGGGGCTGCTGAAAGTTGTGGTCCACCTGTCACCCTGCCCAGCCTGGCATCCACTTCCCAGACACTCCAAGACAATGAACAATCCATTAGCTTGTTTTTTTTTTTTATTGAGGGATTATAACTTGGATGGGGTTAAGGAATTCATGGGATGCCCAGAAAGATTTTTTGCATAGCTTGGGACAAATTATAAACTCTCCTCTTCCTCCAGAACAACTCTTGCTGCAGACTATTCCTTCCTCCAGCACAACTCTTCAGGCACAGCTAGCATGTAGTTAGACCTGACACTGGCTTCAGCCAGGTCCTAGCAACAGTCCTTTACCTGCAAGGACCATGAGTCCTTTTGGTGTAGCAAAAATAATGGTTCTGGTGCTAGCTGTTCTAGGTGGACTACTGGTCCCAGTCACCCCTCTTCAGGCCCTGCCAGCCCTCCTGGGTGCAGCTGCCTGTCTCCACTGCCCATGACACCACAGTCCTCACTGGCTCTACATCCATCTCAGATTGCATCCTCCCAATCCGCTCCGGCATGCCTTTTCCCAGCTTTCCTGGCTGTGTTGTCACTCACCGAGAACCGGTGGATCCCTCCTGGAGATTTGCCCAGCAGTACCCACTCCTGGGGTTTGTACGATGGTCCCTTCCACTCCCAAGCTCCAGGCCCAAGGTCACGCCCCTCCCAGACTGGGAAGCTTCCTCAAAGGCCACGAGAGATAGTACTCCATCTCCCAGTTCTTCCACCTGACAACTCTTCCCCAGCTGGGCTGACCCTGGGTATTTCAAGGGAGCCTGCCCCCTGCACTTGCCACATGTTGAGGATTGTCCACATGCCACATCACCTGCCACAAGTTGCAGATCGTCCACTTGCCACGTCACCTGCCACACATTGTGGATTGTCACTTGACACGTTGCGGATTGTCCGCTTGCAACGCCACCTGCCACACGTTGTGGACTGTCCACTTGCCACGTCACCTGCCACACATTGCGAATTGTCACTTGCCACGTAAGCTGCCACACGTTGCGGATTGTCCACTTGCCACATGTGGATGTCCACTTGCCACATCACCTGCCACACGTTGCGGATTGTCCACTTGCCACATCACCTGCCACACGTTGTGGATTGTCCACTTGCCACATCACCTGCCACACATTGCGGATTGTCCACTTGCCATAAGTTGGGGCAGAGAAGGAAGAATGCTGGCGCTCTGTCACTGACAATAGACGCTGGACATTTTAACTAGTCTGTCTAAACTGCAGCAACAACTGTTACCCTATTTGAGGCTCCAGCTCCTGTCACATCGGCTCTGAGACTCAAGTCCTACGTGACTCACTGACGTCACTCGTCTGAGACTCGAGTCCGACGTGACTCTGACGTCACTCGTTGCTAGATGCCAGGCGGCCCAGGCGCTAGCAACGAGTGCAGGGAAGAGGCTCCACCCACCTACTCCAGATCCTGGTCAGTGCGGCGTAGCTATAATAACACTAGACAAGTCTCTCTCTTGGCGCCGCTGATCGGCTGATGTGAGAGAGAGACTCGGGCAGAGGCAGAGCAGGTGTAAGTGACATGTCAATGTGGTATTTTCGGGGGGGGGGGGGTTGCCCTGTTGCCCCCTGGATCCGCCCCTGCATTGAGAACGGCTGCTTTAGACACTAACTGGTCTACAGATTAGTTATACAGATCTTTACCTTCTTTATTGTACTCTTGACAGGGATGTATCCAGACAACATCTTCACCTCGATAACAGCCATGTTGGATTTCTCCCGGGTTCCAACGTATCTGTAGGAGACAAAAACATAGATCTCGATTACAAATTCTTTGATTTGCAGCCTAAAATAAGAGCCAAGGTGGATATTTAAAAAAAACATAATTCTAGCCACTATGTATCCATTAAGACATAATTCAGTGTTAGTCTTTGTATTCAATCCATAGCTCCCAAGTGTGCCTCATTTTAAACAAAATCCCTTTGTCCCTCTTTCCACTTAAATTATGCCTCGTTTTTTTTGCTCTAATACAGGGGTTGCCAAATTTCTAAACAAAGGGCTACTTTACTGTCTTTTAGACCTTAGAGGAACCAAAATGTGGCTGGTGGGAAAAGAAAAAAAGGCCCCAACGTCAATGGCGGTAAAAAAAAAAATGACATAGCACCTGTGGTTAGAAGGAGGAAGATAGTGCCTCACCATTGGTATTAGTGGCAGGAATAGTACCTTATTGTTGTTAGTAGAAGAAATAGTGCCCCTTCAGTGGAAGGAATGGTGCCTCATTGTTTGTGTCAGTAAGAGGAATAGTGCCCCAAGGGTCAGGTAAAGGTAAGCAAGGAGCTGAATCCAGCCCATAGGCCGCAGTTTGAATACCACTGTTCTAAAGATATGCCTTGTTAAACAATGTATTATTTAAGTGGTTGTAAACCTTAGTCATGCAATCTGAGCTAAGCACATATATCTGTATTGTTCACTTGCCTATCCTCAAAGCTCTAAGTGTAATTTCTCTCTGGTGCTTTGTTCCTCTGTTATCAGCATGAGTCACAGGAGCTCAGCACACAGCTCGTCTATTCAGGACACAGCTCCGTATCCTTCCTTTGTTCCTGTGCCGTGTCTGAAGGGGAGTGTCCCTTTCCTCCAATCAGCTCTCACACACTGTAACTTCAGCTCTCCACCCACCCTATTCTGTGATCCTCACAGATGCAGAAGGATTTTATCACAATTCTGCACTTTTGAACGAATGTAGAGAAGAGAAGACTGCAAATAAACAAGTAATTTGTTTCATCTCTGTGTATCATATGAGCTTCTTCACTTCACTGGGTATATGAGAGGGTTTACAAACACTTTAACTACCAAAACTATCCTACAATGCTAAACCTTCCATTTATCCTCTAAATTCTTACATTCGTTGTTTTGAACAGCCAGTTTGAAGAAGAATGAGTGGTAAAAAGTCCAATGCAATATTCCCAACGCACACATTCCTGTAGAGATTGCTAAAGCTATAAGTGGGTGCTGACCAACGGCTGAACCTGTGCGTAGCAAAGAAAGACATGTCACCGGCACACCAGGATCTCCAAAAATGGGTCCAAAGGTCACATGCCTCATGAAGGGGTCCTGCGTGGCTCCGAAACTTTTCTTTCTGCTGTAACAACGTAATCATTGATTAAAGCTTTGGACCTGTTTTTGGACATCCTGGCGTGCTAGTGACATTACTTTTTTTGAGTGGTAAAAAGGACTTGTGGGTTTACCCAGTCATTTTCTGTGTTTTCATTAGGATCTGTGTAACTGGGGGCATGGCAGAGATGCCTCGTACAAAGGTGTCCCTCTTTCCTTTCTCTGAAGGTTGGCAGGTATGCTGAATCTGTTTTAACATCAGTAACCCATAGGGCACTACTGGGGGGGGGGCAGTTTTAGAAGCCAATCAGGGCTCAAGTGTCAGCCTAACACTGAACATGCATACATGAGAGCAGATGAATAACCTTGTCAGTGTGCTAATAGTAACTGTATTGTCCAATCACAAGTTGGGGGTAAAGAGGTGAGTAAGAATGCAGAACCCATTTTACTCCTTTAGCCATCCATCAGATGAACAAGTACAATTACCATTATGTCATTAGGATAGGGTTTTTTTTACCTGTGCATGAAGATGCTTGCATCCTCGAGAGTAGGGTAAGACGCATATATGGACATGTAATATAGATCTTGATATTATAATTTTTCATGTGACTTTGGTTTTAATAATTTGCAAAAGAACATGGCTATTCTAAGCAAAGAAACAGGAAAATAGGAAGTTAGCCCACTGAAAACTGACATTTCTGATATAAGGGGTCACTATTAGGAGAATGATATAGCATACAGGGAAAAGTTAGCATTATAATGTTTTACAAAGTATAGGCTGAGCTTAAAACTTGAAATTATATGAACTATAAAATTGAGAACAGTAATAAAACTCACGTAGCACTGATAAAAATCTCAAAATTTGTCACTGGATCCCCCAGACACTCTCTGTTTGAATGTGGTGTCACCTTTAATGAAAAGCTGGTGTCACTTCTGGGTGGTGGAACATTGTATCTCAGGACTGTCTGTGGAATGAAGACAAAAAAAGTGAGTTAGAAGAAGATTATGTCAAAGATAAGAAAAGGCAGAGAGTTTGTTTCCTCTTACCGGGGGGTAGGAAACCTGGAGCCCTCCAGCTGTTGTGGAACTACATTTCCCATTAGGCATTGCAAGGCTGGCAGTTACAATTACTCCCAGAGGCACGATAGGACTTTTTCAACTGCTGGAGGGCCCTAGGTTGCCTATCCATGCTCTTACCTGTACAAATACACAGCCACTTCCCGTGGCAGTCACAGTGTAATCTCCAGTAACAGTCGGTAGTGATGCTTTCTGTAGAAGAAGACGATTGTTTGTGTCTACATGGAACTCCTCCAGAAATCCTGAGCTAGAACCAACAGTCACAGTCACATCACCCTTATCACTAAATGTGATCTCGGAATACTTGGCCAGAGCTTGGAGAGCCACAACTGTGTCCTACATGGAATAAGAGGATTGTTAGTAAAGATACAAAGTTGTGCACTAGGGACAAAGATAAATACGTTCATCTAATGAGGCTATGAGGAATCCCAACATGTACTATGCAACAAAAAGAATTCACATTTCATTGGTGTGACTAACCCAAAGTCTTGGAGTAAATTTGGATTCCAGGTTATGCTGGCCTTTGCATATGTTACTAAACAAAGGCCATTATATAATGCACATAATGTACAAAGTAAAACAAAAATGGACAAAATGCATGAACCATTCTTGCCCCCAACCCCCATCCCAATCCTGACTTTAGTCCTGAAATCTGAGTTCTGCTGCCTGCAGACTTTTATCTTCCCCATATGTTGTTGGGAGGAATATTTCTAGGGTTGGTCTTTCTAAATATTTTTATTTTAAAGTCGCCATAAGGTTGTGGGGGTGGGGGATCAAAATGAGAAGCTAGCCCTTCTCATGCCTTTTGTAGATTGTGAAAATAGGATCTTGGACAGGACGAGAAATTCAGCACAGGGACAGGTGATATAACCTACCACCCAGACCAACCAGAAAAGTTGACAGTGAGATATGCTGCAGGTTATCAGTTAACAGATGAACCTGGCTGAATCTAGCTTGCCGTATCTCTGTATTTAGTCCATTGTTCACCTGTGTAGATGAGAAGCCTCCATAAGGGTTCTGCTGTTTGCTTAGCCAGTTCACAATCGCTGTAGCTTTGCCCAAGTCAGGTTCAGGACCAGAGAGTAGAGCCAGGAGCACATAGGAAGTCATTTCCACCTCAGCAGATGGAGCTCGGTACCAGTATGAATCTTGCTTGGGAGGCACCAAATCACGTTTCCAGTATAGTTTTCCATCTGTAGATACAATCAGATACATAATTATACTACGGTCTTGTCTCTCTCTAAAGATTGTTTGCAAGACCTCACTATTGGCTTGTCAGTAGCTGGAATGTGTTCAACTAAGTCAAGAGAAAATAATTAAACATACCAGGGTCGTAGAAATTAGTGAGTGCCATTCAATTCAGTAGTATTCCCAGGCTGATGTGATAAGGTGCCCCTATGAGTCCTTGGTATCTGAGGCTAAGGGTGCATTCACACTTGCAAATGCACCCACAGTCCAACTGCATCCATGTACCCTAGCAGGGATTCCTGTGATTAGCTGCAAGAAGCATCCCCATTGAAAGCCATTGAAAGGAGAGCGCCTCTAAGTAAAAGTGCTTAATCAATATTAAACAGCACAAAAATTTAGGCACTTACATGCCAATACGGTAAGAAGCTCTACACGGGTCATCATAGTAGTGAGGTTAGTATCAGTAGCAGGTTTACAAGAATATCACAGCATCAATATGCAATAGTCCACGGAAATCCAAAAAAAGGAAGGAAAACCAGCAGAGTTTTTGCAGGAGAGGCTGGCAAGCAACTCGTGGAGACTGCATGTGGCATCAAAGCAATGAGAGAGGGAACACAACACGTTTCTGAGCTTGCGCAAGGTCTGTGAGGCACATGCGCTCTCCTTTTTCAAGTGTAATGGAAGATAGCCTCTCCTGCAAAAACTGCTGGTTTTCCTTCCTTTTTTTTTGGCTTTCCTCGGTCTATTGCATATTGATGCTGTGATACTCTTGCAAACCTGCTACTGATACTAACCTCACTACTATGATGACCCGCATATAGACTTTCTTACCGTATTGGCATGTAAGTGCCCACGTTTTTGGGCTGTTTTATATTGATTAAACACTTTTACTTAGAGGCGCTTTTGTTTTTTCTCATTGATCTGAGCCGGCTTAAATTCTGAGAAGAACAGCCCTTTGTGATCGTGTCATATCATCTTGATTTATTATTTCTTCTACTATCAATATCATCCATCTCATCTTATCATTGAACTTTATGAACTGGTGTTTTATCCTAGCCTGGACATTTACTTTATATATTTTCATCAATAACGTTTTTCTTTTTACTGCCATTAAATGTGCTAGCTGTTATTGATTTATTGGCTGTGCTTGACATTATCAGTACTCTGAGCGCCAGCATCTGTGTGTTTTTTTTATTGAAAGCAATTTGATGCTGTTGGCTCCCGCAGCTGATCGCAAACCCTTTCATAAAATATCTCAAGCAGTAAGTACGTGCAAGTAGGCACAATTAGCTGCAGAAGCCAAAAGCCTCCCATTGTTTTCAATGGGTCTGCCTCTTGCAGCTAATTGCAGGAATGCCTGCCAGATTTTTCACATGTAATCGGACTGCGGGTGCATTTAAAAATGTGAATGTACAATAATAGAAAGCAGGTTCAATGATGCTGGCCATCTTAGATGTAGAACCCTGATGTTTAGGCAGGGTTGCTAATAAATTTACCTGCCAGGTATAGTTGCCTTGGCTAATTGATAGGAGATCAATTGATTCCACCCTAATTATGGAATTGCTGCACTTCTCTCTTCTGTCACTAGATGGCTGGGTATCTGGTGGCATTAGATAAGACGAGGGCATTACAAGGACAGATTAGGAATAAATGGGGTATCTCAGCCAATGGGCAGGCCTCTTCTTGGGTCCCTTGGCCTGTTGGGAGAGCCTATTTATTTGGGTGAGGTCAGGTGATCAGGGTCCTGTGCCACTTGGATGGCTGTCTGGTCTTTTACTGCCCCTGGCTGCTAGGCCAGAGCCTGAAGCCTATCCCAGGGACATCTGGCTGCTAGGCTGTCTGAGGGCCTATCCAGAAGCAAGAGAGCAGCCCAGGGATGGGACTGCGGCTTGCAGTGCAACCAAAGTGCCGGCCGCAGAACCTGTCATGGTCGGAGGTAGAGGGGAAACTGTGGACACTGAGGGACTATCCACCTTGTTACCAGGGACCACGTGAGTGGCTGGAGCAAGTACCAGAGCAATATTCTCACCAACCGGGGTCGAAGAACAGAGAAAATTCGGCAGGTGTCAAGCCAGGGACCCAGCCAGCAGAGGTAACCCTTGCAGAGCCATCTTGTGTGCCAAGCCAGGGACCGAGCAGGCCAGTGGGGTGATGCTTGAGGAGTATCTGTGAGTGCCAAGCTAGGGCCCAGCAGGGGCGCGGGGTGACGCTTAAGAAAGATACTCGGTAGAAGATTGGAAGAGCTCAGGAGATCCAGTGGCAGTGGATCAGCGGGTCTAAAGTGATAGACTGTGAGCTCAGTTGAGTGAAGATCTTAAAAGGAGATTGTGGAGGAAGTGAAAGAGTACATTACAACCTGTGTTAGAAACTGTTCAAGATTTTTGCCATAGGAAACAGCGTGTCTACACATGCAGATGTGGTGTCCAGCTGGGTACCTCTCCCTGCATGGCTGTCTACCTATAGAAGTTTCGTAGTCTGATAATTAACATTGCAACTACTAAAGGGTGTCTTGGCCCTAACCCTCTTTCCCTCAGTTCTGTTTAGGAGAAAATAAACCACTTTGCATTCAAGAAGTGTCTGGCGCCCATGAATCTATCTTGTACTACACCCACCATGCCTCGTAACCCACTCTACACAGAAGGATGTCAGCTGTCCCTAAAGCCTCATACACACGATTGGACTTTGTACAAACTTTACCGTGGATTTTTGTACAAAGGGCATCGGCCCTGAACTTGTATTGCATACACACAGAAGGACTTTTTCAGCCAACTTTCACCAAATCACATGGTTTTTCTGCTCTTTACCGCCTCCTTTGGTCAACTTCTGTATTGTTGTCTGATCTTTTGCATTGGTTCTGCATTGGTTTGTACAAAAGTCCTATGGTTTTGTGTACACACGATCAGACTTTGCTCCATCAGACTTTTTGTTGGCAGAAAGTTGGTCCGTTCGCACAGCCAACAAAAGTCTGATGAAAACTAAAAAAGTTGGTCCGATTGAGCATACACAGCTAATTTGCATGTTTGTTGTCAGAAAGTCTGATCGTGTGTATGGGCCTTAACTCTCGAGGTCACCATTAGGCCTGGAGACGCTCGGGACTTGGCTACATATAACTGGGAAGACTGGTGAAATCTAGCAGTGAAAAGGAACAGGGATTGAAGGCAAGTATTGCAACAAAGGTTTCTTTTTTATTTTCAGTAATCCTGGACCCTTGATAATTACATTATGAGATTAAAAACTGGAGTTTTGCTTCAGGTGTTTGGATGTAGATATACTTTTATTTCGCATTTCAACTGGTGTATAGAAAATAATGAATTTTTAATTAAGACTTCTTGTAATTCATTTCATGCTATATAAAAAACGTATACATTTTAAATAGGTTTGGCTCATGCAGGTATTAATCAATTTCTCACCTCCTTGAACAGCCTTTTCCTCCAGTTTTTCCAATACGGTTTTTCTGAGCTCTTTCTCTCCGCAGAGTGTATAAGTGTAAGCTAGCAGAGCCAGAGTGTATACATTGGTCACATCCACGGCTGTGTTTTGCAGACAGGACACTGCGTCTCTGACCAGAGGATCC
Organism: Lithobates sylvaticus; assembly: GCA_028564925.1. Classification (NCBI taxonomy): domain Eukaryota; kingdom Metazoa; phylum Chordata; class Amphibia; order Anura; family Ranidae; genus Lithobates; species Lithobates sylvaticus. Next base: position 22,847,690 of record CM053036.1, on the reverse strand, counting down.
TAGATGGTGAAAAAAAGGATTAATGAGAAAGCTATTTACTAACTATGATATTAACTGTATTAATGTAATGAATACAAGTCAACTTCCAATTTTTTTTTGCAAAGTCTTTTGCTTTAGAGGAGCAATCCAGTTGGCAGTCTAATGGAATAAATTACCCCAACTTTAGAAAATGTAGCTCTTAAAGCCATTTCAAACTGAATGTAAAAACTCTTTTATAGACATGCACTGCAGGCATAATTCTCTTATGCCCCATACACACGATCGGAAATTCCGCCAGCAAAAGTCCGATGTGAGCTTTTGGTCGGAAATTCCGACCGTGTGTATGCTCCATCAGACTTTTGCTGGTGGAATTCCCGCCAGCAAAAGATTGAGAGCAGGTTCTCAATTTTTCGGTCGGAAAAAATTCTGATACGAAATCCTGATCGTCTGTATTAATTCTGACATGCAAAATTCCTAAGCATGTTCAGAAACAATTTGACGCATGCTCAGAAGCATTGAACTTCATTTTCTTGGCTCGTCGTAGTGTTATACGTCGCCGCGTTCTTGACGGTCGAAAGTTCAGAGAACTTTTGTGTGACCGTGTGTATGCAAGCCAAGCTTAAGCGGAATTCCATCAGAAAAAACGTCAGAAAAAAACGTCAGAAAAAACATCCAAGATTTTTCCGATGGAAATTCCACTCGTGTGTAAGGCTCACTTGCTGAATAATGCTTACCAAGTGGTGGAGGAAATTTGCACTAAAGGGATAATAACTTGAGCCTAATTACATTTTCACTTTCATATAATGATCATTTAACAAAAAGGCTTTGGACAATTGATATCCGTGTGGTGAAAGATGATCATTGCTCCACTATATTCCAAGATGAAATTAATGCCACGTACACACGATCGGATTTTCCAACAACAAAACCGTGGAATTTTGTTTGAAGGTTGGTGGCTCCAACTTGTCTTGCATACACACGGTCACACAAATGTTCGCCAACAATTACGAACGTAGTTACGTACTACGTATTTTTCAGCTCTTTAACGCCACCCTTTGGGCTCTTTCTGCTAATTTTGTGTTAGTAGAGGTTGATTTGTGCTTTTCTTTTTGCGTTTTTTTATTTAGTGCTATTATTATTATTATTCTTGATATCTTGATAACTCCATCAGTATCACCAGCAAAGCAGCTTCATTGGATATGGTGTGGTATGTATCTCTGCGCTTGCCTTGTGAGTCAATAAGGCTAATGTAATACTGCGGCAAAGCACTGATAGGAAATATCAAATCCCAAAGAAATGGAGTATAGTAAAGTGGTAGTGCTGCGCTGTATAATAAACTACAGAGACTAAGTAAAGGTATATAGATAAATATTGCACGAGAGTAAATAGGTGCTAATTTTACATAAAATAGACCGGCGATATAGATTTTGTGCATTGATCACATAAAATCGCATACAATTACATATCTTAAAATTGCATTAAATCGCATAGAATCGCATAAAGCATCACATTGAAATTAGGTGAATCCGTGATAAACGTGCATAAGGTGCTGTGGTATGAGTAAGATTATGAAAGAATTATTTCAAATATGACGCATAAAAATGGTAACAATAAAATAAAATAAAATAGCATAGGTACATTTAAAATCAATTAAGTGGATATAAGTGTGCAAGAAATTCTTCTTATTTCAGTGTCAGCATGACAAAATTATGTGAAATAAATAATAGGTAAATGATACAAAAGTGCAGGAACAGTCCGTGAAGGTGAACCCTTTCTCTATTAGGGCAGAGTGCAGTTTTCTATGACACTGATGGTGAATCCTAGTTGGGGTATAACGATATTGGTGCTGGTGGATATTGTAGCCAGTAGCTGCGGGTGATTCCCGATCCTCCGTGAGATGTAGTAATGGGGGCACCCTTACCTTACCGCTGTAAGGTAACAGCGTGTATATGTATATGTTGGTTCCCAGGGGGGGCTTCTGTGTCCTCTGGCGGGCGGCTCCCTTTAAATCCAGATGCTAAACGTCTCCTTTACTGGGGTATTCTTTCTAATTCAGGTGTATATGCCTCACAGGATGGATAAGAAGAGGAGGGTCTCGATAGTGTAGTATGTTTAAATGAGTGGTTTTTATTCAAAAAAGCATATAATACAGTAAACTCACATTTTTTTCAGGTAAATGTAGCATAGAATAAACGAGCATCGAGCTCGTACCTCGCTTCCGGTATCTAGTGTGTCCTTTGACCCCCAAAATGCTTTGGCTGTCTTTTAACATAACCTCAATAAATTTAGACCCATATCTCTTGGTCTTGGTCTCCTTCCATTATCATATATGCACTAGACATGTGCACTGCCAAAAAATGTGTTCGTTTTCATTTCATTGTCTTTTAGTTTTTTTCAGAAATTCGTAAATTCGAAAATTCTGAATTTGTAAATTAAAAAATTCAAAAATTTGTATATTCAAAAACTTGTGTATTCAAAAATTCGGAAATTAAAAAAGTCAGAAATTCTAATAAATCGAAAAATTAGAAAATTTTCCAAAATTAGAAAGGACGATAATCCAAAAATTCTAAATAACTTACAAACTTTTAATAACTATTAAATAATAGGTATTGAAATGTTCTTTCAAATTTGGCTGTTAGTGAACGCAATGAATATAAATTTATCTAAAGTTTCGAATTATCCAAAATAAAGAATGCGTCTAAACAAAACTAAATAATAATAAATAATAATAATAATACATTTTTATTATTATTGTTATTTATTATTATTAATTTGTCCATTCGTTTAGATATGGCATTCGTTATTATGGATAGTTCGTAACTTTGGATAAATTCGTATTTGTTACGTTCACTAACAGCCAAATTTAAAAGGAAATTCCAATACCCATAATTTAATAGTTAGTAATAGTTAAGGTATTATTAGTTAGTTATTATTTCAGATTTTCAAGTTTTTGGGTTTTCGTTCTTATTTTCGGATTTTCATTCTTTTGAATTTTTGGATTTTCATTTTTATTTTTGAATTTCCAAATTTTCAAATTTCCGGATTTTTGAGTTTGCGAATTTCCGAAAATATATATATAAATTCGGAAATTCCAAAATTTGGATATTTCTGAATTAACGAATTTGTCTAAATTTGTTAAAAAACTAATTTTGGAACTAAACGAAATGCACATGTTTAATATGCACGTCTTTTCCAGGTAACCTGCTGGAGTATGCACTCTTGTGAGCAGCCTAACCTGAGCCAGTGGGCTCTTCAAATGTTTCTTGCCCTCTAACTACATGATTTTTTTTACCAAAAATATATAGAAGAATACATATTGGCCTAAACTAATGAACAAATAATTTTTTGAAAAAAAAATTTGGGGATATTTATTATAGCAAAAAGTAAAAAATATTGTTTGTTTTTTTTCAAACTTGTCGCTCTTTTTTTTGTTTATAGTGAAAAAAATAAAAAAACACAGAGGTGATCAAATACCACCAAAAGAAAGCTCTATTTGTGGGGAAAAGGTACATCAATTTTATTTGGGTACAGCCTCACATAATTGCGCAATTGTCTGTTAAAGCAATGTAGTGCCGTATCGCAAAAAATGGCCTGCTCATTAACCGCTTCAATACAGGGCTTTTAAACACCCTTCCTTACCAGAGCACTTTTTGCGATTCGGCACTGCGTCGCTTTAACTAACAATTGCGCGGTCGTGCGACGTTACACCCAAACAAAATTGACGTCCTTTTTTTCCCACAAATAGAGCTTTCTTTTGGTGGTATTTGATCGCCCCTGCGGTTTTTATTTTTTGCGCTATGAACAAAAGAAGAGCGACAATTTTGAAAAAAAACACAATATTTTTTACTTTTTGCTATAATAAATATCCCATTTTTTTTTTAAAAAAACTATTTTTTTCCTCAGTTTAGGCCGATACGTATTCTTCTACATATTTTTGGTAAAAAAAATCGCAATAAGCGTATATTGATCGGTTTGCGCAAAAGTTATAGCGTCTACAAAATAGGGGATAGATTTATTGAATTTTTTTTTTTTTTTTTTTTACTAGTAATGGCGGGGATCTGCGATTTTTTTTTTTTCGTGACTGCGACATTGCGGCGGACACTTCGGACACTTTTGACACATTTTTGGAACCATTCACATTTACACAGCGATCGTTGCTATAAAATTGCAGTGATTACTGTGTAAATGTGACTGGCAGGGAAGGGGTTAACACTAGAGGGCGCTGGAGGGGTTAATGTGTTCCCTAATAGACGTGATTCTAACTGTAGGGGGAGGGGACTTAAGGGGAGGAGACCGATCATGTGTTCCTCCGTACTGGGATCACATGATCGGTCTCCTCTGCACTGACAGGACGTGGAGCTGTGTGTTTACACACACAGCTCCACGTTCCCGCCCGGTCCCGTTGTTTTTAACGGGCAATCGCGGGTGCCCGGCGGACATCGCGGCCGCCGGGCACTCGCACCGGGTCCCGAGCGATGCCGCGGGCGCGCGCGCGCGGCCCCCGCGCGCGCGCGCGCCCCCCCAGGCGGCCGGGAATCCGAGGACGTCATATGACGCCCACCCAGGATGGTAGATCCACCTTGTGGGCGTCATATGACGGCGGGCGGTGTTGAAGTGGTTAAGGGGGCAAATCCTTCCGGTCCTTAAGTGGTTAAAAAAAAATATCAGCCTATACAGTTAATTCGTAATGAGTAGATAATGGGTGCTCTGGCAGCAAGACTAAAAATCTACAAAAACTTTTCAGTCCACCCCAAACTTACGATTTCTTGAATCTTTTGAAGTTGATCTCTACAATCTCTGTGATCAGTTTTCTGGGCCAATATGAGGGTCAATCACTCTTCTTGCTGAATTTGTTATTTATTTTATATAATGGAGAGAATGTAACAAGAGGTGCTGGGACTGATGGGGGGAGCACCTAAAACTCTCAACTGGACAGGAACAGGAATTTTTTTTATTGGCCAAAGGATTTTAAAAAAGATCATATTTTTTGTTGTTGTAGTATGGGTCTATATTCATATATAACTTTAGTTATTGAATTACAAGAAACTTAGTAATAGTTTTATAAGTAATCACTTCTATCTATATACAACATGTTTAATGCATGAGACATCTGCTTTATTATGCTATGTGAAGTTGGGAACTTTTGACCTTTTCTTTTCAATAGTTGTAGCTATTGTTTTCCCTACCATATAAATATGGCTGGGAGGCCAGTCCGGAGTTTGAGGTTTGATTCAAGACTGAAGTCTGAATCATGTTGACTGTCTTCTCCAGGTATCTCATTTATAATGAGATAGTGACTCCCCTGGATTGAATATGCTGTATTTATCCTGTATCGTATCATCTGTAATACATCTTTAATCAAAGCTAAGTAAACATTTTTATTACATTCTTTGTGTGTTCTTGTGTTTCAATCCTTGCATTTACTGACCACATATCTGAAAGGGTAAATATACGAATGCACCTATGAATAAATCTAACACAGGATTTAACCCCTTGTTACAGTAGCAAAATATTTTTTTCTAGCTGGAGATTTTATAATAAACTGCAATATTTGAAGAAATTAATTATCTATAATAACGATCACTTACTTCCAGGGGTACTCCGCCATCTATCAGAGCAATTGTCACATAAGCAGAAAGGGAAATTTCATCTTCCACTCCTCCCTGTAATAGAGACCATGGCTTCTGTTTAAAGAGGAACTGCAGTCTGCTCACATAATTTGTAATACAATCATCTTTGCCATTCTGAAGCTTCCCTCTAACCACTTTGCATATTATTTTATATATACTGTGATTCTGTACTTGCCAAATATGCTGCAGAAATCTGTGCAGCCATTTTAACTGCGGGCAGCTGAATCTGCTGCCTGGTCACTTCCTGGATTTACACAGACCCACACCTTCAGCTCTGCAGCTCTCATTGGCCCTCTTATGACTCATCCCCCTCCATTCCTGGCAAACTCTCAGGAGAGTGAAAGAGAGAGCTGTGCATGATGTCATAAGCCTAGGCTAATGACCAGACAAGAAACAGGAAGTGGGATGTATAAGGCAGTGTTTCTCAACTTCAGTCCTCAAGGCACCCCAACAGGTCATGTTTTCAGGCTTTCCATTATTTTGCACAGGTGATTGGATCAGTTTCACTGCCTTAGTAATTACTAAACATGTGCACACTGAAATATTTTGTTTCGGAATTTCGTTTGTCCAAAAAATAAATTTATTTAGTTACTCCCAAAATTAGTTTTTATTTATTTTGTTTCGTTAAAAAAAGCATTTTTCCCAAAATCCGGAATAATTATGGTTGAATCTGTCATTGAAGGCTTATGGTGTCCGCAATCGTACATTTCCTGTTGAATGTTCCGCCTACAAGCTATAGTAGAATTCTAATGTTGTATGACAAAAGTAATACCGTATATACTCGAATATAAGCCGAGATTTTCAGACCCTTTTTTAGGGCTGAAAGTCCACCCCTTGGCTTATATTCGAGTCACCGCCGTCTGCCTACATGAACAGCGTGTCATGCAGACAGACGGCAGTTTTCAAAAGCCGCGCCTCCTCCTCGTCCGTGATAGGAGGAACACTAATTTTCCCAGCAATAAGTCAGTGCAGTGTTCCGCCTATCACGGATGTCCTGTCATTGTCATCTCATGGACGAGGATGAGAGGGCGTTCGTGATAGGCGGAACACTGCACACTGACTGCTGGGAAAAAAGTGTTCCTCCTATCACGGACGAGGAGGAGGAGGAGGAGGCGCGGTTTTTGTAATAGTGGAATGGCGCCTTACATGCTGTGGGGGGACAGAGCGGGACCTCATCGGCTGCACAGTTGGAAGCGACACAGGACACCGGACACCGGACACAGGACACAGGACACCGGACCTACAGATCAGCGGATCGGCACAGATCGGCACAGGTAGGCTGCAATGGGGACACGGGGTGCAATGGGGACACGGGGGTCTGTACAGGGGGCATGCAGCTGCAGATGGGCATTGCTGACCCTCTTTTCCACTTACAGTAGCTGCTGCATTTTTCACCCTCGGCTTATACACTGGTCAATACGTTTTCCCCATTTTTTGTGGTGATTTAGGGGCCTCGGCTTATACTCGGGACGGCCTATACTCGAGTATATACGGTAATTATATTTGTTAATTATTATTACTAGTCAACCAACATTAGAATTCTCCTATAGCCTATGAGCAGAGCATTTGACCATAAATGTCCGCTCGGGCCGACTGCTTCGTCGATTCTTCATGTCGAATCTTTTCTCTCTATGTAGAATAATCTTGGACTAATAGAGTTAGGTTAGGCACATTCAACCTTTTTTGCTATTGTCTTTATAATGGCGAATCTTTTCTCTCTATGTCAAATCTTTTCTCTCTATGTAGAATAATCTTGGACTAATAGAGCTAAGGTTAGGCACATTCGACCACAGGTTCGATGGACACAGATCACTATTGTCAGCGTCATGTCGAATCTCCTATCTATATCGAACTGTTGCCACAATGAAAACGAAAATAAAGCATTTGTTTATGTCGGATCTTTCGGTTTTCGGATTCTGCAAGTTCATTATCGTTTGTTAAAACGATAACAAAAACACCCTAAATTCAGACGAAAATGCATTCGGACGAAAACTAATGCACATGTCTAGTAATTACCACAGTTGTTTCATCTGAGGGAAATCCTGAAAACATGACCTGTTGGGGCACCTTGAGGCTTGGGAAACATTGGTATAAGGCAGGGATCCTCAAACTATGGTCCTCCAGCTGTTGCGGAACTACACATTGAGGCATTGTAAAACTCTGACATTCACAGACATGACTAGGCATGATGGGAATTGTAGTTCCTGAACAACTGGAGGGCCGTAGTTTGAAGACCCCTGGTATAAGGTATTTACTGGCAGAAAAAAAATGTTTTACTATCCAAAGTTAAAATAACAAGGGCAGAAGATTTAATAGATGGAAAGATGAAAAAATGACTGAAGGTCCGCTTTAACATCTACTGATTAAAACTATCCAGATAGGTTTAGTTAAAATTAAAAATGTAAAATGGTTCATTTTATTTTACTTTAACATGAAAATGCTTGCTAGAAGATTGTTCAATGTTTTTTTTTTTTTTTTTTTAATCCTTTCTTATTTCCTGCACACAAAAGTGGTGAACAGATTTCTTGTTTCATTTTGCCGAAGACTAAAAGATGAAACTTGATTGGTTTTTGTAAGCGAGAGCTACAATTTTTACAAAAAATTTTTTTATTTTTTCGGTAAAAAGAAAACATCTTTCAGGCAAAGATGTTTTAAAAGTACAAACAACTGGCCTTTCCCCCAACGTCTAACTGGCCTTTGCAGAAGGGAGCACACGGAGGGGCGACACAAGTCAAACAAAACCAAAGACCGTTCACAGCTCAACTTACTGACCAGCCTGCAACCAACCAAATTATCATGTCTAACAGTATGCTTTAACCACTTGCCGACCACTGCACGTCGAAATACGTTGGCACAATGGCAGCAGTGGGCATTCTATGCATTAAGATTAAAAAACCTTTCCGTGTGCAACAGCCCCCCTAATACTAAACTGAGCCCCATCTCGATCCAGCAATGTTGCACGAGAGCCTCAGCTGAGATTCTCCCTCCCCGCGTCATTGGCTCCCACTGCTGTCAATCAAAGTCAGTGAGCCAATGAGCAGAGTGAGGGGGCGGGGCCACGCCGTGGCTCAGTGTCTGAATGGACAAACAGAGCAGAGGCTTGGCTTGGGTGCCCCATAGCAAGCTGCTTTCCGTGGGGGCAGGAGGGAGGGTCCAGGAGTGTTGGTGAGGGACCCGAGAAGAGGAGGATCTGGGCTGCTCTCTGCAAAACCAACTGCACAGAGCAAGTAAGTATAACATGTTTGTTATTAAACAAATACAAAAAACAAGACTTTAACCACTTACCGATCGCCTGCCGTCATTATACGGCGGCTGTTTGACGGGGAATACCATTGTTATGGCAGCAGATAGCTGCCATAACCCCGGTATCCTTTTTAACAGCGGACGGTCGGCTTTCAGATAAAAGTGGTCTCAGTGGCAGATTCACCACAAGATCACATTTATCGGGGGCGGGAGAGGGGCTCCCCCCTCTTGCCGCACTCCGGTCGTCTTACCGGAGCCGTCGGTAGCAGCGGAGACGATCGGGACCACTTCCCTCACAGGCTGTATTCCGAGTGAGGGAAAGATGGCCCCTAATAGGCTCCACACCATTGGATGGCAGAAGCGATGTCAAACGTAATTTCTGCCCAATGGTCTTAAAGGGGAAATATTTTTTATTGCATTTTAGTGTCAATGTGAGATCTGAGGTCCTTTTGACCCCAAATCTCACATTAAAGAGGTCCTGTCATGCTTTTCTTTTATTACAAGGGATGTTTACATTCCTTGTAATAGTATTAAAAGTGACCCACATTTTTTTTTTAAAAGACAGTGTAAAAATAAAAAGTATCATAAATAAGAAAAAAAAATGTAAGGGGCCCCGTCCCGCCGAGCTCGCGCACAGAAGCAAACGCATACATAAGTCGCGCCCGCATATGAAAACGGTGTTCAAACCACACATGTGAGGTATCGCCGTGATCATTAGGGCTAGAGCAATAATTCTAGTACTAGACCTCCTCTGTAACTCAAAACTGGTAACCTGTAGAAATTTGTAAACGTCGCCTATGGAGATTTTTAAGTACCAAAGTTTGTCGCCATTCCACGAGTGGGCCCAATTTTGAAGCGATATATATATATATATATATATATATATATATATATATATATATATATATATATATATAATAATTTGGGGGTTCTAAGTAATTTTTTTTAGCAAAAAGAATGATTTTAACTTGTAAACACCAAATCTCAAAAAGAGGCTTGGTCCTTAAGTGGTTAATATGACTTTAAACTTATGATCCAAACAAAAAAATTAAGCTCTGTTCGTTCACATATTTTGGAGGATTGTTATTACAGTGTATGTGTGTGTCGGTTTGCTAAACATACAATACCGATGTTCATATAGGAATTAACTGGAATGCTATCCAGGTCACCTTCATAGCGTTATTGAAGAGTTTTCCCACGCTGCGGAAGCAGCCGGTCTCTTTACGATTATTCTTTAGCCAGGTGAAGGATTGTTTTAGGTGGTTCTCATCTATAAATATATAAGGCCGAGCTTTGCTAAAGGACTTCACTACAAATGCCGACAGCCTGTAGAAAAATGCAATACGTGTATTCAGGAGAAAATAGTCTGTAATTAATAGAAAACAAAGCTAACAATAATATTTAATTAAATAAAATATTTCATAGATTGTTTACGTTCAAATAGACACTAAGGTAAGGACTGTCTATGAAGATGGAATGGACCATAGCGGAAAAACAGTGTCTTTCTTCAACATCCATTGGACAGAACAATAATTTAAATTAAATTGAGGACTTGTAGAGACTTCATCTTAGCATTGTAAACAAAAAGGAAATTTGGTACTTTGAATGATGCTGTTGACTGGTTGAGGTTTGACGTTGACATGTTTAATTGACATAAATTGGCATAAACAGATGTAAAATACAATAGTACATAACATGTATGAAAGTAGTATCATATATACTGTATACATGCACACATGGCATAAACATGATAAATTAATTTATATTTACATATGTCTAACACTAATGCCACGTACACACGATCGGACTATCCTGCGGGATTGTTTGCCGGACAAGAGTCCGCCAGACAATCCGCCTGTGTGTGGGCTCTGGCGGACTTTTTCTCCTGAAAAGTCCAGCGGACATAGTAAGAAGTTTTGACTCAAAATTGTCCGCTGGACTCAGCAGTCCGGCAGACAATCCGGCCGTCTGTGTGCTATTCCGTGGGACCAGAGGATGCTGGGACTGTGACATCATAGGGGCGGGGTCACCATGTGACATGAGTCGGTGGCCCCGCCTCTTGTCCCTATATAAGTCACAGCACAACATGTCTCTGCCATTACGGCCAGAGACAGCTTCATGTCAACATCGGATGAAGAAAGAAGAACAAGAAGCAGAAGGCGGCGGCGACGGCGGCGGCGGCGACAGCGACGGCGACGGCAACAGAAGCCCGGACCACCGCTAGTAAAAGAGCTGGAAGAAGAAAGCGGAGGCCCGGCAAGAAGAAAAGAAGAATGGGACAAGACCCCCGAAGTCCGAACAAGACCCCCAGGTGGCGGCGGCGATGAAGGCGAAAGCCGAGCTCCTCCGCTAGTAAAAGAGCTAGCAGAAGATAGCGGAGGGGTCCGGTGAGAAGACCCCCCTTTCCCCAAGGCAACCCCCATGTTGAAGGCACACGGCCTGGTACAGCTCAGGAGGGGGGGGGCGCTCGCTCGTCCCCACCCCCTTTCCTGACCGGCCAGGCTGCGTGTTCGGATAAGGGTCTGATATGGACTTGGGGGGGACCCCCACACCGTTTCTTCGGCGTAAAAGTTTAAATCCATACCAGGTGACGGGGCTAGCGAGGTGTCGATCTCGCTAGTCCCGTCTACCTGGAGTCAAGTTCTAAATGAACGGACTCTACACTGAGTAAAAGTCCGGCGGTCCGCCGCCAAAACTCCGGCGGATTGTCCGCCGGAAAAGTCTGGGCGTGTGTGGGCAAGTCCACGTTCGGAAAGTCCGGCGGATCTCCACTGGAAAGTCCGGAGGATTGTCCGCCGGACTAAGTCTGACGGATAGTCAGATCGTGTGTACGTGGCATTATACTAACCACATCATACAAAGCCATTCACAACTCTGCCCCGAGCTACATCACCAATCTTGTCTCCAAATATATCACCCAAATCATCCTCTCCGCTCTTCTCAAGACCTCCTACTCTCAAGCTCTCTCGTCTCCTCCTCCCATGCTTGTCTCCAGGATTTCTCCAGAGCCTCTCCCATCCTCTGGAACTCGCTACCTCCACTGGTCCGGCTATCCCCTACTCTTGCTACCTTCAGGCGATCCCCGAAAACTCATCTCTTCAGGGAAGCCTATTACCCCTCCAACTAATTTTACCACTTCCATCAGCTCATTCCCCACAGTTACAATCTTTGGTACTACCTGCCCCACCCTTTTAGATTGTAATCTCTTCTGAGCAGGGCCCTCTTAATTATCTTGTATTTTATTGTATTGTAACTGTATTGTCTCCTTTTATATTGTAAAGCGATGCGTAAACTGTTGGGGCTATATAAATCCTGCATAATAATAATAAGTCAGCTAGTCAGCACATAGCAATATTAAATGAATTTTGTATAAAATTGTCTAGAAAAGTTTAGAGATGGTGTATCTGAATTGAATCCTATTAGGACATATAGCTACATCCTGAATATTGCATTTAGGATGTAGCTATATGCCCTAATAGGATTCATTTCAGATATACCATTTCTAATAATTTCTATACAATTTTATATAAAATGAATTTAATATTGCTATGTGCTGTCAAGCTGACATGTGTGTGTGTTTGTGTGTGTGTGTATATGTGTATATATATATATGAATTTATGATGTTTATGCCATGTGTGCATGTATATATATGATACTACTTTTATACATGTTATGTACTATTGCAATGTATTTTACATCTATTTATGCCAATAAAACATGTCAACATCAAACCTCAACCAGTCAACAGCCTCATTCAAAGTCCCAAACGTCCTTTTTGTTTACTTGAACCAGGGACAGAGGCACATACACTTATGTGTTTCATTTAAAGCCCCAAAACTCCCCATTTTCATCATAGCATTGTGTGCTTTGGTAAAAAATAAAATGCGAATCTGCCCTAATTTTGTGTTCTCAATTTAGAGATAAAAATCATTAGGAGGTGTTAACCGCTTCCCGACTGGCGCACGACGGTGTACGTTGACAGAATGGCACGGACAGGCATAAGGGCGTACAGGTAAGTCCCCTTTAAGATGCCGCCGTGCCACCGAGCGCGCGCCGCCGGCGGTGCACTCTTGCGCCGGTCGGGACCCCTGTGAGGCCGATCATGGGTCCCGCAGACTCGATCGCCGTGGGGATACCCGCGATCGTCTCACGGGAAGGCTGAATGGGGAGATGCGGAAATAAACAGCATCTCCCCGTTCTGCCTAGCAACTAGTGACGCCGATCTCTGCTCCCTGTGATTGGAGCAGAGATCAGCATTCACTAGCTGACAGCCACGCCCCCCCCCACAGTTAGAAACACGCCTCTAGGAACATGTAACCCTTACACTGCCACCTAGTGGTTAACCCCTTCACTGCCAGTGTCATTTACACAGGAATCAATGCATCTAAATAGCACTGATTGCTGTATAAATGACAATGGTCCCAAAAATGTGTCAAAAATGCCCGATGTGTCCACCATAATGTCGCAGTCACAATATAAATCGCTGATCACCACCATTACTAGTAAAAATGCTATAAAACTATCCCCTATTTTGTAAACGCTATAACTTCTGCGCAAACCAATCAATAACCAATCAATAATCGCTTATTGCGATTTTTTTTTTTACCAAACATATGTAGAAGAATACGTATCGTCCTAAACTGAGGAAAAAAAGTTTTTTTATATATATTTTTGGGGGATATTTATTATAGCAAAAAGTAAAAAATAATGCGTTTTTTTTTCAAAATTTTCACTCTTTTTTTTGTTTATAGCACAAAAAATAAAAACCGCAGGGGCAATCAAATACCACCAAAAGAAAGATCTATTTGTGGGAAAAAAAGGACGTCAATTTTGTTTGGGAGTCACGTCGCACGACCGCACAATTGTCAGTTAAAGCGACACAGTGTCGAATCGCAAAATGGTCCGGTCTGAAAGTGATTAAAGGAGTCTGTACTTCGTTTTGCACTCCTGTGACCCGTTTTAAGCAGAGAGTGGTCTGAAATCACCTCTCCACTGACGTCACAGAAATCAGTCCAGGCACCACGTCATCCCGACTTCGGAAGTCTGGATCCACCAGGTGCTTGGACTGATGCCTCTCTCAGCCTCTCAGCAAGCTGCTGAGAACCAAAATAACTCAACACACAGCCATTAATGTCTCAGGTGTGAATGGGAAGCAGGTGTGTTAAATTTGGTGTTATCGCTCTCACTCTCTCATACTGGTCACTGGAAGTTCAACAAGGCACCTCATCGCAAACAACTCTCTGAGGATCTGAAAAAAGAAATTTGCTCTACATAAAGATGGCATAGGCTATAAGAAGATTGCCAATACCCTGAAACTGAGCTGCAGCACGGTGTCCAAGACCATACAGTGATTTAACAGGACAGGGTCCACTCAGAATAGGCCTCATCATGGTCCACCAAAGAGGTTAAGTGCACGTTCTCCAATGGTTGTCTTTAGGAAATAGACATATTGATGCTGCCAGCATTGCTGCAGAGGTTGAAGGGGTGGGGGGTCAGCCTTTCAGTGCTCAGACTATACGCCACACACTGCATTAACGTGATTTGCATGGCTGTTGTCCCAGAAGGAAGCCTCTTCTAAAGATGATGCACAAGAAAGCCGACAAACAGTTTGCTGAAGACAAGCAGACTAAGGACATGGATTACCGCAACCATGTCCTGTGGTCTGATGACCAAGATAAACTTATTTGGTTCAGATGGTGTCAAGCGTGTGTTGTGGCAGCCAGGGGAGGAGTACAAAGACAAGTATGTCTTGCCCACAGTGAAGCATGGTGGTGGGAGTGTCATGGTTTGGGGCTGCATGAGTGCTCCCGGCACTGGGGAGCTACAGTTCATTGAGGGAACCATGAATGCCAACATGTACTGTGACATACTGAAGCAGAGCATGATTCCCTACCTTCAGAGACTGGGCTGCAGGGCAGTATTCCAACATGATAACGACCCCAAACACACCTCTAAGACGACCCCTGCCTTGCTAAAGAAGCTGAGGGTAAAGGTGATGGACTGGCCAAGCATGTCTCCAGACCTAAACCCTATTGAGCATCTGTGGGGCATTCTCAAATGGAAGGTGGAGGAGCGCAAGGTCTCTAACATCCACCAGCTCTGTGATGTTATCATGGAGGGGTGGAAGAGGACTCCAATGGCAACCTGTGAAGCTCTGGTAAACTCCATGCCCAAGAGGGTTAAGGCAGCGCTGGAAAATAATGTTGGCCACACAAAATATTGACACTTTGGGCCCAATTTGGACATTTTCACTTAGGGGTGTTCTCACTTTTGTTGCCAGCGGTTTAGACATTAATGGCTGTGTGTTGAGTTATTTTGAGGGGACAGCAAATTTACACTGTTATACAAGCTGTACACTCACTACTTTACATTGTAGACAAGTGTCATTTCTTCAGTGTTGTCACATGAAAAGATAGAATAAAATATTTACAAAAATGCAAGGGGTGTACCCTCTCTTGTGAGATACTGTATAAAATAAAACATTGTGTGTGTGTTTTTTCTAACTGGAAATCATTGATCTAGGTTTTGGCATTTACCATGTGTTACCCTGGGGGTCACTTTTTCCAAAGGCACTGTATGATCCATCATCACGTTTGTATGTCAACTGTCGCTGATATCCTAAACAAAATACACACATAATGTATACTGTCTATTCAGAAAGTTTTATTATAAATGTATTTTATGTGATCTGTAACACTAGTAATAAAAAACAAGCATTACGTATGTAAGCATCCAGCGTCCACAAATACCACCTTTATAGATTCCAAATACCATATATACTCGAGTATAAGCCGATATTTTCAGCCCTTTTTTTGGGCTGAAAGTACCCCCCTCAACTTATACTCGAGTCACCACCGTCTGCCTACCTGATCAGTATGTCATGCAGACAGATGGCAGCCATTCCAGTGTTCAAAAGCCACACCTCCTCGTCTGTGATAGGAGGAACACTCAATTACCCAGCAGTCAGTGTTCCGCCTATCACGGACATCCTCTCATCCTCGTCCGTGGTATGAGGATGAGCGGATGTCTGTGATAGGCGGAACACTGACTGCCGGGAAATTGAGTGATCCACCTATCACAGACAAGGAGGAGGCGCGGCTTTTGAATACTGTTATGGCCGCCGTATGTAATTATTGCACGTTGATCGGTGCAAATGCGATGGGCACAGAGGCTGAAGATGGGCACAGAGGCTGAAGATGGGCACAGAGGCTGCAGAAGGACACAGAGGCTGCAGAACGGCACACGGAGTCATGCACAGGACACAGGTAGGCTGAAATGGACACAGGGAGGTACACAAGACACAGGGAGGGAGGTAGGCAGATCTGCACAGGTAGGTATGCACAGGACACAGGGAGGTATGCAGCTGCAGATGGGCATTGTTGAGCCTCTTTTCCACTTACAGTAGCTGCTGCATTTCTCACCCTCAGGTTATACACGTGTCAAAATGTTTTCCCATTTTTTTTGTAGGAAATTAGGGGCCTTGGCTTATATTCGGGTCGACCTATACTCGAGTATATACGGTAATTTACCACACTATAGGCCACCTAATAACACAGTTTAGTTTATGTTTAGACTGCTGGAAAGTAGAAGTGTCTGTATAGAAAACAGGCATAAGGTAACTATAAAAATATTTTATTTAATGCACACTATAAAAATTACTTGGGCTCAGTTAATTTATGAAGGCAATGTTCCCATATTCTACCATGCCAAGGTTTATAAATAACCATTTTGCATAGCAAAGAAGTTCTCAACACAATGGTGTGTTACCAAATGGTTTTAGATTGTATGATTCCTTCCATTAAAGGCTGCTTCAAGAATAAATGTATTATAACATAGAGCAGTGGTCTCCCGAGAGCCGGATGTCTTTTACTTGCCTTTATCCGCCCCTTGGGGCACTATACTTCCCACTATTCTGCAACACTATTCTGCCAACTACAGTGCATATTCCCATCGCACACATTCCTGGAATGAACGTGTCACTGCCACATTTTTGCCACATTCCCTTGTCGCCTTTTGGAACCTGCGTGTGTCCCAGTAGAAGACGGGACCATTCAGAAAGCGCCTGAGCCAGACTTCACTTCCTGTTTACCTTAGTAAGGATCCTGACACCTGCACCCAGAGCCGATGGATGGTTTGGCTTTGGGTGAGGACATTGCGGGCTCCCTGGGCTGGAAAGTGTCCTTATATTATAAGTCAGCAGCTACAGTATTTGTAGCTTCTGACTCTTAATTTTTTTTCGCCCAGGCTGGAATTCTGCTTTAAAGTACTGGGTGCTGTAGCGACCGCCAGCTGGATACTGGAACCTGTGCGATAAGTCCAGTGCACCAAGGATCATCAATTTCGTCCAAACAGTTTTTATTTACGAAAGATCACATCATAAAATAGTATAGTGCAACGTTTCTGAGTCACGCAGGACCCCTTCGTTAGGCATGTGACATCCACAATGGGGAACCCTTTTCCCACTGACATCAACAATGGGGCACTATACCTTCCAATGATGCCAATGATGGGGCACTATACCTCCCAATGATGCCAATGATGGGGCACTATACCTCCTAATGATGCCAACGATGGGGCACCATTCCTCCCACTAATACCAAATGTGGTGATATTTACTTCCACTGATACCAGGAAAATTCCCACTTCTGTTGGCCCCAGTGCAGCCCCCCTAAAGCCTAAAGGACAATAAACTGGCCCTTTGTTTAGAAAGTTTGGAGATCCCTACCACAGTGTATCACTAGACAAAAACATGCTACTTTAATTTGTAATATTCCTCTTGACCAGGCACTTATATGTTGCTAAAATGTTCCCATTGATATGAATTCTGTATGGTGATTGAGCGATGGGGTTTGGAGATGAAAAATCGTCGAAAATTACACTTCAGTACAGATTTATCCAATTTGACCATATCTACTTTATGGTATGATAACCTGCCAAGCATTGCAAATGTTCACATTGCTAGATATTTTAAACTTATATTGGAAAAAATAGGACTTTTTTTTATAAATAAGTCACTGCACTACAAATAAAGTCTCACCGCTCTCCAGGAACTTGATGGCTTTTCTCTTGATCTCATCAGTCAGCTGATGAGTGTTTTCCAGATACTGCAGAATAAAAATGTTGGGGGCAAAGAGGACCATGTTCTGCTCTCCACACCCATATGGCATGGCCAGGAGACGGTCCAGGTTCTGCAATGCTGTGCCCATTATATCTCCTGTAGGGTTAAAGTATAGGCAAGAAGTTCTATAAAAGTTAGAATAAAAACAATTCCTGCACCATCTTGATGTCTAGGCTAAATGTAAAAAAGAGTTGATCTATGGAATGTAATTGTGACTTTTCCAAATTAGGAATTCTAGACAAGACCAGGGATTTCGCCAGTAACTTTACATATTAAGCTTTGATCGGGATCACAAACATCTGTGATGATCAGGTAAAAAAGTACACTACTGAAATAGATTTAGCCTGTCAGAAGTCTCAGCCTAAAGCCTAGTACACACAATGAAATTATCGGACGAATGATCATCGTTTTTTTTTTTTTTTTGCATGCTAGTCTCTATATTGAAAACGAAGAGGTTACTAAAGTACGAAAATTGTCATACAGAAGAATAAAAATTCGGAAGTGATGTAATGTATTTGTATTGTATTTTTGAACGAAAATCGTATGATCTGGTAACGTATGAGAAACATTTTTTGTGTTTGTCCCTTTGGAAAATTTCAGAAGAAAGCTGTGTACTAACGATCGTATGATCCCTTCGAAAGCGATATTTTTTGTACGATAGTCTGATTGTGTGTACTAGGCTTAAGGTGCAATACTTCTAAAATTCTCTGTTTGTTGATGATAAGTAAAGCTCTTTATCTCACCCAGCACAACCACATAAGCTCTTTCAGAGTCCTTCAGAATGTTCTTAGGAATCTTTAGAGAGACTTCCTCTGTCTTAGTGTTTCCTGCAATATTAACATAAGAGATAAAAGGACCACAAAATCGCATGCACATAAACATAATGAAAATGTAAAAAAATCAGACCATACCACTTAAGGACTGAGCCTCTTTCTGAGATTTGTTGTTTACAAGTAAAAAAAAAAATTTTTGATAGAAAATTACCTAAAACCCCCAAACAGTATACATTTTTTTTTCTAACACCCTAGAGAATAAAATGGTGGTTGCTGAAATACTTTCTGTCACACCGTATTTGCGCAGAAGTCTTACAAGCAAACAAACGGTAAAGTTAGCCCAATTTTTTTATATTGTGAAATATAATGTTATGCCGAGTAAATTGATATCCAACATGTCACGCTTCAAAATTTTCCCTGCTCGTGGAATGGCAACAAACTTTTACCCATAAAAATCTCCATAGGCGACATTAAAATTTTTTTACAGGTTCCATGTTTTAAGTTACAGAGGAGGTCTAGGGCTAGAATTATTGCTCTTACGCTACTAATTGCGGCGATACCTCACATGTGTGGTTTGAACACCGTTTTCATATGTGGGCGCTACTGACGTATGCATTCGCTTCTGCACGCAAGCTTGTCGGGACGGTGCGCATTTAAAAAAACATTTTTTCTTATTTATTTTACCTTTTTTTTTACATTTTTACACTGTTTTTAAAAAAATAATAATAAAATTGTGTCACTTTTATTCCTATTACAACCACAATTTTATTTATTTTTTTAAAAACAGTGTAAAAATGTACAAAAAAAAAAAAGGTAAAATAAATAAGAAAAAAAGCATGACAGGACCTCTTAAATATAAGATCTGGGGTTAAAAAGACCTCAGATCTCATATTTACATTAAAATGCAGTAAAAAAAAAAAAAAGAAAAATAATTTTGTCATAAAAAAAAAAATTACAAAAAAAAAAAATGTGCCTTTAAGAGCTATGGGCGGAAGTGAAGTTTTGACGTAGCTTCCGCCCTGCAGTAATAAGGAGATGGGTGGGGGCCATCTTCCCCTCACTCATCTCCATAGCCAGGCAGGGGACAGACGCGATCGCCTCCGCCGCTGCCAATGGCTCCGGTAAGCGGCGGAGGGCACCGGATCAAAGTGATCTTGAGGCGAATTCGCTGCAGAGACCACTTTTATCTTAAACCGGACCGCCCGCTGAAAAGGAGGACACTGGGCTTATGGTAGATAGCTGCTGCCATAACAACGATATTCCTCTTCAAAGTACCGATGTATATCGACGGTGGGAGGTCCGGAAGTGGTTAAATGATTACAACAAAATAAAATGAAATTCCTACCAGTACTTTTTTTTTCTACCTTTGTCTAGAGTGGTGATGGGATAGAACCTGTGTCATGTAACTTGACATGATAGTAGATTAAGACCAGGTGACATTTCATCTATCTTGTAAGCCAGTGGTTCTCAACCTCAGTCCTCAAGTACCCCCAACAGGCCATGTTTTGGGACCGTCCCTTAGATAAAATTGAAATCGATTTAAAGCAGCTGTGCAAAGTAAAGGAAAACCTGAAAACTTGGCCCGTTGGGGGTACTTGAGGACTGATTTTGAAAACCGCTTAAGTCTCACCCCTTCCCACAGAGACCCTCCTTCTTCTTCCGGGCATGTTGCAACAGGTGAGAAAGTCTGATTAGCCCTAATATACAGTATAAGAGGATCAAGTGTGTTAAGTACATACTGTATGTATGCTTCATTGTAAAAACTATCAAGGATATTCTTTGGTAAGAATTTACAGTTGACCTTTATTCTCCATAATGGTGTCCTCACCTTCTCCCTCCTGGATGCAGAGCAGAGAGCTGTGTGATTTCTCCACCAGGACTCCTCCGGGCTGTCAGAAAAATTAAGTCAGACAAAGATGTCACAATGTTAGAACACACGACTAATAGAAGAGAAGACTTGCTGCTACTGAACCGATACAGAATACAGGTACACATGGTTTTACACTGTGCCTTCTATTAATGTTAGGGTGTTATTCGGATACTAAAGGTACAAGAAATGTTAGTTTTCACATTCTAAATTGGAAGATGAATCTAGCAGGCTATCCTGTTTTTTCGAAATTCCTTGTACACGTCATCCCTCTACAGATTATAGGCTTGATTATTACCACCCGAATATAAGCTGAGGCACCTAATTTTACCACGAAAAAATGGGAAAACTTATTGACTCGAGTAGAAGCCTAGGATGAGAAATGCGCAGCTACTGTAAGTGGAAAAGAGGGTCAACAATGCCCACTTGCAGCCTAAATGTGCCCATTTGCATGCCTGACTGTGCCCATTTGCAACCATAGGTCAACCCCGAACTTCAAACTTGGTAGTTAAGGTTTCCTAGATGCCCCCCATCTGCAGCCAAAATTTGGAGTCTCTGGACCCAAAGGATGCCGAAATGACATTGCTGCAGATGGACACAGTTGACCGACTTTGGGGCCCCGTATCTCAGGGCCACTTAGTGCTAGGAACCCCAAACTTGGTTTTTCAATTCAGTGGTTCCTAGCACCAAGTGGCCCCGAGATATGGGGCCCCAAAGTCGGTTCGTGAAATTTCAAGCACTTTTCTGCAGCAGAGAATGATTTTTTCCGAACCCACTTGGGTGCCCCGTATCTCGGGGCCACTTGGTGCTATGGATATATTGTAGTGCTAGTTCCACTGGGTTTGCACACCAAATTTGGGGTTCCTAGCACCAAGTGGCCCTGAGATACGGGGCCCCAAAGACGGGTCAGAAAATGCAATTCTCTGCTGCAGAAAAGTGCTTGACTCGAGTAGAAGCCGAGGGGGCATTTTTTTGTGCTGAAAAACTTGGCTAATACTCGAGTATATACAGTATTATTGACTGATTAGTGGGTGTAAGGAGGGATGGATTTACTTCAGTGTAAGGAAGCCAGTGCAGTAGACATGTGCACTGACAAAAAAATGTGTTCGTTTTTGTTTCTGGTTTCATTCTTTTTTTGCTTTTTTCAGAAATTCGGAAATCCTGAAATTCGAAAATTCAGAATTCGGAAATTCAAAAAATCTGATTTTCAAATTTCCGAATTCCGAATTTTCAGATTTCCAAATTTTAAAATTTCGAATTTTGAATTTCCAAATTCCGAATTTCCAAATTTTTAAATTTTCAATCTCCGAATTTCGAATTTTCGGAAATTCGAATATTTGGAAATTCAAAAATTCGAAAATCTGAAAATTAGAAAATCTGAAAAAAAGAAAGAAAATCAGTAAAATTTTAATTAATAACTAATAAATACTAACTAACTATTAAATTATAGGTATTGGAATTTCCTTTCAAATGTGGCTGTTAGTGAATGTAATAATGAATAAGAATTCATCCAAAGTTACAAATTATCCAAAATAACGAGTGCCGCATCTAAACAAATGGAATGGAACAAATTAATAATAAATAATAATAATATAAAGGTTTTATTGTTGTTATTTATTATTACGTTCCATTCGTTTAGATGCGGCATTCGTTATTTCAGATCATTTGTAACTTCGGATAAATTCGTTACGTTCACTAACAGCCAAATTTGAAAGGAAATTTCATTACTTATATTTATAATAGTTATTATTAGTTATTATTTCAGATTTTCGAATTTTCGGATTATCATTCTTTTGAATTTTCAGATTTTCATTCTTATTTTTGAATTTTCAAATTTCCGAATTTTCAAATTTCCGAATTTAGAATTTAGAATTTCCGAAATTTAGAATTTCTGAAATTCAAAATTTTCCAATTTCTGAAATTATGAATTTCCGAAATTCGAAAATTTCGGAAATTGAAAGTTTCGGAAATTGAAAGTTTCGAAAATTTGGAAATTTTGGAATTAACGTATTTGTCAAAATTTGTTAAAAAAATAATTTGGAACTAAACTAAATGAACATGTCTATAGTGCAGGCATATACATGTGTGCATGAATAGGGTAACTACCAATCATATTACCGGGTGGGAATGCCCCTGCAAAAATTTGTATGCATGTTTGGCAACTGGTATTGGCACCCAGTGACCTACATAAACTGAAGCAATGCAGAAGGAAGTTACTTAGTGGTCTTCAGCCTGTTCCTGTTTAGACATGCATTTGTTATCGTCCAAATGCATTTAAATCTGAATCTCAGGGATTTTCATGTTAGTTTTAACAAAATGATAACAAACGTGCATATGATGGGCACAAGTGGCTGCATATGACGGGGCACAAGTGGCTGCATTTGATGGGCACAATGGCTGCATTTGATGGGCACAATGACTGCATTTGATGGGCACAGTGGCTGTATTTGATGGGCACAGTGCCTGCATTTGATGGGCACAATGGCTGCATTTGATGGGCACAGTGAGGCTGCAATTGATGGGGGGGTCAATATTTTTCAGTTTGTTTGTGCCCCCCCCCCCAAAAAAAAATTTGAGCACCAGCTGCCACTGTATTTTAGACAAGCCTAAACTAAACAATGCTATGTAATTGTAATGTAGCTCCATTTCTAGTCACTTACCTGTACAAGTAAGGGTTTCACAATGGTATCGGTGGCCCCTTGTTTGGGGACAATCGGTATCTCATTCTGACACAACTCTTCAGAGTTCACAGCCTCAGTTCTCACTGTAATGTTTACTTCTCCTGGGAGAAGAGGAAGTCATCATTACATATAAGCATATAGCTAGTAAAGGTTCATTTTAAATTAACATAAAATGTAATACAATTATAAACCATAATTCTCCTGTCCTTAATACAAATAACTAAATTGGTTCTCTAGAAACTCTTGAAAGAGTTTGTAAATTCTCCAGGTTTTTCACCTTAATGCATTAAGGTGAAAAACCTTCTGTGCTGCAGCAGCCCCCCCCCCCCCCCAGAGCCCCCCTTTTACTTACCTGAGTCCATCCGTTTTCAGTGATGTTCACAAGCCCAGTGGCTCCAGCTGCTGTCTCTGTCCTCATTGGATATACTGATAGCAGCCGGGGCCATTGGCTCCCGCTGCTGTCAATCTAATCCATTGACATCGGAGCAGGGGTGGGGCTGAGTCCTGCTGTCTGTATCAATGGACGCAGCAGCACGACTTGGGAGCGCGCCTGCACGGGTGCCCCCTTGGAAAGCGTCTCTCCGTGGGGGGCACCCAATGAAGGGGAGGAGCCAGGAGTGCCAGCGGGCCACTCCAGAAAAGGAGGATCGGG
Source organism: Lithobates sylvaticus (assembly GCA_028564925.1). Lineage (NCBI taxonomy): Eukaryota > Metazoa > Chordata > Amphibia > Anura > Ranidae > Lithobates > Lithobates sylvaticus. The sequence continues at coordinate 22,823,746 of CM053036.1, read as the reverse complement.
GATGCTTTGTGCAAAACCCTTGCACAGAGCAGATAAGTATAACATAAAATACAAGTGATTTCGCAATAAAACACGTGATGAAAATAAATATAAAATAACACGTGATAAAGTAAAAAAAATTAAAATAAATAAGTGATAAATGCGACAGGATCAACAAATAAGTGCCATAAAAGGCTAAAAGGCTAAAGAGCACTAATTAAATAAGTAAATGGAATGAGTCCATAAAAGAAATTAATATGCAAGAGTCCAGGCAAGAATCAGGGAGTCTGTTAATGGTCTCTGTCTATATAGTAGATTCTTCTCCTATTTTTTATTTCAGGCTTTCCAGCCTAGAGGTGAGATGTGGGGTCTTATTGACCCCATATCTCATTGTAAAGAGGACCTGTCATGCCAAATTCCTATTACAAGGGATGTTTACATTCCTTGTAATAGGAATAAAAGTGATGAAAAATTTTCACAGCTGCCAAATCAGAAATATAGGGCATCAGTTTTGTGTCATTTGGTTAATGCCGCTAAGGCATGCATTACGCTATGCTGGAAAAATCCTAACCCTACCACAATTGCAATGCGGCTTACTTAGTGTTTTCAGCCCCGGAAAAAAAAGAAAGCTATAGAGACACATGGTCGCACTGGGCAAGATTTATATATTCAGAGGAGGGGAAGGCACTCATGGGAAGTTAACGAGGAGGATAAGGTATTCGACCCCCCAGATGGTGTCGTGCCCATTCCGGGGGGGGGGGGGGGCAGGAGGGAGAAGATGTTTTTTTTTTCTCTCCTTGAAGGGGAAAGGGTGGGGAATGAAGGAATCGGCCGAGCGGGCCAGGATGTAGGGATTTATTATATAATGGCAATGAGTTATGAATTAAGGATATAGATACCTATGTTATGAAACAAATAAGTTGAAAGTGAAAAGGTATCTAATGGATTGTTGTTATGGATAAGGTTGTATAAATAAAGAAAAATATAAAAAAAAGTGTCAAACTAAAATAAATAAAGTAAAATGAACAATAGAATTTAAATTTTTTTTAAAGCGCCCCTGTCCCCGTGTGCTCGCATGCAGAAGCGAACGCATACGTAAGTCCCGCCCACATATGAAAACGGTGTTAAAACCACACATGTGAGGTATCGCTGTGAACGTTATAGCGAGAACAATAATTTTGGCCCTAGACCTCCTCTGTAACTTAAACATGTAACCAGTAAAAAAATTTAAAGTGTCGCCTATGGGGATTTTTAAGTAGCGAAGTTTGGCGCCATTCCACGAGTGTGTGCAGTTTTGAAGGGGGACATGTTAGGTATCTATTTACTGGGTGTAACTTCATCTTTCATATTATGCAAAAACATTGGGCTAAATTTACAGTTTTGTTTTTTGTAAAGCACAAAACATTTTTTTTCCAAAAAAACGCGTTTGAAAAATTGCTACGCAAGTACTGCGCTAGATAAAAAGTTGCAACGACCGCCATTCTATTCTCTAGGGTCTTTGCTAAAAAAACATATATAATGTTTTGGGTTTCTATGTAATTTTCAAGCGAATAAATGATGATTTTTACATGTAGGAGAGAAATGTCAGAATTGGCCTGGGTGCTCCAGAATGCCTCTGTATGTGGCCACGCTGTGTAAAAGTCTCACACATGTGGTATCGCTGTACTTGGGAGTAATAGCAGAATGTGTTTTGGGGTATAATTTGTGCTATGCATATGCTGTGTGTGAGAAATAACCTGCTAATATGACAATTTTGTGGGAAAAAAAAGAAAAAAATCTTGATTTTGCAAAGAATTGTGGAACTAAATGACAACTTCAAAAATCTCACCATGCCTCTTACTAAATACCTTGGAATGTCTTCTTTCCAAAAAGGGGTCATTTGGGGGGTATTTGTACTTTTCTGGCATGTTAGGGTCTCAAGAAATGAGATAGGCCGTCAGTACTTCAGGTGGGATACATTTTCAGATATTGACACCATAGCTAGTGAACGTAACGAATATGAATTTATCTGAAGCTCTGAATTATCCAAAATAACGAATGCCGTATCTAAACGAATGGAACGTAACAAATTAATATGAATAAATAACAATAATAATAAAAAAAATTTAGTATTATTTATTATTAATTCGATCCGTTCCATTTGTTTAGATGCAGCATTCGTTATTTCAGATAATTCGGAACTTCGGATAAATTGGTATTCGTTAAGTTCACTAACAGCCAAATTTTAAAGGAAATTCCAATACCTATGATTTAACCGGTTCCCGACGGGCGCACGACGATGTACGTCGGCAGAATGGCACGGACAGGCATAAGGGTATACAGGTACATCCCTTTAAGAATGGCGTTGTGCCATCGCATGCGCGTGCCGGTCGCGGACTCGATCGCCGCAGGAATTCCCGCGATCGTCTCATGGGAAGGCTGAACGGGGAGATGCAGAAGTAAACAGCATCTCCCAGTTCTGCCTAGCAACAAGTGACACTGATCTCTGCTCCCTGTGATTGGAGCAGAGATCAATGTTCACTAACACACAGCCACCCCCCCCCCACAGGAACACTTAACCCCTACACTGCCACCCCTGGTTAACCCCTTCACTGCCAGTGTCATTTACACAGGAATCAGTGCATTTGTATAGCACTGATTGCTGTATAAATGACAATGATCCCAAAAATGTGTCAAAAATGTCCGAAGTGTCCACCATAATGTCGCAGTCACAATAAAAATCGTTGATCGCCGCCATTACTAGTAAAAAAAAAATTATTAATAAAAATGTTATAAAACCATCCCCTATTTTGTAAACGCTATAACTTTTGCGCAAACCAATCAATAATCGCTTATTGCGGTTTTTTTTTACCAAAAATATGTAGAAGAATACGTACCAACCGATGACTTCCGCCCTGCAGTCTCCAGCCCGGGACACCGGAAACCACCGGCGCCACCGAGATAGATCCTGAAGCGCTGTCTGGATGGTTGATCTTGGATCCTGTTGCCCATTTGACTTTTGGATGAAGATGTGCCTGCTTTTATTCTGCTTTTAGTAAGTGCATTACCTTACATTAAACATGTTTACTTATTGCTGGACTTAGATTGGTGCTGCTTAGACATGTGCAAATCGTTTTGTTTTTTTCGTTTTTCGTTTTTTTTCGTTACTTTCGTTCGTTCGTTTTCGTACGAATGAACGAATCATTCGAATCGTACGAATCCGAATAACGAATCGTAACGAATCGTTCGAATCGTAAGAATCCGATTAACGAATCATTCGAATCGAACGAATCCGAAAAACAACGAAAATCCGAAAAAAACAAATTAGAAACAACGAATGTACTAATGAAGAAAATCCGAAAAACGAAAACGAACGAAAAAATTCGTACATGCGTAACTTTTTTTTTTTGTTGAATTGGTAATTTTCCGTGTCCCTTACAATGGCGCTGCTAAACGTGCTTCGAATGGATTGAACAAAAAAAAAAAATTCGTAACTTTTTTTTCATTCGTAAACTTTTTTTTTCGATTTGTACCTTTTTTTTCGATTTGTAACTTTTATTTTCAATTCGTAACTTTTTTTTCTTCGTTTTTTTTTTTCGATTCTTAACTTTTTTTTCGATTCTTAACTTTTTTTTTTTTTCGATTTGTAATTTTCCGTGTCTCTATTGAACCAAAAAATTCATACATTGTAACTTTTTTTTTTTCGATTCGTAACTTTTTTTTTTCGATTCGTACCTTTTTTTTTTTTTTAATTTTCGTGTCTCTATTGAACCAAAAAATTCATACATTTTTTTTTTCGATTCGTAACTTTTTTTTTTTCGATTCTTAACTTTTTTTTCGATTCTTAACTTTTTTTTTTTTTCGATTTGTAATTTTCCGTGTCTCTATTGAACAAAGAAATTCGTACATTCGTAACTTTTTTTTCGATTCGTAACTTTTTTTTTATTCGATTCGTAACTTTTTTTTTCAATTCGTAAATTATTAAAATGTAATAATAGCATACACATTACATTAAATTATGAATTATGCTCTACGAATGTTACGAATGTACGAATAAATACGAATGTGTCCGAAAGTTAAACTAACGAAAAAACGAATCAACGAAAAAATAACTCTTACGAATGTACGAATCGTTACGAATCCGAACAACGACGACTTACGAATGTACGAATCATTACGAATCAACGGAAACTAAAAAAACGAAACTAAAAAAAAACGAATTTTTTTCGGAAACGAAAAAAACGAAACGAAAATAAACAAATTTTTTTGTTGTGCACATGTCTAGTGCTGCTTGTTCTTTTTAACATTTCCACAGCACCCTATTCTAAAAAAATGTACTGCCTCCCCATAAATATGTCCCACCATTTCCTGTTTATGGGTAGAATGCCTCAGTAGATTATTGTAAATGAAAAATAGTAACTTTATGTTTACTCATGGTTCACTAGAGAATTGGTTGTCTGTTCCTTATCAACAATACTGGTAAAACAAACAATGTCTAATCTTGGATCGGAAAATCCCTTCTCACCCAGTTTGGTGGCTTTCAGGTTCCAGTAGAAGGTTTTTCTCTCGTCGGCACACAGGCAGCTGCTGTAGGTACAGTCTGTACAAGGTGTCTGCTCCAACTCCTCAGTGGGCCCCAGCGTGACTTCAATCTGTCAACAAAAAAACAATGTTAAAAATACGATCATAAAATAAAATAAAGTGTACACATTAACCACTTCCCGACCAGTTCACGTACATATACAGGTACAGCGTACAGGTACGTCGGCTCCTTTAAAAGTCTTAGCAGGTGCACAAGTGCCCCCAGAGGCACGCGCCCGCTGCAAGGCAGGGGGACCCGATGCTCGTGGCCGACAGCCACACGCGATCACGGGCACGAGAGCCAGAAAGGGGATCTGTGTGTGTAAACACACCAATCCCGGTTCTGTCAGGGGAGGAGAGACAGATTGTCTGCTCCTAAAGATTAGGAACAGCGATCAGTCTCCTCCTCCAGTGAGTCCCATCCCCCCACAGTTAGAAACACCTAGCAGGGGACACACTTAACCCCTTGATTGCCCCCTAGGGTTAACCCCTTCCCCGCCAGTGACATTTACACAGTAATCAGTGCATTTTTATAGCACTGAGTGCTGTATATATGTCCATGGTCCCAAAAAAGTGCCAAAAGGGTCTGATCTGTCCGCCGCAATGTCTCAGTCCCACTAAAAATCACAGATCTCTGCCATTACTAGTAAAAAAAAAAGAATAATAAAAATGCCATAAATCATATATTTTGTAGAGGCTATAACTTTAACGCAAACCAATTAATATACGCTTATTGCAATTTTTTTTTTACCAAAAATATGTAGAAGAATACAAATTGGCCTAAACTGATGAATAGATTTGTTTTTAAAAAGATTTGGGGGATATTTATTATAGCAAAAAGTACAAAATATTGTGTTTTTTTTTCAAAATTGTCACAATTTTTTTTGTTTATAGCGCAAAAAATAAATACCGCAAAGGTAATCAAATACCACCAAAAGAAAGCTCTATTTGTGGGGAAAAAAAGAACATCAATTTTATTTGGGTACAGCATCGAAAGACTGCGCAATTGTCAGTTAAAACTATGCAGTGCCATATCACAAAAAATAGTGTGATTAAAGAAAAGATTTATTGAAAAGACGTGATAGCAAGCAGCACAACACTTGCAAAAGGATCCAAACTTTTGTTGCTCTTCTGAACAAAACTTTTTCAGATAAAAAATGAGTACAGTACAGTATAATTAGTACAGTGACAGTGCATATTTTTTTAGCACTGATCACTGTATGAGTGTCACTGGTCCCCAAAAAAGTGTCACTTAGTGTCCTATTTGCACACTGCAATGTCGCAGTCCCGCTATAAGTTGCTGATTGCTGCCATTACTAGTAAAAGCAAAAAAAGAATTTCATAAATATATCCCATAGTTTGTAGACGCTATAATTTTTGTACAAACCAATCAAATATATACGTTTATTGGGATTTTTTTTACCCAAAATATGTAGCAGAATACAAATTTTCCTAAATTGATGAAGAAATTCGATTTTTTACATTTCTTTATTGAATTTTTTTTATAGCAGAAAGTAAAAAATATTGTTTTTTTTTCTCCAAATTTTCAGTCTTTTTTTGTTTGTTTATAGCACAAAAAAAAAAAAATTGGTTTTGTTTTTGTTTCATTTGTTTTTGTTTTGTTTTTTAGTTTTTCGGGTCATTCTTTATGATCGCTATTCGTAAATTCGAAAGTCCAAAAATAAAAAACAAAAATCCGAAAATTTTAAAGAATAACTAACTAATAACTAACAAGATTATAGGTATTGGAATTTCCTTTCAAATTTGGCTGATCAATTACCATCGAACGAAAGCTCTATTTGTAGGGAATAAAAAGGACATCATTTTCATTTGGGTACAGCGTTGCACGACCGCGCAATTGTCAGGTTAAATAATGCAGTGCCGTATCACAAAAAAAAAAATGGGATGGGTTTTTATGGATCAATTCAATTTTGTCCCTTTTTTCACTTTATATTTTTTGTCACTTTATTTGTTTTTCACTTATTTTTTTGCATTGGTTTACCACTGCGTCACAATTTTTTTTGATTTATCGCTACTTTTTTGTATTTTTATTTTTTGCTTTTGATGTCACGATTGCTTAAGTGGCTGCTTTAGCATTTATTTAACTGGACCATTTTGCTGGCTTAAGACCAGAGCACTTTTTGCGACTTGGCACTGCGTCGGTTTAACTGACAATTGCGCTGTCGTGCGACATGGCTCCCAAACAAAATTGACGTTCTTTTTTTCCCACAAATAGAGCTTTCTTTTGGTGGTATTTGATCACCCCTGCATTTTTTTTGCACTATATACAAAAAAAGAGCGACAATTTTGAAAAAAACGCATTATTTTTTACTTTTTGCTATAATAAATATCCCCCAAAAATATATATAAAAAAATGTTTTCCTCAGTTTAGGCCGATATGTATTCTTCTACATATTTTTGGTAAAAAAAATTGCAATAAGCGATTATTGATTGGTTTGCGCTAAAGTTATAGCGTTTACAAAATAGGGGATAGTTTGATAGCATTTTTATTAATATTTTTTTTATTGTGACTGCGACATTATGGCGGACACATCGGACATTTTTGGGACCATTGTCATTTATACAGCAATCAGTGCTATACAAATGCACTGATTCCTGTGTAAATTACACTGGCGGTGAAGGGGTTAACCAGAGAGTGTCAGTGTAGGGGTTAAGTGTGTCCTAGGGGCGTGTTACTAACTGTGGGGGGCATGGCTGTGTGTTACTGATCACTGATCTCTGCTCCAATCACAGGGAGCAGAGATCAGTGTCACTTGTTGGTAGGCAGAACTGGGAGATGCTGTTTACTTCCACATCTCCCCGTTCGTCCTCCCCGTGAGACAATCGCGGGTATCCCCGTGGCGATTGAGTCCACGGGACCCGCGACTGGACTCACGGGGGTATATTCAAAGGGACGTACCTGTACGCCCTTATGCCTGTCCGTGCCATTCTGTCGACGTATATGTGTGTGCGCCGGTCGGGAAGCGGTTAAGTATACATGCTACATGGGGCATAGGGTGCTTGAGAAAGGAATGCGGCCACTCCTCCACCAATGGCCTTCCAGTTCTGAAACGCGACGCATGCCTGTGACGTCACTGCCGGGCGCCGCGCTGTGTTTGCTCCTCAAACCTCATTCTGATCTCAAACACACGGCCGTGTCTCTTTACAACACAGAGGCCAAACAAATATTGTGGATACACGGCGCGGCTTAGCCATCAGCACTGACGTCTGCCCCCTCTCGCCCCTTATTACTATTGGAACTCTTATCTTCGATTGATGGACTCTTTTTTCCACCGGACTGAGATATGAGTAACCTGGACCTGGAGTACTGAAGGAGACCACGCTGTGCTCAGCCATTCAACCCCTGATTGGATCTGATGCAGTACCAGCCTGACTGGATCTGCTGTGACTTGCAGTCCTACTCCATCTCCTCAGCCCAGCATACAGGATAGGAATGCAACTTCTCTTTCCTCCATGTGAGTGAATATTGTTGTTTTAATAAATTGTTTTATGATATATATTCAGAGGCGCCCCTCTTCCTTGTTTTTGCTCTTACAATGTGAATCTGGTTAGGGCAGTTTTTTTTTCTCCTTTATAAATCGCATGACAAATCACACTGGTGAAAGCGGTTTGAAGCTTGTGGAAAGCTCTGTAAATTTATAATTTACACGTAGAAGCCTGTATGGGCAAAGCCTTAAAGGGGTTGTAAACCTTCAGGTTTTTTCACCTTAATCCATCCTATGCATTAAGGTGAAAAAAACACCTGACAGTGACCGGCCCCCCAGCCCCCCGTTTTAATTACCTGAGCCCTGGAACTTCACCCAGCGGGGACGCGCTGTCCCTCTGCCCGGGATTCTCGGCTCTTGATTGGATAGATTGATAGCAGTGCAGCCATTGGCCATTAGCTCCTGCTGCTGTCAATCAAATCCAATGGCGCGGGAGCCGCTAGGGCGGGGCCAAATCATACATTTAGAGGCTATGGATGCTGAATGCTGGACTCAGGAGTGCACCCGCAAGGTAAGCCCCCGGGAGAGCGCTTCTCCTAGCGGGTTATCTGATGTGGGGAGGAGCCGCGAGAGCCGCTGAGGGACCCCAGAAGAGGAGGATCTGTGCACAGTGGAGGTAAGTATGTTTGTTATTTATTTTTATTTTTTTAAATAGAACCCTTACAATCACTTTAAGGCTGGGTTCACACTAGTGAGAATTGAATGCGGCTTTCTCCGCATCCGATTTGCACAGCAGGAGATTGCGACCGATTCTCTATGCAGCGGCTCTGGTGCAATTTGTCTTTTGATCCGTTTCAGGTCCGAATTCAGCCAAAAATTCAGGCTGAAATCGGACCTGAAACGGTGAACCAGGATTCCTGCTGTGAGCCGCTTCGTTCTCATATGTGAACCCAGCCTGATAGATGCAAGTCTGAGAATAAATAGATTTATAACATTCACATAATTTCAATCTGACTAACCTTGATGCACTGTTTGAGATAGTTAAACACAGTGGCTTTAAGAGTAAAAGTTTCTCCTCTCACTACGGAGTACGGGAGGGTGAGATCCACAAAGAACGGCTGGAAGACCCGAAGAGAGACAGGAGGAGACAGACCAATTCCACTCTGACCCAAACATACGGCCCCGGCCTTCCAGTCTGTGATGGTGTCTGGAGCCTTACGCTGGAGCTCAGTACTGCCAGAGTCTCTGGACAACACAGAAAACAAACAAGAATATAAAGTTACACTACTAAAGTAGTCAAAAGTTGGAGAATAAATAAATAGTTACTTATAGTAGCCAGAGTCCTTTTTCAATGAATTGAAAACATTTTTTGCTAAGGCCCCTAAGCTGCATCTTCAATAAAATGACATAATGCATGTATAGGAACTTTCTCCACAGCCTATTAATTTAACTGCTTCAGATCCGCGCTGTAGCCGAATGACAGCTACAGCGCTGACCTCCTTTGCCGGGAAAGTACATCAATAGACGTGCTTGAACGGCCTGCGCCCGCTTCAGGGCAGGTGCGGCACGCTCTGTGATAAACGAGTCTATGAGACATATTCATGTGTTAGAATGGCTAGGTCAAAGTCCAGAATCTGCAGCAAGACTTGAAAATTGCTGTTCACAGACGTTATCCATCCAATCTCACAGAGCTTGAGCTATTTTGCAAAGAAGAATTGGCAAAAATGTCACTTTCTAGATGTGCAAAGCTGGTAGAGACATCCCCAAAAAGACTTATGCCTCGTACACACAGTCGGATATTCCGATGGAAAAAATCAGATCAGATTATGTTGTCGGAAAATCTGATCCTGTGTGGGCTCTCGCTGACTTTTTCCGTCGGAATTTCCGACGGAAAAAATTTGAGAGCAGGATCTAAAATTTCCCACAACAAAATCCGATCAGACTTTTTTTTTTTGGATAATGAGGATTGGGGTGAGGCTCTAGAGACCTGCACACTTGTCTCCGCAAAATGTCGGACAGGCACCTTTGGCCATCTCCTCTGGCACTGCCCTCGTATTCGAGGATACTGGTCGTAGATTGTCCAGTTCCTACATGATCAGATGGGCTAACCGACACCCTCTATTGATGTAAATTATTATTATTTATTGGGTTATGTCTCCTTGTTTGCTTTTGCATAAAACTCAATAAAATTTGTTTCCAAAAAAAAAAAAAAAGGTATATTCGGAATCAGGGCCTAGACAAGGTCCTCTAGCACCTAAGGTGAATATGCCAAAGTGTGCCTCACCATATAAAATGATATGGCATATACCCCTAAACATGTTCCAGTGCTAGTGAGTGTTACTATTATACAGGTCACTACAAATGTTGTTATTGTGACTTTAACTTTGCTTCTAATTAGAAGATGTTCTTATTTAAATAAACACTTCAAGCTCCTGAAGAAGCGACTCTGAGGTCGCAAAACATGTTGAGCAGAACTGTTGTGTACATATGAGGACTAGTGATATCCCCAAGTTCAAAGATTGTGTATTCGGATACATCAAATGTGTATTTCATACAGTTAAATTGGTACTATATTCCTATGTCATTTTAAATGTCTTGTGTATTTTCTATTAAGTTTTGTACCTGCAAAATAATTTTTTTTGTTTACTAATAAATTGTGAATTTTATGATATATGTCTTTAAAGTCCATTATCAGCTGTTCTAGTTATTTTCATGTCAATATCGGGATGTGGCACATGGTTAAGTAGGATGCATAATAGCCACCTAGAGGCACCTAAAATCCTTTAACCACTTGCTGCCCGCCATATAGCAAAATTACGTAAAATGGTTTCAATACCCTGACTGGGCATCATATGACGTCTTCAGGATATTAAGCCCCGGGGGCGCGCATCGCAGTGATCGTTGTTGAGGTGTGTCAGACTGACACACCGCAACTACAATCTTGGTAAAGAGTCTCTGACAGAGACTCTTTACCACGTGATCAGCCGTGTCCAATGACGGCTGATCACGATGTAAACAGGAAGAGTGATCGGTGATCGGCTTTTCCCCCACTCGTGTCTGTCAGACGCGAGTAGAGGAGAGCCGATCGGCTCCTCCTTTGACAGGGGGTGTTGGGCTGATCAATTATCAGCACAGCCTCCCTGAGGATGCCCACACTGGACCACCAGGGATGCCACTAGGACCACCAGGGATGTCAACACAAGGTATGCCACCCTAGACCACCAGGGATGCCAATCAGTGCCCACAATGGATGCCAATCAGTGCCCACAATGGGCATCACTGATTGGCAGGCATTATTGTTTGGCACTGATTGGCATCCATCAGTACCATACATAACAGTACATCATTGCCACCTATAAGTGCCCATCCATGCCGCCTATCAGTGCCCATCCCTGCCACCAAGCTGTGTCCATCCGTGCTGCCTATCTGTGCCCATTCGTGTCGCATATCAGTGCCGCCTATCAGTGGCCCATCAGTGCCACATATTAGTGCCCATCATCAGTGCCCATCAATGCCATCTCATCAGTGCAACCTCATTGGTGACACCTCATCAGTGACCATTAGTCCCGCCTTATCAGTGCCCATAAGTGCAGCCCCATCAGTGCCCATCAGTGAAGGAGAAAACTTACTTATTTACAAAGTTTTGTAACTACAACAAATAAAACATTTTTTTATTTGTTTAGCAGAAAATAAAAATCATAGAGGTGATCAAATAGCACCAAAAGAAATCTCTATTTGTGGGAACGAAATTTTAAAAACTTAGTTTGGGTACAGCGTAGCATGACCGCGCAATTGTCATTCAAAGTGCAACAGCGCTGAAAGCTGAAAATTGGTCTGGGCAGGAAGGTGTATAAGTGTCTGGTATTGAAGTGGTTAAACTTCCTCAAAAGACATGTTAAATCAATTTGGTCCATTTATGTTTTATATGGGCCACATTTACAATAGATGGTTCCATGGCAAATTGCTTCTAGAAAAGACTGGGAAGGGTCTGCACATGCCCCGTACACATGGTTGGAAATTCCGACCACAAAATCTTTTAGATTTTTTCGGACGGATTTTGTCCGACACTGGTGGTGCATAGACACGGTCGGACAAAGTTGACGGAAAATCCGATCATTCTGAACGTGGTGACGTTCGTTGCGTACGACGGAACTACGTAGAGGCTAGTAGCCAATAGCTTTGGTCTCATAATTTGATCTGAGCATGCGTGGCACTTTGTCCGTCGGAATTCTCTACACACGATCGGAAAAGGTCCGATCGGACTTTGTTGTCGGAAAATGTGAGAGCAGGATCTCAATTTTTTTCCGTTGGAAATTCCGACATAAAATGTCCCGCACACGGCTGGATTTTCCGACAACATGGTCCGATCAGACTTTTTCCGTCGGAATTTCCGAGCGTGTGTACGGGGCATAAGAGTGTCAGAAAATTTGGTTTGCATATTTGCTGCTGCTTCAACAGAATATGGTCTGGAGTGGGTGATTTTTAACACCTTCAAATTGTAAAACATTATATTACATGAATTTGTATTTAATAATGCCCAAAATTCCAGTACTTATGTAATGGGTAACTTTACTTTTAGAACAGGTCACCAAAGCAAGGAGATAAGCTGATTGTTACTTAAAATGACCAGATGGCAGTGTGTGCACACTACAGCAGATGTGTCTGATTCTTCTAGTCTGGAAACAGTGCCCGGAACTCTGGAGCAGTACAAAGATTTATGCCGTGTACACACGACCGGTTTTCCCGTCTGAAAAACCTTCAAAGTTTATTCCGACGGGAAAACCGGTCGTGTGTAATTCTGACGGAATTCCCCTCAAGCTGTCTGGCATACACACGGTCACACCAAAGTCCGACCGTCAAGAACGCAATGACTTACAACATGTACGACGGGACTAGAAAACGGAAGTTCAATAGCCAGTAGCCAATAGCTTCCGTCTCGTACTTGCTTCAGAGCATGCGTCTATTTTGGTGCGTCGGAACAGCATACAGACAAGCGTTTTTTTCTGAAAAAACGTTGTAAAAATATAGAACATGTTCTCTGTCTAAGTCCGTCTGAATTTTCGACGGATAAAGTCCGATGGGGCATACACATGGTTGGAATATGCGATGAAAAGCTCCCACCAGACTTTTTCTGTCGGAATGTCTGACCGTGTGTACACGGCATTAGATCCGCAGCTGAGCAAATTGATACTCACCCTACTGCTTTAAGTTCCCATATCCAGGTTTCAGGGAAATAAATTCGAATTGGCTCTTTTTCTTTCTGTTGTTTTTCTTGTTTTATCTTAGGTATGCTTTTTACTTTTATCATTCTTTCAGGCAAATCGTCATCTATAAGAAAAGCTGAGGAAGTAAAACAGTTTTAGAAGTACATCAGTGGTGCATGTATACACATATTGTGAGGGTTCTGAGTATAGGGTGTGACCAGACATTTTTAGGAATCAACAGGAGAATTTTCCCTCCCTCAGCCTATTGTTCTATTGTGATGATCTATGTTTTGGGCCATAGCTGACCACACATTATAAAACATATCTGAAAAAAAAGTGTTTGTTGTATCCATGGTAATTGGGTCCTTCTCAAAGTTTTACAATCTACCCTGAAAAAAAAGAAAAGTGCTACCAAGAACTCTGTTTACAACCGTCTACAGTATCTCACAAAAGTGAGTACGCCCCTCACAGCTGGAGGAGCACAAGATCTCTAGCATCTACTAGCTGCGTGATGTCGTCATAGAGGAGTGGAAACCTGTGAAGCTCTGGTGAACTTCATGCCCAAGAGAGTTAAGGCAATGCTGGAAAATAATGGTGGCCACACAAAATATTGACACTTTGGGCCCAATTTGGACATTTTCACTTAGGGGTGTAGTCACTCTTTTCAGCGGTTTAGACATTAATGGCTGTGTGTTGAATTATTTTGAGGGGACAGCAAATTTACACTGTTATACAAGCTGTACACTCACTACTTTACATTGTAGCAAAGTGTCATTTCTTCAATGTTGTCACATGAAAAGATAGAATAAAAGATTTACAAAAATGTGAGGGGTGTACTGACTTTTGTGAGATACTGTGTATATATAGAGGGCCAGTAGAGGGATGGCAGCCATGGAGCCTGCACCTTTTAAACAAGTCACCAATGACAGATCCCACATTTGTACCCTGACTGATTCACGTTCTACGATACAGAAATTAAACAAACTCTAGGACATTGATGACTCCTGCCTTTTGATGTCACATTACTCCTCCATGTTCCCAATGCTGCAGCTGCTGCCTGATGCCGCTGCTCCCCCCCCTCCTCGTGACAGTAGTACAGGGAGAAGTTCCCCATACTAGCTGCCCACACGGCTGCATCATTCATTCACATAGCTCTGTATGTCCTTTGCGGTTGTCGGCTTGTAGTTCTCAATGAACTACCATGGCACTGTGGATCGTTGCGGTAGTTCATTGATTCTTTATGTCAGATTGTATCTGCTTGCATGGCACCAGCAGATCTACTGATTGCTGGTGCAATGCTTTACAGGCTCAAAGAAAAAAATAATGAATGCACTTTTTTTTTTCCTGCAAAAAAAATGTGCATTTATTTATTATTTCTTAAAGGTGAACTTGTCCTTTAAAGGATTTTTTCATGGTGGAAATTCCAGTGACTCAAACCAACATAGTGACCCTATAATAATCTAAAGGGAGATTGGGCTTGGGGATATTTGCACCTGAGGCAGGATTAATACTAAGTTGGTTGTCCTAAGTGGAGTGATTTCCCTATGCAAACATTGATCAGAGATCTGCAGTCAGTGACACATGGTGGGCACTGGGCATTAACCATCTTCCTGCTCCCTGTTTAGACCTGTAATCAGAGGAGAGGGTTTGCCGGAAGAAAGAGTTTCAACACCAACTTCCTTTGTGGCTCTATGTTGTCATGTTAACCAATGCTACCATGGGAATAATTTCTGGCAGACGTGAACAAGTGCGTCACAATAAACCATGTCCTTTCTGAACACCAAGCTTTCACTATGCCCATCAATAAATTTAGCACCATAGTACAATTTACACTATATTGTCAAAAGTATTAGGGCACCTGCCTTTACAAGCACATGAATTTTACTGGCATCTCGGTCTTATGCCCCGTACACACGGTCGGATTTTCCGATGGACAATGTTGTCGGAAATTCCGACCATGTGTAGGCTCCATCGGACTTTTTCCGTCAGATTTTCCGACAGACAAAGTTTTATCTCTTGCTCTCAAATTTTCCAACAACAAAGTCCTGTCGGACTTTTTCCGATCGTGTGTAGCGAATTCCGACAGACAAAATGCCACGCATGCTCAGATCACATTACAAGACCAAAGCTATTGGCTACTAGCCTCTACGTAGTCCCGTCGTAGGCAACAAACGTCACCACGTTCAGAATGATCGGATTTTCCGACAACTTTGTCCGACCGTGTGTATGCAACACCAGTGTCGGACAAAATCCGTCGGAAAAAATCCGATGGATTTTGTGGTCGGATTTTCCGACCGTGTGTACGGGGCATTAGTCCGTAGGGTTCAATATTGAGTTGGCCCACCCTTTGCAGCTATAACAGCTTCAACTCTTCTGGTTCACAAAGTTTAGGAGTGTCTATAGAAATGTTTGACCATTCTTCCAGAAGCATTTATCCCAAAGGTGTTCTATCAGGTTGAGGTCAGGACTCTGTGCAGGCCAAATTCATGCTCCCAACTTTGTGGAAACAGTTTGGGGATGTTTGGGGATGGCGCCTTCCTGTTCCAACATGAACTGACCTCAACCCGATAGAACACCTTTGGGATGAATTACTGTAGATTGGCTAAACTCATCCAACATCAGTGCCTGACCTCCCAAATGCGCTTCTGGAAGAATGGTCAAACATTCCCATAGACACACTCCTTGACCTTGTGGACAGCCTTCCCAGAAGAATTGAAGCTGTTATAAACGCAAAGGGTGGGCCAACTCATTATTTAACCCTAGAGACTAAGACTGGGATCCCATTAAAATTCATGTGCGTGTAAAGGCAGGCGTCCCAATACATTTAACAATATAGTGTATCTAGCCCATAGAAAAATTTCCTTTTCTTGAAAGGATAGTTGGTTGTATTCATCCCTGGGTCAAAGGTTCCCAGTCCTGCCCTGAATACATCAGTGCTCTCCGCCATGCTGCCTGGGGTGTGCATGGCTCATCTGTCATGATAGCCTTGTAAATTAATTGATTGTTCCCGGGAAGAGAATCCACAGTATACGTAGAACATATAAAAAGAAATACAGAGGCTAGAATACTCCCAATTAGGCGAACGCCATCACTCCAGAGCAGAGGCTAGTCGCCACATTGCGGTACTTGGCAACTAGGAGAAGTCTGCAGGACTTCAAGTTCTCAACAGACATCTCCCCCAGCCTCTGGGGATAATTATTCCAGAGACCTGTTCTGCCATCATTCAGGTCCTGCAGAAGGACTATATTAAGGTAAGTTTTCTCCGTTAACATCACATTATATGTATTTAATGTTTGCTAATGTATTGTATATATTTCATAATTCCCTAATTACTATGATTGGAATATGCTGTGAATGTCCCCTTTATCCTCATGCACGCTGGAAGCTTTTAATGCTCCTTTTTTGGCCTACATGCATATTTGCCTTCACTAACCTCCCCAGTATGCTATCCTGGGCCCATATACACCTATAGCCTAGTCAATTAACAATGTATATTGTTAGCTTCATTGTACAGCTTTCCCTGAAACACCCCCTTTTTTTTTTGGCTCCCAAAGTCACCTAAATCCCCCCCCCCCCATACAATTTTATCAATGGGCCATCAGAGGGGGTGAGGAATCTAGTAAGTGGGCCTTATATTTTTGTCTTTTTAAATACTCCTTAAAATAAATGTTATACTGATGTTGTGCAAGAATGTTTTTTGTGTAATCTGCTTGCAATGTTATGTGCAAAAGTACTTATATTTTTTTACTTGTTTGACTCCACAGTTTCCTTCAATGCCACAGGAATGGCAGACTGTGTCCTCCCATTTTGCTGACCGTTGGAACTTTCCGAACTGTGGAGAGGCTATAGATGGGAAGCATGTCCACATTGTGCCACCACCCCATTCGGGGTCTTACTATTATAACTATAAGGGGTTTAATAGTGTAGTGTTAATGACAGTGGTGTCGGCACACTATGAGTTCCTCTATGTAGACGTGGGGAAGAATGGCTGGATGTTGGATGGAGGAGTCTTTGCCCAGACGGAGTTTTACCAGCGTCTCCAGACTGGTGGCCTGGCATTGCCACCTGATGCGGATAACGTGGAAGGACTCCCCTTTGTCTTTATTGCAGATGAAGCCTTTGGTCTGGGCGAGCACCTGATGAGGCCATTCCCCCAAAGGACCCTCACACTGGAAAGGAGGGTTTTTAACTACTGGCTGGCCAGAGCGAAAAGAGTCGTTGAGAATACCTTCGGGATAATGGCCAGCCGATTCTGCCTGTTTCTGACAGCAATCCATATGGCAGACTACAAAATCAACCATATCATCCTATGCAGCTGCATACTGCACAATTATTTAAGAAAAAAATCACTGAATTATATAGCCTCAGTTGGGCCTGAGGCCAGACTTATTACAGACAATTTCCCAGATGGGCCTGGATACTGGTCGTACTGGCTTGGCACCCCAAAGCGCCCGTGAAGTTCTGGAGAAATATGTTAATTATTTTACGGGTGGGGGCAATTGCAATGCCAGACAATGTCAAATTTTTATTAATAAAACACAATTTTCTGATAAAATCTAGAATTTTCTTTATTGCTTGCTTTTTCTTTTGGCTGTCTCCTAGGTTCTCCTAGTGCACTTGTAGTGCCAAGTGGATTTTTCTTTAGTAAATAAGCCCCATTGTCACTGTAAACACCCAATTACTTACACAACTGGTATTGAGCATTGAAAGAAGAAGCCACACATTGTTGTTTTTCCAAAATTTTACTCTGTGCACATTTACACATGTGCGTTTAGAAAATGTAAAAAGTTATTTTTTTTTTTTATTCTATAATCTTACCCTGACCGGTGAAAATCCTGTTTTCATGTATTGGCTTTGTCACGTGATAAAATGGTGTGCAATCCGCAGGCTTCTTAATTCCTGCATTTGTTATTATTTTTAGGTTTATTTCCTGTTGTTTTAAAATAAAAAAGCAATGATATTTCATTAGGAAAACATATTATGTGCCAAGCATAATCAATTATGAACAATATCCAAAAACTATAAAATAATAGACAGCACACTGGAGTCGATGATATTTCATAAAAATCTTTCTCTGCCTATGTGATATTAAATGATATCTGGATGTTAGCACTGCTGGCTCTTGCACCAAAAACATCTCCTATGATAGATCTTTACAATTTAGTAACTCCGAAAAATATTCTGTGATTCTAGAGAAGTCTATCATATTACCAAATAACCTTTTACCCCACTTATTTCACCCATTCCTCCTTTTCATCCACTCTCTGTCTAACTTCCTGATAGTTTAGCTTTATACCCTTTCTTCCAGCTTTGTCACTGAATCACTATCTGCTCTTCCCTGAATGCTTTCCGATTTGCACTCATATACATTGCAGATGCATGGCAAGTACATTTTCTTTTATTGATTAAATATGATTACACTCGTAGTTTAATTTTATATGTTGTAAGATGTTTAAATGTGGCATTTCCCTGCAAAAGCTGAACTCCAACTTTACTTACCGTCTTGCACAGTTGTGCCGTCTCCTCTCCATTACTAGAAATGACTTACTTTGATTTCACTGTATACCAGTGACAGCCACTCCATATGGGGCACAGGGGCGCTGCCCCCCTATCCATGCATCCGGCCCCCTAATCTACATGGATTCCTATGGCTTTTTTCTTTTTTTTTGAAGCATGTGATTAGAGCCCGAGGCTCTAATTGGCTTATTGTGTGACAATATCGAATGAATATTCATTATTGTCATACTGATTCTCCTCCTGGCCAATCAGGAAGCAAGAGGAGCGTGATTGGCCGAGAGTAGAAGTGATCCTATTGGGTGGTACCAGGCAGCGGTGAGGATGTACGGCGAGACCTGGAAGGGAAGATGGCCGCCGTCATCAGAGCATCGGAGCGATCTTTCTACTCTGCACCGCCTCCGACCACTTGAGTACCGCCAACCGGGGGAGGGTCCTTGGAGGGTGGCCTGATTGCTGCCGGGGGGTGGTTCTAGTGGTTTGTTTGACGCCAACCCCCCCCCCCCCCTGCTGTATACTATAGGTTTCCTCCAGTGCGCTTTGGAAGCTGCAGCATGTCATATACAGCAGGGGTCCCCAATCCCAGGGCTGCGGTACCAGTCCGTGCCTTGTTTGCAGCCAGGCCGCGAAGGCTGCACTGGAAGAGGTGTGGTGGGCGAGAAGAGAGATGACATCATTGTCCCGCCTCGCATCACTGCTGTTCTGTCTTCTAACTGTCATAGGACGGCAGTAAAGCAACTGCCCATGTTCCGGTTTCCCTGTTCATGAATGCAGGCCTTAAATTGACAAGCTGCATCTGATGTTTGTGCTGGCAGGCTAAAGTGGGAAGCTGCATCCAGTGGCAGGATATTGATGAGCGGCGACCGTGGTAAGTGACAAGCTGCATCTAGTTGCAGGCAATGGTGGCAAGTGGCACACTCAGGGCTCCCACTGATTCTACTTTATGGTGAGTTTAACTATTTCATTTTATATTACAATGTAATAAAGAAATAATGTGCTTCAATCATCCTGATACCAATCAACCATGGTGTCATGATAATTGAAGTGCAAACACCAGCCATTGCCCCGACAAATCACCTGCGGCCGCCGCCAAGTCAAAATTTGATTAAGCTTTAGCTTTAATATTATACAGTATATGACTTTTGCATCTCTGGCCATCACCTATAAATGTGTAATCTCCACCAGGTAGAGACTTCACACAACAGATGCGCATATCTGTTTGTACAGTAGGTATCTCCAATACTGTCCTTATCCCAGAGGAGCAGTTGTATGAGTTGGTAGCAAAAAAGAGTCTAAAGGTGCCTGCAGGCAATCCAGTGTAGCACTTTTGGTTAGTGCAGCAGCCAGGCATACAGCAACTTCACACTCCCGAATGCAGAAATCACAGTCTGGAAAGGTTGCCTTTTAACGTTTTTTGCACCAATAACTTGGATAGGTTTCAGGGAACTGTGGGCAACTCCACATTACTTACATGAACAATGAGGACACACTTCTTTCTAGTAGCTCTACAGAACAATCCATTAAGCAGCAGTACAATAAGTGGATATTACTAGGCACCTTTAGCAATGTCCCAGGCCAGGCAAGCCCTTGTGTAACAGGCTTAGTAGAAACAACAGCTGCTGAAATCTTTCCCCCTCAGGTCAGTCACTCACAGTGTCCCTCAAGCATGGAGTGTCACTTGCTGACTCCAGAAAGCAGGCTTTATTGTAAACTCCCATGGCAGATTTTCAATAGCACCCCTCTTTGATCTCTGATAAGGTTTGTGGATGAACAGGTCCTCTCAGCTTAGCTGGGATCCTGATGAGCAGGCTGGACCTTCAGTAGGACCTCCTTCATGGCTGGAAATCTCTCCTCCAGGGAAAGAAGAAAGAGCTCTGGCCTCTGGAGTTCCAGATTATTTATATGCTTCCCAATCTCCATCTGGACATACCTTTCCAGACATTGGCTGGGGTTGCATAAATGTTCAGACTGCCTATTTGACTCTCCCACCTAGAAAACAGGGGGAAGTAGTCAAACCTGCAGCCTACAGAACCCAGAACAGCCCAAAGCGATCATGCACACTCTGCTCTGCTGCTTAAAGTGGTTGTAAACCCTTAAAGACCACTTTTAATCTAGGCTTACCTGTAGGTCCAAGAAATATCACCTTAACCTACATGGTTAAGGAGATATTTTACAAAGTAGGGGTACCGCAGGCGCACTGGGCACGCCGCAAGTGAAGGCAAACATGCCGTCACTTGCGGCTCCCACGCTCATGCGCCGGAGTGATGTCATCGCTGCTCCGGCCACTCACAGCGCTGGAGCAACAATACACGGAAAGAAGATGGACACTCCATGGAAGAGGGGACAGTGGTGATATCGCTGGCTCCTGTGTCAGGTAAGTGACACATAATGGGCTACTATGCGATGCATAGTAGTCCATTATGCTTTACCTTTGCAGGGAAACAAAGAGGAAGTAAACCTTTTCTTGCTTCCTCCTCCCCTTTTCTTTTCTTCCTTTCTTTCCTTTTTTTTCTCCCTTCCCCCTTTTCCCACTTTTTAATGTTAGTTTTCACTACATTGGAGCATTCTTATTGTTCTCAACACAGTCTCACTATCACAGATCCTCACCACTACCTCACCTTCATCTCTTTCCCTTCTCTTTCTTTCTTTTTCTCTCTTCACTTACCTCCCTCCTTTCTTTTCGTCTTTTCTTATCCCTTTCTCTTGTTCTTTTTTTCCCCCTTCTTTTTCTTCTTCTCTCTTTCTCTCCCTTCTTTTTTCCACTTCCTAATGTTAGTGCTCACTACGTTGGAGCATTTCCATTATTTTCAACACAGTCTCTCTATCACAGATTTCCATCACTTCTCATTTCACGTTTTTCCCCATCTTTAATTTATAATTAATATACTTCCCATATTTTATATTTTTTAATTTAATTCATTTAATTTATCTAATTTCATTTATACACATTCACAATTTAATTTTTTGGCACCCTTCACTGTCTTTCACTTTTTTAGCACACGGCTTGCTTCCCTGTCGCCTCAGCTCCCGTGCCAGACAATGTACCCGGCTGCCAGTACGACCACTGCCACGCCCTTTCCATTGCCTCAGCCGTAAGTTTGGGTGTTTAATTCAAGCTAATTGCGTCTATTTTTACATTCTATATATAAGACTTATTTATTGTCCTATATATTATTTTCGTTCTATAGACATCCAATTTTTACATCAGCTCCTGATGAGTGGCAAGCTAGCCACGAAACGCGTCGAGCTTCAGATGCCACAATTATGCAGTTTTGCAACATACCCTGTATATACTGTTTTACCTAATTTACTCGAATACTATTGTCAATGTGCAATATGTCAATGTATGAATTAATCAATCATGATGGAAGATACAATATGTACTACTGCTTTTGATGTTTTTTACTGTGCTATATTTAATAAATTCAACATTATCAGACCCACATAGCTCATCTTTTGCTTCCAAATCTGCATGCTTCATGTAAAGTCCCAACTTCTTCTTTTGCTTCGTAAACCCAAGAGGGTTTACTTCCTCTTTAAAAAAGAAATCTGCCTGACCAAACATAGCAGCTTAACTAGGAGGGTGCTACACCAATTTTGGGAAATTAGTGGTATCAAGCAAAAGCCTAATATCTAGGGCTATTCATAAGTTGGTTAGGGGTCTTGGGGGATACTTAGTTCCATCACGTTGGTACCAACTAATATAAATAGTGGGCATAAAGATACATATTTAGTCCTTTAGCTGAGATTATAGTTTCAGGGTTTATTTCAGGGTTAGGTTAGGTGTTAGCAGCTTGTAGGAACACAACCTCTGGTGCCCACAGTAATACCCATCTGAATTGATCGCCCCTGTTACAGAGAACATGTTATTGTTTACTAGTCTTAAGTTCTCTTAGAACATTGTGACAATGTATAGAGAAACGTAAAACAATTGTTTCCTCTTTTTCCTGTTCAAATGGATTAAGCTTGAGAGATCTCATAGGATAAGAAGTGTACATATCCTTTCTCCATCAAATCCTTTGAATTAAAGTAACTCCTCCTCCCTAGATATATACATTCTACATCCCAAATCCACCATCTGGCCCAATCTTCACATCCCATGACCAACATATTTCATCTGGACGTGCCTGTCAGTCTCCATAAGCATGGACTATGCAGGTGCTGCAAGTGGGAAAGAGATGTCTACAAAGGCATGTGAAGATTGGGACATATGGAAGCCATGGGATGCAAGTGAGTATACATCTGGGAAGGGTGATGGTAGCTTGGGGTTGTGGGAGAAGGGGGCAGAAAGGTTAGTGTACTGTTCAACTTTACTTCATCCTTTAACCTTTACTGGTATATACTGTATTTTACTTACCTTGAATAAGCTGTGCACATCCACATCCCTGTTACTATAAAGATCATGTGCAAAAGACCTAATCCCATCATGAAGATGCCTGCACGGATTATAAGGGTCCTGGATACGAAGGTCATACCTTCCACCACGTTCCCGGGATGGAAATAGATCAAAAACCTTAAAAGGAAAAGCAATGCATGAAAATCTAGCAACAAAAATAAAAATTCATTTTTAAAAAAGGAATGTAAAAATGAGGATCCACCCTGTGTTACATTTGAATTCCCTTTATCACTTTGTAGAAAAGAGAGGAGTGGACTTATATAAAAATCTGAAGGTTAAAAGGAATGTACAATATTATTGTCCTTATTGTTATTGCATAATAATAATACTAATAGTAATTATTATTATTATTATTTTATTTTTGTATTCTTTTATTATATTATATTTTTTTTATTATTTTTATCTGTGTTTTGAAATTTTTTGAAAACGATGCACTCTGTATGGCTGATATCTTATCTCCTAAGCCCCCCATTCACACCTGAGCATTTTTTTAGCTTGAAGCACAAAGCTTCAAAATGTTCAGCAAGCCAAGCTTTTAAATTGTCCCTGTTCACAGTTGAGCAGTCAGGCGCATGTGTAGCTCAATGTCTGTAGCTCCAAAAGGTACACAAGCTACTTTTGAAGAATATAAGGGAATTTTCGGCCCCATTGATCGAATGGTAGTGCACCAAAAAAAAAAAAAAAGCACAATTTTTCAGGCACACCTATATTAAATGTCTACAGGGCTAAAAAGTCCTCTATGCCACTTCACTCCTAAAAACACAAAAAAAAAAGAAAACACACCAAAATGCCTCAATAATGCTCAAGTATGAATGGGGGCTCAGAGAGAGAAACAGGATAACTGCAGTGAGACATAAAACAGTCCCTCTAGGTCAGTGGTTTTCAACTCCTGTCCTCAGGACCCACTAACAGGCCAGGTTTTAAGTATTACCTTTGGGAGATGCAGACTAGAATACTGCAATCACTGAACAGCAAATGATATTATCACCTGTGATGTATTTCAGTTATCTTGCAAACTTGGCCTGTTAGTGGGTCCTGAGGACAGGAGTTGAGAACCACTGGTCTAGGGGCTGATCTGTAAAATCTCTATAATTTTTTGCAATGGCAAAATTCGAAAGGGCAAAGATAAAATGCATAGCAAAATGACTTTGCATACAACAATGATTAAAATATTGACTGACTGATGGTACACTATACATTCCATTTAAAATATAAATGAACACATTTACTTTTATGTTTTCTTTTATTTACCGTATTTATTGGCATATAACACAGTAAATAAAAGGCAAACATTTCTTACCAACGGGGGGCGCGAATCGGGCGGTCCACCTTGGGTGCCACCCATTAAGAGGGTGTCAGGCCAGCTGCTCACCTCTTCTGGCGCTGGGACAGCTCTGCCAGCACACTCCAAACCCCAGAAAACACCACTGTCAACCCCCTCCCACACACCGCTCCCCCCGTGCCACTATTAATGCAAATCCAAGCCTCCAAATCCCTCTACCATCGCCGCTCGTTCTGGCTGCTCTCCTCCTCCCGCTCCGCTCTCTCCTCGAGTGTAGCTTTTGATTGGAGGAGGAGAGCGGTCATGTGACCATCAATGAAAGAGAGGAGAGCAGTTACATGACCATGTCTACGGTGCCAATGGAGGTGTTCAATAGCTCTGATCCACAACGAGTGACACAGGAGGAGCGGCGCATGAGAAGGTGCCAGCAGCGATGCCCTCTATACTCCAGAGCATGCTGGCAACGCCGTGCCAGAAGACTGGGGGTCTCCTAGTAGTGCAGAGGAGGAAGGGGGTCTGTGTACCACGCAGGGGTCTGTGTACCATGCAGGGGTCTGTGTACAATGCAGGGGTCTGTGTAAAATGCAGGGGGCTCTGTGTACAATGCAGGGGGTCTGCATGTTATTCAGGGGGCTCTGTGTACTATGCAAGGGGTCTGTGTGTTATGCAGGGGGTCTGTGTGTTATGCAGGGGGCTCTGTGTACCATGCAGGGGGCTGTGGAAAGTTTCCGACAACAAAACTGTGGATTTTTGTTTGAAGGTTGTTGGCTCCTTTTGTTGCATACACACAAATGTTGGCCAGAAATTACGAACGTGGGAACGTGGTGACATACAAGATGTACGACAAGCCGAGAAAAGGGAAGATCAATAGCCAGTGCGGCTCCTTCTGCTTGATTCCAAGCATGCATGAACTTTTGTGCGATGGACTTGTGTACACACAATCGAAAATTCCTACAACAAAGTTTTGTTGGCGGAAAATTTGAGAGCCTGCTATCAAACATTTGTTGGGGAAACAGAAAATACGACCGTGTGTACTGTTATGGAAAATTTTATTAATGTATGTTGTCAGATGCCCCCCAGTGTCGGTTTTGCTGAAATGCGCTCATGTGAGCGTATTCGCACATAAAAACGTTGGTGAAAGACCATTGGCTGCGGGAATCTTCCTGTGGACACTACAGACGTGTTTGCTGGTTTAAGGAAGTTAATTTGTGCCTCACCGGGAGACTGGCCACTTCCCGGTGACTGCATTGATAACTTAAAGCGAACATCTCTGTGTACATTGGAACTTTAGCATAACGATATAAATATTATGGCCCACTGAGCCATGGCTTTATATCGTTCGTTGTCATTGAAAGCATTTAGACGGTTTGTACATCACTGCTAGTCTGTTTGAATGTATTCTGTGATTGGTTCTTTTGAAGGAAAACAATTGTCCCTGTATTGTAACACCATTGTATTAAGAGGGTGTCAGGCCAGCTGCTCAACTCTTCTGGCGCTGGGACAGCTCTGCCAGCACACTCCAAACCCCAGAAAACACCACTGTCAACCCCCTCCCACACACCGCTCCCCCCATGCCACTATTAATGCAAATCCAAGCCTCCAAATCCCTCTACCATCGCCGCTCGTTCTGGCTGCTCTCCTCCTCCCGCTCCGCTCTCTCCTCGAGTGTAGCTTTTGATTGGAGGAGGAGAGCGGTCATGTGACCATCAATGAAAGAGAGGAGAGCAGTTACATGACCAGGTCTACGGTGCCAATGGAGGTGTTCAATAGCTCTGATCCACAACGAGTGACACAGGAGGAGCGGCGCATGAGAAGGTGCCAGCAGCGATGCCCTCTATACTCCAGAGCATGCTGGCAACGCCGTCCCAGGAGACTGGGAGTCTCCTGGTAGTGCAGAGGAGGAAGGGGGTCTGTGTACCACGCAGGGGTCTGTGTACAATGCAGGGGTCTGTGTACAATGCAGGGGGCTCTGTGTACAATGCAGGGGGTCTGCATGTTATTCAGGAGGCTCTGTGTACTATGCAAGGGGTCTGTGTGTTATGCAGGGGGTCTGTGTGTTATGCAGGGGGCTCTGTGTACCATGCAGGGGGCTGTGGAAAGTTTCCGACAACAAAACCATGGATTTTTGTTTGAAGGTTGTTGGCTCCTTTTGTTGCATACACACAAATGTTGGCCAGAAATTACGAACGTGGGAACGTGGTGACATACAAGATGTACGACAAGCCGAGAAAAGGGAAGATCAATAGCCAGTGCGGCTCCTTCTGCTTGATTCCAAGCATGCATGAACTTTTGTGCGATGGACTTGTGTACACACAATCGGAAATTCCTACAACAAAGTTTTGTTGGCGGAAAATTTGAGAGCCTGCTATCAAACATTTGTTGGGGAAACGGAAAATACGACCGTGTGTACTGTTATGGAAAATGTTATTAATGTATGTTGTCAGATGCCCCCCAGTGTCGGTTTTGCTGTAATGCGCTCATGTGAGCGTATTCGCACATAAAGACGTTGGCGAAAGACCATTGGCTGCGGGAATCTTCCTGTGGACACTACAGACGTGTTTGCTGGTTTAAGGAAGTTAATTTGTGCCTCACCGGGAGACTGGCCACTTCCCGGTGACTGCATTGATAACTTAAAGCGAACATCTCTGTGTACATTGGAACTTTAGCATAACGATATAAATATTATGGCCCACTGAGCCATGGCTTTATATCGTTCGTTGTCATTGAAAGCATTTAGACGGTTTGTACATCACTGCTAGTCTGTTTGAATGTATTCTGTGATTGGTTCTTTTGAAGGAAAACAATTGTCCCTGTATTGTAACACCATTGTATTGTATTGAATTTGTATTGTATGTCCTTATATGGTCATTCACATCCTGTGTGAATGAGATGAGGCCACATCCTTTGTGGGAGGGGTTTAACTGTCAGAGGCAAACCCTTGAGGGTGTGGCCTTGAAGGGATTTGAAATAAAGTAGTTCGCTCAGCCCAGGAAAGGGGGATTTTTGCTGACTGACCAGGCTGAGATGAACATGTAAGATATACTGGTAATGGCTCTTTTAATGCAATGCTTGGCTGGTGAGGTTTGAATGAGGGGGCTGAGATGAGGATCTAAGAATGCTGTTGATGGCTGTTTACTGGGGAATGGGAAACCAGGGGTTTGGGAGGTAATGGAAGATCTAAGGTTTAAGGCATTATATCATTAAGATGGAAAGAATCATTGGTTATATTAGAAACAGGAAAAATTGGCTGTTTGCTCTACAGACAGTCAGATTTTTACCATGTCAGTACGCGGCATCCAAGTTAAGGTGCGTGTTATACGCCTGTGAGTGTCATACCCCAATAAATACGGTATTTAGCTTTACTTTGAGCCTGGATCTTCCCAGAAATACAGTGTCCTTGTCAATGTCTGTAATCTGACCTTAAACCACTTGATGCACAAGGTACGTCATAGGACGTCCTGGGCTTTGTGGGGGTATATCTGAATGATGCCTGCAGCTACAGACATCATTCAGATATCAGCATTCTCAGCCAGCGATTCCCTGTACCATATGAATGATTATAGCGGCTGTTCTGCCGCTTGATCATTCTTATGGGCGGCGGGATGGGACACCCCCCCTCCCGCAGCCCTCCGGTGCTTCTACCGACTCACCTCTTCCATCGGTGAGTCGGACACAGGATCCGCCGGCCCCTGGATGGTGACCATAGAGATTTCCGGCGGACCAGATGGTCGCCGGAGTCTCTATGATCGTTCCGAGGCTGGGCGCAATGCAATGACGTCACTCCTGGCCTCTGCATTCAATTAACGGCGCCGCCTCGGCTGGGAAGCCCGTGATCATTTTTTATTTTTTTTATTTTAGGCTTCCCAGCCTAGAGGTGAGATGTGGGGTCTTATTGACCTCATATCTCACTGTAAATAGGTCCAATCATGCCATATTCCTATTACAAGGGATGTTTACATTCCTTGTAATAGGAATAAAAGTAATCAATTTTATTTACTTTTTAAAGTGTCAAACAAAAAAAATTAAAGTAAAATTAACAATAATAAAAAATAAAAATAAAGCGCCCCTGTTCAAACCACACATGTGAGGTATCGCCGCGAACGTTAGAGCGAGAGCAATAATTCTAGTCCTAGACCTCCTCTGTAACTCATAACATGTAACCAGTAAAAAATGTTAAAGCGTCACCTATGGCGATTTTTAAATACCAAAGTTTGGCGCCATTCCACGAGCGCGTGCAATTTTGAAGCGTGACATGTTGGGTATCTATTTACTCGGCGTATCTTTATCTTTCACATTATGCAAAAATTGGGCTAACTTTACTGTTTTGTTTTTTTTAAGCATGAAACTGTTATTTTTTTCTGAAAAAAAACGTGTTCGAAAAATTGCTGCGCAAATACCGTGCGAGATAAAAAGTTGCATTTTTTTTTTTAATTGCTTGTCTGGATTTTATTTTGTATATAATTAAGAATGCATGCTGCCTTCTATCCCATGACAGTAAGTGAAGAGGAACAGGGTGAATGAAGAACGATGAAGGTAATTCATTGAAAACTTTTACTATGTATACCTAATGCCAGTTGCGGCCAGTGCTCAATATTTTTTTTTTGGGGGGGGGGGGGGGGCAGCAAACCAACCTCCTCACCAGCCGGATGAAGGGGCCCTGCGTGGATCCGAAACTTTGCATTACACTGTTTTGTAATGTGATCATTCTTTGAATAAAAAACGTTTGGACGAAATTGATGATCCTTGGTGTGCTGGAGAATGTCTACATATCGCATTGGTTCCAGTGTCCAGCTGGCTGTCGCTACAGCACCCAATGCCTTCAGAGCTTATTCCAGGAACGTGTGCAATGGGAATATAGATAGCAAACAAACCTGCCCCCCTCACTCGCACATAATGCCACCAACAAACCCCCCCCCCCAATGCACAGGCCAGCCTCGGTACTCACACTGCTCCCCACACGGGCTCCCGCTCATCCTCCCATCTGCTGCTGCAATCTCCTCCTCGGAGGTGGTAGAGCGGCTTCCCCTGACGGAAAGCTGCGGCCAATACACGCTCCTGGCCCGGGCTTCTGCTATGGGCTCTGCTAGGAGGATGGGCTCTATGAAGCCAGGAAGGTGTCGATCAGTGCCAAGGGGCCGTTGCTTCTCCTCACGGCTGAACAGGAAGTGAGTCCTGAGACCCATTTGGCCAGGAAACCTAAGATTCCCTGGCCAATCGGGTCTCAGGACCCGCTTCCTGATTGGCCTGGAGGAAAAGCAGGAAGACATTAGGCTCTAATTATGTGCTTAAAAATATAAATAAAAAACTTCCACTGTAATCCATGCGTCTGATTCCCTTCATGTAGAGCCGGGTGCATGGATTAGGATGGGCAAGGCCCCTGCCTCCCTAATGGAGCAGCCGCCACTGCCTAATGCCCTCAACCAGTTAAAACAAATAAGTAATCAGTATATACAGTATATACAGTATATAGAGATTTTTACAGTACAACAATAACCTTCTGCTGAATGATTATAGAATTTACCTTGTCAGCGGTCAGCTCCTTTTCTGGTTTCATTAACACCACACTCTGATCCACCACCCTGAGACCACAGAGGGAGCCAGGTGCAGCCTGAACCTGGAGAGACACATCTGATCCTGGGAGGACCTCTTCTGGTGAGAAGCCGACTGATACCTGGTCAGGTGATAAATAACAACAATTATATTATAAAATAAGAGTATTGTTTTAAAGTGTTTGGCCTTGCTGAAGAAATTTACTCACACAATTGGGCCTCGTGATCATTGTTTCCAGTATAGAAAGATATAAGAAATCCATTTTTTTTTTATTTGTCAAGTAGGTTTATTTTTAGGTTGGCTCTACACTAATCAACATTGGTGTAGCAGGAACTGCCCAAATTGTGATCAGTGTGTGGGCTCCCATGCTTGACAGAAGTTGATTGTTTAATTTACTATTTTTGAAGAGACAGCAGTAGGGTGTTATACTATGTAAGCAATCAACAAAAGTGAAAGTTTGGATATAGGGTGATACTAGCTATTGGCTAACTAAATAGATTGTAGTGTGAGCTTTCAAGGCACGTTGGTGTCTTCTTCAAACAATATGAACTGATAGTAAAAACCTGCAACTTATACCTGAGACAACAAAGAGCTAAATATAAGGATAAGCAGATATGGGTCAGTGTCTCTGTGAGATGGAAATGCCTCTGTTTCACTGGAACAGTGATCCATATATAGCTTAGGAGAAATATTGGTTGAACTAGATGGACTTGTGTCTTTTTTCAACCAAACTATGTAAGTACATAACAAAGCGGCCATTTAGGAGGACATTTTGGTGGATGATATGAGGTAGATGCAGAAGATTGTGATATGACCACATTGGTGTTCCTTTGGTTGTGGCAGCAGGCATAATTCTGCCCATTTTGTGAGGTTCTCTGTGGGTATTACCCTTATCTCTTGGCCCCTTTGGACTGGTTGGGCACCTAGACAATAATTTGATACTTGATTTATATATTAGCTGAAAATTACTCCAGACCTACACCCATCGTTAATCTTCTGAAGAAGTGAACGTTGTTCATGAAACATGTTGAGAGAAAACATTCTGGGTTTTGGAAACTTTTTAAATATTAATACGCACCATAGTAATTTAATAATTATTTGAAATGACACCTGAAAAGAATCAAAGTGATGTGTATGTGATGGTTTAACTGTCTTCAACCATTTTTGAATGGAATAACCAGAGGTAATGTGTTTTTTTTTTTTATAAAACAGTAGTTTTATGATGTATGATTGAAAGATATTAATTTTAGATTTGGTTGTATTTCAGAATAAATAGTGGTACCGAAAAAGTCCTATTTAGTATTGCATTTTTCAATAATCAATAAAAAGCATCACTATAAATCCAAACTTCTACTTTTGTTGATGGCTTACTCGGTATAACACTCAACTGATGCTTTCTGGTGACAACTGTCTGAGTGGAGATATCCCCTTGCTTTTGGAGAGATCTTTGGGTTAATTTATTAATGAATTAAAAAGATGTATGGGTTTGTTTTTTGTTCTTTTAGAATCATACTTACCTAGGTGGATGCAGCTTCGGTCCGATGGCCCCTCTAACACTGAGAACCAAGCGATCTAACACTGCTGAATGCTCAGTTCTCAGCTGCTGCTGTTCCCTGCTCTGATACCCCCCCCCCCCCCCACGCTCACTGGAGCACTGGGCTGTGGAGGGGACAGTTGAGCCGGTTTAGCTGGGTTCCGGTCCAGGCATGTAGGTGGATCCCGACTCCATTATCACGATCTTGCCCGAGCCTGGACCGGCTCTGTGATGTCAGCTGACAGTGGGCTTCAACGGGTCACGGGAGTGCAGTTCGTCCTGCAGGAGTAGTAAGTATTCCCGTAGTGTTACCCTTCTTCCCACCACCAGAAAGCTTGACTCCTAAGCTAGGTCACTGCCCATTTCTTGACAGGAGCACATCTCTAAGTTTCTGTTTCCCAGGTATAATTTATTTTCAAAGATTTTTATTTAGAACAAAAATACAGAATACAACAAGAAGTAGTCAACAATGGTGAATTTACATCATTCTCATTGTATACATAATGTAACAATTACAAAACATCAGAGATGCATTAATATAAGTGCTATCATCGCTTGCTGGCAAATATGGGTGGTTAAGCTATCTCAGTGGAAACAGTATCTAACAACAGGGGATGCCCCCAGAACTTAGACAACAGGTAACATTGGTAATCTATAACGGTTTCATGAGGTATCAAGTATGAGGAATTCACAGCCTCAAAGGCTTGTTCTTGTTAGAGGAGTGAGTGAACAGTCATTCGGACAGAGTTTGTGGAGAGGAGGAGAAAGAATAAGAAAAGGGGAGGCATGGGAGGGAGTAAAGAGGAGAGGGAAAGGGAAGGAAAAGAGAACAGTGCCGGTGAGACCGCGGTGGGGCCCAGGGGTCCACCACACATAACTATAGGGGTACATAGAAAATAATGGGGAAAGAAGATTGAGATCAAAGTCCGGGGGTAAGAAGTTATCCACCCACGGGGTCCATATGTTAGTGTGTCGAGGGACACGGTCTAGTATTGTGGCCTCAATTTTGCTGTGGATCATGGCTTGGGTTACTCTATTCTTCATTTCTGCTATATGAAGTTTTGGGGTTTTCCAGGCTTTGGCAATGGTTTTCTTAGCAGCAGTGGTCATCTGAAGGAGGAGGCAAGTCTGATTTCTAGTATACTCTCCAGGAATATGGTTTAATAGTGCTAAGGCCAGGTCGGGGGTCACAGTTTCATGCAAAATTGTGGAAATCATTTGAAAGCCCCAGGTATAATTTCAGCCAAGCATCCATAGGAATGAAAGAAGACTCTGATTCCTGCTTGTAACATTATTTACTTTAACTGAACATTTTAGATTTAACCATTTTTTTAGAGTAGGTTGGTACATAAAGGTGCCCTTGGGTCACTTTAGAAAGTAATGTGATCCCACAGGTTCACTTTAAGGTCTGAAATGAATACAAAGCATAGGCCATGCTCAGGCCACTCACTTTATTCTTGAAGCATCTCTGAACTTTATAGTTTGCAGAATCAGCTAAAATCTCTCCATCTGGTAACATAATGTACACAATTGTCAATAGAGTAGAAGATTTTCCTGCATTTAATGGGAGCTTCAATGTAGCATTGCCATAGTGATCTGCAAAAGATGAAAAACAAATACTGGAGGTTAGCAAGTTCCAGTGAAGAAAAAGCTAACAAATACAAGTTTTAGACATGTGCAATTCGTTTATTTTTTTTTAGTTTTTCTTTTTTTTTTCGTTATTTTCGTTCATTCGTTATCGTACGAATGAACGAACGATTCGCTAAAAATTTTAACGAATAACGAATCGTTCGAATCGAACGAATACGAAAACATCGAAAATCCGAAATAACCAAATTAGAAACAACGAAACTACGAAAGAAGAAAATCCGAAAAACAAGAACAGGAACAACGAAAGTCAAAATGAACGGAAAAATTTGTACATTCTGAACTTTTTTTTTTGTTGAATTGGTAATTTTCCGTGTCCCTTACAATGGCGCTGCTTAACGTGCCTCGAATGGATTGAACGAAAAAATTTGTACATTCGTAACTTTTTTTTTTTTTTTCCGATTCGTAATTTTCCATGTCTCTTACAATGGCGCTGCTTAACATGCTTCAAATGGATTGAACGAAAAAATTCGTACATTCGTAACTTTATTTTTTTTTTTTTTCGATTTGTCATTTTCCGTGTCTCTTACAATGGCGCTGCTTAACGTGCTTCGAATGGATTGAACAAAAAAATTCGTACATTTGTAACTTTTTTTTTTCGATTCGTAATTTTCCATGTCTCTTAAAATGTAATAATAGCATAAACATTACATAAAATTATGAATTATTCTCCGATTACGAATCTACGAAAACAATGTTACGAAAGTACGAATAAATCAATCTAACAAAAGTACGAATGTAGCTAAATCTACGAAAATATGAATGCGTCCGAATTTCGAATAAACTAAAATTAAAGTAACAGAAAAACGAATCAACGAAAAAATAACTCTTACGAAAATACGAATCGTTACAAATACGAACACCGACGACTTACGAATTTACGAATCAACGGAAACGAAAAAAACGAAACGAAAATAAACAAATTGTTTTGTTGTGCACATGTCTAACAAGTTGTTTTTGGCTTTGTGTTTTGGTTTCACTTTTTTTATATCAATTATATTTTATTACATTTTGAAGGTGGATAAACAAGTATTGTCAATACAAGTTTGCTTCAGATGAGCATAGAACATAGATTTCAAATTGATTTAACTTTTTTATGTGACATTATCTTTTATAAAAACAAGAAGATGGCCGCACACCAACAAAGTCACTTATAGTGAATCTTTATTGAGCCAGCAAAAAAAAACAAAAAAACACTCATCTTAAAAACTAGAGAGGGTGGACTGTAGATGGGGACTTTCAATGATTTTGTTGGCTCATTAAAGATTTGCCAGTTCGTTTAGTTTTTTTAGTTTTTCTTTTTTTTTCGTTATTTTCGTTCATTTGTTATCGTACGAATGAACGAACGATTTGCTAAAAATTTTAACGAATAGTTCGAATCGAACGAATACGAAAACAACGAAAATCCAAAATAACCAAATTAGAAACAACGAAACTACGAAAGAAGAAAATCCGAAAAACGAAAACAGGAACAACGAAAGTCAAAATGAACGAAAAAATTCGTACATTCTGAACTTTTTTTTTTTGTTGAATTGGTAATTTTCCGTGTCCCTTACAATGGCGCTGCTTAACGTGCCTCGAATGGATTGAACGAAAAAATGTGTACATTCGTAACTTTTTTTTTTTTTTTCGATTCGTAATTTTCCATGTCTCTTACAATGGCGCTGCTTAACGTGCTTCAAATGGATTGAACGAAAAAATTCGTACATTCGTAACTTTATTTTTTTTTTTTTTCGATTTGTAATTTTCCGTGTCTCTTACAATGGCGCTGCTTAACGTGCTTCGAATGGATTGAACAAAAAAATTTGTACATTCGTAACTTTTTTTTTCGATTCGTAATTTTCCATGTCTTAAAATGTAATAATAGCATACACATTACATAAAATTATGAATTATTCTCCGATTACGAATCTACGAAAACAATGTTACGAAAGTACGAATAAATCAATCTAACAAAAGTACGAATGTAACTAAATCTACGAAAATATGAATGCGTCCGAATTTCGAATAAACTAAAATTAAAGTAACAGAAAAACGAATCAACGAAAAAATAACTCTTACGAAAATACGAATCGTTACGAATACGAACACCGACGACTTACGAATTTAGGAATCGTTACGAATCAACGGAAACGAAAAAGACAAAACGGAAATAAACAAATTTTTTTGTTGTGCACATGTCTAACAAGTTGTTTTTGGCTTTGTGTTTTGGTTTCACTTTTTTTTATATCAATTATATTTTATTACATTTTGAAGGTGGATAAACAAGTATTGTCAATACAAGTTTGCTTCAGATGAGCATAGAACATAGATTTCAAATTGATTTAACTTTTTTATGTGACATTATCTTTTATAAAAACAAGAAGATGGCCGCACACCAACAAAGTCACTTATAGTGAATCTTCATTGAGCCAGCAAAAAAAAACAAAAAAACACTCATCTTAAAAACTAGAGAGGGTGGACTGTAGATGGGGACTTTCAATGATTTTGTTGGCTCATTAAAGATTTGCCAGTTCGTTTAGTTTTTTTTAGTTTTTCTTTTTTTTTCGTTATTTTCGTTCATTTGTTATCGTACGAATGAACGAACGATTCGCTAAAAATTTTAACGAATAACGAATCGTTCGAATCGAACGAATACGAAAACAACGAAAATCCAAAATAACCAAATTAGAAACAACGAAACTACGAAAGAAGAAAATCCGAAAAACGAAAACAGGAACAACGAAAGTCAAAATGAACGAAAAAATTCGTACATTCTGAACTTTTTTTTTTTGTTGAATTGGTAATTTTCCGTGTCCCTTACAATGGCGCTGCTTAACGTGCCTCGAATGGATTGAACGAAAAAATTTGTACATTCGTAACTTTTTTTTTTTTTTTTCGATTTGTAATTTTCCGTGTCTCTTACAATGGCGCTGCTTAACGTGCTTCGAATGGATTGAACAAAAAAATTCGTACATTCGTAACTTTTTTTTTTTCGATTCGTAATTTTCCATGTCTCTTAAAATGTAATAATAGCATAAACATTACATAAAATTATGAATTATTCTCCGATTACGAATCTACGAAAACAATGTTACGAAAGTACGAATAAATCAATCTAACAAAAGTACGAATGTAACTAAATCTACGAAAATATGAATGCGTCCGAATTTCGAATAAACTAAAATTAAAGTAACAGAAAAACGAATCAACGAAAAAATAACTCTTACGAAAATACGGATCGTTACGAATACGAACACCGACGACTTACAAATTTACGAATCGTTACGAATCAACGGAAACGAAAAAAACGAAACGGAAATAAACAAATTTTTTTTGCTGTGCACATGTCTAACAAGTTGTTTTTGGCTTTGTGTTTTGGTTTCACTTTTTTTTATATCAATTATATTTTATTACATTTTGAAGGTGGATAAACAAGTATTGTCAATACAAGTTTGCTTCAGATGAGCATAGAACATAGATTTCAAATTGATTTAACTTTTTTATGTGACATTATCTTTTATAAAAACAAGAAGATGGCCGCACACCAACAAAGTCACTTATAGTGAATCTTTATTGAGCCAGACAAAAAAAACAAGAAAAAAACACTCATCTTAAAAAATAGAGAGGGTGGACTGTAGATGGGGACTTTCAATGATTTTGTTGGCTCATTAAAGATTTGCCACAAGTGATGTTATTACAGAATTGCACAATTCAGAATGCTGACAGGCTCATTTTGGACGGCAACTGATGTGTTTGCTATGGTGATCAAGGAGTGCATGTGAGGTTTGGAAGCAGTGCCTTACCTTCACCACCTAATTTTGATAATATAACTTACACTGTGCATTTACCTGCATATAGGTGTGTTCAGTAGACATGTGCACAACAAAAAAATTTGTTTATTTTCGTTTCATTTTTTTTTCGTTTCCGTTGATTCGTAACGATTCGTAAATTCGTAAGTCGTCGGTGTTCGTATTCGTAACGATTCGTAAATTTGTAAGTCGTCGGTGTTCGTTTTCGTAACGATTCGTATTTTTGTAAGAGTTACTTTTTTCGTTGATTCGTATTTCCGTAATTTTCGTTTATTCGTTTATTTGAAATTCGGACGCATTCGTATTTATTCGTACATTCGTAACATTCGTAACATTCGTAGATTCGTAATCGGAGCATAATTAATAATGTTATGTAATGTGTATGCTATTATTACATTTTAAGAGACACGGAAAATTACGAATCGAAAAAAAAAGTTACGAAT
Organism: Lithobates sylvaticus; assembly: GCA_028564925.1. NCBI lineage: Eukaryota > Metazoa > Chordata > Amphibia > Anura > Ranidae > Lithobates > Lithobates sylvaticus. The sequence continues at coordinate 22,786,400 of CM053036.1, read as the reverse complement.
GTACGAATGTTTTCGTTCAATCCATTCGAAGCACGTTAAGCAACGCCATTGTAAGAGACACGGAAAATTACGAATCTAAAAAAAAAAAGTTACGAATTCACGAATTTTTTCGTTCAATTCATTCGAGGCACGTTAAGCAGCACCATTGTAAGGGACACAAAAAATTACCAATTCAACAACAAAAAAAAGTTACAAATGTACGAATTTTTTCGTTCATTTTGATTTTCGTTGTTCCTGTTTTCGTTTTTCGGATTTTCTTCTTTCGTACATTCGTTGTTTCTAATTTGTTTTTTTCGGATTTTCGTTGTTTTCGGATTCGTTCGATTCGAACCATTCGTTAAAATTTTTACGAAAACGAATGAACGAAAATAACGAAAAAAAAAATGAAAAACGAAAAAAACGAAATGAATTGCACATGTCTAGTGTTCAGTTTAGCTTCAACACAAGTCACGTTTGGTTTCTAGGATCTATATTTGTCTGGGGGTGATGAGGGTTTTTATGCAGTGGTGAGGTAACCACTTCATCAGGATGAGAAGAAAAGTGAAGGGCCTTCCTTGCATCTCTATTTGGATCCCATACTGATGGCATTGATTTTGGCTTCTGCAGTCTGTTTTTATAGGCACATCATTGAGACTTGTGGTCACCATACAATCACCATACCATCAAATGATGCTAATTTCTCATCCACTAATAAAACCTTTCAAAAATCACATCATTATACATATATATTATGTACTGTATATTTCTATTAATGAACCTAAAGTGGTTGTAAACCCTTACAAACCACTTGGACCTACAGGTAAGCCTATATTAAGGCTTACCTGTAGGTCAAAGAAATATCTCTTAAACCTACACGATTTAGGAGATATTTGCCAAAATACAGGCACCGCTGTTTATGGCGCATGCGATGTAGACAGCGGCACGCAGGTGCACTGAGAAGGCCGCTGAGAAGGCCGCTCTCAACGGCGATATGCCGCGAGTGGCGGCTCCCGTGCGCATGCACGGGAGTGAAGTCATTGCGGCGCCGTCGAATGACAGCGACGGAGCAGCGAAACCCACCAAGAAGATGGAGGCGCCGTACACAAGGGGACAGCGGTGACTTCGCTGGCTCCTGTGTCAGGTAAGTGACACATAATGGACTACTATACGATGCATAGTAGTCCATTATGCTTTACCTTTGCAGGGAAACAAAGAGGAAGTAAACCCATTAGGGTTTACTTCCTCTTTAATACACACTTCCGTATTACAGAGATATTATTACATCCATCAGTGTTGCAGTTGTATACTCTGCTTGCTCCCTCATAGCCCATACCTGAATAGACAATACAGGACTTCTAGGGTCACACATCATCTCTCATGCCATGTCCGCCCTTCGATTGTTCCATGGTTGGGGTTGTGGTTGGTTCCGTCCCCTCAGCTCCCTTGCCTTGCATGTGCTGGCGAATTCTGCTCCAGGCATTCTGGCCTTGCCGATTGGTGGGTATGGGGTCTTTTTCTTTAAGGCCCCTCACATCATTTGTTTCAACTTTTTACATGTGTTCCATTACTTTTTATGGTTTATTTTATAGATTTGTTCTAAATGCATCCACCCCTGAAGAGCGAGCTATGTCTCGCAAAAACGCGCCTGTTTTCTAGATGTCATGCATATCCATGTTATATTGGCTCAGTAATTGTTTATGCTATGAATGTATGTATGTTTTACCATTTTATAACAAATGTCCTCATTGCATTTATTCTTGTCACTCTCATTGGCCAACTGTGCACACTTCATACAAAGTCCCAAGGGCTATTCCTTTTTTTAATTGTTCTATAATTAGGAATGGAGGTGTGTAACTGGTGACCCCCCATCCTTTCTTTTAAATGCTTGCTCCCTCTCCATCTTGTACCAATTAAAAATATGCTTACCTTTATTTTTACCTATAAGGCTAATTTTTAATGACCCAAAGTTTTGTATAGATCCTTTAGAAGTCACCTATAAAAAAAGAAAAAACGTTTTTGATGTACCGTATACACTCGAGTAGAAGCCGACCCGAATATAAGCGAGGCACCTAATTTTACCACAAAACACTGGGAAAACATATTGACTCGAGTAGTAGCCTAGGGTGAGAAATGCGCAGCTACTGTAAGTGTAAAAGAGGGTCAACAATGCCCATTTGCAGCCTCACTGTGCCCATTTGCATGCCTCATTTGGGTCCCCCTTGGAAGTTAAGGGTTCCTATAGGCCCCCTAGCTGCAGCCAAAATGTGGGGTCTCTGGACCCAAAGGGTCCTGAAATGACATTACTGCAGATGGACACAGTTGACCGACTTTGGGGCCCTGTATCTCGGTGCCACTTGGTGCTAGTAACCCCAATTTGGATATGTTGTAGTTCTAGTTCCACTGGGTTTGCACACCAAATTTAGGGTTCCTAGCACGAAGTGGCCCCAAGATACCGGGCCCCAGAGTCGGGTCGGAAAATGTCAAGCACTTTTCTGCAGCAGAGAATTACATTTTCCGACCCGAATTTGGGGCCCCGTATCTCGGGGCCACTTGGTGCTACGAACCCCAAATTTGGATATGTCGTAGTGCTAGTCCCACTGGGGTTGCTCGCACATTTTTGTGATGCAGAAGCGAGGCCCCAAAGTCGGGTCGGAAAAGGTCATTCTCTGCTGCAGAAAGGTGCTTGACTCCAGTATAAGAGGGGGGCATTTTCAGCACAAAAAAATGTGCTGAAAAACTCGGCTTATACTCGAGTATATACGGTAATTGAAGAGTTTTTTTATTCCGGTTCTTTATTAGCTGTAACAGAGGATTTGGTCAAAGAAACAACATGCATGAATGTACAGAGATTACACCTATCTGTTTTTCCACTGCAAAGAAAAACAGGTAAAGGTGTAAATATTTTTTTTTTTTTTTAATTAAACAGTTATTAACTTAAGAGATAATAAATTAATGAGGGGTATAAGAACCTCAGTTATAAGAAAAACAAAACTAAAAGGAGGAATTGAGTTGATTTAATAACTGTAAATATACTGTTCACCTCGAAGAGAAGTTGCTTTGCAAGGGAATTACCCCCAAAGCTTAGTGAATGAGGTCTGCTGACTTCTATTATCCAGTCATGTGCAAGCAAAGATAAAAATGTTTTCCTTGCACATGATTGGGTGTTCTTTACAAAGTACAATTCCACCACATTTACTAAGTTTTGTGGAAAATTCCTTTTGCAAAATAAACAGCCAATTTTGCCTGTTGCAAATGAACCTCAAATTGTTCAGCCTTGAAAAAAGGCAATTAATAGCTGAATGTATGCCTTTATGTAAATGATCTTTATAAAAAATTCTGAGAAAATCTGTTTCCTTTAACCACTTGCTTACTGGACACTTAAACCCCCCTCCAATCCAGACCAATTTTCAGCTTTCAGCGCTGTCGCACTTTGAATGACAATTGCGCGGTCATACAACACTGTACCCAAATGACATTTTTATCAATTTTTTCCCCCCCAAATAGAGCTTTCTTTTGGTGGTATTTGATCACCTCTGTGATTTTTTTTTTTTTGTTAAAAAAATTAAAAAATAACGAATTAAAAAAAAAATAATGTTTTTTTTTTTAATTTTGTTATAAAAATTTAAAATGGGTAATTTTTGTCCGTCATTGATGTACGCTGATGAGGTGGCAGTGATGGTCACCGATAGGTGGCAGTGATGGGCACTGATGGGTGGCAGTGATGGGCTCTAATGGGTTACACTGATAGGCAGCACTTTTAGGTGGCACTGATTGGCAGCACTGGTGGGCATTGATAGGTGGCACTTGTGGGCATTGATAAGTGGCACTTGTGGGCATTGATAGGTGGCACTTGTGGGCATTGATAGGTGGCACTTGTGGGCATTTATAGGTGGCACTTATGGGCATTGACAGGTGGTACTTATGGGCACTGACAGGTGGCACTTGTGGGCATTCACAATTGGCATACATGAGGCATAATTGCCTCTGACTTTTAGGGACCGATGTCCCTTTAACCGGTCACAGACAGTGAAGCTAGGAGCATTCACATCGGAAACCCGGGCAATCACTTATGGAGTCCCTCAAGGATCACCATTGTCACCATTGTTCAACATTTACATCCGGCCACTCTTCAAAATTATTAGCAAATTGGATCTGTGCTTCCACTCATACGCGGACGACACTCAACTGTATTTCCGGATCACCGGACAAAAAGACCAATACCAGGAACTAGGAAAATGTCTTACAGATGACTGGATGACCACTAGCTCCCTCAAACTAAATGGATCAAAAACAGAACTACTGCTCCTCAACGCAAACTCAAGGAAAAAGACGAAGACCCCTTGGACACCACCAACCATCTTGGGACAGACCATCCTTCCAAGCAACAAAGCCTAAAGCCTCTGAGTAATCTTTGATTCAGAGATAACCATGGAGGCACAAATAGGATCCGTAATCAGCGGATCCCACCATCTCCTTCGCATGCTACGCAGACTCATCCCCTTCATCCCGGAAAAGGAAAAAGCGGTAGTAGTAGGAACGATCATCAATTCGCGTCTCGACTATACAAACTCCCTGTACATAGGATTACCGGATTACCAGATTGCGCGCCTTCAAATTGTCCAAAACACAGCAGCAAGATTAGTCACCGGAAAGAAACCCTGGGAATCCATCTCCCCATCCCTAAGGATCCTCCATTGGCTCAAGGTAAAAGACAGGATCACATTCAAGACCCTCTGCCTCACCCACAAATGTACACAAGGAAATGCGCCTCAATACCTTTGTGAGAAAATAGAAAAATACATACTAAATCGCAGCCTTCGATCAACAAACCAAAATCGCCTTCTCATCCCCAAAGCCCAATACAAATCAAAGGGAGAGCGAAGTTTCGCAGTACAGGGACCCCGGATATGGAATGCTCTACCAAACAACATCCGCTTGGAAGAAAACCATCAGGCCTTCAGGAAAAAACTCAAGACCCACCTCTTCTAAACATGGCATCCCAACAAGAGCAGACAAGCGCCTTGAGGGGATTCAGTTCGCAGTTGTAGCGCTATACAAATCATTCATTCATTCATTTAAGATAAGCTGGTGATCGGATTTTTTTTTTTCTCCTCCGCTGTCAGCGTGAGGAGAAAAAAAAACGTTTACCAAGCTTTTGTTTTGATCATGTGATCAGCTGTCATTCGCTGACAGCTGATCACATGGTAAGGGGCCAGGAGCCGCCCCTTATTTGGATCGCTGATCACCCGAGTCTCAGTGACTCAGTGATCACAGCGCGCTCCACGCGCGCCCTATAGGGCGCATGCAGGGAGCGTGCACAGGGAGGACATCATATGACCGCCTCCCGGGAATTGAGATCCGCACTGTGGCCGTCATTCAGCCATAGCGCGGATGTCAAGTGATTAAGGTCACTACAGAAGATATATAAGCACCATTTGAAATTTATGTAGCACTAACCCTTGAAGGAACCGCTGGAAATAAAGCAGGCCTCACTTACATGCTCAGAGGCTCCAGAAGCACACCCACACAATTCAGGCTCAGTATAGGGGTGTCCTTTGGAAGACTTATTGCTGTACTTCAACACAGGTGGGTAGAGGGATGAGAGTGCAGAATACTCCAAAACATATTTAGGCATTAGATTATGAAGCAAAGTTCTTCAGTAGCAGCCTGAAGTATTGCTGGAGGTAGAGCGGACAGCCAGCTAGTGTGTGACTTTGTGAGAACAGTCACCAAAAAGTGCACAAATCAAACCACTCTGTAATTTTCCTTTCCTGGTGCCAAGGGATAGGCACCAGGAAAGGAAGATTACAGAGTGGTTTGATTTGTGGTCATTGTTCCTGGGTTCTTGGAACTTCCTGGGATCTGTCCGAGGTGGGGCTGAGGAAAGGGGATATCCATCCGATCCATCCTAAGATCATAGTCTGGTGTTAGCCATCCCTAAGTTGGTGTGACTGTGGAGTCTTCATAGCGGAAGTGCCTTCAGGAGACCATAATCCTACAGGCTCCCTATAGCTTGCCTTCTGGTAAGCGCAATATCCGTGTGGTGGTGGATCACAGTGTCTTGGTGTTCACTTTTTGGTTTCATATTATTCACTCATCTCACCATTTGACATCTGTATATGGACTTTAATGAACTTTATTTTTTACGTTTGAATTTATTTGTCATTATATGTTCTATTATCAATTACTAGACATTTTAAGTATAACAGCGCAGCTTTTTTTCTGTTATTGCTATTTGGGTTTGTGTATATCTCACATATTTTTAAGTTGCTGCTAGGTTTTTCTTCTGTATTTTTTCACTTTTAATATTTGAGCGCGGTGTTCACTTTACATTGTTTCACATGAAATGAAAAGCGCAAATCAACACCCACCTAACTTCTACTAACACGAAATTACGTTCGTGTTTGTTGGCCTACAATTCCTTGCTGTTTGTTTGCAAGACAAGTTCCTGGCCAACGCCCTTTGGACAAAAGATCGTGTGTATGAGGCTTTACTCACAATGTACAGAGACAGCTCTCCAACCAGCTTTCTGCGCCACACTCTCCAGCCCAGCTTCCTAAAATAGTATTCTCCAGCAGATTTAAGTCCAGATTCCTCCAGGCTATAAAGCCTCGTACACACGATCGGATTTTCCGCAGATAAAACCGCAGACTTTTGTCCGAAGGGCGTATGCCCCAAACTTGTCTTGCATACAAACGGCACACAATTTTCGGCCAACAAACAAGAACGTAGTGACGTACTACGTGTTTTTTCAGCTCTTTAGCGCCACCCTTTGGGCTCCTTCTGCTAATTTTGAGTTAGTAGAAGTTTGGTGAGTGTTGATTCGTGCTTTTCATTTCACGCTTTTCATTTCACGCTTTTCAGTTAATTTCTGAATGGCTGTTCGTCAACCAGCCATGTTGCGGAATCAGAGGCGATAACGTGTTATTTATTATCGACCTTGGAGTTATTGCTTTGACCCAAGTCCAGTCCAGGAACAGGAGGAGGAGGAGGATTTCTTGGACCAAAAATTGGTTGGTTTATTAGTCGTTACCAATTATGTCATATGCCTGTGCTGTGGGAGCTCCAGGAGAACAACCCATTAAAAAGCAGGACACATGCATGAGGCTTTTATTTTATTTTTTAGTTGAATAATGATTAGATTTTTTATATTTTCTATATTTTTGGATTCATAGAATGCACTTTTTGGTTAAGTTCTATTGGCAGATAGCATGTCTAATTTTATTTGTTTTTTTTTTTTAATGCACAATAAAAAAAATTGTGGAGAATAATACTTGGCTATGTGTTTTACTTCAAATGACAGTAGGCAGTTTCATTTGAAAAAATACAATGTAAATTTAACAAGGGACACCGACATAGTTGTATCTTTGATCTTAAAAACTACGGGATAATGGTATTGCGGTAACTTAAAAAATAACAAGCATAATAATATTATTCTTGATATCACTAGAAAAAAAAACCTTTCAAAATGAGTTTGCCATAACTCCATCAGTATCACCAGTAAAGCAGCTTCATTATTATCCCATTAAAGATGAAGAAAATGTGCGCTGCATTTCGAGATTTCATAATTTTCCACGTCACGAATGTTAATTCTCCATTACGAACGCTAGTTTACAAGACCAAACGCTTCCAGCTCATCCTTGCTTCCGAGCATGCCTGTTTGTACTTTGGACTTTTGTCCGACGGACTTTGTCCACACATGCTCGCAAAATCCGACAACAGACATTTGTCCACGGAAAATTTTAAAGCCTGCCCTCCAACATTTGTTCTACGATAAATCCGACAACATTTGTCCGATGTAGCGTACAAATGGTCGGTTTTTCTGCCAACAGTCTGTCATCACACAATTCCCGATTGTGTGTACGAGGCTTCAGTCATGCAAATGCTGAGGCTTCTCAGCAACAAGCTCCTCAGTAACACAGGCTACCTTCCAGGGGCAGGAGAAAAAGCTCAGGATAGGCCCTCTCAAACATTTACTTTCTCCCAGGCACACCTTCTGGACCTACCTCCCAGGGATTGGCTGAGGTCAGATAAATATTTATAACCCAGTAAATTGTCCTCCTACTCTATTTCTGGAAGCTTCTTCAAAGGGCAGACCAGAACAATCTACCCCCGGGTTTATGGTTAGACCTGACCAGACCGTAAAGATAAATTGCTGCTCAGCTGGGTACAGCAGAGCCATAAACTAAATGTATCCAGCCTAGGGCATGGCGCTACACTTGGACAAAGATTTTTAATCACCGGCTAATTGTCCACAAGAAAATTATTCAGCAGATTAAACAGACTCTTTCAGAAGGGGGAAATATCAATCAGCCAAGAAGAGGAAGTGATTTGGTGGGCTTGGAAGAGAGAAATCACATTGCATTGCATAGGTTTTACTAGTAATCCACATACTAGGAAGAACCCTGGATAATGGGTTGATAGGATTGCCACCTTCCAAATGCTATGCATAGAAGGTGTCAGCAGATCATAAGACTATATGCATTCACAATTTTTTAAGCACATTAAACAGGTCTTGCCCATTTACTTCAGATATGCATTTAGAAGCTTGTTTGAAAATGTCCTTCCTTTCATTTACAATAATATAACAAGGTTCTTACCATATAATGAAGGTCTACGTGGTCAGTTTCCCTCTTCAGCACTGTGCGTTTAATGATATATTCCACCTGCACCTCCTGCTGCCCATCACATGGGAGGACTTTGCCCACAGAGTGGAGCTTCAGGAAGCTCTTAGAACGGGAGTAGAAGGGTACAAGATCCAGATATGCATCGCCATAACTAGGGGATTTGACGCTTGAAAATCTGGTTGAATGCTGCAGGTTTGTTCTTGCCTTTAAAAATAAGAAAACACATACATATTTATGAAGGGTTTTTAATACTGGTTAGATTAAAGCTGAACTGCAGCTCAATTTTAACTATTACATCAATTACAGGTATTTTTGTAAATAAATATGAATGACACCTGGTGATGCAATATAAATGATACCTGGTAATGCAGTTCTGTTTTAACTAACTATTACATCAATTGCATGTATTTTTTTTTTTTTATAAATATGATCATCTCTGGGAATTTCAGTTGCCATTTTGGGATGCAGAAGTGCTATATATAGGGCAACCTGCATCACAGTGGAAGTCCTAGATTGGGGGAAGTGTAAGTAGGGGCATGACCCCATATGTTACTGACAGTTGTTCTTTACACATGGTTTCATCCCTTTAATCTGGAGTTGGAGACTTGGTGTCTCAGGAGAGCTTAGGTGCTGATAAGGTGGCACTGATGGGCACTGATGAGGCAGCACTGGTAGGCACTGATGGGTGGCACTGATGGAACACTGAAGGGCACTGATAGGTTGCACTGATGGGCACTGATGGGTGGAACTGATGGGCACTGATAGGCAGTGGTAAGTGACACTGATAGGCAGCATAGGTGGGCACAGATGAGGCAGCGGTGGCTCTCTGTTTGAGACTGATGTCCCTCTGACAGTAGCCGGCGTTCGTTTTTTTTATTTCTCTTCACGCCATCAGTGTGAGGAAAAAAAATATAACCGATTACCGTCTCTGTTTACATCACGTGATCAGCTGTCATCAGCTGACAGCTGATCAAGTGGTAAGGGGCCAGATTAGTAGACTCGCTAATCACAGAGCATGCCGCATTTGCGCCCTGCAGGGGGCGTGCAGGCAGCTCATGCACGGGAGGACTTAAATGGACGTCCTCCTGGCAATTAAGGCCCACGCTGCAGCCGTCTTTTCGGCTATAGTGTGGGCGCAAAGGAGCACATCATTGGCATACTTAGAATTTCACCGAAAATGTATTTTGCTACTCCTCCTGAGTATAGGGATAAGATATGTGTGAGATTTTTTCACAGAAGGGGCCCACAATCCAAGGAGCATTCTCAGGATTTATAGGGCCAAAAATTATCCATCTAATTTCCTAATTTCACATTTCTGAGCTTACTAGCTTACGAATTTCTGAATTCCCAAATTTCCGAGCTTTACGAGTTCATGAATTTCCGAACTTTCAAATTTCCAAATATTCAGAAAAGGTTTTTGTTCATTCAGATATTTCCGAAATAATGAATTTGTTGAAATTTGTTAAAAACCGAATTTGAAACTAATTGCACGTGTCTAGCAACTGGAGAGGACAAGCCCGGAGAGAAGCCAACGCCGCCCGGAAGGGCTGCTCATGAGATCGTTTGCCGCCCCCTCAAAGGAAAAACATCAGCCACAACTGGTGGTCATATTATCAAACAGACCTTTCTGCCCCCTGGGTGTAGTAGCCCATTTAAAGGGATGCCAGCACTGAGCACAGTAATATTGTGCAAATAAATACAGTAATTGTTATGTAGTGCCAACACTTTTCTAAAGTGTGCGCTATTCTTTAAATTTTGTTTTTTCCAGAACTGTAACTGAGTTCTGGGGGTTAATTGTTTAGGTCATTTACTTTGGCATCAGTTCGGCTGGGCTGTACTGGAGTTCTGCCTGATCATAGGTGAGGTGAGCACCTGTGACAGGCTGAGAACGCAGGATGTGTTATGTACCAATCTTTCTCAGAGCCAATCAGTGGGCGCGTCTGGTCCCACTGTGTATTCCGGGAAGGTGTATTTAAGATGCTGAAGTCACGTGTTCAGGGTTCGGCTTGCTCTTTGATTCCTGGTTCCGGTCCGGACCAACCCCGTGAGGGGTCCCGGACCCAGGAGTGTCTGCTTCCCCCGTAAGCCTGGTCACCCTGACCAGCCCCAGAGGCCCTCATGGTCTGGGGTGGGGATCCGTCCGTTCCCGAGCCTCGGAACTGGCTAGTTCGAGGTCCAGTAACTGAAGGAGGATTTTGAAGTGTCCCGGTGTCCTCTCAGGATTGGAGAGACACAGCAACTCGTACCCGCGACCAGGGGAGGACTCTTCAGAGGAGGGCCAAGAAGCTGGCTGCTCGGTAAGAGCCTAGGAGCTGAGATTGTATGGACACTAGTGAATCTGCATTTCCTATGGTATCACCGAAATGGCTGGAAGATTCAGGTACCATAGGAAAAGTACTTTGAGTATTCAGTCTCTGAAATTACTGGGTACTAACCCTGGGAACCCTTAGACAACGAACAAAAGGTAATCGTTAAGCCCAGAAAATACATAGCCTCCCCGCAGGGGTTATGGCGCTACAGTTATAAAAACAAAAACATTATAACTACCCCCCTTTGCATATAAGCTAAAGGAGACACACATAATATATCTGGACATAAATTTTAGTACCTTCAGGGTTTTTTGTCCCCTCCAGCCATTTGTATCCAGTGTGAAAGAAACTCGTCCATTGTCATCTGTCACCAAGGTGTTATTGATTGAAGTATCATCACATGTTAGGTAAACATTAATACCTGCTATAGGGTTATCACTGGCATCCATCACTTCAATCTGGAAAAAATATAGTTTTTTTATTTAATTTCCAGTCTTTTTTTGTTTATATAAAAAAAAGATATAAAGAAAAAAAAACCCAGAGGTGATCATATACCACCAAAAGAAAGCTCTATTTGCGTGAAAAAAATGTAACTAATTTTGTTTGGGTACAGCGTTGCATGACTGTATAATTGCCAGTAGCACAGTGCTAAATAGCAAAAACTGTCCTGGTCACGAAGGGAGTAAATCCTTCCGGAGCTGAGATGATAAATCTACACTCGGTACCTCATAATGACAAACTGAAAACAGAATTTTTGAAATGTCTGTGAATTTATTAACCCCCCTGGCGGTATTCCCGAGTCTGGCTCGGGGTGGAATTTCAGTACCATTAGCGGTAAACCCGAGCTAGACTCGGGATCGCATTGCAGGATACAGGGAGAGTTACTTACCTTGTCCCCTGGATCCTGCGATGTCTCTCCGCTGTGTGTGCAAGCTCCTCCGCTCGATTCACACAGTGCCAGAGTGCCGCTGAGCTCCGTTCCCTGCGACGCCACGGCGCATGGGAGTGGAAATCGGCGCCAAATTCAAAAAAATAAAAACACACAATACACATGCAGTACACGGTAATCTTACAGATTACAGTACTGTATAAAAAAAATACACATCCCCTTTGTCCCTAGTGGTCTGTCCAGTGCTCTGCATGTAGTTTTATATTATAAATACAGTTTTTTCTGCCTGAAATTTGGAGATTGTCCATAGCAACCAAAAAGTGTCCCTTTATGTCAAAAGTGGTTTTAGACCAGCTAGAAAACAGCGATAATAAATTAGAATCACTTGCAGAATTGAGCGATAGCGATTTGTGGGGAAATTCGTCATCAAACACTAAATCTAATGACAGTGACAATTCTGCAACTGAGCAAATTTCAGTGTTTTTGATTTGATTATGGTACATTATTGAATAATTTTTATAGTTATTTATTATATTATAATTTATGATTTTGTGTTTCAAACTTTATCATACCCGGGATGTCTACTAGAGTCTGGTTTGGACAGATTTAAGTGAGTTATTCTTAAGAATTGCAGGCCTACAATATAAAACGCCAAATTTCCATGCAAAATAATTGTACCGCTTTTGGTTCAAAATTCCTGACATAATCATACCGCCAGGGAGGTTAAAAAGAAAAAACTGAAATATCCCATGAGTACGTATTCAGACCCTTTTTGAGACAAGCTTTGCACACCTGGATTTGGGGATGTTGGGGGGTTTTCTGCCATTCTTCTTTGCAATTACAAATATTCTCAAACTCGGTCAGGTTGGATGGGGGCCGTCGGTGGACAGCCATTTTCTGGTCTCTCCAGAGATGTTCAATATGGCTCTGGCTGGGCCACTCTAGGGCATTCACAGAGTTGTCCCTAAGCTACTCTAGTATTGTTTTGGCTGTGTGCTTAGCATTGTTGTAATGTTGGAAGGTGAACCTTCAGCCCAGTCTGAGGTCCTGAGCACTGTGGAACAGATTTTCATTGAGGAGACCTCTGTACTTTTGCTCCATTCAGCTTTCCCTCCATCCTGACCAGTCTCACAGTCCCTGCTGCTTAGAAACACCCCAACAGCATGATGCTGCCACCACCATGCTTCACTTTTGGGATGGTATTGGGCAGGTGATGAGCAGTGCCTGGTTTTCTTCAGACATATTGTTTAAAATTGAGGCAAAACTGTTTAAACTTGGTTTCATCAGACCACAGAATCTTGTTCCTCACAGTCTGAGAATCTTTCAGGAGATTTTTTGCAAACTTCAAGCAGACTTTTGTGTGTTTTTCACTGAGGAAAGGCTTCTGTCTGGCCACTCTGCCATAAAGCCCTGATTTGTGGAGGGCGGCAGTGATGTTTGTCCTTCTGGAACTTTGTCCCTTCTCCACACAGGATCTCTGGAGCTCAGTCAGAGTGACCATCAGGTTCTTGGCCACCTCTCTTACTGTGCTACAATCATCCACTTGAAATAGTGATAATCCCCTCATCCGATGTGCCCTCACCTTGGGGATAAGACCAACCAATGGTCTATATGCGCGTTTGTCCCTCTCTGGGGATCTGTTTTAGGCTGTTTCACTCCTTTGCTGGCAACCTTGAGATTAGAATCCTCCTTCTCTTACATGTACCTCCATACACCCAAATCATAAAGAGAGAAGGCTGGACATAGTGCTTTATCTTTTAAAACAACCGGTTTATTAAACACTAATGTCCCATACACACGAGCGGAATTTCCGTCTGAAAAATGTTGGATTTTCCGATGGAATTCCGCTCAACCTTGGCTTGCATACACACGGTCACACAAAAGTTCCCTGAACTTTCTACCGTCAAGAACGCGTGACGTACAACACTACAACGAGCTGAGAAAATTAAGTTCAATGCTTACGAGCTTGCGTCAAATTGTTTCCGAGCAGGTGTAGGAATTTTGCACATCGGAATTGGTACAGATGATCAGAACTTTTTCCGACCGAAAAATAGAGAACCCGCTCTCAATCTTTTGCTGGTGGGAATTCCGCCAGCAAAAATCCGATGGAGCATACACACGGTTGGAATTTCCGACCAAAAGCTTACATCTGACTTTTGCTGGCGGAATTTCCGATCGTGTGTACGGGGCATAAGTATAAAAACACTCACATTTTCCTCAGGTTATCACCCTGAGGAAGCCATGTGACCTTGTGGCGTAATGCGTAGGGGAAGAGTCAATCTGTCATCACGCTAATGCGAGCATACCATGGTAATACTGTGGAAGTTTCTCCCTCCTTAATATCCCCTGGGGAGCACTCAGCAGGATAATCGGTGGAGCAGGGAATATATTGGAATTATTCCCATATTCCGACAAAGCTACCAGTACTACCAAGTCTCTTAGCGGAGTTGAAGGCGTGGAATATCACAGCTGGTCTTAATTAAACTAAGCATGTTTGAGCCCTATAATCTGGGATCCAGCCTTTCTGGTAAGAGGCTTTGTTTGTCATCAATTGTGAAAGAACATATTACACAAAAGCTTGGATATACACGATTCTGCACTAAGGCACCTATGGACAAATTTTTTGGAATAATTTTTTTGATTGGACAAATTTGAATGCTAATTAGTTTTTTTGTCAAATACGTTATCATATTATTAGGATTGCGCACTCATTTGTATACATATGGTTTGAATTGAGTATTTGGATTCTTGAGTAGCAGCACCTACACATTGTACTCTTTTTATAATTAACTTTTTAGGGTAAGCGCAGAATTTAACCTTTATAATAATGTCTGATTTTTTGATAGCTGCACTGTGAGGACTGAATGCTTTTTACAGTTTGGTCCACTCTAAGCACCAGGAAAATGTGAGTGTTTTTATACCTCGTGTTTAATAAATCAGTTGGCTACCAATATACTGTATATTATTAGTTATGGCACAAGAGGCAGATGCCCGCTGTGCCCCAACCCAGTCCTCTCCATGTCCACAACAGACAGTTACTTTACATTGAGTGAAGCGCTCTATGCATTGCAGGAAACTATTCAAAATGGCCACATCCACACTGAATTTAGTCTCACGCTCCAACGATTCAGACACCAACTTAAATGCGGGCAGCGTAGTGTCTTAGTGGTTAGGATGTCTGCCTTACAGCACTGGGGCCCTTAATTTTAATCTTGGCCAGGATACTAGCTGCATGGAATTTGCATGTGCTTGCATGGGTTTCCTTGCACAGAGATATGCTGGTAGCTCAATCATTTGCACATCCGTCACGAATAATCAGTGTTCTTTGCCTAATAAATGTATTTCATATAAACACCAGCTCCATCTAGTGAACATAATGTGCTATTTTCATGAAATTACATATTCACGAAAATACCTCATTATGGCCACTAGATGAAAGCATATTGAAATATGAAATTTCCTATGTAATCAATTATAGGAAATATACATATTAGGCAAATGATGGTGATTATTTGTGACTGCTGTGTGAATGCTTGAGACATTAGCATAGCAAATGTTTTTTTTTATAACTAGACGCTGAAATAAAGGAATCTTAAAGTCTCATGTATACTAGATTAAGAAAAACAAACAAAACAGTTTGGCAACATTATGCTCAGTTCATAAAGCTACGTGTACATGAAGTACGCTTCTTAATCATCACTAAAGTCATCTGACTCTTACTTTCAGCTATCATTGGCTCTCATAGCTGAAAATAATGATTTTTAGAGCTTAGTGAATTAAGGCTGTTTGTAACTCACCACTCCATTGTAGGGGATCCCAGCTTTGTAGTTACCTTCAGCATCAACAAACCACAATGCATTGATTACGTTGGATACACTAGATTGGCTGGTTGCAGATAACACAATTCCTGCCGAAGGTAACATTGAAAAACAAACAAGAGATCACATATTTCATCATCAAATCAGGGGATAAGTAATAGTGTGAGATATATGATCATTTCTAAAAATGTGGTCTTTTCTTAGATGGTACCCATGCTTTTTAGAATAGGGTTTTCAAAGCTGACAATGGCTAAATGTTATTTTATATTGATTATTTATGTGTGGCATTAATTAATATTCATGTGTTTGATTTTAGGTCTACTTTTTATGTGTTAGAGGGCCCTCCTACGCGTTTCAACCACTTAAGAACCAAACCCATTTTTGACACTTGTCGTTTACAGATTAAAATCAGTATTTTTTTGCTAGAAAATTACGTAGAACCCCCAAACATTATTATTTATCAAAGGCTCTGGAAAATAAAATGGCGGTCATTGCAATATTTTATGTCACACGATATTTGCGCAGCGGTCTTTCAAACACAATTTTTTGGAGGAAAAAAATACAACTTTTTTGAAATAAAAAAATAAGAAAACAGCGAGACCATTTTGTTTGTATATTGTGAAATAGTTACGTTGAGTAAATAGATACCTAACATGTTATGGTTGAAAATTGTGCACACTCATGGAATGGTGACAAACAACAGTACCTAAAAATCTCCATAGGCGAAACTTTACATTTTTTAACCAGGTTAGAGTTACAGAGGAGGTCTTGTGCTAGAATTATTGCTCATACTCTGAGGTTTGCGGTGATAACTCACATGTGTTATTTGAACATCGTTTACATCTGCGGGTGTGACTTGTGACTTGTGTATGCAGTATCTTTGCTGCACGAGCACGCAGGGACAGCGGGGCTGTAAAAATGACTTTTATTTTTTTATTTTTTATTTTATTTTATTAAGACCTGTCCCTTTAAAAAAAAAACACCCCCCTGTTCGGTTCGGACCAGAACCTGCGAACATACCTAAAGTTTGTGTAAACTTTAGAACCCTATTAAAGTCTATGGGACTCGAATGTTCAAAATCAAAGTGCTAATTTTAAAGGCTTATATGCAAGTTATTGTTATAAAAAGTGTTTGGGGACCTGGGTCCTGCCCCAGGGGACATGTATCAATGCAAAAAAAACTTTTAAAAACTGCAGTTTTTTCAGGAGCAGTGATTTTAATAATGTGTAAAGTAAAACAATAAAAGTATAATATTCCTTTAAATTTCGTACCTGGGGGTGTGTATAGTATGCTTGTAAAGGGGCGCATGTTTCCCATGCTTAGAACTGTCCCTGCACAAAGTGTCATTTTTGCAGGGAAAAAAAGTGTTTTAAAAACACTCGCGGCTATAATGAATTGCCGGCTCCCGTAATACAGAGAACAGTCATTGAAAGTCATTGATAAAAAAAAAAAAAAAATTACCAGAGTTCAATTACCAGGCCCTTCAGGTCTGGTATGGATATTAAGGGGAACCCCGGGTAAAATTAAAAAAAAAAAATGAAGTTGGGTTCCCCCAAATATCCTTACCAGACCCATTATCCGAGCACGCAACCTGGCAGGCCACAGGAAAAGAGGGGGGAGGAGAGAGCGCCCCTCCCCCTCTTGAACCGTACCAGGCCACATGCTCTCAACATTGGGAGGATGCTTTGGGGGTCTGTGACCCCTCAAAGCACCATGTCCCCATGTTGATGAGGACAAGGGCCTCATCCCCACAACCCTGGCTGGTGGTTGTGGGGGTCTGCGGGCGGGGGGCTTATCAGAATCTTTAACAAGGGGACCCCCAGATCCCGCCCCCCCCTGTTTGAAATGGTAAGGGGGTACAAAAGTACCCCTACCATTTCACAAAGAAAGTGTAAAAAATTGTTAAAAAACACACTGACACCGTTGGGATAAGTCCTTTATTAAAAATAAAAAAAAGATTCCAGCGGTGGTAATCCACTCTTGCTATCCAGCGATGGCTGATCTCTTCTCCGGGGTCCAGCGATGGGTGATCTCTTCCGATGATGTCCAGTGCAGCGCATCCTGTCTCCACGGACCCAAAGAACCGTAAATATGTTACCAAGCGAGCTGGAGAACAGATGTTGTGTGGTGTTATCTATCATCCAGAACTGTATCATTCTGCTAAAGGTGCTGTTTCTATGCTATTACATGTAGTAACTAGGGTTGAGAGAACCCGAACTGTAAAGTTTGGGTCCGTACCGGACTTTTGGGTGTCCGGGTCCCGGACCCGAACCCAAACTATTGGCTGTATGTTTGGGTTCGGTCCGGTGTTCGGCGATGTATTGGCGCCTTTTACAAGCTGCAGGGCAGCCAATCGATGCTAGTTTCACTAGTGTGCCCTTAGAAGCCATCACAGCCATGCCTACTAATAGCATGGCTGTGATTGGGTAGTGCAGCATGTGACCCAGCCTCTATATATAGTCCAGACACACAGCGTCATTCTGCTATAGACAGGTTCCTGTGCTGCTGAGAGGATTTTAGGAGTTAGTGTGATAAAGTCAGTCAGTCAGTCAGTCCACATTCCTTAAATTTTCTTCAAATTAGTTAGATCAGTGAGCGATCTTCATAGCTAGAGTAGAGTAGAGAGTTTCTTTAGTAAGGAAGAGAAAGAGGCAGAGAGAATTATTCAAGAGATTCCTAAATCAATTGTACCCTGGCTGGGGTGCAGTGCACAGTCTTTTAACAGTGCCATGAGGCCAGTGCCAGACAAAATATAAGTTTTACCTGCAAGCTCAGTGCACCATCACTGCACTGCATATTTTAGTAAGAGATACACCATACTCTGTGTGTATTCTGATATTGGAAAAACATTGCAAAAAAATTTAATTTTGCTGTGTTTTTTTTTCCCAATAGCATTTTCTGCGTGTTCATACACGCTTTAGACACTGTCCGTGTACAGGCAGAGGAAGAGGCAGGCCCTTCCGCAGGGGTGGTAGGGGTAGGGCAGGAGCAACAGGCTTGAGCCAAAGTGGGAAGTTACAGAAGGTGCATTTGATTACATCAAAGGACGCACCAGACTTGGTTGAGTGGCTCACTCAGCCTTACTCTTCTGCACCCTCCTCATCCTCTCGATCTGCACCATCTTCACTCTCTGCTGTGTGCTCCCCCAAAAAAACACTACCACCACCATATACCCTCCGCTTGAGTCACAGGAATTATTTTCCGATCCATCATCACAAGACATTTTTCCATGTGCAGCCATTCTTGGCATTGGATTAGGAAGAGGAGGTAGCAACAACCGCCACTCAGCAGTCTGACAACAGTACCCAGATCAGCCCAAGGAGGTTTGTCCCCACTGTTGCTGCCTACTCCGAGATCTCTAATTATAGCGGTGGGGAAGGTGACGTTGATGATGACGTGTCTAGGGACGTCACGTGGGTGCCCACAAGAGAGGAAGAGAAGGGGAGTTCAGAGGGAGAGATGGACCAGCAGATAGGGAGGAGGAACTTACATTGCACAGGAGGGACAAACCAGACTGCTAATGTATCTGGAGCGAGGCATCAACCATGTACGGTCACATCTGGTGCTCCCAGGATGCCGGCACAGGGCTCTGCAGTGTGGGCTTTTTTTAACCTGCTGACAATAGTGTTGCCATCTGCAGCCTTTGCAGTCAACGCATAAGTCGCGGTAAGCCCAACACTCACCTAGGGACGACCGCCTTAAGGCACATGAGCTGCCATCATCAAGCCCAGTGGAAGCAACGCCGTCAGAACCCACAAAGCCACACTCCAGGCTCCCACTGTCTAGCCTCTTCTACTTCTCCTTCTCCTCTCTCCTCAGAATTGTCCTCCACTCCACCTTCCATCATGCCGTCCTCACGTTTTTCTGGAAAAAGGCAGGCTTCCGTGGGCCAAATGTTTGAGCGTAAAAAAATGATGACGCCGTATAACCCTCTTGACCAACGGTTGACCGCTGGCTTGTCAGAACTGATAGCCCGCCAACTACTGCCATATAAACTGGTTGACTCAGAGACCTTTCAAAAATTTGTGGCCATTGGAACACCACAATGGAAGGTGCCAGGAAGGAAGTATTTCCCATGTCCAGCGGCAAGTGAATGTATCTCTGGCACACAGTGTCGGTGCCAAGATACATCTGACCACAGGCACGTGGTCTAGCAAACACAGGCAGGGAAGGTATATAACTTCTACTGCCCACTGGGTGAACCTTCTGACGGCCGTCAAGCATGTAACCCGTGGCACCCGTGTAGATTTGGTTTTACCGCCACGGATTGCATGCAGGCCTGCCTCTTCTTCTCCTCCTCCTACTCCATCCTCCCTCTCCTCCTCGGCTGACTCCTCCTTTTCCGCTGCTTGCATCTCTTCCGCTGCGCTGCCCAAGATCCCCAGAACCTATTCGACAACCTATTCGACATGCCAGGTGAGACGTTGCCATGCTGTGCTGCGTCTTTTTTGCCTGGAAGCCAAGAGCCACACTGGCCCTGCACTCCTTTCAGCTTTGCGTTCACAGGTAGATCAGGGGCTAACACCGCTAAATTTGACAGTTGGTAAAGTGGTGTGCGACAACGGTGCCAATCTGCTTAGCACGTTGAAACAGGGCAAAATTACACATGTGCCATGCATGGCACACCTCTTAAACTTGGTCGTGCATCGATTTGTTGTCAAATACCCTGGGGTCCAGGACATCTTGCGGCAGGCAAGGAAAATCTCGGCCCATTTCAGAAGATCTTACACGGCCATGGCTCGCCTAGCTGACATTCAGCGGCGACACAATCTGCCGGTCAGACGTCTTATTTGTGATTGCCCGACGCGATAGAACTCAACTTTCTATATGCTTGATAGGCTGCTCCAGCAGAAACGTGCAGTTAACGACTACCTGTACGAACTCTGCGGCAGAACAGGTTCTGGGTAGCTTGTTTTTTTTTCACCGCACAAGTGGCTGCTCATGCGCGACGCATGCAGACTTCTGCGGCCATTTGATGAGATCACCAAACTGGTCAGTCGCAGCCATGGTGCCATCAGTGACATAGTACCTTGCGCCTTCTTTATGGAGCGTGCATTTCATCGTGTCATTGATCAAGCTGTCGAGGAGCAGGAGCAGGAAGAGGAGGAAGTCGCAATGCTGGATGAATTCCCAGGGGGGGCTACTCTATCTGAGACAAGTCAACAACAGGAGTCTGAAGAGGAGTCAGAGGAGGATGGTGCCAGGGCAGATGAGGAGGAGCAAGTAGAGCATGCTTTAAACCTTTCTGGTATCCCTGTTGTTGTCCGTGGATGGGGGGAGGAGAACGAGGAGGACGACATTATCCTGGATGATGAGCAGGAGCCAGGCCACCACACCGCTTCCAGTTTAGTGCAAATGGGGGCCTTCATGCTCCAGTGTTTTAACAGGGACCCCCGTATAAAAAGCATAAAGGTCAAGCACCAGTACTGGGTGGCAACGTACTTAGACCCCCGGTACAAACACAAAATGGCGGAAATGTTACCACCATCACAGAGGGCTGTCAGAATAGAGCACTTACAGGCCTTGCTTAGAGAAATGCTGCATTCTGCTTTTGCATGTGCTGGTAGAGAAATTCCCAATCCCAGAGAAAGAGTTTCGGGTACCAATCCAACAGCGCCTACAAGAAGAGGGCAGTTTGAAGATGTGTTGGTCACTTCTGATATGAGATCATTCTTTCACAGGTGTCATCCGGATCCAGCATCAGGGAACGCCTAGACCGACAGGTGTCCGAATACATCGGGTTAACGGCCGATGTGGACACTTTGAGAAGTGATGAACCCCTGGACTACTGGGTGGGCAGGCTTGACCTCTGGCCAGAGCTTGCACAATTTGCAATGGATCTTTTGACTTGCCCCTCGTTCAGTGTCCTGTCCGAAAGGACGTTCAGCGCAGCAGGGGGGATCGTGACCGATAATCGCACTCGCCTAGCTCAAGACAGTGTTGACTACCTCACAGCTTACCTGTAAAATCATTTTCTTTTGAGGTACATCATGGGACACAGAGGTCCCTCTCCTCTTCTAATACACTTATATTGCTTTGCTACAAAACTGAGGTACTCCCAGGGAGGGGTTATATAGGGGGGTTGAACTTCCTGTCTAGGGTGTGCCAGTGTCCAATCACCTAGTGATACCCTATATAACCCATCAGTGATTACTGAGACTCTGTTTCCCGTGATGTACCTCAAAAGAAAAGGATTTTACAGGTAAGCTGTTATAAAAATCCTATTATTAGCTCTGTGTTAGCACCCTACTGTATTTCCATAACAAATTCCATTTCTAAGTGTGACAGAAGAGAAAGAAGTTACCTGTCCCAGCCTCAGTGATGGAGACTTCTCCTCTCAGTACATCTTCCATGCCATTGATTTCCAGGTTAAGCATCTTAGAATTAAGTTTCATGATATGACATCCTGATCTATCCAACTGAGAGGGAAAGAGAAACACACAGAATTAGTAATTAGGCAAAGTACTTTACAGCTGGAAACATATTTAAATTTAGGGGTCAAACTTTTTAAACATTTTAATGTCTACTTCTTGAGGACATTGTACTCAAGTTTATATCAGAGAATCTATTCCTGTTGGACCTTTTCTTCTATGTATATGTAGCACCCTCTAGTGTGTGCTACTTAGTAGTTGTGTCTTTTATGTGTAATACAATTTAGTTTGGCTCAGAGCCAAGCCTGGGCTGTGAATCTGGGTCAGGGCTCAGTGAGTCAGGGCTGTATGACTCCTCCTGACAGCTTCTCTGGTGCCTCCCCCTGTTTCTAGTTGCTAGTTGGCGGGGGTGAGGAGGAGTTGCCTGGAATATTTATGAGGGCCTCAGGCAATCCCCAATAAATGGGTTGGCAGGGGGCAGGCCCCCTTATCAATAGGCATGAGTCATGCCAGCAGGAGCAGTTGGGTGGAAGATGGAGATGGAGTGCTAAGGAGGCTGTTGGTGGCCCTCAAGGGTGCCCCCTAGTCTGAGGGGGTGACCTTGGGCTGGGGTTCAGGTCCTGCCATAACACACAGAGGAAGCCCTTCCTGGAAGCATGGAAGCAAGGAGAGAGGATAGCGGGAGCAGGTCAGCACTACTGGGAGATCTCCTGAGAGTCAGACAGGTTGGCTGGTGAGTGTCAGTCTGGAGGACTGTGGTGGAGAAGTTAGCTTAGAGTGCTAGTGAAAAGGGCAACTGTAGCCAGGTCGGTTGGCAGTGCCTGAAGAGATGGTACTGGGATCAGTAGCCATGGGAAAAGAGTAATACAAGCTGGACACTGTCATTTTTGCTACACAACCAAGGGGCCTTAAGTACCTGCTTGTAATGGGCCATTGCTTCTAATCTGACTGAGCGCCTGTCAGATCTTCACACAGTGATCCAGCTGGGTTCTGCAAGCAAGTGAGTGCTGGAGGAAGAAGTGGAACTGTATATAGAGACTGTACATAGGTAGAGTGTCCCTGAAGTTTGTTGTTGAAGTTTGATAAAGTCAAGTGGGCATCGCATGACTTCCTATCCCTATCCACGTTATAACCCTCAAAAAATACCAAAAAAACAAAGGCACAAACTGTCCTCTGTCTCTGGAGTGCCTGTGTAAATTCAGTGTGGCTGGCTGTGCAGAGTGGGGGCTCCCAGTTTAATTGCAGCTTCTTAGGGGGGTGTGCTAAGTTTGGGGGCTCGTCCGGGATATCAAATAAGGCATCCTGCACGGCCGTTGCTAATAGAAACCAGAGTTCATTGAGCCAGAGGCGCTTTGCTTCCAGGACCATTGTGGGGGTTAAAACAGGGGAACAGTGATTTGTGCCCTGCCTAACTGTGACTGTGTTGCCTAGGTCAAGTGCTGTTATCCATAGCCATTTTTCTATGCTGTATTCAGCTGCTTCATATTACTATTGTTCTGTATTTTTGTTTTGTGGTGATTTAGAACCACCAAAACTTGTTTATTTATGTGATTTAATACGTGTCTCTGTTTAGTGCTAGTTAGTTTAGTCTTACCTTGACCCTCCCTGTTTCTTACATGTTCCCTCAGTCGGTGTTATTTCTTTGCAGAGGCAAGGTTTAGGAAAGTCATTGTCTTGTTACACTTTAAAAGACTGAAAAAACATCCTCTTTTTAATTGGATTCAACTTTTGTGTCTTATGGAAGAGTTAAGCTGCCCGCGGATGGTGGCAAGTAAGCAGGTAAACATACTGTCCTGGCAGGCTGAATCTAATGAGGTACTGTATGTTAATGCATTAAGTGGCATTTGCAACACAACAGTTATTGGAATCTTGAACTCCAGGTTTACCCCCTCAGTCTATCCCTGGTCCACCCACTGAAATCCATTCATCAAGGCATTCTGCTATATGCAATACTCCTCCCAAGAACTAGCCCATGGCTTGCATTAGAGCTAAGGGCCCTTGAACAAGGTACTGAAGCAGAGTGATGTGTTGTTTTTATGAATTGCACCCCACTGGTCCTCCCACCAGCCATATTCTGCCCATATTTAATAGAGAAACACAGAGATTACATCACATGGTCTAAAATAAGGTATGTAATTGAAAGGGAAAGATATCACTTAAAGCGGTGCTTCAGCAAAAAAAATAAATAAATAAAATTCAGCAGCTAAAAAAAAGGTAGCTGCTGACTTTTAATAAGTACACTTACCCTCCCAGGGCGCCCGCGATGTCGGTCGTGGAGGCCGAGATGTCCCTCGGCGCTCTGGTCCCAGCGCCGCCATCCTCAGTAAGGGAAGCGGGCAGCGAGCGCCGGCCTACGGCGCACGGCCTACTGCGCATGCGCGAGTCGTCGCGCGGCGCTTTGTGAATGGGGAACGCGATGTGTTGTGGGACACAGTTCCCATAACACACCGCGCCCCATTCACTAGAAGACGGCGCTCGGAGCAGAGGAGAGAACATCACCGCGGAGCAGGAAGAGGCAGATTAGGACGATCTGCCTAGAAACAGCCATTTCTGGTAAGTAAAAAAAAAATATATATATTTTTTTTTTCATTTTAAATTTTTATTAACATTTTTTTAAAGTTTTTTTTTTCAGGGTGGCCCACCACTTTAAAGCAGAGTTCCACCCTTAAAAAATGTTTTGCTTTAAAAGACTCCTTTTAACCTAGAAAAAACATTTGGAGAAAATTTGTAGTCCTCATAATCTGCCACTTCCTGGTCCGTGGAGCTCCTCGTGACTTCCACCCTCGCCTATGCTCCTGGGAAATGATGACACATCATTTCCCAGGAGTCTACGCTATGGCCGCAGTTGAATCGCACATGCGCTAGATTGAGATGTGCATGCTGGTTATCCAGCATGCACCTCTCAAAAGCTTTCCAGGGGCTAGCAGCCAAGCGGAATGGACGTCTGACTCCACAGCTCCAGCGCCGACCGGAGAAAAACAAGCAAGGAAGCATCGTTATAACAGCTATCCCCACCCTCCTTCAACCACCGGAGACCGGAGGAACAGCACACCATGTCCCGCAAATGGAAGGAGTACAGCCAACCCAGGAAACTCACTTCCTATTTCACACAGCTGCCGGAGCTCAGATCCCAAGCGGCCTGCACTGTGAGGGAGATGGATTTTACACTGACCTTCCAGACGCAGATCCTCCTAAAATATCCCTCCCCAGGAATGGATCCACAGAAAATCCATCCTCAGCTGCCTTATCCACACAAAATAGCCCAGTGAAATCGAAGATGAGACTGGATTCCGATCCACACAACCCGGAGGTGAGTCCTGGTACTGCAACACATTATACCCCTTCACCTCAGCCGTCCACCATTGCAGCTTTTCCCATATCAAACCAGCCGGTGCTAGATACCACAATGAAAGAGATGCTCATCTCTCTCTAAAACTCCCTTCATGTCACTATCTTTTCCATGTTTACCAAATTACCAATACCACGAGACAACTCAGGCGCCAACTGAATACAATAACCAAACCTCTTAATAACCACAAGATCCCATATCAATGGGGATTCCCTACGAAACTGATGGTCACTAAAAATGGGAAGAAACAAAACATCCACACAGTGGAAGAAGGCCTCCTACTGCTTCAGTCTTGGGGCATCATCCTCGATACTACAATCCAAGCGCAAGATACACAGGGCAAAAACAACCCCTCTTCCTTTAAACACCCTCACGCAAACGTCAACTCTATTGCTTCTAAGTGAATGCTTCCGCTTCTATGTTAATTACAGCATTTTGTCTCTTACCTCAAATTATCTCAGCAGCTCTTAATCCACAACCTGCTGATTTTCGTAGGGACTTTTTTTTTTTTTTCTTTGTTCCTATTGACTTTTTGTTCTCCTTTTTTTTTTTCTCTCCTATTTGCAGGCAGGACAGTACCTAACAACATTTACTGTATATCCTATTGTTAACTCTAACTTTTCCATCCTTCTGAGAACTGATCCTAGGAACACTAAAGAACAAAGAACGGGTTTCCTAACATCTTCTGCCCAGCAGATCTTGACTACCACCACATCGCTTGACAGGGAGCCGGACCTCAACGCCTCTACCCTTCCCCAATTGTAAGTAACTCTGACGCATACCACACCAACCTTTACTCCTCAGTTAAAGAATTGAACCACGAATTGAACCACCCAGCTAAAAGAGCCTCCCTCTGGCACACAGCTCACGAATCTCGGAGTGATGTGCTTTGTATACATGAGACACATTTTAAGCTACAAAAAGAACCCCGATGTACCAACAAGAATTTCCCCCACATCTTTATGGCCTCAGGTCCACACAAGAAAAATGGGGTATTAATAACAGTTAAGAAAAGTTAAGAATATAACAGCCTTCAAACTCCACAACAGCCTTGTGGACACTGAGGGGAGATATCTATCCCTAGACTGCACCATGGAAAATACCAGATGTACTCAAGGTAATATTTACGTTCCTAACACCAGTCATCTTATAATGTGCGGGGACTTTAATTTGATACCTGACAACATTTTAGATACCTCCTCCCAAACCACTAGATACCCATCACCTATGGGATCTTTCTTACGAAACAACGATCTTTATGATGTGTGGAGATGCTATCACACCACTAAACGTGACTACACGTTTTTCTCCCACCGGCATAACTCCTACAGCCGAATTGACTACTTCCTAGTAGAGAAATGGTTACTACCCAGCATCACTGAATCGGCCATCTCTACGATAACATGGTCAGATCATGCACCCACCACCATCAATATTGATATTCTGACTAAATCCACAGCTGCGAAACTATGGAGAGCTAATGCTTCCATCTTACAATCTTCTACATATAGTACCTATCTATGTGAGCAACTGGAAGAATTCTTCACCAACAACAAAGGATCCGTCTCAGATAGTGCTACCTTATGGAATGCACATAAGGCATTCATAAGAGGAGTCCTTATTTAATTAAGTGCTAGGGAGAGGAGGAAAAGGGGACAGCGTCTAAACTATCTCACTTGATCCATTAAAGATTTAGAGAAAATCAACCAATCCAATCCTGACACAGACAACAAAACAAAACTAGTCCTTAGACAGGAACTGAGATCATTCCTACTAGAATCCTTTGAAAAATCCCCCAAAAAATGTAAGGCTAAAGGAAGGGAAGGCACTAGCTTTAAAAGTTAAAGGTTACCACAATAGAACTGAAAGAACATTTAGAAAATTCCCCATGGGTTTTTTTTAGCAGCAATTTGAGAGACACAAAAACTTCATAAAAGATATTGATTTCATTAGCCAAAAATGATTATACATCATTGGAATGTAGAAATTGATTAAAATATGAGCTCTGGTACACTCAAGCGAAACAAATATAGATGAAGCAATGCAGTATTCATTAACATGATTATCTATACTTATATTGAATTTTTCAAAAATGAATTCCCATATTAATAACTTGAAGAACCATTTGATGTATGGAAATACCCCAATGCAATTCAACCCAGGAAAGTGTGGTCTTCTTCAGGGGGTTCTTACATTTCTGTTAATACAGCAAATGGACAATTTTAGTATTATACAACATTTAATCATCATTCGAGTTCAGTGTGGGTATATACCAATATACAACTTTTAGCCGATATTTACCCTTTCCATCAGATAAATGCGCTAGAACCAGAGACTTTCTTTAAAACCATCAAATTTTCTCAGAGATGATCCTGGAATCCACTGCAGGTTGGTCCACATCCAACCCCCTGCTGGGGCGGCCCAAGACCCGCGAGGCCTACAAGTGCTCACGGAATGGGGAAGCCACCCAGAAAAGGGGAAGAGTATAGGTGGATATACCTAGAAGTTATTATATAAAGTGTATTTATTATCAATAAGTTAGAAAAGACACATTAGAGGAAGGGACAGGGAATAGAGAACAGACATTTGAAAGAACACTGTGACGAAACGTCCCTACACTCCGATTGAGTGCTTTCGTCATATACCACTTCCTCCCAGTCTGAATATAGATATCAGATATTCCAACTACACCCAAGCATAAAACAAGAGAACACTTGCTTAGTACTAATGTGGACTGATTTATTAGAACCAAAATGACAAGTATTTATAATACAGTAGAAGAGGAGGCCCCCCCTCCTGCTCATTTATTCTAACAATACAACTGTAGCCAGAAACAGAATTAACCTGAGCTAATTATCTAAATCAACACTCAGACTAGTTCACTGAGAGATAAGACTTTTCAGGGTAAGACTTTACGGCTCCTAGCTCACTAAAAATTCAATATACATTACCATAAACATCAACACAGGGTTAAGTAGCACAAACAACAATGTGTGGAATACTCTTACAAGCCAGACTGGACTCATTTACATTATACAAGACAAAGTGCCTGGAGTTCATGACATTAGCATCTGACAGTGTGTGTCCCAACAGCATGAGACAACACACATTATATATACATATATACAACATTGAATCTGACTAGCACAGATTATAGTGGGGTTCTCATTCACCCTGTGCCCCTTAAAATCCAGGGCCCATAATCAGTCGACAAGAGGCTCGCATTCAGTCCTCTCAGAAAGCCTGTGTCCCGGCTAGGTCTGTCACACATCTCCCCTTTCGGCAGGAGACTAACACAGGAGGAGACCCCAGACTGGTTGGCCAGGGGTTCCAGTCCTCTAATGCTGGTATCCACACAGTACCCCAAACAAATTGTTCCAAACAGAGTATTCCTCACCCAGCCAACCTCTGCCTCTCTCAGAGAACACATCTGCCGCTGGGGAGAGGCCTGGACTGGCCCTTCTCCCTGGAGTCTTTTCAGCCGCTGGAGAGAAGACAGGGTGACTGGGCTCACTCCATCATGCTGTTGGAGATCTGGGCCGACCGCCCAGCATCCTTGGGGTATACAAGTGGAGACTGAAGTCCCATCCACCAATATCAGCTCAAGCTGCAGTTGTGAAGTGCAGATTAGATTCTCTCCTTGGGTCCTGATCTGCTGCTCAGGAGTGACCACCACCTCCTCACCCTGGGCCTCCAAAACTGCCACAGGTGTGGGGCAGAGGTCTTGGACCCTCTGTCCAGTTGCCAGCACTTTAGCTGGGTTGGTGTCATCATTCTGGGGTGCCGTCTGCTGCTGGACAGTGTGACCGATTGCCCCAGCTTCCTGAAGCTGTAGAGACATTGTAGGTGCTAGGCAGAGGCCAGCGGTGCTCTGCCCTGTTGCCAGTGATTCGGCTGGGAGTAGCAGCTTCACTACCTCAGCTTGTTGCTGGAGAGAGGGGCCGACTACCCCGGCTCTCTGGAACTCCACAGTTGTTGCTGGTGCTGGGCAGAGGTGGGTAGCACTCTGCCCTGTTGCCAGCACTTCTGCTGGGGGCTCCACACCCTCTGCTCCGGTTAACCGTTGGGGCATGAGGCTGACTTCCTCCACTCTCAAATTGTGTAGCTGCCATTGGGAAGGGGAGCCGGCTGCTTCCTTTTCCATTCCCTCATCTGGCTGTTGGGACGACATGTCTGTGGTACTGTCTCCCAGGTGCACGGTCTTTGCTGGGGAGGAAAGACCACCCTGGCCGACTGTTGAGGAGGGACAACAAACACCTCCTCTCCCTTCTCCCCCTGTACCTGCTGCTGGGAAGTGATTGCCACCTTCTCACCCTGAGCCTCCGGAACTGCCACAGGTGTGGGGCAGAGGACTTGGACCCTCTGTCCGGTGACCAGCGCTTCAGCTGGGGAAGTTCCTTGTAAATCCACGGATACTGCTGTTGGTGCTGGGCAGAGCACAGTGAAGTTTGGCCCTAATACCAGCTTTTCTGCTGGAGGCTTATCAGGTTGTTTTTCCTCAGCAGAAAAGTCTATCAAATCCCCTGTCTCTGCAACTGGTGTCTAGGAATAGAGGTTTGCCATCTCCTGTCCATGGAACCCAGAAGATGCTATCAGTGCTGAGCATAGGTTAGCAGAGCTCTGCCCTGTTGTCGGCACTTCAGTTTTGGGGATGGCAATCTCCAGATTTTCCACTGCCGATTCTCTGGCATTCTGCTGGACAGGCACATTCCTCCATCAAAGATCATCCCATGCAGAAACAGGATCATCAAGGTCAGTCAGCACTTGCTGCATCCGCCATAAGACCTCCACGTC
Organism: Lithobates sylvaticus; assembly: GCA_028564925.1. Lineage (NCBI taxonomy): Eukaryota > Metazoa > Chordata > Amphibia > Anura > Ranidae > Lithobates > Lithobates sylvaticus. Next base: position 22,756,264 of record CM053036.1, on the reverse strand, counting down.
CATAGCTGCAGGGGCAGGTTGGCAAAGCACACTGTTACTCTGCCACATTGCCGACTCTTCAGCCAGGATTTCAGAGTTGTCCACTGGTATTTCCTGATAGTCCCAGGCAAAGGGAGCCCAGCCCTGGCACTGAGCAGAGTCTAGCAGCCATCTGTAGGCGATCTCCAGCTTCCATTCCTGAACGGCCAGAAACTCCATATCTTCCAGTGCCCAGTGCACTTCTGAGACGTTCAGTAGCCCTTTTCTGAAATCCATGATTTCATTCAACCGCCACTGCAAATCACTCCCAAAGTTAGAGTCCCCTGTCAGCTTCACATACAGCAGTCCCAGGCCGCCGTAGCTTAAGCCTTCCATTGGGCTGTCATCCGCAATCCAAGGGCATTCTTGAGATACATGCCACCGGAGGGCTCTGTAACTCTCATCCAGCTTCATCTCTGCCCAGACCAGCCTGCTTAATTCAGCTGTCTGCTCCTTGTGTGTTTTTTCTCCCAAAAACAGCACCCGCAATCCATACTGCGTACCTTTTCCCTGGTGACGCCGCTCACCATCTAGTGCTTCCTTCCAGAGTTTGCAGCGGATAGAATCAAACCATCCCAGCAGGACCTGCTCTGATACTGGTCCTCTGTGCTGTAGCTGCATCTCTCGCAACCACCTTCTGAATTCGTCTTCCATGGCGGCTGGTATATGATGGAAAAACAAAAATAAAGAATAAGAAATAAAAAACAAAAAAGTGAAAAAGTGTAATGCATACATTGGTGAAAAACTGTGATATATAAATTATATTAGTGCTCTAAGATGAGAGATAGGTGATGAATGTTATTAAATATACAAAAGTTCTAGAGAGTGAAAAAGATATAAGGGATTAGGTGATTAATTAATGGCAAGATGGTTTTACCATGCTTAAACCATCTATAAATACCTGAGAATAGAGCGTTCTTATTTTATAAGATGAGTCAAATGATATATGATGCCTAGCATCTAGATAACGAAGTGAGAAGGAAATACATTAAAATCAACAATTATTCCAAAGTATAAAATCCCTTCCTTACCCAATCCTTCAATATAATAATTGCACTGCTCCAGCCAGGGATCAACTGAGAGTTCCAAGCATGAGGTGTGTCTTGTTTATCTTACTTTTAATTAGTAGATTGATTCCCGGTGTGGAAGAGTACCACCCCACCGCACTTCCAAATGTGGGGGCTAATGAGCCGCTCGATGCGGCTCTTCCGTGGCCACCTCAGCTTTCCGTAAGACACAATGTGTCCCGGAATTCTCCGACATCGCTGACGCAATTTGCGTGACGTATGGGTTGAGAGGTGATGCGCAATATGGCCGCACCGCTGTATGCGGGTTGATCCCACTGCGCACGCGCGTGACATCATCCCACCGTCCAGCGGCGATCACAGAACGCTGCCAGCATGGGAAAGAGCACAACACAGTCAGCTGTTGAGACTGCATGGATTGAGAGGGAGCCCACAGTATACGTGCCCCCCCCCCCCCCGTGCCGGGAGGCCTAACAGACCCTGACCGCGCCCCCCAGAGGCAGGACATGGACACAGCAGTTAGATCCGAGGAATCCCTGGGGAAAAGAGAGGAAAAGAAAAAGAAAAAAGAAAACATTAAATGTTTTCAATTACCAGTCATTTTGTATGAAGTTTCTTTACATATGTTGCATATTAATAACCAAACCATAACCCTATCTTTGGCTATGTTCTCTCAAAATAATATTTTATATTGAGCAAGGAAAAAACAATGTGATACCTTAGAAAGTGCATGACAAGACATAAACACTTCATACAGTCATAGATATTTCATAAAGTCAGATTACAGTTAGCACAGTGGTGAGGTAAACATGTTTGATTAGGCCTGGGAAAAGAACTTATGTCCCCAAACAAGGATGAAGAGGATAAGAGGTTCAAAAGAATTTTATCAAATGTCTTATTAATTCTTTTTCCCAATTAACTTTTTATTGAACAAGAAGCATGTAAACAAACAAGACAGTAGTGCATTGGTACATTGTTTTCTTTTAAGCAGCGACTACACCTGTATAGACCTGCTAATGAAAGGCATATAAACCGCAGACCTCAGGTCCTTAATTAGAGATAAACTTGTGCCGTCATGTACCTGGTACAGTGCAATGCCATTCTCAGTGCAGATTATACATGGAAGGAAAGAATAGAGATAGTCAAAGTAGGTAAAGTGGGAGAAAGAGAAAAAAGGGGGGGGGGTAGTGTGGCCCTGCCATCAGCTCAAGGCGGATCTTCATGCTTGTGCCATTCCTCCCAGATTTTATCATGTGCTTCAAGTCTGTCCCGTAGTCTGGCTGTCATTTTTTCCATTTAATTCTGGTGTATAAGTCTGAATGGGAGGGCGGGGTCTGTCTCTTCCAATGGAGAGCAATCAAGCACCGGGCGGCTGTCAGGACATGACTAAGTAATTTTTTGGTGTGTTTGGGGATTTGTGGGGGGAGTAGGCCTAGTAAATATGATTTGGGTGATTTAGGTATGTGTGCCCGCCAGGTTCGAAAGTAGTTGTTGTGTTTCCCCCCAGAAGGGTGTGATTTTGGGACATGTCCAGTAGATGTGGTACAGGGTGCCCCTCTCCAATAAGCAGCGCCAGCACCTGTCCGAACTGGAGGGATATATAGCGCCTAGTTTGTCTGGTGTCATGTACCAGAAGTAAAGGATTTTGTATGAGTTCTCTTTGTAAAGTGTGCAATATGAGCTTTTCGCTGCTTGCGACCATATCATTTGCCAAGTGGTTTCTGGTAGCTCTTCACCTATAGCTTTCTCCCATCGGAGCATATATGCATGTTTCCCTTGGGTGGGAAAGGAATAGTCGTTTAGTATGCTGTACATATCAGATATGATACCTCTGCGTGCTGATCCCTCCAGGATTATACTCTCGAACGGGGTGGGCGCCGAAAATTGGAGGGTGGGAGCGAAGGACTGGGCGTAATGTCTGATTTGTAGATACCCATAGAAGACCTGGCGGGGTAAGTCGAATTTCTTCTGTAGTTCGTCAAAGATGTGCAGTCTGCGTGTGCAGGGATTCACTAGGTGGCCAAAATGAAATAAGTTTTGTGTAGCCCAAGGTGAGGACATCTGATGCGTGAGACCTGCAGGCATTCTGGGGTTATATAGGAAGGAAGTCAAGAGAGACCTTTCGGAAATCAAATTATGCGCTCGGGCAAGCCTACGCCACAACTTTTTAAAGTGTATGGGGCCCAGGAGCCTGGTTGTTTCTACCTCCGCGTCCGCGTTCCAGAGCATGCTGTTGGGGTGAATGGGGGCAAGCCATATTTTTTTCGATTTCGGTCCATCTATTATAAGACTTTTGAGTGAACCAGGAGGTCAGGGCTCGCAGTTGGGCAGCTTGATAGTATCTAATTAGGTCGGGAACGCTAGGCCTCGAGCTGTGCGAGCCGCCATCATCACTGACCGCGGGACTCTGTGTCTCTTGTAGTTCCATACAAACTTGAGTAAGTCAGCTTGGAGTTTTCTGAGGTCTGCGTGGGGAATTGGTACAGGTAGTGTTTGAAAAAGGTATAGGAGTTTAGGGAGGATGTTCATCTTGATAGACGCCACCCTCCCCAAAAGAGAAATATGGTGTGCCTTCCACTTCTGCAAAAGGTCCCTAATGGACCGGAATAAGGGCGGATAGTTGAGTCGGTATAGGGCATCATAGGATTGGGTAATCTGGACTCCCAGTTATTTCAGAGCTACTGTCCTCCAATTGTAGGGGAAGCAGCTCTGTAAGTGCTGTACCTCCGCAGTTGGAATATTAATAGGGAGGGCTTCTGATTTGGCCGCGTTTATTTTGTAGCCGGACAGAGATCTATAGAGGTCCAGTGCGGCATGTAGATTGGGGAGTGAGGTTCTGGGTTGGGTCAGTGTGAGTATGATGTCGTCTGCAAAGAGTGCTATTTTAAACTCTCGCTCTCGAAGCGGGACACCTCGAATATCTGGATTTCTGCGAATGGACGCTGCCAGGGGTTCAACACACAGCGCAAAAAGTAGCGGTGAGAGTGGGCAACCCTGGCGGGTTCCATTCGCTATTGGAAAGGCAGAGGACATGGCGAAGGGGTTAGTGTATAAATGTTGGATGGCCCGAAAAAAGGGTCCCCCCAAACCCCATATGTTTTAACGTGGCGAACAGGAAGGGCCAGCCAAGGCGGTCAAACGCCTTTTCAGAATCCAGTCCAAGCACCATGGTTTCCAGGCCCTCCCTGTTCGCCACATCTATTAAGTAAATTATTCGTCTCGTGTTGTCCCCGGCTTGGCGCATGGGGACAAACCCCTCCTGGTCTCTGTGTACCAGTGAGGGAAGTATCGTGTTCAAGCGGATTGATAAGAGTTTGGTGAAGATTTTTAAATCTGCGTTCAGTAGTGCTATTGGCCTGTAGCTGGCGCATAGTGAGGGGTCCTTGTCGGGCTTGGGGATCAGGGTGAGGAACGACCTCTGCATGTCCATGGGGATGGGAGTTTGCTGGAGGAAGGCATTATATAATTTGCACATATGTGGGAGTAGGGTAGGGAGGAATGTTTTATAATATTAATAAGGGAGACCATCTGGGCAAGGGGACTTGTGTGTAGGCAAGGTCTTGATAGTGGCCGAGATCTCTTCTTCCGTTATGGACATGTTAAGGGTTAGTAGGTCTGAGGCCTGCAGTTTTGGGATACCGCTTTGTTCCAGATAGGTGTGTAGGTGGTCCTTCAGGGCGGGGGGTAGTGGTGCATGAGGGATTTCTGGGTCACTATTTAGGGCTGTATAGAACTTTTCAAAAGTATTGGCTATGTCCTGGGGATGGGAAAGGAGGTTGCCTGTGTTGTCTTTGATCTGATGGGGCCGTGGACGTGTGGGAGCGTTCCGACAGTTTGCGGGCGAGTAGAGAGTGGGCTTTGTTTCCCTTATCGTAGTATGTTTGCTTCATTCTGATGAGTGCCTTCTCTACCTGTCCTAGAGCTATGTCGCGGAGTGTCATTCTTAGGCAGACAATTTTTTTTAGGAGGGGGGGTTATTTTCCTGGAAGTATTGCTGTAGGGAAGTTTCTAGTTCTGTTCTTGAAGGGAGGTGCTGAAGGAGAAAGCTATTTAGCTGCCAGTGGCATGGTTTGCGTAAGGGTATGCCTAGCTCCAAAGTCATGACTACTGGGGCGTGTTCGGACCAGGAAATCGGTAGGATCTGAACGGTCTTTGTAGCCCGAAGCGTGGTGTTGTTTGTGAAGAAATAATCGATGCGGGAATGCATCTTGTGGGGGGCCGAAAAGATGTCTTGTTAATTCTACTTTTTTATTCTGTTCTAAAATTACTATTTTATAATAACCATTCAACTAGATAAGGGCAAGAAAACTTTCCTGCAGATAACAGAATAACCGCAAGAAAATTTGCAGATCCACACGTTTAAAGAAAATATTTTTTTTATTAGAACTAGGCATCCTAGGACACCTACGTTCTATAGTCTCCCTAAAATTCACAAGAATCCGAGTCAACCCACAGGGCGACCGATTGTATCCGGGAATGGCCGAATCTCGGAAAACCTTGGTAGGGTGATAGATTCATATCTACAACCATTTGTTGTAGCATTACCTTCATTCACCAAAGACACTATTCACTTCCTTCAGATAATCCATGAATAGAGTTGAGCGGACACCTGGATGTTCGGGTTCGGCGGGTTCGGCCGAACTTCGGAAAAAAGTCCGGGTTCGGGACCGAACTTGACCCGAACTTGACCCCGAACTCCGAACCCCATTGAAGTCAATGGGGACCCGAACTTTTGAACACTAAAATGGCTGTAAAAAAGTAATGGAAAGGGCTAGAGGGCTGCAAATGGCAACAAAATGTTGTTCAGAGCATGGCAAGTGCTCTGCAAACAAATATGTATAGGGAAATAACTTAAAATAACATAAAAAAATTTAAAAATACAAATAAAATGCTGGAGGCCCCCTTCTCAGCAGAAGAGGTACAGGAAGTCATTAAGAACCTCAGAAACTCAACGGCACGATGCCGCACATATGGTGGGAATACCCCAGAGTACGCACTTTCTGGAAAAAATTATTCAATTTAATGGATAAGATAGTGGGAAAATAAAATACTTGTAAATAAAAAAAAAAAAAAAAAATAATGATCTTGACCTAGGAGGACGAGGTCCATATGGAGTAGGAGGTTGAGGTAGCGGTGGATGTGGCGGTGTAGGTGTAAGCGGCGGTGGAGGAGGACGAGGTAGCCAACACTGGTTCAAAAATACAAAAATGGCTGGGTAAGGCTAGTGGTGAATGATGTGTTGAATTCTGTCCCCCGTCGCATAGTGTCCGCCCTGTACTGCGCTTGCTCAGTACGTAGGACAATGGGATTTCGAAACTTTCCGAAGACAATGCACGGTGACTCCAGGTTCAAGCCACATCATCCGAGGTTGAAGCCTAGCCAAGCGAGCCCGTGAGGGGCCATGTTACTATGTGCTACCGTATGTCCACTTGGATGGTGGGGCTTGAACCTGCACTCACTGCCCAGGCGACGCTCATCTTTGGAGATTTTGTGAATCCCCTTGTCCTCCGTACTGCGCAAGCACTGCGCCTGCACAGTAAGTGGCCGGACACTAGCCGATGGCCAGACAGTTTTTGTCAGAACACCGGTATACGTGTCTATTCTGCACAAGGTACGGACAAGTCCTGTGGGATCCATGCCTGGTTCATTTTAATGAACGTGAGCTTGTCCACATTGGCTCTGGACAGGCGGCTGCGCTTGTCTGTGATAACGCCCCCTGCCGTGCTAAATACACGTTCAGATAATACACTGGCTGCAGGGCAGGCCAGCACCTCCAAGGCGTAAAGGGCAAGCTCAGGCCATGTGTCCAATTTGGAGACCCAGAAGATGAAGGGGGCAGACCCGTCATTCAGTACGTGTAGGCGTGTGCACACATACTGCTCCACCATGTTGGTGAAATGCTGCCTCCTGCTAAGACGTTCCATCTCAGCTGGTGGTGCTGGTTGTTGTGGCGTGCTGACAAAGCTTTTCCACATTCCGGCCATGCTAACCCTGCCTTGCGAGGTGCTGGCGGTGCCCCGGCTGCGTTGGCGACGTCTTCCTCCTCCTCTGCCTCCGCCTTGTGCTTCCACCGTACCCCCGCTTCCAAGTGGGAATGCCACCAGCAGCGCGTCTACCAGCGTGCGCTTGTACTCGCGCATTTTACGATCACGCTCCAGTGAGGTAATTAAGGACGGCACGTTGTCCTTGTAATGGGGATCCAGCAGGGTGGCCACCCAATAATCAGCACCAGTTAAAATGTGGGCAACTCGGCGGCCGTTGCGGAGACACTGCAGCATGTAATCGCTCATGTGTGCCAGGCTGCCCAGAGGCAAGGAAAAGCTGTCCTCTGTGGGAGGTGTATCGTCTGTGTCCTCTGTATCCCCCCAGCCACGCACCAGTGATGGACATGAGCTGGTCTGGGTGCTACCCTGCTGTGAACATGGTTCCTCCTCCTCCATCTCCTCCTCATTCTCCACCTCGTCATCCTCCAGAACTGTGCCCTTGCTGCCAGACAATTGTGTACCTGGCGCTTGTTGGTGCAGGAACCCACCCTCGTAGCCACTTGTAAATGACTGCCCTGAAAGCCTTGGAGATGAACCCTCTTCCTCCTCCTCCTCCTCCTGTGCCACATCCTCTTCCATCATCGCCTGAAGAGTTTTTTCAAGGAGGCATAGAACTGGGATAGTAACGCTGAGAACGGCATCATCGGCACTGGCCATGTTGGTGGAGTACTTGAAACAGCGCAACAAGGCACACAGGTCTCGCATGGAGGCCCAGTTATTGGTGGTGAAGTGGTGCTGTTCCGCAGAGCGACTCACGCGCGCGTGCTGCAGCTGAAACTCCACTATCGCCTGCTGCTGCTCGCACAGTCTGGCAAGCATGTGCAAGGTGGAGTTCCACCTTGTGGGCACGTCACATATGAGACGGTGAGCGGGAAGGCCAAAGTTACGCTGCAGCGCTGACAGGCGAGCAGCAGCAGGGTGAGAACGCCGAAAGTGCGCACAGACGGCCCGCACTTTCTGCAGCAGCTCTGGCATATCGGGGTAATTCTTATGCCTCGTACACACGTACGGACTTTTGCCGGCGGACCTAAGTCCAGCGGACAATCCGCTGGACTTTCCGGCTAGGTCCGCTGGACTTTCCGAGGGTGTGGACTTGCCCACACACGCACGGACTTGTCCAGCGGATAATCCGCCGGCCAAAAGTCCGCGGGACTTTTGAAAATGAACGGACTTGCCCACACACGGAGCAGTCCGTTAATTTCGAACGTAACTTCAGGTTACGTAGCTAGCGTAGGCAGTTACTGCCGCCGCGCTAGCTCCGTGACCTGGCATGGATTTAAAGGGAATCCCCACGCCGAAAAAAACGGCGTGAGGGTTCCCCCAAATCCATGTCAGACCCTCATCCGAGCACGCAGCCTGGCAGGCCAGGAAAGGGGTGGGGACGAACGAGCGCCCCCCCCCTCCTGAGCCGTACCAGGCCGCGTGCCCTCAACATGGGGGGTGCCCTGGGGAAAGGGGGGCCGTGCGCCCCCCCCACCCCAAAGCACCTTGTCCCCATGTTGATGAGGACAAGGGCCTCTTCCCGACAACCCTGGCCGTTGGTTGTCGGGGTCTGCGGGCGGGGGCTTATCGGAATCTGGGAACCCCTTTAATAAGGGGGCCCCCAGATCCCGGCCCCCCACCCTATGTGAATGAGTATGGGGTACGATGTACCCCTACCCATTCACCTAAGGTGTAAAATGTAAAGTAAAAAAAAAACACCCACACTTTTGAAAAAATAGTTTATTGCACTGCTCCGGGGGTCTTCTTCCGTCTTGGGGGTCTTCTCGCCGGACTCCCCCGCCATTTACCAAGCTCTTTTACCGAGCGAGGGGAGTCCGGCTACCTTCTTCGTCGTCGCCGCCGTCTGGGGGTCTCGATCCGCCTTCGGGGGTCTTCTTCCGTCTTGGGGGTCTTCTCGCCGGACTCCTCCCCTCTCTTCTGCTCTTTTACCTAGCTCTTTCACGAGGGGAGGTGTCCGGCTACCTTCTTCGTCGTCGCCGCCGTCGTCTGGGGGTCTCGATCCGCCTTCGGGGGTCTTCCGGGGGTCTCTTCTGTTCTTGCGGCGGTCGTCGTCTTCCGCGCCGCCGGCGCCTTCTTCTTCTTCTTGTCCTTCTTGTTCTTCTTCTTCTTCCGATGTTGACCCGACGCTCTCTCTGCCCGGAATGCCTGTGCCGCTCTGAGCTCAGACTTATATAGGGACATGGGCGACAGGGTCACATGCACATGTCACATGGTGACCCCGCCCCCTTGTGTTGTCACAGTCCCGGAGGATGCTGGGACTGTGACATCGCAAGGGGGCGGGGTCACCATGTGACATGAACATGTGACCCTGTCGCCCATGTCCCTATATAAGTCCGAGCTCAGAGCGGCACAGGCATTCCGGGCAGAGAGAGCGTCGGGTCAACATCGGAAGAAGAAGAAGAAGAAGAAGAACAAGAAGGACAAGAAGAAGGACAAGGCGCCGGCGGCGCGGAAGACGACGACCGCCGCAAGAACAGAAGAGACCCCCGGAAGACCCCCGAAGGCGGATCGAGACCCCCAGACGACGGCGGCGACGACGAAGAAGGTAGCCGGACACCTCCCCTCGTGAAAGAGCTAGGTAAAAGAGCAGAAGAGAGGGGAGGAGTCCGGCGAGAAGACCCCCCAAGACGGAAGAAGACCCCCGAAGGCGGATCGAGACCCCCAGACGGCGGCGACGACGAAGAAGGTAGCCGGACTCCCTCGCTCGGTAAAAGAGCTTGGTAAATGGCGGGGGAGTCCGGCGAGAAGACCCCAAGACGGAAGAAGACCCCCGGAGCAGTGCAATAAACTATTTTTTCAAAAGTGTGGGTGTTTTTTTTTACTTTACATTTTACACCTTAGGTGAATGGGTAGGGGTACATCGTACCCCATACTCATTCACATAGGGTGGGGGGCCGGGATCTGGGGGCCCCCTTATTAAAGGGGGTTCCCAGATTCCGATAAGCCCCCGCCCGCAGACCCCGACAACCAACGGCCAGGGTTGTCGGGAAGAGGCCCTTGTCCTCATCAACATGGGGACAAGGTGCTTTGGGGTGGGGGGGGCCGCACGGCCCCCCTTTCCCCAGGGCACCCCCCATGTTGAGGGCACGCGGCCTGGTACGGCTCAGGAGGGGGGGGGGCGCTCGTTCGTCCCCACCCCTTTCCTGGCCTGCCAGGCTGCGTGCTCGGATGAGGGTCTGACATGGATTTGGGGGAACCCTCACGCCGTTTTTTCGGCGTGGGGATTCCCTTTAAATCCATGCCAGGTCACGGAGCTAGCGCGGCGGCAGTAACTGCCTACGCTAGCTACGTAACCTGAAGTCACGTGCTAAATGAACGGACTTGCCGATGAGCGGCAAGTCCGTTCATTTCAAAAGTCCCGCGGACTTGCCCACTAACGGCGGGATTGTCCGCTGGACTTCCAAGTCCAGCGGATAATTTGAGAACAAAACCTGAAACTTTAGTCCGCCGTACTTTGGCGCCAAAAAGTCCGCCGGCGCCCACACACGAGGGGATTATCCTCTGGACTTCAGTCCAGAGGATAATCCCGCGGGATTGTCCCTTCGTGTGTACGCGGCCTTAAGGAACCTCTGGACCACCAAGTTCAGCACATGTGCCAGGCAAGGGATGTGCGTCAAACCGGCAAGGCCCAGAGCTGCTACGAGATTTCGCCCATTATCGCACACCACCAGGCCGGGCTTGAGGCTCACTGCCACCAACCACTCATCGGTCTGTTGTTCCATGTCCCTCCACAACTCCTGCGCGGTGTGGGGTTTTTCCCCCAAACAGGAAAGTTTTAAAACTGCCTGCTGTCGTTTAGCCCTGGCTGTGCTGAAGTTGGTGGTGAAGGTGTTACGCTGACCGGATGAGGAGGCGGTAGAGGATGAGGAGGCGGAGTAGGAGGAGTTAGCAACAGGAGGCAAACTGAAGTGCCCTGCAATTCTCGGTGGTGGAAGGACATGCGCCAAACTGCTATCCGCCTCAGGCCCAGCCGCCACTACATTTACCCAGTGTGCTGTTAGGGAGATATAACGTCCCTGACCGTGCTTACTGGTCCACGCATCCGTAGTTAGGTGGACCTTGCCACAGATGGCGTTGCGCAGTGCACACCTGATTTTGTCCCCCACTTGGTTGTGCAGGGAAGGGATAGCTTGTCTGGAAATGTAGTGGCGGCTGGGCACGACGTACTGTGGGACAGCCAATGACATCAGCCTTTTAAAACTCTGCGTCTCCACCAGATGGAATGACAGCATTTCAAAGGCGAGGCATTTTGAAATGCTGGCATTCAGGGCCAGGGATTGCGGGTGGCTAGGGGAGTACTTCCTCTTCCGCTCCAGTGTTTGGGAAATAGAGCTGGAAGCTTCCATGGGACATTGTGTAGATGGTTGGTGACCCAGGTGGTAGTGTTGCTGGCAGATCCTCTGTTTGCGGGTTGGCAGGTGTCACTGTCACTACAGAGGTGGATGAAGAGGCCGAGACTGCAGCAGAAGAGGAAGCAGGAGGAGCCAGAGACCTTTCTTGGTTTTTGCGGTGTCTACTCCACCGCATCTCGTGCTTTGCACTTAGATGCCTGGTCATGCAGGTTGTGCTCAGGTTGAGAACGTTTATGCCTCGCTTCAAGCTCTGATTGCACAGCGTGCAAACCACTCGTGTCTTGTCATCAGCACATTGTCTGAAGAACTGCCATGCTAGGGAACTCCTTGGACCTGGCTTTGGTGTGCTTGGTCCCTTGCTGCATTGGGCAGTAGCAGACGTACTGTCTAGGGGACGGACGCTCCGCTTTTGCACCCTGCTCCCTCTTCTGCTGTGCTGGTGGCTCTGTGCGACCACCGGCTCTTCCTCTGAACTACACTGGTCACCTGCATGACATTGATTCCATGTGGGGTCAAGGACCTCATCGTCCTCCACATCATCTTCCACCCAGTCTTCACCCCTGCCCTCCTTGTCGGTCTGCACAATGGCGAAAGCAACAGCAGTGTTTCGTCATCATCCGAGACGTGCTGTGATGGTCCTCCCATGTACTCATCATGAAACATAAGTGGTTGGGCATCGGTGCACACAATCTCTTCCACTTCTGGGGCAGGGCTAGGTGGATGGCCCTGGGAAACCCTGCTAACAGAGTCATCAAAAGGCAGAAGAGACTGCTGCATGATTTGGGGCTCAGACTGATTGGCTGATTTGCAAGGGGGTGAGGTGAAAGACTGATGGACATCGGCTGCAGGTGCCAACTCTGAACTTTCATCAGGAGACTGGGTGGGAGACAATGTGAAGGAACCGGAGGCACTGTCAGCAACCCAATCTACTATCGCCTGTACTTGTCCTGGCCTCAACATTCGTACAGCCTCATTAGGCGCGCCAAAATACCGCTGCAGGCTCTGTCGCCTACTCGCACCTGAGAAAGGTGTTTCACTAGTGCGTGTAGCTGGCACAGATCGACCACGTCCTCTCCCTGCAACAGGAGCGCCACCAGCAGCACCACGACCCGGGCCACGTCCCCTTTTTGATGATCTCCTCATATTTTCAAAATTTATGATCTCGCCCTAAATGGGTGTTTTTGTCAATAGCAGAATACACGTACAGTGTCTAAAGCGTTTATGAACACGCAGAAAATGCTATTGGGAAGAAAAAAAACACTGCAAAATTTAAATTTTTTGCAATGTTTTTCCAATATCAGAATACACGGATAGTGTCTAAAGCGTTTATGAAAAGGCAGAAAATGCTATTGGGAAGAAAAAAAACACTGCAAAATTAAATTTTTTTGCAATGTTTTTCCAATATCAGAATACACGGATAGTGTCTAAAGCGTTTATGAAAAGGCAGAAAATGCTATTGGGAAGAAAAAAAACACTGCAAAATTAAATTTTTTTTGCAATGTTTTTCCAATATCAGAATACACGGATAGTGTCTAAAGCGTTTATGAAAACGCAGAAAATACTATTGGGAAGAAAAAAAACACCGCAAAATTAAATTTTTTTGCAATGTTTTTCCAATATCAGAATACACGGATAGTGTCTAAAGCGTTTATGAACACGCAGAAAATGATATTGGGAAAAAAAAAACACAGCAAAATGAAATTTTTTTGCAATGTTTTTCCAATATCAGAATACACGGATAGTATCTAGAGCGTGTATGAACACGCAGAAAATGCTATTGGGGGGAAAAAAACACAGCAAAACTAAATTTTTTTGCAATGTTTTTCCAATAGCAGAATACACACAGACTATGGTGTATCTCTTACTATATGCAGTGCAGTAATGGTGCACTGAGCTTGCAGGTAAAACTTTTATATTTTGTCTGGCACTGGCCTCATGGCACTGTTCAAAGACTGTGCACTGCACCCCAGCCAGGGTACAATTGATTTAGGAATCTCTTCAATAATTCTCTCTGCCTCTTTCTTTTCCTTAAAAAAGAAACTCCCTACTCTACTCTAGCTATCTAGATCGCTCACTGATCTAACTAATTTGAAGAAAAAAGGAATGTGGACTGACTGACTGACTTTATCACACTAACTCCTAAAATCCTCTCTCTTAGCAGCACAGGAACCTGTCTATAGCAGAATGACGCTGTGTGCTGTGTGTCTGGACTATATATAGAGGCAGGGTCACATGCTGCACTGCCCAATCACAGCCATGCCATTAGTAGGCATGGCTGTGATGGCTTCTAAGGGCACACTAGTGAAACTAGCGTCAATTGGCTGCCCTGCAGCTTGTAAAAGGTGCCAATACATCGCCGAACACCAGACCCGAACCCGAACTTACAGCCAATAGTTTGGGTTCGGGTCCGGGCCCTGGACACCCAAAGGTCCGGTACGGACCCAAACTTTACAGTTCGGGTTCGCTCAACCCTATCCATGAACTCAAGTTATCTGCAAATACAATTCTGGTGACAATTGATGTTGAATTCCTTTATTGCTCAATCCCACATATGATGGGTCTCTTAGCTATCCAAAGTGTGTTAAAACGTAACTCAGGACAGGGCCGTCAATAACTTCATCTTGGTCGGACTTGATAACATTTTTTAATAGCAATTACTTTTTCTTTGACTGCTCCCACTACCTCCAGGTGCAAGGTGTAGCGATGGGGACTTGTTGTGCCCTATCCTACGCCAATTTGTACCTGGGGGAGTGGAATCTGTCCCTTTCCAGCGACGAGGGCCTCGCTAAGTACCCGGGCCATGTAAAAGCATGGCTCAGGTACATCGATGACGTCTTTGTCGTCTGGGAAGGTACTGAGGATGTTTTGATCCAATTTTTCGATTCCTTAAATATGATTAATCTTTTCACTATGACCCACAATGTGAAGCCTGTGACCTTTTTGTATGTAAAGATTGAGGAGGATCCTCAAGGGAACCTAACTAGCACTCTTTATAGTAAAAGCACGGCAGGGGACACAGTTCTTCATGCGGCTAGTTCCCACCCCCTTCCTTTCAAAATTTCCACCCCGTATGGACAGTACCTCCGTTTGCGGAGGAACTGTTCAAGTGAGACCCTTTTCAAAATAGAAGCTGGAAAGCTTCAGAATCGCCTACTGGATCGCGGCTATAGCCGTTGCTGTTTACTCTAGGCATATAACCCTATGAACCGACAGGCACAAGAGACCTTGTTGTTCAGACCGACAACTAAAAAAATTAACAAAAATAATGTAATACACATTATTATGCGGTTTTCATTACAACATAAACAGATCCTATTATAAAGAGGCATTGGTCTATCCTTACAGATGATGACAAGGTGAAGCATTTCATATCCCCAGTTCCGTCTGTCACCTTTAAACGGGCCTCGTCCCTTAAAGACAAACTAGTGAAAAGTGAGTACCAGAAATCTAACAAAAAACATTGCTGCGTATACGGCACGTTCCCATGTAGACACTGCTCGCACTGTCCATTCATTAAAAAAGAAAAAAATATTTACTCTTCCAAATGGTGAGGTTTTTAAACCCAAACATTTTGTAAATTGCCAGACTTGCGGAGTGGTCTATTTGATGACCTGCGAGTGAAGCGCATTTTACGTGGGTAAAACGAGGCAGAGATTTTGGTGCAGAACATATAAGCATGTCTATAGCATGGAGATCTACCTTCCCCTGGCGAGACACGTGGTCATAAAACACTATTACAAAATGCCAAAGATTTCCTTTGCCACCTTAGACTGGATACATATCCCAAGTCGAGGCGGCGATTGAAACAAAAAATTACTACAAATCGAACAACAATGGATATATAGACTCCAGGCCACAATATATCCAGGCCTCAATGAGTCTATCTCATTTTTGAAAGGTTACAGTTCAGGCAAAATGAGCTAGTATGTGGTGGGCTATGGGGCGAATGATATGGAGAGGAAAAGAGTAGACTGACTAGATGGTACACACATTACTTTTTGCTTTATAAAAAAAAAAAAATGATTTAAACGTGTGGATCTAAGAATTTTCTTGCTGTTATTCTTTTATCTGCAGGAAAGTTTTCTTGCCCTTATCTAGTTGAATGGTTATTATAAAATAGTAATTTTAGAACAGAATAAAAAAGTAGAATTGACATTTAATACAATTCTTTTGAACCTCTTATCCTCTTCATCCTTGTTTCAGGACATAAGTTCTTTTCCCAGGCCTAATCAGCCATGTTTACCTCACTACTGTGCAAACTATAATCTGACTTTATGAAATTTGAAATATCTATGACTGTATGAAATGTTTATGTCTTGTCATGCACTTTCTAAGGTATCACATTGGTTTTTCCTTGCTCAATATAAAATATTATTTTGAGAGAACGTAGCCATAGATAGGGTTATGGTTTGGTTATTAATATGCACCATATGTAAAGAAACTTTATAGAAAATGACTGGTAATTGAAAACATTTAATGTTTTCTTTTTTCTTTTTCTTTTCCTCTCTTTTCCCAAGGGATTCCTTGGATCTAACTGCTGTGTCCATGTCCTGCCTCTGGGGGGCGCGGTCAGGGTCTATTAGGCCTCCCAGGGGGTAGACACATATACTGCGGGCTCCCTCTCAATCCGTGCAGTCTCAACAGTCGACTGTGTGGTGCTCTTTCCCATGCTGGCGGCGTTCTGTGATCGCCGCCGGACGGTGGTATGAAATCACACGCGTACGCAGTGGGATTGTCCCGCATACAGCGGTGCAGCCATACTGTGCGTGTGCATCACCTCTCACCCCATATATCACGCAAATTGCGTCAGCAACATCGGAGACTTCCGGGACACATTGTGTCTTACGGAACGCCGAGGTGGCCACGGAAGAGCCGCATCGAGCGGCTCATTAGCCCCCACATTCCGAAGCGCGGTGGGGCGGTACTCTACCACACCAGGAATCATTCTACTAATTAAAAGTAAGATAAATAAGACACACCTCATGCTTGGATCTCTCAGTTGATCCCTGGCTGGAGCAGTGCAATTATTATATTGAAGGATTGGGTAAGGAAGGACATGGGTGCCCTGAGGGATTTGATACTTTGGAATAATTGTTGATTTTAATGGATTTGGATCTGGGAGCGAGGGGGGGCGAGCACTGCTGGCCGGCGAGTCCCTTTCCCAGTGCTCATGAAGGGGAAGAGAGAGGACAGAGCCGGCCGGATGATATGAGCGCAGGGAACATATGCGACGCCGGATTTGATTTAAATCGCCGTGTGTTCCCTGCGCTCGCTTTCACACACAGCCCCGCCCCCTGGTCCCGGGGAATTTGATAGACAGATCACCCGTCCAACCCGGGACGAGTGATGTGTATCAAAGTTCCCTGGCCAGGGGGCGGGGCTGTACGGGACGCCGAGCGGCGGGAACACACGGCGATTTAAATCAAAGCTGTGCCTCAATAAGGAAATAACCAGATCTTTCCAGGGCACATCATTTGTTCATTGATTATGCACTTATGAGATGTTTATAGGCTGAATAGATCATGTTTGGCAGTGGTTTCTGTTAGTGAAGTAAAAGGCTGTTGAAAAACGTACTTTACACGTTGTTAGATCTTACAACAGTGACATTAAGTTTTCAATGTGTTAACAGGTACTGGTGATGTTGGTTAGTGGCTGGGTGATGATGACAGAGACAAGGGTGTTTCTGTTTTGTGGCATCAAGGTTAGAAATCTGAAAGATACTGCTCTACTAGGCCGTGTTCATTTTGATGAACCACAACCTCATGATTAACTTGCAGGTGACAGGCCAGTTGCTTGTGATAATACAGCCCTCTGCACTGTTTTTAAAGGGCACTATAGGGTGGGCAGAGGAGTAGGTACCGTATATAGAAAACTGGGCTGCATCTGCAACTAATCTAGTCTGCAGAATCAGGAATCCACAAATACACACTTCAGCCATCAAAATTTACACTCGCCTGCTTGCATTTTGCGAGTAAATATTGAGGGCTGGCGAGGAAGGGCTGTCTGGGAGCGAGGGGGGGGGGCGAGAATTGCTGGCCAGCGAGTCCCTTTCCCACTGCTCACGAAGGGGAAGAGAGAGGACAGAGCCGGCCGGATAATATGAGCGCAGGGAACATCACTAGCGGCTTTGATTTCAATTGCCGTGTGTTCCCTGCACTCGCTTTCACACACAGCCCCGCCCCCTGGTCCCGGGGAATTTGATAGACAGATCACCCGTCCAACATTGGACAAGTGATGTGTATCAAAGTTCCCTGGCCAGGGGGCGGGGCTGTACGGGACACCGAGCGGCGGGAACACAAGGCAATTTAAATCAAAGCTGTTCCAGTAATGTCCCTCAGCGCTCATATCATCTGGCCAGCAATGCTCTTCTTCTCTGCGCCCCTTCATGATGGACACAAGTAGGCAGCATTGGTGTAAAAGTGTTAGGCTGCATTGGTGTAACAGTGTTAGGCTGCATTGGTGTAACAGTGTTAGGCTGCATTGGTGTAACAGTGTTAGGCTGCATTGGTGGACAAGGGTGAGGCTGCATTGGTGGACAAGGGTGAGGCTGCATTGGTGGACAAGGGTGAGGCTGCGTTGGTGGACACGGGTGAAACTGCATTGGTGGACACGGGTGAGGCTGCATTGATGAGCAGGGATAAAGTTGCTTAATTTTGCATAAAACATTTCAGGGCAATTTCATGATATAATTTATGAGGCCGTGTTTAGAGGTGGAATTAGGGGCAGGGCAGGGTTGGGGTTGGGTGGGGCAACTGGTGGCGGGTAACCCTTGAGGCCTGGCTAGTAGCTCAGGACTTGAAATTTTGAGCCCTGTCATATATCATTTGGCTCATCTTATACAATAATAACGCTCTATTCTCAGGTATTTATAGATGGTTTAAGCATTGTAAAACCATCTTGCCATTAATTAATCACCTAATCCCTAATATCTTTTTCACTCTCTAGAACTTTTGTATATTTAATAACATTGATCACCTATCTCTCATCTTAGAGCACTAATATAATTTATATATCACAGTTTTTCACCAATGTATGCATTACACTTTTTCACTTTTTTGTTTTTTATGTCTTATTCTTTATTTTTGTTTTTCCATCACTGGTGCATTCACATCTGAGTGAACTAAGTATTGGTCAATCGCTTATAATTTAGCGGTAGACTTATGTATTTTCCACTTTACAGTTTTTCAATAAAAAATATATCTTTATATACAATAAATATATAAATAAATACAGACTAAATTACATTTATATTAGTATATATGACCCAACAACTCAGTTGGTCAAGTAATCCAGAAGTAAATTAAAGTAAGTATTTTTTTAATTTTTAAGAAAATATATCAATATGCAAACATGAGTATTGCTGGGGATAGAGGGAGGGGGAGGTCCCTCCCAAATTTAGGTGTCCTTTTAAATGTCTGTTCTCTATTCCCCGTCCCTTCCTCTAAAGTGTCTTTTCTAACTTATTGATATTAAATTCATTTTATATAATAACTTCTAGGTGTATCCACCCTTTTCTGGGGGGCTTCACCATTCCACGAGCACTTGTAGTCCTCACGGGTCTTGGCCTGCCCCAGGAGGGGGTTGGATGTGGACCAACCTGCAGTGGATTCCGGGATCGTCTCTGAGAAAATTTGATGGTTTTAAAGAAAGTCTCTGGTTCTAGCACATTTATCTGATGGAAAGGGTAAATATTGGCTAAAAGTTGTATATTGGTATATACCCACACTGAACTCGAATGATGATTAAATGTTGTATAATACTAAAATTGTCCATTTGCTGTATTAACAGAAATGTAAGAACCCCCTGAAGAAGACCACAATTTCCTGGGTTGAATTGCATTGGGGTATTTCCATACATCAAATGGTTCTTCAAGTTATTAATATGGGAATTCATTTTTGAAAAATTCAATATAAGTATAGATAATCATGTTAATGAATACTGCATTGCTTCATCTATATTTGTTTCACTTGAGTGTACCAGAGCTCATATTTTAATCAATTTCTACATTCCAATGATGTATAATCATTTTTGGCTAATAAAATCAATATCTTTTATGAAATTTTTGTGTCTCTCAAATTGCTGCTAAAAAAAAAACCCCATGGGGAATTCTCTAAATTTTCTTTCAATTTTTGTATCGGGGTGCGCAGCCCTCTGAGACTCAAATACGTGTGTCCGTCGTTGCTAGAACCACAATAAAACTAAGATCTCACACCTCTTTCACCCCGCCACTAATATAAAACTCATTGACCCCCAAGCCATAGCCAATGCTTTTAGCCATTACTATAACACACTGTATAAACTTAAAGAAGACACCACAATACACCAGCCATCGAATGAAGAAATAAGTTTGTTCCTAGATGAATTTAATCTACCCACACTAACTCCTGACCAGCTCTCCTCGCTTAATGCTCCCTTTAAAACCCTAGAACTGTCAGATATTATCTCAAAACTGCCTTTCAATAAATCACCAGGTCCAGATGGAGAATATTATAGACAATTCAAAACTACTCTAACACCCTTTCTTGGCTATCATGGCCCTTTATACAACTCCCACAACACAAGTGTACTCCGCAGAAATGCTATTGAAACTTTTCCTTATCTCTAACGGAACCCCTCAGGGATGCTCCCTATCACTTCTCATTTTTAATCTAATCATGGAACCTTTGACCGAATTTACAAGATCACAACCACTCATCTCTGGTTTCCAGATAGGCTCCATAGAACACAACATAAATCTATTTGCAGATGATGTGATACTCATGCTGACCAATCCTACAATTTCCCTGGCTTCGTACAATCAGTTTTACATAGATTTAGTAAGATCTCTTAATATAATGTAAACGTGAACAAATCTTTTATATTGGACCCAGGCATGGATGGAATCACCAGCATCATACTTAGAAATACATATTCATATGCATGGGCTGACACAGGTCTTTCATACCTGGGAATCACACTCACGAGACATGTAAAACAACTTTATGCTCACAACTATGTAAACTTTAAACACACCCTTTCTCAGGAATTGACCAAACTTTCCAAATTTGAATTAACATGGTCTGGAAGGTTAGCAGCATTCAAGATGATGCTCCTACCCAAAATACTATACCTATTCCGCACATTACCCATACCACTACCCTCCTCTTATCTCAAATCTCTGCAATCCATCAATTCATCTGGCAGGGGAAAAGTTAGAAGCGGGCACGATAAACTCATCAAACATAGGCTAGCTGGGGGGACAGGTTATACTGACAAGGTCATTACACTGCCACAATACTGTCACAACTGAAAGACTGGCTTTCCGCACATACCACAACTCTTTGGGGACACATAGAATCGACCACGATTCCAGGAGGGAATCTTAAAACGTGTCTTTTCAGCACAGATGTGAACCCTCAAAACTTTAAACTTCTTGCTCCATCAATTCAGGCCCCCGTTACTGCTTGGAAAACACTGTGTCTCTCTAAATGGGACCATATTGTCACTAAAGCACTCCCAATCCCCCTTGAAATGTTACAACTACTAACCCCAGATTTAACTCTACCAAACTGGTTAACAAACAATATAACCCTCATTTCAGATCTCCGCCATAAAAAATAACTAAAAAGACATTCCCACAAATCCAAAAATTATACAACGCACCTACCAAAGACTTCCTAATATACCATAGGATTCACCAATGTGTCTCCTCCTGCCCTAGCCTGGAAGGAGCAATACCCACTGACATGTGGAACTATTACTTGTCCAAAATTCGGAATTGCAAAGGCATTTGCTTGATCTATTCAACGCTACATGAAAAGACAAAGTTTACCAAATCATTACCCTTCAGGCGATGGGAGGAGGAACTACAACAGTCATTCTCGGATCAAAACTGGAAATCAGCCCTGCAATCTATATACAAATCCACAAAATGTGCTTCACTCTGGGAATTAACCCAGAAAATATATCTAAGGCGGTACCTAACACCACAGAAACTAGCAAGATTCATCCCCAACTCCTCCTCCACATGCTGGAGATTATGTGGACAAAAAGGTTCCCTATGTAACATATTTTGGTCCTGCCCACACCTGGAAAATCTCTGGACAGACATTTAATTTTTATTTTTTTTTCCACATCAGAGAACATTAAAGAGATTTTTGTTCAACTTAACGTTCATTTATATCTCTTACATTGTAATCATCATTGTGGGAATTTCTTTTTTATTGAAAAAGAGACAAAAAACATAAAATATTCATCTACGTTGAACCGGTATTCCCCCTACATCTCTTTAATATCTTTATTAATTTCAAATCATCCTACTTTCCTCTCCCACCCCTTATCCCACCCAACCCAACCCACTGTGCCTCTCTCGTTTGTCCTCTAACTTTGTTCTTATATGCTTAAATATCTAAACTTTCCCTAGTTAAGTTATTATTTCTGCATACCTCCATGTCTGTTTAAAGTCTTGCCAACATTTCCATTTAGTCATAGTATCATCTCCATCTTTTTCCTCGTTATATCTAAGATTTTCCAGGTGGTATATTTCTCCCATCTTTCCTACCCACTCTAATTCCGTCGGTGGCTCAACTTGTTGCCACCTCCTAGGGATCAGTGCCTTTGCAGCGTTCAGCATATACGGGATTAAAGTCTTCAGGTATATTTTTATTGAGTCTGTTGTATTATGGAATAGACATATCCAAGGGGCTTCATTTATTTTGATACCGGTAATTTAATTTATAAGGACTAAGATATCTTTCCAATATTTCCAGATTTTTGGACATTCCCACCAGAAATGGCCATTGTACCCCGTTGACTACATCCTCTCCAACAATCTTGCGAGTTCCCGGGCTGAAATTTATTGATTCTATTAGGTGTAATATACCATCTGGAAAGACATTTGTAGTTTCTTTCCACTGTTCTATTGTCCGTTGCTGATCTATGTGTTAACTTCAATATTTTTTTTAAATTGTGCTTGTACCCATGTGAATCCAATTAATTTCCCCATTTTATAAAGAATGGGGGTACCTCCGGCCGACCCTCTGCAAGAAGCATTTTATATAGATGGGATGTATCTTTTTTTTTCACCCCTTTTGCTACGCATATTTTCTCCAAGGATGTACAGTTCTCCTTCGTTCTAATTGGATGGGGGAGTATCCCAACAAAGTTTGCCAGCTGGAGGTAGCGCCATTCATTTAACTTTATATGTGCTATATTTTGCTGTATTTCTATCAGTGTTTTTATTTTACCTTTCTCTATCAAATCCCCTAATTGTGTATTCTCTCCTATCCATTGCCCCCCCCCCCCATTTCTCTTTTTCCTGGTGGGAAAAAATCATTGTTTTTTAGTGACATCAGTGGTGAATTATATTTCCAGCTATATTGTTTGTGCACTAAGTCCCAAATTTTGAAAACGTGTCTAGTTATTTTTTGTGTATTTACTCCCATGTTCCTATATTTCGGGGGGCTCCAGATCCCTACTCTTAAATTTACCTCGCATATGTCCTTTTCTAATTGCACCCATTGTTTTTGAGTTTCCTTCCGTGACAACTCTACAGCTCTACAGTATTACCGCGTAATAATACTTTTTTATGTCAGGGACACCAAGGCCCCCCTGGTCTTTATTTTGTTTCAAAATGTCTTGTGATATCCTAGGTTTCTTATTTTGCCACAGGAACCTGTTTATAATAGATTTCAGGGTTTGAAAGTAATAATCCGGAAGGGGAATTGGGATCATATGAAACTTGTAAGTAATTTTAGGTAGAAGCAGCATTTTCACGGTATTTATTCGGCCTATCCACGATAGGGGCCTATATTGGATCTTTTTAATTTCATTTCTAATTTCGTCTAATAACGGGATGAAGTTCTCGCTATATAGCTTTTCAATAGAGTTTGCTAATTTGATCCCTAAGTATTTTAGCCCCTTTTGTTTCCATGGGAACTGATATTCTCTTTGTAGCTCAAGCGCGTCTTTTTCCTCTATATTTATATTTAAGATTTCTGACTTATTAACGTTTATTTTGAAGTTAGATATCTCTCCATAATCTTTAAGAACCTCAAGCAATTTTGGCATTGATGTCTTAGGCTCCGTCACATAGAACAATAGAGCGTCGGCGAACGCAGCTACTTTATGTTCGGTGTCTCCTACTTTAATTCCTTTTATATTGTTATCCGATCTAATAGTTGCCAATAATGGTTCCATTGAGAGAACAAATAGGAGCGGGGACAGGGGACACCCCTGTCTTGTCCCATTGCTCATGGAAAAAGGGGGTGATTGATCTCCGTTGATCTTTATTGTTGCAGTCGGGTTCTCATATAGAACACCAATTCTCTGCAACATTTTAGTACCTAAACCCATATGTTTTAAGGTCTCCATCATGAGCCCCCAGTCTACCCTGTCGAATGCCTTCTCGGCATCTATCGACAGGAATAGACCTGGGGGCCCATCTGTTTTTAGTTTTTGTAATAGTAGTAGCGTTCTGATACCATTGTCCCGTCCTTCCCTAGTAGTGACAAAGCCTACCTGATCTACATGGATCAGCGCCTTTATATGTTTTTTTAATCTATTTGCGAGGATTTTAGCATATAGTTTTGTGTCAAAATTAAGTAGGGATATCGGTCTGAAGCTTGAACAGCAGCTGTCATCTTTCCCTTCTTTCAAAATAAGGGTTATTTGGGCTTTCTGTGCTCGACTCAGTCCAAATTCTGCTCCCAGTCCATTGAAATACTTACAGAGCCTGGGCACCAAAGTCTTGCTAAATTTCTTAAGATACAGGATCGAGAATCCGTCCGGTCCCGGGCTTTTCCCGGATGCTGTATCTGCAATGGCGCTGAGAAGTTCGCTTTCAGAGATAGGGGCTTCCAAGACTGTCCTATCCTCGGGGGATATTCGAGGGATTCCTGAATTCCTCAGGATATCTGTTATTTTATTCTTTTTTTCTATGTCTATGTCCCTTTACTCACATTATATAAGGTTTTATAATAATGCTGGAAGACCTCAGCGATATCCTTGGACTTATAGACCAGGTTACCTTGTTTATTACGAATTTTTTCAATGTAATTCCTGGCTTTTTTCTTCTTTAAAGAATTGGCTAGATGTTTTCCGATTTTGTTGCCCCAGAGATATTTATCTTTCAGAATCGCATTAAACACCCTTTTTGTATCTTGCGTCAGTATATCTTTTAATTCTTCTCTTTTTATTATAAGACGATGAAACATCTCCTGTTGGTGTCCCTCTGAGTTCTTATGAAGTTGCTCTAATCTAAATATTTCTTCAGTAACCTTTTTAATTTTATTTGTTCTTTCTTTTATTTTCCTTGAGCCCATCGAAATAAAAATACCCCTTATATATGCCTTGTGTGATTCCCATATTATAGAATCTGATATATCATTTGATTCGTTATTTTCAAAAAAAATTGTTAGTTCTTCCTGTATTCTTTCAGTATCTTGCTTATCAATGAGCAGCGCTTCATTTAACCGCCAGTTAGAGCGAGGTTTTGGTATCTTAATTTCTTCTATTGTCATCATAACTGGTGAGTGATCTGAAAGGGTAGAGATCTCTATATGGGATTCTGTGATCTTTGACAATGTGTTATGATCTACGAATATGTAGTCAATGCGTGTGTACGTCCCGTGCACGGGGGAGAAGAAGGTGTAGTCCCGTGTTTTTGGGTTCAATGTTCTCCAAACATCCATCAATTGATTTCAGTGGAGCAGCTTTTTCAGTTTTTTTAAAGGTACACCTCTCGTCTCCCGTGCACGGGACGTACTATCCTCATCTGGGTTCATACACAGATTCAAATCTCCTGCCATATAACCATCCCTCACCTGAAGTGAGTAAGCATGTATATCATCTTCTTCATAAATTCTATTGGCCTTTTGTTAGGTGAATAGATGTTCCCTAGGGTAAATTGTGTTCCACCTATATCTCCTCTTAAAAAGAGATACCGCCCTTCTGGATCCACTAACCTTCCTTCTTCTCTGAACCGTAGTCCTTCTGAAAATCCTATGGCTACTCCTTTGGCTTTCCTAGTAGTTGAATCTGCATACACCCAAATAGGGTATTTTTTAGAATATAGTTTTATGTTGGCTCCTTGGAAGAGATGGGTTTCCTGGAGGAACACTATGTCTGCCTGGTAGTGTTTAAGCTCTTTTAATATTTTATGTCTTTTGGCCGGGTTGTTTAGCCCCCGGACATTATATGTTAGGAACTTGATCTAGAACTTTTTCTTTTCTTTTTTCTTATTAGAGAGAGGCACCCTTCCATTTCTTTCCCACCCTTAACCCACCCCCCCAACTCTCCATCCACCCTCCTCCCTCCCCTCCCTCCCTATCCCCCCACCCCCCCCTCTTCCCCCTTCTCCACCTGGTCAATACTGACCTCCAGGCCATTGGCGAAGCAAAGAACTTCCTCTTCGTCTCTGGTCTTCTTACTCAGAGATGGGGCTCTAACCTCTTTCCCCCCACCCACCCCCCTCCGGCATACGTCGGATGGGCGGTGGGGGGTCCCTCAGAAGGGTTTCTGCTCAGTCCAGGTCTAGATCTCCCTCCCCCCACCCCCCCCCACCCGCAACAACCCCCCCGAGCCCCCCACAGGATCCTTCCCCCCTGGGGGACCATGTGCAAGCAAGCTACTAGGCGCAACAACGCAGCAGGTATCCAGACATCCAGCCAAAAACAAAAAAAAAAAAAAAAAAAAAGGAAGAAAGGAAGAAGAACACTGGAGGAGGGAACTACATCCAACTGATGGATAACTACAATAAGCCCTTCCAAAATAGATTGCCAAGGGGATATATATTTTTGTTTCAGTTCGCATTAATCCAGGCCTTCCTTTTCCAGACATTCTGGAATTTCTATGGCCTGAAGGTTCAGATTTTTACAGAATTCTGTTAGGTCTTCTGGGTATTTTAACTTCAGCGATCTACCATCCTTATATCCTATGAGGCATGCCGGAAATCCCCAACTGTATTTTACGTTTTCTGCCCGCATTTGATTTAGCAGTGGTCTTAAGAGCCGTCTTCTGGCCAATGTTTGTGGGGATAAATCCATATAAATCTGAAGCTCTGATCCCCCAAATTGTAATGGGGGTTTTCCTCTTAAATTAGTCCATATTTCAGTTTTTTCAAGGTAGTCCCGAAATCTAAAAAGGATATCCCTTGGTGAGTCTGTAATATGTGGAGGTTTTCTAACTCTATGTACCCTCTCAATTTTTAGCTCCCAATCTGGGTCCTTATTAATAATTGGGTTAAATACTCCCTTTAAGATTTTTCTGAGGTCTTCTCCCTTCTCTTCAGGTAGGGCACGTATTCTTAAGTTCTGCCTTCTGCTCTGGTTTTCCTGTTCCTCCAATTTATGTAGAACCTGTCTTTGATCCATCTTCATCCTCCTAAGTTGCTCCTTGAAGTCAAATATCTCTTGTGTCTGTTTGTCTATTTTATTCTCTGCTTCCTCCAGTCGGGTGAGAAGATGGCTTAGGTCTGTTCGTAATGCTGTTATTTCGCCTTTTATTGATATCTCCATTTTTGTTAACATTTAAGACATCACTGTCTTAGTTAATGGCTGGGTGTTTTCGTTCTGATCTTTCATCCTGCTGCTGTCTATTTCACTTTCTGTAGTGGAGTTACTACCTGACGCCTCATGGGTCTCCTCCTTTTTCTTATTCAACTCTTTCTTCTTTCCCTGTTTGGTCGATTGCTTTTCCATATTCAGGCTTTTGGGGCTCAGGCCCTGCACCATGTATTGTTTAATTGTACTTGTATTTGCCTTTTCTTTCGATATTTTAGGTTCAGCTCCCTTTATGGTTTTGTATGTCGAAAATTGCGCTATCCCTGAACACCAAGCTGCTGCTCAAAAATGTTATACTACATCAAAATAAAGTGAAAAAAGAGGAAAAGAGCTGCGCTAAAAAGTGAGTGTATGCAATATGTTATGCATATGACATGTAACTAGTTACTAAAATAACAGTTATTAAATATAACACCTGTGAAGTGATAATCAATAGTGTGAATATTATCAATCCATTAATAAAAAATATATTCTATTAATAAACACCTGACAGAGGAGTGTCAGCATTAGTGACGTGTATACATGAATAGCAACAACACGTGGTTACTGGCATATACAAACTACGTCAGAACTCTATAAATAGAAATAAAATATATTACAAACACCGTGAGTGAATAAAAATAATAAGTGAAAATTGATCAACAACAGGCCGAGCCAGTAGCACAAAAATGATAGTGGAAGCTGAACTCAAAGCTGTAAGTGAATAGTCCACATATAACGAATTGCTTCAATGGGATGAATGTGGCAAACATAAAATAATAGTCCTATTGAGACATTCCAGGAAGATGATTATCCAAGTAAAGGCTTCCAAAGTGACTTTAAACAGCAGACTACAAAGTGAATAGACCACCACCGTAGGACACACTTGTCCTTAGAACATATTAGGCCCAATTCTTATGGGCAATCTGGTACATATGGGGCTCCTTCCATAATGCACTATACAAGTCCCAGAGACACCTAGAGACGAGCATTTTTATAACAGCTCCACTGGGACAGGCTCTGCCAGTAACCAGATGGAGCAATACAGTTACACACAAGTTGACCCTAGTGTCAACTACACAACAGCCAAAACCGATCAATATTGGGGTTTTCCCAGGCCAAGCCAGGGAACAAAAAGAGTGGTCGAACTCAGAGAGGAACTAGAGGGGGTAAAGTATTGGACAAAGGTTTGAAATTTGCCCCTCCCCGAAACATCAGCAAATTTCAAACCTATATGGACATTCACCGTTATGTTAGAAAACTAAATGTGCAGCGCTACATGGCTTCAAACCCATTTAACCCTTCACTTACAGCTGCCTATGGTTATGTCCATACGGGGCTGAGAAGACATGGGCATCACAACCCTATGTTCTAACAACAATCTTGTTATCCGTCCAGCAGACAAGGGTGGTGGCATCGTCATCCTGAATAAGGTCGATTATGTGTTAGAGATGCAACGAATTTTGGCTGACGATGCCACCTACACTTTGTTGCCCTGTAACCCAAATGACAAATATAAAAGCACATTGGAAACATTGGTCACTAGGGGAGTCAACCTAAAAATACTAAACAAAAAGGAAAGCTTATTTTTGGTGCCTAAAGTACCGAAAATCCCCATTATTTATTATTTACCGAAGGTGCATAAGAATCAGACTTGCATACGTCCAATAGTGAGTGGAATCGATTCCGTCACTTCCCGGGTGGGCAAGTATATCGATTTCTTTTTGCAACCCTTAGTGCAGTCGATGCCATCTTTTGTTAAAGATACCAGGCATGTTATCAATCTCCTCTCCAGAATCAAACCCAGTAGTGGACTGTGGCTGGTAACAGCCGATGTTACCTCTCTTTACACTATCATCCCCCACCAATTGGGATTAGAGGCTGTTTCTTTTTATCTACATCAGAAGTCTCAGTTACCCGATGTACAGATCAATTACATCATGGAACTCTTAAATTTCGCCGCGAGTCACAATTTTTTTTGGTTTGACGGCAGATTCTATCGGCAGGATAAGGGAGTCGCCATGGGGGCTAAATATGCCCCTAGTTTGGCGAACCTCTTCATGGCCAAATGGGAGGAGGATGTCGTCTATGCCCAGCCAAGACCAGAAGTGGTCTTGTGGGCCCGTTACATAGACGACATCCTCCTCCTCTGGAATGGTGATGAGTCTGAACTCGCCAATTTTATGCTCCATCTCAATTCTAACCAGAGAGGAATACACCTCAGCTATGAGGCGAGTAGGGAGACTATACACTTTCTTGATCTCTCTATCACAGTAGGTCATGACCAGTTCATCACTTCCACTTATTTCAAACCTACAGACCGTAACGCGTTTATCCCAAAGGATAGTTGTCATCACTCCTCTTGGTTAAGGTCTGTGCCAAAGAGCCAATATTTGAGGCTTAAACGTAATTGTACGGATCGTGATACTTTTCTCATACAATCTGAGATTCTCACTGAAAGATTTTTGGCCAAAGGTTATGACCACAATACCCTCAGGGATACCCTCAATACGGTCGATATGATCGACAGAGATTCCTTGTTGACCGACCGGCCGTCAAGCCAGAGAGATGATACTCATCGGAATCCTTTTATCACTAACTATTCTTGCCAACATGCCAGAGTGAAGCACATAGTCAACAAGCATTGGCACATTTTGAAGAGTGACAAAATACTAAACACCTTCCTCCCAGATAAGCCCCAAGTTGTTTTTAGAGGAGCTCCCTCTCTAAGAGACAAGTTGGCCCCAAATACCCTCAACCCCCCTAATACCAAGCTAAGCTTCTTCTCGGCACTTACAGGGTACTACCAATGTAGAAAATGTCAAGTTTGCTCTTTGAATAAATGCAGAACCAGAAGGACCACATCCTTCACATCCACCACTACCTTACGTAGCCATGAAATTGAACCGTTCATCACCTGTTCCACCATTGGTGTTGTCTACATGCTCCAATGTCCTTGCGGACTACAATATGTGGGCCGGACGAAGAGACCACTACAAGTGCGTCTCAATGAGCACATAGGGAATATCCGTAGAGGCTACACCAAACATTCCGTATCTAAGCATTACCTTAAAGTTCACAACAGAGACCCTAGTGACAAGCTATTTCTAGGCATAGATAAGTTCCGACCACATTGGAGAGGTAGTGGCCTGGTAAACAGCATTTCCAAGATGGAAATGGCCTGGGTCCATAAGATTAAAAGTTACACCCCTTTTGGACTTAACATTGATGTAGATATTAATTGCTTCATTGACAACTCCTAGTGACCATGTTTCCCAGTGCTCATTGTGCTCCGCTCTATTAGGATGGGGATCACATTGTGCACCTTATTTTACATCACATTTTCTATTGGGGATTAACTGTAGCCAATATTTCTAAATTAATTTTGGAAACTGTTTATTATATTCCAACTTTTATTTTTTAGTCCATTTATGTTTCAGTAAATGTATAGAATTTTTATGTGAGACCAGCCATTGGTGTGAATCCTCGACGGGCTAGATACAACGTGGGGGTTGCACTTATTGGCCAGCTATGCATCATAGAGTTTCTTAATTCATACTGCATTACAACACGCTTCGGTCAGTTTGAAATAACACCCATTTCCAATAGGCCAAGAGAATTACTAGTTGATTTTTCAAATAAATTTTTTTTTTTTTTTTTGGTATTTTTCACTTAAAAGTATTCTCTCTGATCAAAGAGAAAATTCACACATACATCTAACATTGTACACAAATTGTCATTGCACGTAATGTGCTTTCATCCATCTAGACACATGCTATTTTAGTTCATGCTTGTCACATTGCACATATCTTTGTGAGATTGTGCTTATTCTGTGTCTGTGATTGCATCCCACTGTGACCTCTATATATTCATTGTTTAGGGACATACATTAGAGATGGATGCGGATTAGGGCCATGATGGCAGACGCCACTGCTCATCTTTTTGGCATATACCGATGTTCGGTGCATCCTTCAGCATTACAAGAGGCGATGCAGTGTTTACCTCAGCCCTGATTGCCCACACAGCATTTTTTCAACTCATATACAACTAATATAGGTCATTACGTGCCGTTTTACCACAGTTAAAATGGCCGACAGAGCATTTTCTAGTGCATCCCTTTTCATCTCAGGCTATGATGGGCTGTATACCACAGTTAAGATGGCCGACACACTTCCTGGTCTACGATTCACATCGAGGCTTGGTCAGTTGGTTTACTATATAATGCGGTGCGTCAGGACGCCGCCCGTGCCCCGTGACGACGTCCGCCTAGTGACGAAACGCGTAGGGAGGAGGAGCTACGTCCTGACGCTACCGCAACCTTTTCGTAGTCCCGGAACCACGGGCTGTATAGCGAGACCGGCCGGCTCGCCTTTTGTCCTGATTTTACTTCATACAATATTTTACACTATGTGAGCATTTTTCGTCCTTACCGGTATCTGCACGCTGCACATTGTATGGCTTGAGTTGATCCCCATTGGATGACTTCTACTACCGATTACCAGCATCTGTTAATATCCAAGAGTCCGGTGTATCCCTGGCAGGGGTTAAGAGCCACCTGCCCATACGGGTCCCCTGTAACAAGGGACCACGTATCTCTGGTAAGCAGACAAGTGTGTCCTACGGTGGTGGTCTATTCACTTTGTAGTCTGCTGTTTAAAGTCACTTTGGAAACCTTTACTTGGATAATCATCTTCCTGGAATGTCTCAATAGGACTATTATTTTATGTTTGCCCTTTATGGTTTTACCTTTCATACCTGTTTTTTTATTGGTAGCCTTATGTTTCCCCAGTTTGCAGGTAGTACAGGGGGTACACCGCTTATATGCAATGCATAGTGCTTATATAAAAGTCTCTTTGGGTGCAGGTTGGAACTATTTCAGCCAAACCACCTTGTTCCAGGGGTGACGGGTAAGCTAGCACAAAATTAACCTCTATAAATCTCTCATCTCCCCATCTCCTACTTTAGAAGAGGCGAAGTACAAGACAAAAGGAGGAAACAACAAGTCAGAGCTCTCTTTTACTTAATATTGCTGATGTTTTCCCTTGACAGCTCTCTCAGGGGGAGAGCAAGGGGAAAAAAAAAAAAAGAAAAAAAAAAAAAAGAGAACAAAAAAACTGAGAAAAGTGCACACACAAAAGTTTGATATCTTGTCGTATATTATGTCAGAGGGTATTTCACTCCGGATAGGGTCTCTCGTCTATCTCCTGATTTTATTCTTTAAAGTGTTCACTGAATGTCCTATCTCCATATGATATCCGTTAATGGCCCATTTTGTGCGTCACTACCCTTTCCTGGCTTGTATTTCTGCTGGCTTTTTATTTCAAAATTTATCCGCTCTTGGTTTTATTTATTTGGATTTTTATCCCTGTTCCATATGCCGTGTGTCTGGGTAATTCCCCTTAAGCCCCATACACACGCGCGGATTATCCGAGGACCAGGTCCGTCGGATCATGTCCGTCGTACTTTGTCCGATGTTGGTGTTGCGTACACACGGTCGGACAACGTTGTCGAAAAATCCGATCATTCTGAACGTGGTGACGTTTGTTGCCTACGACGGGACTACGTAGAGGCTAGTAGCCAATAGATTTGGTCTTGTAATGTGATCTGAGCATGCGTAGCACTTTGTCCGTCGGAATTCGATACACACGATCAGATTTGGTGTGATCGGACTTTGTTGTCGAAAAATCTATCCAGCAGGAGATAGGACTTTGTCCGTCGGACAATCCGATGTACACTGTCCGATGGTGCCTACACACGGTCGGATTTTACGACAACATTGTCCGATAGGACAGAATCCATGGGAAAATCCGACCGTGTGTATGGGGCTTTAGATAGCCTTTTATGCAAGTCTAATCTCTTACTAGGTATCCACTTTTCATATGGGGCACCCCATCCTCTGCGCGTCCATACAGCCCAGCATATTTAACCTCTTTAATTAGTTACTTCATGGGTTTGATATAATTTTCTCTGAACCTGTAAGTAAGTGTATCTATTTTGCGTGTTTTATCTCCTATAGCAAACAGTGTTAGTACACTCAAACCTCTATTTTACATCTTGGTAGCTTTTTCCACGCCTGTTCGTATTTCCATAGTAGGTATTAAAATATGCACTTACCACGTCACAGAGAATCCGGGGAGACCGTTGGTTTAATATAGCTCCTTTCAGGAGGGGACTTACCCATCCACGCTGTTTTCCTCGGCAGGACGTTTGGTGGGATTTCTTTCCTTCTCAGGAGGTTCGGCCTTTACCTTCAGGGCAGAGAAATATAGGGGGTTGTTGCGTGAGGGTCGGGGTCCAGTGCCAGAGGTTTAGCGGGGGAAGCAGCGGGAGGGAGAGCGGGAGCTCGTTCCCCTCAGTCCGGTTGCTGTCATTCCAGCATGGAGCGCGCAGTGTCTCTGTTTGCGGTGACGGCTGGGATCTGCGCACCTCCTAGACGCCGGGTTTCCTCCACGCACTGCGTGCCGTCTCTCACTCGGCGTGCACTTCCTTCTCTCCGTCTGGCCGTCATCCCATAGGTTTAGCCCCTCCCTCTGTAAGCCATTTCCGTCCTATGTCCTCACTCCCCACCTCATCCCCTCGGCGGAGGTGTCTAAAACTGGACAGACATTTCTAACCTGTTATCTGACATTACACAAACACAATGTATACTCACCCCACAATTGGCCATCTTGAACATTAACACAGACTCCATCCTGCCACGTTATAGGACAACTACTACCAACATTCTATTAGCAACAAGACTTTTGATCGCTAGAAACTGGAAGACTGATAGAGTCCCAACATTACTTGATGTGATTACCATGGTACAGACTCACTTCACCTATGAACGTCTAATGATGAATGAAGCTCATATACACTCAAAACTGCTTAAAAATTGGTTTCCCTGGATCAACTGGTACGAAAAACTTGTCCTCTGAATTAACTAATATGTTCCACTTTGTGCTCCTACTGCTCCTGCCTACCTTCCCCTCTAAAGCACAGGGGTTGATAGACAGCACTCTGAGCCCTACCTATGGCACCCACACTGTATATCACTGTTGAAACTGTTTACAACTGTTCGTATTCTACTATGTTCGTATTCGTATGTTTGTATTCTACTACAGTGGTGTGAAAAAGTGTTTGCCCCCTTCCTCATTTCCTGTTCCTTTGCATGTTTGTCACACTTAAGTGTTTCGGAACATCAAACCAATTTAAACAATAGTCAAGGACAACACAAGTAAACACAAAATGAAATTTGTAAATGAAGGTGTTTATTATTAAAGGTGAAAAAAAATCCAAACCATCATGGCCCTGTGTGAAAAAGTGATTGCCCCCTAAACCTAATAACTGGTTGGGCCACCCTTAGCAGCAACAACTGCAACCAAGCGTTTGCGATAACGTGCAATGAGGCTTTTACAGAGTCCTGGAGGAATTTTGGCCCACTCATCTTTGCAGAATTGTCCTAATTCAGTTACATTAGAGGGTTTTCGAGCATGAACGGCCTTTTTAAGGTCATACCACAACATCTCAATAGGATTCAGGTCTGGACTTTGGCTAGGCCACTCCAAAGTCTTCATTTTGTTTTTCTTCAGCCATTCGGTGGTGGACTTGCTGGTGTGTTTAGGATCATTGTCCTGCTGCAGAACCCAAGTTCGTTTCAGCTTGAGTACACGAACAGATGGTCGGACATTCTCCTTCAGGATCTCTTGGTAGACAGCAGAATTCATAGTTCCTTTTATCACGGCAAGTCTTCCAGGTCCTGAAGCAGCAAAACAGCCCCAGACCATCACACTACCACCACCATATTTTACTGTTGGTATAATGTTCTTTTTCTGAAATGCAGTGTTCCTTCTACGCCAGATATACTTGGACACACACCTTCCAAAGAGTTCCACTTTTGTCTCATCGGTCCACAGAATGTTGTCCCAAAAGTCTTGGGGATCATCAATATGTGTTGTGGAGAAATTGAGACGAGCTTTGATGTTCTTTTTGCTCAGCAGTGGTTTTCTCCTTGGAACTCTGCCATGCAGGCCATTTTTGCCCAGTCTTTTCCTGATGGTGGAGGCATGAACGCTGACCTTAACTGAGGCAAGTGAGGCCTGCAGTTCCTTGGACGTTGTTGTGGGGTCTTTTGTGACCTCTTGGATGAGTCATCGCTGCGCTCTTGGGGTAATTTTGGGCGGCCGGCCACTCCTGGGAAGGTTCACCACTGTTCCATGTCTTCGCCATTTGTGGATAATGGCTCTCACTGTGGTTCGCTGGATTCCCAAAGCTTTGGAAATGGATTAATAACCCTTTCCAGACTGATAGATCATAATTACTTTCTTTCTCAATTGTTCCTGAATTTCTTTGGGTCTCGGCATGATGTGTAGCTTTTAAGGATCTTCTGGGGGACCTTACTGTGTCAAGCAGCTCCTATTTAAGTGATGCCTTGATTGTGAACAGGTGTGGCAATAATCAGGCCTGGGTGTGGCTAGAGAAATTGAACTCAGGTGTGGACAACCACAGTTATAGCATGTTTTAACAAGGGGGGCAATCACTTTTTCACACAGGGCCATGATGGTTTGGATTTTTTTTCACCTTTAATAATAAACACCTTCATTTACAAATTGCGTTTTGTGTTTACTTGTGTTGTCCTTGACTATTGTTTAAATTGGTTTGATGTTCCGAAACACTTAAGTGTGACAAACATGCAAAGGAACAGGAAATGAGGAAGGGGGCAAACACTTTTTCACACCACTGTATGTCATATATACCTGTATAGCGGACTTCGCAATACTGAATCTAGATGCATGACAATATTCGTTACCTATTGATGTTATCTGTAAGACTTCAATAAAAAAACAAACTATTGAAAAAAAAAAAAAAAAAAAAAAAAAAGCTTTTTCCAGGAAATGATCTCGATTGGACTGCGCGTGCCCACATTCATGATGGAAACAGCCACAAATGGAGGAATAAATAATTACAGTAAGAAATGTATATTATTGAACAATCGATCATGATAATTGTATACTGTTTTTTGAATTTCATTAGCAATAATTCTAGGATCCAAAAATAAAAAGTAAATTTTTTTTGCCGGAACTCCGCTTTAAGAAATCAAAAAGCATGGTGATCAGGTGGCAAAGGGGGAACCATAGAAAAAAGATTAAACTTCAGCTTTAATATCAGTAGAAGCATCCCTAGCTGTTTAAAGATTCATGCAGGTGGTAAAGGATGTTTTGACAGCCAACCAAAAGTTTCATTGAGGTCAGTAAAAGGTTGTAATGCACCAAACAGTAATGTACACATGCCCAATTTCACCAGCTCCAGTGTAGCTCCATGCTGTACCAGTCTAATTATTGTATGCAACTTTTAGGCAGAGAAATGTTAACTTTGCTGCCCTGGAACAATTATATGACTTCAGCATCAGAGATTGACAGCTTCCATCCAAGGCTTCTTAAACAGATATTCTGACTTACTGGCTCTCTTTAAAATCATGGGGGTGCCTATATTAGACTAGTTAGCTTCTCATGTTGGTATTCATTATCTTTTCATTATTTAATTGCCATTCTGTTGCATTTACCGTTCCAATGAAATGACCACAGACATTCGCTGTGTTAACTACGCGTCTTGTCCACCAAGATATTGCTTGATTGTGACATACAGTGGCTGTATAGTTTCCTTGAACTGGCTTCCCGTAGGTGTATCTAAAAGACATAATACACTTCTAACATATGTAACATATAAAAAGTGTTATTATTCATTAAGGATTATTTGGAAGATTTGTGCGAAATGTCACATTTCCTTTCTTTTTTTTAAATTGTAATTTTTATTGGGTTATAAAAGTATAACAATTATGAAAACAAAGTACATTGTATATTATACCAGTATTGTAAGCATAGTGGATACAAATAGTTATAATGAAGTTAAAGAGAACAGGTGAACAGTGTCCATAGTGCAGAGCACAGGGGTGATCTGCACAGCTCAATAATAGTTACATAACAAACAACTCACATGTAGGTAGTAAGGTTGACAATCCAAGGGTAGATATATTAATGGATCAGTGAACAGTCTTGCGGAGGGTACTCGTAGATTAACACAGTATACAAATAGGTACCAACTAGTATACAAATAATATGAAAATAAAAATTAACAAGGAAGGAGAACAGAGAAGGGAAAAACAGCTCTCAATTTTGGATTAAGACCTTTTCCAACGTGTCTACTTGTCTATGTGGCCCATATTCTGATTGATCCCATGGCGCCCAGATTTTATCAAATTGGGGAATAGAGTTTTGTACAGAGGCTGTTAGAAACTCCATCCTCCGAATCTCAGCTACTAGATGTAAAAGTCTAGACCATGAGGGTGGTGTGGTGGATAACCAGCACATTGGAATAATTTGTTTGGCTGCAAGTAAGATATAAGAGATCAATCTGTTGACTCTTTTGGGTAAACCCTTAACCGGAAGCCCCAATAGACAGTGCAAGGGATCCAACGGGAGCGCTATGCCTACCACCCCCTGTATTAGTTGCCCCACATCTTGCCAAAGGGGTCGTATCAGAGAGCACTCCCAGAAGATGTGGAGCAAGGATCCAACCTCGATTCCACATCGCCAACAGCGGGATGGAACCGAGGGATTGAATTTGTGTAAAACATCGGGGGTCCTATACCAGAACATAAGGATCTTTATAGAGGTTTCACTCTGGGCTACACATCTGGAAGATTTAAAAGTAGAAGTCCAAATCTTATCCCATGTTTGGGTCGTAATGGGGTTACCTAAGAGAAGGGACCATTTCCTCATGTAATGATGAGTGGTTTCTGTAAGAGGGGTCGATTCATGGAGGATGCGGTAAATGGAAGATATTAAATGTAACTGTTGTGGCCCTTGAGCGCATAAGTTTTCGAAGGCGGTGGGTCTGTCAAGGGTCAGGGAGGAGGACTTGGAGTGGAAGAGATGTCTAACCTGTAAGTAAAAATGGAAGAGGCGGGAGGGAATCTCAAATTTTTCACTTATGGTGTCAAAAGAGTAGAGCTTCCTTGTAATGGGATTAACCAGGTTTCGAAATTGAAACAACGTTGCGTTAAGCCAAGGGAAAACCCTACCCAAGGACAAGCTATCTGGTATGGCTGGGTTAAACAGCACATTCGTAAGGGGAGGGCATGGAGAGGAAAGGGAGTATCTTTTGAGACTCTTATGCCAGACACTTAGAGTGAAGTTCATTGGAGCGGTACACTGGCGTTTGAAAACGGGATCTAGGGGTGTAGGTGCTCCCCAAATTAGGGAGCAAGGGTGAACCGGATACAATACTCCCTTTTCAATAGTTGTCCACTTATTGGGTGCATGTAGGGTAGACCATGAGACCAAAGCTTTTAAGTGTGTGGCATAATAGTATCTAGTAATGTCCGGAGCTCCCAGACCCCCCCTAGATCTTAGAGCGAACACAACCGAGCTCGCTATACGATGGGTTCCGCCGCCCCAAATAAACCTCAAAAAGGATCTCTGGAGAGCTTTTAATTGAGAAGCTGGCACGGCAACTGGTAGTGTCTCGAAATAGTAAAGCAGTTTAGGTAGAATAGACATTTTAAGGACATTAATCCTACCTAATAGAGATAGGGGGTACTTTGACCAAGTTGACAGGGATTTATGTATATCCAAGATTAGAGGAGGGAAGTTAGCAGGGTATAGGGAGGAATAGGTAGGGGTAATAAGAACCCCTAAGTATTTAAGAGAAGTGTTACACCATTTATAAGGGTATGCCTCCCTAAGTTGCGATAGTGCGGGTTCTGGGATGTGTATGGGAAGAGCCTCAGTTTTTGAAGTGTTAACCTTATATCCGGAAATGGCACTAAAAGAGGATAATAATTTGTGCAATGAGGGGAGTGATATCAGAGGGTTAGTGATAGTAAGTAAGACGTCGTCCGCAAAAAGCGATAGCTTATATTCCTCCTGTCGCATCACCACCCCACGTATATCTGGATGAGAACGTATAGATTCCGCCAGGGGTTCTAGACACAAGATAAACAGCAGTGGTGATAGGGGGCACCCCTGGCGTGTTCCATTTGTCATGGGGAAGCTAGACGACAGGAGGGACGACATCTGTACCTGGGCTGAGACCGTCGAGTAAAGAGCCTCTAGGGCTTTTAAAAATGGGCCTTGGAAGCCGTAAATTTGCAAAGTGGCAAACATATAGGGCCAACTCAGCCTATCAAAGGCCTTTTGTGCATCTAAACTTAGGACCAGTGCCAAACGGGATGTTCTATCAAGAAGATCTATCAGGTCTATCGTGCGCCGGGTGTTGTCTCCGGCATGCCTACCAATGACAAAACCCACCTGATCTCTATGGATTAGTTTAGGTATCAGTTCAGAGAGTCTAGAGGCAAGGATTTTGGTGAAAATCTTATAATCTGAATTTAAGAGAGCAATGGGTCTGTAGTTGTCTGGAATAGAGGGGTCCTTACCGGGTTTCGGAATAACAGAGATATAGGAGTGGGAGAAATGTGGGTGGGGAACAGAACCCTTGAGCAGGGAACTATACAAAGTCAGCATATGTGGGGATAAGACATCAAGGAAAGTTTTGTAATAAAAGTATGGCAGCCCATCAGGGCCAGGTGATTTGTGCGAAGGTAATCTCTTAATAGTGGCCAGGAGTTCCTCATCTGTGACAGCTTTGTTTAGGTTTACCAAGTCTGTTGGGGAAAGTTTAGGAAGATTTATTTTAGAGAAAAAGGTTTCAAATTTTTCCTGGGTAAAGTTAAAATGGTTCTCCGGAATCAGGCAGTTATATAATTTATTGTAAAATTTGCCAAGGATGCCTGACATCTCTCGGGGACAGTAAGTTCTGGTTCCATCTGGCTGTAGGAGGAAATCAGGAAAAGAGTTAAAGGGCCGCGGGCGGAGCTTATTGACTAACATTCTATGGGGTTTATTTGCATATTCATAAAATTTTTGTTTTGACCAGAGTAAGGATTTAGACACTCTATCTATCTGTATTGATTTAATTTGTTCCCTAATGGATTGGACCTTCTGTAATTTCATCACCGTGGGGGCGCACAGCAGTTTCCGTTCCGCAGTCATCAAGGCAGATAGCAGGGATTGTTTAAGTCTATTCTTATCTTTCTTTAGCCGAGAGCTCTCAGCTATACAGGCTCCCTGAAATACTGTCTTGTGCGCCTCCCACAGTGTGGAAAAGTCTGACACTGACCCCACGTTAATTTGAAAAAATTCTGTTAAACTCTTAGACAGACTAGTACGTGAAATTTCAGACTGCAGGAGATGGTCGTTGAGACGCCAGTGGCATGATCTGGTGTGAGCCCGATCAAGCACGAGGTCCAACACTATGGGGGCATGGTCTGACCATGTGATAGGTAATATGTCAGATTCAATCACATAAGGAATGAGTGGGGCTGAAACTAGGAAATGGTCAAGTCGTGAGTACATCTTGTGGGCTGGGGAATAGAACGTGTACTGCCTAGTAGAGGGGTGTTTGATCCTCCATGAGTCGAAGAGTCGATGGGATCGTACACATTTACGAAAGGCGTTAGCCTGAGACATGATCTTTTTAGAAGGAGAGGTAGTAAATAGTGTTTGTCTATCCCTAGTGGCTGACATAATCAAATTGAAATCTCCTCCGACTATCATAAAGGGCTGAATACGATATTGAGAGGAGTCAAAAAGTTTATTAAGGAAGTCAATCTGCCCTGTATTGGGGGCGTATATATTGACAAGGGAAAAGGAAATGGTCAAGTATTGGCAATCTAAAACGAGGAATCTCCCATGAGGGTCAGCATAGGATTTTTTAACCTTAATAGGGCATGACTTCTTTATCAGTATAGCCACTCCCGCCTTGCCCGTAGAGTCAGAGGCAAGAAAGGAGATGGGAAAAAGCTTTGAAGCAAATTTAAATGATCCCTTTGTCCGGAAATGCGTTTCCTGGATCAATATCACGTCAGCACCCGAGGTCCTGAATTCCTTCAGGGCCAACCAACGCTTACGGACAGAACCCAAACCCTTCACATTATATGATAGGATCCTCAAAACCATGAGTGCTTCTTAATTGGGTATGCTCTTGTAGAGGTAATAAAAGTATAAAACCCTGGGACATAGAAAGTGCAACAGTAAAAATAAATATAAATCTGTTTACAAACATTACAAATAACTACAACCCCACGGTACCTTGGTGTTGGAAAAAATACCCTGTTGGGGTAAGAGAATGGAACTGAAAAACATAAGCAATGTAAGTAATACAATTTCAACCTATGGAGTTGATCTATAAACATGGACATCTTAGCTGGAAAAAAGAAAATTAAAACTAACAATAAGAGAAGCAAAAAAATAAATTTTGAGAAACCTGAGAGGTAAGGACATCTCAGGAGGTCCTGGACACAGTCCAAGGCCAAAAAGGGACGTGTACGGGCTTCCATCAGGGAACTCTGAGCAGAGAAGGATGAGGAGGCCCGGCTGCTCAACTTGAGAGCTTGTTGGCGTTTAGAGTCAGTGGGCAGTATGGAGTAGAAAAGGGACCAAGTCCAATTAACTATTTAGCAAAAATGTCTGACCACTGAGGAGCATGGTTCTTCTGACACACCATGGGTTGAGTAGGTAGAAATATCAACAAACAACATTTCACCCTGAGTACAGAGCAGGGTGCAATCAAAACTGCGTATATTCAAAACAATAGTCCTTGATTCATCCAATAAATGAAGGGCAAGGAGTCTAAAATGCGCGTAGCATTAAAGGATAGATCCAGAAAGGAGTGTGGACTGTCTCAAGGTGGTTGCTTGGAAAAGCGTGGTCGCTGAGGGGTAGAAAGTTTCTTAGATTTGCCCCTAACAGGGGTCCAGATACGGTTAGGAGTATTGGGAGGTAGTCGAGCCTGGGTGTCTGGAGGATTTAAATCTTCTTCCGGTAATGGAGGCAGACCGAGGCTTTTTAGAAACGCCTCGTTCTCTTGCAGGTCACGGAGGATGTGTTGGGCCCCGTTCTTTGAAACGACAAGGCGGAATGGGAATCCCCAGTAGTATAGCACTTTATGATGTTGTAAGTGTGAGGTGAGTGGGCGCAGGTTCCTGCGTTTAGCAAGGGTGATGGGAGAGAGATCGCTGAAGATTTGCAATTTTGCTCCCTTGTACATAATTTGAGATTTATTGCGAGCAGCCACTGTTAGTGCCTCCTTGCTTTCGAAAAAATGAAACCTCACTACAACATCCCTGGGTCTGGCTCCGGCCGGGGGTTTGGGTGCGAGAGAACGGTGTGCCCTGTCAAGTCGCCAATCTATGTCCACCACCGAAGGGGCCAGGGTGTTGAAAAGGCCCAGGAGGTAGGAGCGCAAGTCAGAGTCCCCCACTGTCTCGGGGATACCTCTGAAGCGTAGGTTTTGACGTCTCTCCCTATTTTCCAAATCCTCCTGTTGTAGTTGTAGTTGGGAGACTGAGAGACGTAGATTATGGTTTTCCTCCTCGATGGTCTGCACATAGTTGACCGTCTCATCAAATTTGTTCTCAAGGGTGTCTGTGCGCTCCCCTAATTGATTAATTTCCCCTCTCAGGTCTGCGGCCAATTTGTTCACCTCCGCCGAGACATTGTTGGTGATTTGTTGGAGTAGGAGTTGTAGTTTAGCGTCTAGTTTAGCGTCCAAGATGTCTGGGGTAAGAATCTCACGAGGCGAAAGAGTCTCAGACCCTGAACTTTGGGTGAAATTTAGTGGGTAGTTTACTATAGTTTCAGTCCCTAGGGACGGGTCCATTGTGGAGAGTTGGTCCGCGGGGAGGGTTGGTGTAGAAGAATTTGACCTGGTGACATACTTTTCCATGTTTACTTTCGTGTACTGTCCAAAAATAGGTTTGTAGTATTTCTGCTGTTGACCGATTTTGCCCATGGGGTGTCTATAGAGTTGTAATGGACAATCAAGTTTACCCCCGGTGTTAATACAAGAGTTATAATGGCATAGCGGAGGTCTTGAGGAGCAGCCGGAGCTCCAAGCTTATTTAAGTGGCATATTTCGTGACAGCCTGGGTAGCCATGTAAGGAATTAGAAAGTGGTAGTCAGATGATATTCCTGGCCTCAACCTATGAGGCTCAGGATAGTTACAGGTCTGGTGGAGAGGAAGTGGCACTCCAGGAGGGGGTTCACCATGCAGGGTTATGGAATAGTGGGAGTAGTGGGGGTAGCAAGATGGCCGCCGAGCTCCGTGTGTAGGCCGAAGCCGCGGCCTTTCCTAGATTCCACCTCCGGACCAGCTGTGGACAGTCTTCCCGATCCTCCACCTACAACTAAAGTCTGAGAAAGGGCACTGTATCGCCCGATTTACACAGGAGGGACTGCTGGAGGGGGTTGTCAATCCCAGGGGGGAAAAAACTCACCGCCTGACGGCACTATGGGCCGGAACAACGGCGTCCGCCGGCGGCTCACTTAGGAGGATCTTAGGCGTTCCGGCCTGTATGTAGCGGGCTTCCAGGTCCCCCAGAGGCCAGGGACATACCTTGGAGAGCACCCGCTC
The DNA here is from genome assembly GCA_028564925.1 of Lithobates sylvaticus. NCBI lineage: Eukaryota > Metazoa > Chordata > Amphibia > Anura > Ranidae > Lithobates > Lithobates sylvaticus. Next base: position 22,712,851 of record CM053036.1, on the reverse strand, counting down.
CGGTCTCGGGCTGTGGAGGAGAAGCGCTGCGGCGTCCGGAGCTGGGGTAGGCCGCAAGATGGCGCCGAGCGTCCCTCAGGACGCACTGTGGATCCAGGAGTCTCCGCTTTCCAGGCTCCACGGAAAGCCGGCCGGAACGGCTGTGACGGCTGTGACGGTGGGTTCTATCTGCCACAGGTCAGGTAGGGCAATTTAGGAGGGTTTCTGGCCAGGGATGGCAGTGGATGGTGTATATCTGTGTGGAGCAGGACCTCCACACGTCTTCCCTGAATCGCGTCCGGACACGCCCCCCCACATTTCCTTTCTTGTAGTCATTTTACAGGATTGTATAGATTGATATTCAGACTCACCTTCCACATACACGAACTGGGAGCTCAATACTGTCAAACATAACAACCTTGGGGAACTGAAGGGAAACTTCAAACCTTGGAAGAACTGTAGAGATATATTAATAGAAATCAAGGATGGTGTAGACCGGAGGTCTTAAACTTTTTAATACAAGGGATACATTGTATATTTTACAAATATTCACAGGCCACATAAAAATCGGTTTTATAAATAAACAAATAAAGTTAAACCCCTTGCCGACCAGCCATCGTCATTATACTGCAGCAGGTCACCTCTTTCTCGCAAATTGCCATAGCTGTACGTCGGCTCCTTTGAGAGCCATAGCAGGCATGCGCACATGACAGCTGCACAGCGGGGGACCCGATGCGTGTGGTCGGCGGCCACAAGGTCTGCCGGCCACCCGAGTGTCAAAGAGAGCCAGAATGGGGATCTGTCAATGTAAACAGACAGATCCCCGTTCTGACATGGGTGGAGAGAGAGATCTGCTGTTCCTAGTGGTTAGGAACAGCAAACTGTCTCCTCATCCAGTCAGTCCCAACAGCTGAGGGTAGATGATGCAGGGTGTGCACTGATCTCATTAGCGCACACCCTGCATTATCTAACCTCAGCTGTTCAACTCCTTCCTGTGTCATGACCTATAGTCTGTCCAGGAAGTAAGGCAGAAGTAATGGAAAGTGTTTTCAAAAAGCCATGAGGACAGTTAGGTAAGCATGTGTAGAATAAATGGAAAGCTGTTTTTTTATTTTTGCAAAAGAAGTACATTAATGCTATACTGGTACATAGGAGAGCTGGAATTTAGAAAAAAAAAATACAGTTCGGACTCACTAAGAAATGCATCTACAATTGAGCTGAACATCCTCCATATCACAGTAGTACAATACAAAAAATGGCACATGCACTGCAACCAGCTGGGGTTTCCAAAGGCCAGATAAAATCTTAAAGCGGGACAAAAGTGGCTGACCCCTTGAGTAATAAATATTTTTTAAGGACAGTTTCTCACCATATTCTTCCACGGTGAAGGTATGGACTGTGTTCCGACTCTTCACCCGAATAGAGTATTCCCCCAGTGGAGGCTCAGAGGAGAGGGGAAGGGAAAGTTCAGCCAATCCCTGACTGATGCTCACATTCAGCCACTGACCAATCCTGTTCTTTCCTGAATCCTTAAAAGAGGACAGAGGCTAGATTAACAGGACTTTCTAACTATGTATAAAGGATCACTAAATAGGAATTAGGTCAATTATATAACATGGATGGTTGTATTAGGTTGGTTATATAACGTTAACCATACTCAGGCCTTATTTTTTTCTCAGCAAATAAGTCCAGCAACTCAACCATGACTTCCCAACCACCAACCCCCCCCCCCCCCCCGCACACACACCCTCAAAATCGCATCACATGGGTGTGTCACTTAAGTGGGTGTGGGTCAAACTTCACCAACAGTGGGAGGATACCAAGTACAGAGTTGGGGGGTTACACACAGAGTGCAGAGTTTGAGGGTGCGCTATCTACATAGTGTACAGTGCTGCATTGAGTGCAGAATTCAGCATTCTTTCACATCTCGCTTTCATTCCTATTCAGCTCTGACCTCTGCATGCAACCCCCCACTGCCCCCATCTTCTCCCCTCCTTACAAAACACCACCATCTTCCACATGTCTTCATTTTGTTGCTGTATTAAGTTGAAGCTAAAGCACCCAGCTGTCTCTAGTACCTCTCGCACACTGTAGGTGGCTCCACCTCTCACTTGCAGGGAGAGCCTCCAGTAGGGGTGTTGGCATCCGCACTGCACCGTGGGCATCTGCATCTCTGTTGTCCCCATCCTGCACTCAGTGGGAGCCACTCGGGGGGAACAGATCACTGGGAGATGAGCTGTCACTTGTTAACACAGAAGCTGAACCTGTGTTTACAAGTGACAGTGGTGAGCAGGAAGCAGAAAGTCTGAGCCAAAGGTGGTGGAACTGAGTTCCACTAGTTCCATCTGAAAAAAAGCCCTGACCATATTAAATGAAATCTGTAGACAGGTGCTGGATTCATACATGTTTTTAGCACACATGTATTTACATTAAACAGATGCCAGTGTGTGTTGTAACATAAGTCAACACTTGTAAATGAACCTCAACAAGAGCAAACATGCATTAATATGTGTTCATGTGTTTACATGCAATGAACACCAACATACCAACTAACAACATTTTCAGATTGTTGGAGCAAACTAGTGCATACATGGGGAGAACACACAAACTCCATGCAAATAGGGTTTTAGACTGGGTTAAACCTACTTCCTCCATGCTGCGTATAGTTAAAAATATATATATATATATATATATATATATATATATATATATATATATATATATATATATATATATATATATATATATATATATATATTTATATATTATGGTAGAGCCAGGCTCTGTCCCTATGAAAATGGGGTTAAAGTGGACACAGAGTCTGCATATCAGAGGATTGCAGAGCATACATTTGAAACAGAGAAAACTGCTCTGTCTGGCAGTTTTCTCCAGATCTTGCTATTTCTGGAAGGGGTTCTGTAGTTTGGAGATCCTTCAGTCTTGGGTGGGACGGGATCTCCAACCCTGTGTCTGGGTCTTGTGGACAGCCAGCAGGGTGTGTGCACAGCTGCACACAGACCATATAACGAGGCGCTGGTGAGAGCAGAAGGGGAAGGAAGGTGGAGCAATGGCTGCTACTGAGTGTCTGTGTGTGAGGATAGATGCTGTGTGCATTAAGAAGCTCAAAGCTGTGTACATTGAGGGGCTTGAAGCTGTGTGCGGCCAACTTCCAAGGAGCCTAAGACTGTGTGCATCCAAACAGCTTGTTTGAGGGGCAAGTACCTATAGCAGCAGTGCTGCTGAAGAGTAGCCAGGTGGGCTAGCATTTTTATTTGGATTTTATATATTTAATTGAAGCTTGGACCCCTGCGTGGGATTCCTGGATGGACTTTTGTTTTGTTTTTTCCTTTAATAAACGTGGGCTACCAGGCCCTTAAACATAAATAAAGTGCCCCAGGAAGACGTCACATTTGACGAAACGACGTAGGGTGAGCGGCGTGCTGACGTCACCTCCTTCTCCCGTCCATTCCAGGAAGCGACGGGCAGTGAGCAAAGTAAGAGAGCCGGCCGGCTCGATAAGATTTAAAACAACCGCTCTGTTATTTCTTTTAAAGTGTGAGTTTGTTATCTTTTAGAGATTTTTAAAATAAAAGGTGAAACTGTATTGCGCTATGGTGTCCCTTTCTTTTGCATGGTATTTAACCCCTACTGAGTGAAAACTAAGGGATCCCGTATAAAAGATCAGTTTCCATTAGAACAACCTGAAGATTGTGTCCCTGAGAAGCCCGGATAAAGACCTAGGCAGGGGTACATGCCATACGCCCATCTGGTCTCTCTACAGGGACCAGATTAGCTGGTAAGCGGCTAATTTTACCATTTGGTGGAGGATCTCTGGTTTTCTGCTATCTCACCATCCTTTCAGTGTGTGCCGGATGTCCCAGATGGGAATACCACTAATATAGTTTGAATCCTGTGGTGGACTTATTCTTGCATGAACTGGTTTTCTCCGTGCAAATGTCATCTTCTCTAATTTTGGACCTTTATTGTTCTTTATGACACCCTAATTGATCTCAATTCACTGTGAAATACACTTTGGGATTTGGATCTCTGTTGTTCTATATGACATCCTACCAGAGTTTGAATTATTGTATTATTTTTATGGTTTGTCACATCTAACATTTTTTAACGTATCACAGAGTGGTGGATAAGAGAGGGTAAATAAGTATTTCTAATTATTTCAGATAGAGATAATTTTTTCCCAACACAACACGAAGTGGATGGGATAATTGAATGTATTTATTGCATACTTTCTTCAATTTATTTGTTTTCAGCGCAGCCTTTTTTCCTTTATTCTGTTTTATGTGTGTATCTCACATCAGGTTGCAGCAGAAAAAATCTTTTTCATTAATTTATAGCCTATCCATTTATATCACTAATTTTTAAAAAAAATAGTCACGTATAAGTAATAAACTTTTCTCGAGACAGCGCTGTTACCACACGACATAAATACCTTAAACATAAATGCCTGTCTGATGTAGACTCACTGCACCAAAACGCATCTATCCACTTGAGCTAAACACCCCAATGTCACTATATATATATATATATATATATATTTACTATTATATTTTAACATACATACATACATACAAGTAAGTTTATTTGCATTTGGGTTAAATATTTTACCTGTAGTTCTACAACTGGAAGCTGAAAGAGAAAGAAAACAGACAGGTATTGAAACACACCTTGGTTATATTTAATTTACACCTATTTGATAGAAAATCACCTACAAATCTGGGTCTATTTATGAAGCAGTGAGTGTGAAATTCACCAAATATTCACTGCAGGTATATTTTCCTGGTACATGTGTTTAAATTAAGGTGATTGATTCACATGTAGTTAATTTTTGATGAATGTGACATTTGCTGCTTTATATTAAACATGCCCCATATGTACAACAAGCATGCAAAGTGTAAAGGATTGCATAATTCAATATAATCAATATTTTAATAGTTCAAATAATATGCTTAATGAAAAACACTTTCATTTTCTTTTATCAAAGAACTCTGTTGAGTACTAATAGCCTCTAAACCAGCCATATGTCCAGTATAGTATCAGAAAACCAACCAACCTACAAGTAGGCAGATGCAGTCTGCTGTCTCCACTGCAGGTGTAACGGAAACCTGCGTTACATCAGAGGGGGGCGGGGTCACCCATACATCACTGGGGAAGCCCGGCTTTCCCCTTACGTCAGAGGGGGCGGGGTCAGGTGACGGGTGGCCCTGTCCTCCTCATCTAAAGCCTGATCAGACTGTCGGGATTCCCGCAGTGTCTCCATGGAGACAGGATGCGCTGCGCTGGACCATCGGAAGAGATCACTCATCGCTGGACCCCGAAGAAGAGATCAGCCATCGCTGGATAGCAAGAGTGGATTACAACCGCTGAAATCTTATTTTTATTTTTTTCATTTTTAATAAAAGGACTTTTCCCAACGGTGTCTGTGTGTTTTTTAACAATTTTTTACTCTTTCTTTGTGAAATGGTAGGGGTAGGGTGGATTTTTGGGGGAACTCCACACCATTTTATTTTTTTTTTTTTTTATATTTGGCGTGGAGTTACCCTTAAAATCTATACCAGACCTGAAGGGTCTGGTATGGATATTTGAGGGGAACCCCACATGATTTTTTTTTAAATTTGACCCAGGGTTCCCCTTAATATCCATACCAGACCTGAAGGGCCTGGTAATTGAATTTGGGGGGAACCCCACGCATATTTTTTTTTATCAATGATTGTTCTCTGTATTACGGGGAGCCGACAATTCATTATAGCCGCGAGTGCTTTTAAATTACTTTTTTCCTGCAAAAATGACACTTTGTGCAGGGACAGTTCTTGGCACAGGAAACATGCGCCCCTTTACAGGCATACTATACACACACCCCCAGGTACGAAACTTAAAGGAATATTACACTTTTATTGTTTCACTTTAAGCATTTTTAAAATCACTGCTCCCGAGAAAACGGCCGTTTTTAAAACTTTTTTTTTTGCATTGATACATGTCTCCTGGGGCAGGACCCAGGTCCCCAAACACTTTTTATGACTAACTTTTTAAAAAGCGCCGAACACCGAACTCTAACACGAACATACAGTAAATTGTTTGGGTCCGGGACCCAAAAGTCCAGTACGAACCCAAACTTTAGTTCGGGTTCGCTCAACCCTACTCCTTACATTTGGGATCCTTGGGAAGAATTCCCCCAATACAAATTGCTAAAAAGATCATTGTTGTCAGTGGTTATCCATGTGAGAGGTAGAAGTTGTTAGACGTTCCTAGAACATTGATCATCTAGAGTTGGGCGAATGGTTCGGCCCAAGCATGAGTTCTGGCCGAACATTGGCCGAACACCAGAATTATCGGGGCATTCAGCTGTTTGTTCGGCCCGCCGAATGATCACAATGCACTGCGCCAGTGCATTGGAAGCCCTGATTGGCTGAAGTAATTAAAGCTTTGCTAATCAGGGTACTGTTAGAGCCATGATTGGACACTGTGATGATCACTCTATCCAATCATGGCTCATTGCTCTTAGTCCCACCCCCACACTATAAAAATATTCTTACCATTGCGGCCATTTTCAGCGTGATATTGGCATTGAGAGAGATAGAACCAGGCTCTGTTCAGTGCTACTAGCGAGTTAGTGTGCTATAATGTGCTATTATGATTCTATTGTCAGTGTAGAGTGTCAGTTTAGTGTGAATTTAGTGATAGTGCAGTTTGACCATTAATTTTTACTTTAGTGTTAGTGTATTTTGTCAGGGCTGGTTTTGTGCAGTATATTTCAGTGCATTACTGCACGTTTAATGCTGTATATTTCAGTGCGTTATTGCAAGTTTAACGCAATATATTTCAGTGCGTTACAACGCGGTTAATGCAGTATATGTCAGTGCATTACTGCAGGTTTAAGGCAGTATATTTCAGTGTGTTACTACACGTTTAACGCAGTACATTTCAGTGCGTTAGTGCACGTTTAATGCTGTATATTTCAGTGCGTTACTGCACGTTTAACGCAGTATATTTCAGTGCAGTATATTTCAGTGCATTAGTGCACGTTTAACACAGTATATTGCAGTGCGTCAGTGGAATGTGTCTTTGTAGTGCGTACTAAAGTTGAAGTGCACTAAACACCACTTTCCATTGATTAAAGTGCATTTACGCACACATTTCCACATCTTTATTACATTTTGCTAATAAGCACCCCTCCCCCATCATGTCTGGGAGGCCAACATGAATAGGCAGACATTCCCATGGCACTGTGAGGGGCCAGCAGCGTATGTGTCCACAGGCAAAGGTGGACGTGGTCTGTCCTCAGGCAGGGCATCATTTCCTCTGTTTAATGATGTTGCCCAGCCACAGTATCCAGCCACAGCATGCAGATGAGGTGGTGGATGGGCTTACTAAACCATCATAATCCTTCTCATCCTCTATCACCCAAACAGAGACTAGGGCACAGTCCACTGCAGCTGCCAGAGTGGCTTATTCTACCTTCTTGTCCACAGCTACTCCGGTCATAGCCTCAGCATCAGGCATGAAGGAGACAGCTGAGTTATTTGAACACAACATCAGCCACTTCCTCTATGACGAAGTACAGCCATTACTTGATTCAGATCTTGGTTCTGAGGTTGAGGAAGGTAGGAACCTGAGCCTATAGAGAGGGGAACTACTGGTGAGCAACATATTGGCAGTCATGTTCCACCAGTTGCAGCGTATTGCCAAGTTGTCTCCAGTGATAATGAGGAAGGAGGGGATGATGAAGTCACGTGACTAGAGTACCAAATAGAGCAAAGGAGAGAAGTAAGGGTGAGGCAAAACCCCAAAGAGGCAGCCATCATGGAAGAGTAGAGTGTAGCCACCCTATTCCATCAGATTGTGGAGCTTTTATCTCTTGGCCCACTTCCCACAGCTCAACTGTTTGGGACTTTCAAACTTTGGCTCAAGCACATCAAGCACGATAATGGCACAAACCTCTTGTCTGCCCTTAGACAGGGAAAGTTGACACATGTGCCAATATACAGTATTGTGTCAATCTCGACACTTTTATCAGCGAGATTGACACCCTGCGAGCCGGAAAAATGTTTCTTCTCCTTTCCCGATAAGCGACAAGCATCGCTGACATTGAGGCCGGGTTCACACTGATGCGGGGATCCAAATTGGATTCCCGCCAATACCAGGCACTATATTTGTTATGAATCTTAATGGAGAACTCTATGCCAAATTTTAAATAAAAAAAACGGCATGGGTTCCCCCTCCGGAGGCCTACCAGGCCCTTAGGTCTGGTAGGGATTTTAAGGTGAGCCCCTACGCCGAAAAAAAAAAAAAAAAAACGGCGTGGGGGTCCCCCCAAAATCCAAGCCAGAGCCCTATCCAAGCATGCAGCCCATCCGGTCAGCAAAGGGGGTGGGGAAGAGCGAGGGCCCCCCTTCCTGAGCCGTACCAGGCCGCGTGCCCTCAACATGGGGGGTGGGTGCTTAGGGGGAAGGGGGCGCCCTGCGCCCCCCCCCCACCCCAAAGCACCTTGTACCCATGTTGATGAGGACAAGAGCCTCTTCCCGACAACCCTGGCCGCTGGGGTCTGCGGGCGGGGGGCTTTTTGGAATCCGGGAGCCCCCTTTAATAAGGGGGCCCCCAGATACTAGCCCCCACCCTATGTGAATGAGTATGGGATTACGATGTACCCCTACCCATTCACCTGGTGAAAAAAGTGTAAATAAAAAACAACACAAGTTTTTAAAAGCGGTTCTGCACTGTCTGTAGTGTTTTTCTATCTTTAGTGCAATGCAGTAGATTATGAGATGTAAATAAGGTACTCATGTGTCCCATTTCTGTGACTCTCTGCTGCCGGTTTTCGTCATTTAAAAGTCATTTTAAAAAATCTGTCCTGCTGGGGGCCATCTTGCCTGTGGGCATGTGAACCCACACAGGCACTTCAGATGGCCCAGCATGCACCGCCGTTACTGCGCCAATCTCGCGCGTGCGCAGTAACGGCAAAGAGTAGCACACGTTCCCGGACATCTTCCGAAATCTCGCGAGATTTCGGAAGATGTGAACGAAATCTCGCGAGATTTCGGAAGATGTGCCTGAAATCTCGCGAGATTTCGGAAGATGTCCGCACTGACTCCTGGGATCAATGACACCAGATCCCAGGAGACAGTACGGCGTGACGACGATCGACGCAGAGACCCCGCCCACCGCCGCAGAGACAGAGGAGAGGAAGTCAGCGATTACAAGGTAAGAGTAAGGTGGAAAAAGAAAAACACACTTAATTTAGTATTCTTTGCCTGATTTGGAAGGCAAAGAGATTTACTAAATGAAATGTGTGCAGAACCGCTTTAAATACTTTATTATACAGCTCCGGGGGTCTTCTCCTTCTTCTCTTCTTCTTCCTTTCAATGTCGACACGATGCTCTCTCTGGCTGTAATGGCAGAGACACGTTGTGCTGTGACTTATATAGGGACAAGGGACGGGGTCACCGGCTCATGTCACATGGTGCCCCTGCCCCCTTATGATGTCACAGTCCCGGGGGATGCTGGGACTGTGACATCATAAGGGGGCGGGTCACCATGTGACATGAGACGGTGACCCCACCCCTTGTCCCTATATAAGTCACAGCACAACGTGTCTCTGCCATTACGGCCAGAGAGAGCGTTGTGTCAATATCGAAAGGAAGAAGGAGAAGAAGAGAAGAAGGCGGCGGTGACACAAGACTGGACCAACGCTAGTAAAAGAGTTATAAGAAGATAGCGGAGGCCCGGCAAGAAGAACTGAAGAGCAGGACAAGACCCCGAAGTTGGAAGAAGATCCCCGGACGGCGGCGACGAAGAAGAAAGCCGGACTCCTCCGCTAGTAAATGACATTATGGACAGGGCATTGGAGGCAGAATAGAGGAGGACTTCCTTTCTTCTCAAGGCTCTCTTTATGCAGACACAATTTTTGCCCCGCCACAGAACACAAAAGAGGAGAGAGGATTCTGGAAGTTTTGAAGGCATTGAAGCAGAGCAAGACATACGTCAACCCTAAAGAGATGGTTTTCCATCCCCAGGTAAAGGTGATCGACCTGCCAATCATTTCTCCAGATCTAATCCCTATTGAGCATCTGTGGGGCATCCTCAAATGGAAGGTGGAGGAGCGCAAGATCGCCTCACGGAGAAGAAGAACGGGGAGATGCTGATGTAAACATTCTGCCTAGTGACAGTGTCACTGATCTCTGCTCCCCGGGAGCAGAGATCAGTGATGTGTCACAGATAGCCCATCCCACACTCCCCAGGGCACACTTAACCCCTACAGTGCCACCTAGTGTTAACCCCTTCACTGCCAGTCCATTTACACAGTAATCAATGCAATTTTAATCGCACTGATCGCTGTATAAATGTAAATGGTCCCAAAATCACACCACAATTGTCCGACGTGTCCGCCATAAAAAAATATTAATAAAAATGCCATAAAACTATCCCCTATTTTGTAGACACTATAACTTTTGCGCAAATCAATCAATAAACGCTTATTGCGTTTTTTTTTTTTTTACCAAAAATATGTAGAAGAATACGTATCGGCCTAAACTGAGGAAAAAAATTTTTTTAGATATTTTTTGGGGGATCTTTATTATAGCAAAAAGCAAAAAATAATGTGTTTTTTTTTTTTTTAAATTTACGGTCTTTTTTTGTTTATAGCGCAAAAAATAAAAACCACAGAGGTGATCAAATACCACCAAAACAAAGCTCTATTTGTGGGAAAAAAATTGCTTTTTGTGGGGAAAAAAAAGACATCAATTTTGTTTGGGAGCCACATTGCACGAGCAATTGTCAGTTAAAGCGACGCATCGCAAAAAGTGCTCTGGTCTTTCGCCAGCAAAATGATCCGGGGCTTAAGTGGTTAATGGCTGTATGTTGAGTTATTTTGAGGGGACAAAAAATTTATATATATTTATTTATACAAGGTGTACACTCACTACTTTACATTGTAGCAAAGTGTAATTTCTTCAGTGTTGTCACATGAAAAGATATAATAAAATATTTTAAAAAATGTGAGGGGTGTACTCACTTTTGTGAGATTTTATATACAGGTGTTCAAAGGATTGTTTTCATTTTTATTGTTATTTCTATTTTTTATGGTTTCACTTTAAGCATCAGTAAATCACTGCTCATTTAAAAATGATGTTTTTTTACAAACTTTTTTTTTCATTGATACATGTTCCCCAGGACAGTACCCGGACCCCATAACCATTGTATGGCAAATTACTTGCATATAAGCCTTCAAAATGGGCACTTTTGAGTTTTCCAGTTTGGGTCCCATAGACTTCAATGGGGTTCATTATCCAGTTCCAAACGTTTGCAAAGTTTGAAAGTTCTGCTGCGAACAGAACAGGGGGTCGTTCAGCCCATCTCTAATATCATCCTCTGGAGAAACTCTAGTTGAGAAACCTTAAATCCAAGGGGGCTCAGTAATGTAAAGGCTGGCCAGAGCACAGTTACAGCTTGCTTGTGCCATTTCCCACCCGGCTTTCGATTGGTCACTCAATGAAATGGGCCACCTCATTGACCGACAGGTTGAAGCTAAGGTTTCCATAATTAAGCATTCCTTTTTACTAGGTGTCTGCATTTAGCTTGTGCCAGTTTAGTATTGAGATGCACAAAGACAGCGCCTTTCTGTGCTCAGTATACAGAATCTTCTCTATTCAGCTGCTTAAACACCAGGATCAGACTGTTCCTGGCAGAGATCTGTAATCCACACCATTTACACCACACTGCAAATGGGGACGGTGCTTCCGCTAGGCTAGTTAAAGATTTCCACACACACATTTCTCCCAAAGACATTTACTTACCACAGTATTTTTAGGTTTAAGATCTTCATTAATGGATAGAATTCTGAAGTTTACTGTAAAAGACAAATATGAAATGTTATAATTTGATGGGATCTATTCTAATTATTTAAAAAGTCTTTCCAGGGTTTAAGTTTAGGGTTTTCCTCATCTAAGCCGTGGGATTTCTGGTCCAATGAAATACATTTGGACTTTGGAGGAGGCTTAAAGTGATTCTAAAGGCAAAATTTTATTCTATACTTGCCTGCTCTGTGCAACAATATTGCACAGAGTTGTCCCTTACCTATTCTTTGGCAGTCCCCTCTCTCTTCCTATGGGTGCTCCCATAGCAGGCGGTGTACTGTACCCATGTAGGTGTGCTTCTGTGCAGGCTGTGTGCGTCCATAGAACACATAGCACTGCTTGGCCACACGCCCAGCTCTCTCCTCAAAGGATTTGCAAAAAGGTGAAAAACAAAGGTATGCAAAACTGTAATGAACCAATATGGGGGTTGGTGCAATGTCAGGGGTCTAAAATAACCCCTGATATTTCACTTTTTGACATACAGAAAAAGATTGAAGACACAGAGTGCTCAGCCTTTTTCTTCATAGGAAGTACTCTGTACAGAGGCTTCATGTTCATTCACAAACTGAAAGCATAGATAACACAACTTAAGTTATGAATGAACACAGGGGTGATTGGTACTGATCACTCATTGTGTTCATTCAGGAAAGGAAGGGGTTGGTAACATGACATGTTTTTTAACCATCAGAGTCTGGGACACAGTTCTCCTATAACGTCATGGTCAGTGAAGTAACCATGAAGTTATAGAAGGGGGGATGCAACCAACACAAGGCTTACTGACCTGGTCAGCTTGTTGTGTAGATGCAAAGAAGTGTGGTAGGCAGTAAACACTCATTGCAGAAAGCATTGTATTGAAGCACTAGGTCAACAGGACAAACAGCCCGGCAGGAGGCTCACACTTCTGGTGCCACTTACAACCATACAGCAAATAAACAGTGATCAAAGACTCACGGATACCGAGGAGCAAAGTGCGGCCTGGCCGGTCTGACCCAAATGGGAAGCTTCCTGAAGAGGTAAACGTGGCTCTGCTCTCTCCCTACTCCTCCGGAGCTGCTGCAGATGAGTACCACCTACAGTGGAGAATGTAGACTGCACCTGCCTACAAGCTTAAAATGGTTTTGTACTAGCTTATGATTTACGTCTATAGCAGCAAAAAAGAATAAATTGGAAGGCCGGGTACCGGCCTGAAGTTATGGGAGGAGCCCGGAGGGTATTTAAGCAGCCCAAAGGCCGCCGGTCTTTGTCGGTTTCCTGTGCGTGATATCTGATACGTCAGACATCTAGGACCGACTCGTTCGAGACAAGCGCTGTTGGTGCCGGTTCGTGAGCTCCGTTTTCGTCTGTCCGTCTCCTCTTGTTGCAGTCCCGCGTCCGTGTTCGTAAGTCGTGTTGTCCCTTCGTGTCGCACTCGTGTCGCCGAGTCGCAGTTTCGTACAAAGAGTCTGGTTCGGCTGTCGCAGGTAGGGCTTCGGCTCCCATGTTTTACGTTCTCATGCACTGCTTATCATGTCACTAAACTGTGGTCTGCGTAGCTCACGAACCACGCGCTGCTTGTCTCGAAAACTAAACACTTACTCGCACGTTTTTTGGTTGTACACGATCGGGAGCCATCTAGCGGCACGCACATTCAGGGCCGCCCGCCACTACATTCCGACCGATGCCGCATCCGGCACTCAAGGGTTCCCCTTTCGCGGTCGTGCTACGCAGTCTTCGAATCGTTCAAACGTGACTCATGCACGGGTGCCGTTCGCACTCACACGTATCGTTCATGTCCTGCCATTTTTCGAATCGGTGGCGCCAGCGAGCGTGCCGAATCGCTATTCACATTCCAAAGCACTGTTGGCATACTAGTTGTACAAATCACTTCGACCGTGTCGAAACATTTCATGTGTTAGCATGACAATCATTTCATCATTTCAAACGTGGCCAACGTATCAGGCCATTCGGTTATGCTAAATCATTTCGCATCAGTTAAAACAGGGTGTTCATGCCATCGCTTCCATCCTGGTCCGGTCGCATCCACGCATGCTCCGATCGGGGCGATCCAGATGCACGACTACCCGGCCTCATTTCGATACATGCGCCAAGGGCAGAATCACATCACTGGTTGCGTACGTTCTTGATTCTTGCCCCTGTCATGGTATATCATTTCTGTCACCTTACCACGCCCGGCTTGTATGCAGTCACTTCCCTGCACTGATTCGGGTCGGCGTGCCCCAGGCCGGCCTCATTTCAATACATGCGCCAAGGGCGGAATCGCATTACTGGTTGCGTACATTCCTGATTCTTGCCCCTGTCATGGTATATCATTTCTGTCACCTTACCACGCCCGGCATGAATGTAGTCACTGCTTCGCACTAAATTCGTGTCGGCGTGCCCTAGGCACGGCCTCATTTCAATACATGCGCCAAGGGCGGAATCGCATCACTGGTTTACGTACATTCCTGATTCTTGCCCCTGTCATGGTATCTCATTTCTGTCACCTTACCACGCCCGGCAGGAATGAAGTCACTTCTTCGCACTAAATTCGTGTCGGCGTGCCCTAGGCACGGCCTCATTTCAATACATGCGCCAAGGGCGGAATCGCATCACTGGTTTGCGTACATTCCTGATTCTTGCCCCTGTCATGGTATCTCATTTCTGTCACCTTACCACGCCCGGAATGAATGCAGTCACTACCTCGCACTAATTCGTGTCGGCGTGCCCTAGGCCCGGCCTCATTTCAATACATGCGCCAAGGGCGGAATCGCATCACTGGTTTGCGTACATTCCTGATTCTTGCCCCTGTCATGGTATCTCATTTCTGTCACCTTACCACGCCCGGCATGAATGCAGTCAGTACCTCGCACTAATTCGTGTCGGCGTGCCCTAGGCCTGGCCTCATTTCAATACATGCGCCAGGGGCGGAGTCGCAAAAAAAAAAAAAAAAACTTTGACTCTTGTCCTTGTCATGTTATATCATTTCTGTGTCACCTTACCACGCCCCGGCGTTAATTGGTCACCTGCCTGTACGAATTCGCGCCGGCGTGCCATAATAAAAAAAAAAAAAAAAAAAGAGAAAAAATAAATTAAAAAAAAAAAAAAAAAAAAGGGGAGCTTGGAGTCGGACCCGGTGGCAGCTGGATGTCACAGTTCGGCCTCAGCAATACCCAGGCAGTTAGCCTCGTTTCACGGTTGCCTCATTCCTGTACGTGCTCCAGAGTCCGGCTCACAGGCACCCCCATACGGTACGAACAGGCCGAGCCCTGTCACGGGAAGTTCATTCAGTTAAGGTAAACGCTGGGCAGCCTGCAGACACGTGACCAGTCTACTAAGTAACGGGTCTTGGCAGCCGCCATGTCATCAGTCGGCAGCGATGACCTCACCACCCCGCTATCTCCGGCATCAGCCTCCGAGGCTGGCAGTGTCCAGTCCCTTAGGGCATGGACAATTCCCAGGCTGTCCACCGAGCTGAGACGCAGAGGGATACCCTTCTCGGCCGCGGCCAGGAAGGCGGAGCTATTCAGGCTCCTCTTCCCACCACCGGCCGCAGCAAGCCCCAGCAGCCAGCAGGCGTCTCTGGAATCGATTTCAGCCGCCGTCGCTCAGCTGCACACCCTCGTGTCTTCCCTGTCTTCCTCAATCGTTGAGGTCCAGGACAGAGTGTCTCGTCTAGAGACTAGCCCGGCTGCCACGGTTCCGGACCCTGCTGTGGTCACAGCCATCAGTGCACCGGCCGCAGGTAGTGAGCTTGCCACGACTACCGTTCACCCTTCCCACCTGATGCCACCCAGCGTAAGGAAGGACGTTTTAGAGGGCAGAGACGTTAACCTGGCCTCACTCACGATCTCGGTCCATGACTTGGCCGAGAACAAGGCCTACACCTGGGGCGACGTCTCGGTGGTGTTGAAGGCGAAGGAGCCAGGCTCAACAGAAAGCTCATGGCGCCCGAGTTCACACTCGCTTTCGGCATGTTCAGGGACGTACGGTGCTCAGCCTCCCCGGGCAGGCGGGAGGAACTGGACCGCTACCTCCATTTAATCGTAGACCTGGGTCACAAATACGGTGGCTCAGCCTTCTACGATTATCATCGGTCCTTCTCGGCCAAAGCCGCGGACAGATTCTTACAGTTCCATTGGACAACGGACTGGAGGGTAGTGGACGCCGAGTTATTCTGCTGCCACTTTGCGAGTCTACGGTCCCCGCTATGTGCTGTCTGTCAGTCAGCATCCCACACCGCGGTCTGGTGTGCCAACATAGCCCTGTCCACCCGATAACTAGCACGGCCTCTGCCAGCTCGAGTCAGGCTCAGCAGGCACCGGTGCAAGGGCAGAAGGTGGACAAGTGGGGTTGTCCGGGGCAGATGGTCGGGGGAGCCGCCATTTGCAACAACTTCAACTACGGCTCCTGCAATTCAGCCAGTGCCGGCTCTTGCACGTTTGCACCCTATGCCAGAGGGCGCACCCCCAAGCAGATGAAACCGTGACTAAGCCAGGTCAATGTCCTTTGGCTCGATGTCTACTTGACCTCACATCCCACTCCGTCACTTGCCAGCTACCTCTCCCGAGGTCTCACCGATGAGTTTCATACCGGGCTCATCACCCCGCCCCACACCACCCACGAATGTCCGAACCTGCGCTCAGCAGCAACAGATGAGCCAGCTATCAACGTCCTTCTTCAGACGGAGTTGGATCGGGACTTTATGATAGGCCCGTTCAGTCAGTCTCCCTTTAGTATCTGGAGGGTTAGCCCTATCGGGCTTGTACGGGGAAATTTTCGGAAAGGAAAAAAATAAAAATAAACGTCTGGCGTATGATCTGTCAGCGCCTCATTCTTCCGTCGTTCCCAGTCTCAACTCGCTCATTCCCTCCGAGGAGTTCTCACTGAAGTACGCTTCGGTAGATATGGCTACCCAGGCCATACTCAGGGCAGGGGTAGGTGCTTGGCTTTCGAAGGCGGACATATCTGACGCCTTCAAGCTACTGCCCATACATCCTTCCCTGTGGTGCCGGCACGGCATCAAGTGGAGGGAGCGATATTATTTCGCAACCAAATTGACCTTCGGGTCTAAGAGTAGTCTTTGGTTATTCGATAGTTCACGGAGACCCTGGCGTGGATCCTTCTCTACGAGGCTCAGTGCCACAAGGTCGTCCATTATTTGGATGACTTCCTTCTGATAGAACCACCCGGGGCTCCCCAAGGGGACCTTGGAAAGTTGAGGACGGTTTTCGACAATCTGAACGTCCCCATAGCGGAACGCAAGGTGGACGGCCCGGCGCACAAGATAACGTTCTTGGGCATCGACCTTGACACGCCTGCCATGCAGGCCAGCCTTCCCGCAGATAAGTTGGGCCGTTTCAGGTCGGTTCTGCGAGTGTTCACCCGGGTGGGGGATGTACTCAGAAGCAACTTCAGTCTCTCTTTGGGATGTCGAATTTTGCTACGAGGATCATCCCCCAGGGCCGCTCCTTCGTGTCCCGGTTGCCGGTCTTCCTGTCCTACACTCAGGGCCCTAGTCAGGTCGTCAGGCTGGATTCAACAGCCAGGGCAGATCTGCCCATGTGGGAACACCTTCTTAGTAATTGGAACGTTGTGTCCCGGTTCATCCCAGTCGTGTCCACGCAGTCACCTCAAGTGGTGACCGATGCGGCGGCATCCACAGGATGCGCCGCCATTTTTGGCCATTTGTGGTTCGCCGCCCCTTGGCCTCCTCAGGCACTAGCCACACCGGGCTTTACTACCACGTCAGCCCTCTTTTAGCTGTTCCCCGTCGTAGCAGCCGCTCACCTATGGGGTCACCATTGGTCTGGACGGACGGTGGCTTTACGACAGACAATCAAGCCACAGCCGAGATCATCAGCAAGGGCAGGTCTAAATCCAGGCCCGTCATGTCCTTCCTCCGCGGACTGGTCCAGCTATCCCTACAACATCAATTCAATGTTTACTGCTCATTCGTTCCAGGGAAGCTCAACTCAGCAGCGGACGCACTCTCCCGTTTAACCTTGTTCCTTCCTTTGAACAGATGCCAGGAGCCTACCATCTCTCAGCCTCTATCCCGGATTGGTCACAACTGACCTTGGACTAGCCCCACGTTTGCAGTCAGCTACTAACTTCGTCAACGCTTCGCTCGCCCGCAACACCTGTCGGGCCTGCCAGACGGCCTGGGGGCGTGTTGATAAGTTCCTGCCCCAACGCCCGTGAATCTTCCAGCGTCGATTAGGTTCTGGCGTTTATCGCTTACTGCCATTCTCACCTGGCACTGTCACACAGCGCGGAACGTCAGTACGTGGCCGGAGTGCAGCACTACTTGTCACTTCGAGACCCCGCTAGGCCTTCGGTGTTCTCCTTCCATGCAGTGAGGGCTCTACTGCGTGGAGTTCATAAGCTCCAGCCGCCAGTCAGCCCGAAGCGGCTGCCTATCAC
Organism: Lithobates sylvaticus; assembly: GCA_028564925.1. NCBI lineage: Eukaryota > Metazoa > Chordata > Amphibia > Anura > Ranidae > Lithobates > Lithobates sylvaticus. Next base: position 22,694,603 of record CM053036.1, on the reverse strand, counting down.
TGTGGAGGTCTTAAGGGGATGTCTGACGTCCTGGATAGGTCCCCCTTTGGTCTCCTCCTCAGCACCTTCTTGCAGGCTGCGATACACATGGCGTTTATGGGTTCCTACGGCCCAGCGAGTTTACTCGCAGCCACCCAGCCGGTCCAGTCTTGCATAAAGTAATCTCTGCCGCCATCAGGATCTCTACGTTCTTCACTTGGCGATGTCTAGAACTCAGCAGCAAGGTTCCGGAATAGATATTCACTGTGCCGGACCTACAACAACTGGTGCCCAGCTGCCGTGTTGAACCGCTCGACGGCACTGCTATCCGACCGCCCAGGGTCCAGTCCGCTTTACCCTTTCCAGTTAAACCCCTCGAACTCGTCGCAGTTCGTGGTACATGTCCGGGACCTTCTCGGCAATCTTCAATTGGACCCCAGCCAATACTCCGGGCATTCATTCCGGGTCGGGGCGGCCACGTCGGCCCCAAGATAGAGGGTTCCGGACCATGTGATCAAGAAACCAGGTCGGTGGAAGTCGGCCTGCTTCTCGCTACATACCTAACCCACAGTTGGAGAGGGCTCAGGCCTTTGCCCAACTACTCAGTCACATTTACCTTTAATAAATTATTATCCCCTACCTGAAGGTTTTTGCCCCCTTATTTTGGCGTACCATACGGTAGACCGAGGCACACTTTCAGGTCTATTTCATGTTGGTGAGTGTTGTGTTAGTTCTATGTGTCATCGTTACTCTTGTCGTCCGTAGGGCTCTAGACCATAAATTGGAAGGCCGGGTACCGGCCTGAAGTTATGGGAGGAGCCCGGAGGGTATTTAAGCAGCCCAAAGGCCGCCGGTCTTTGTCGGTTTCCTGTGCGTGATACCCACCCACCCTCCCCTTTTAAAAGCTTCTTCCAAGTATTCTTGCCCCAGACTGAATACTCATTCCACATTATTCCATAAACTACTTCTTATCATTCCTTATCTAGGGTATGCCCCCTTATTTTGGCGTACCATACGGTAGACCGAGGCACACTTTCAGGTCTATTTCATGTTGGTGAGTGTTGTGTTAGTTCTATGTGTCATCGTTACTCTTGTCGTCCGTAGGGCTCTAGACCATAAATGTTGTATTGTTTTTAATAGTCTTTGGTTAAAAAAAATATAAGGATTGTCATTCCATTTTCATGGCCTTGCTCTGTGTATTGCATGTAACCTGGGTGTGGACTTTCATGTACATGCACATGCATCCTAACTGTTTTTCTTATTTAACATGCCTGCAAATTTTGATGGAACAGTTACCAGTTTGTCCTGGTTTGTACACAGCTTTGTCTGTCTGAACTAGAAGGCTGGATCTTGTCTTCTTCACCAGAACTTTACTGCTCTTCACTACGGTTTCCCCTGCATTCTCTATGGAGATGTTCAATGTGGCGACCACCTCTGACTCTACAGACTTGATAACCTAGCAAGAAATAAAAAATAGGTTAGGAGTTGTTCTCTAGGGTGTGTTACTTAAAAATACAAACCTGATTAGGCTCAATCATCATCATTCGTTAACGAAAAAATTGCCACAGCCCGCTGTGTATCAAATTATGAAAATATTTATTTATTTTAGAAAAAAGTAAGGTAAATTGACACATTAAAATCATCATGCAATCATGCGTACTAATAAAACATCATGGCCACCACTCGGGTCGTGCAGCTAAAACCACATAATTCAAAGATTGTAGATAAAGAAAATCCCCATATCCATCCTGATCATATGAAGGGAAAGGGGGTCATGTATTGGTGTATGGCACCAAGATTGTAGTGGTAATTTCTGCAAAGGAAAGGACGAAGCTCTAAGAATCCTATTTGCAAAATTATAAAATGATGGGTTGTGGGATTTAAAGGCAATCTGGACAAGGTGGAAGACCAGCAGGGAAAATTGGTGTGTAGTTGAAGTTTTTAGAGGTTATGGCGGGGGCGCATGCGTGGCTTCTGACATGGCGGACGTGTTGTGAGTGAGCTCCAGGTCCCATCTGCTCTTCGAGACCACCGTGCAGCTACACTGTCCTGCAAAAGCATTAGGGGTAAGGCTAACCATCTCCTCTGCTCCTTGTGCACCCCATGGGAAAGATTGGGCAGCAGCAACTTTGCTATTGTCTGCTGTTTGGGCTGATATCTTACTAGCCCACAATCCCCGGCCTCGAGTTCCCTTGCCAATCCCTTTGCAATGATGGACCCTCTTCTGGGGACTGAGGAAGCCAGTAATCCCACTACTAAACCTATACATGGGACTAAGCCTCCACCTCTCAGGCTATTTTAACCCCAGACATACTGTATGACAAGTTGCAGAACCTCCTGCAACAAATCACCCGCAACATTGCGGCGGAGGTGGGCAAGATCTCTCTGGAATTGCGGGGGGAAATCACCCAAATAGGTGAGCATACTGATGCATTGAAGAATAAGTTTGATGAGCTGGTGAATTATGTACAGGTTCTTGAGGAAGAAAAACTCTACCCTAAAACACTCAGTCTCCTAACTGCAATTGCAGCAAGAGGATTTAGAGAACAGGGAGAGGCGCAAAAACCTGTGCTTTCGAGGTATCCCTGAAACTGTTGGCAACAACTCTCTATTCCCCTATCTCCTGGGCCTTTTTAACACACTGCCCCCCCACGGTGGTGGAGGTTGACTGGCATTTGGATAGGGCCCACAGATCCTTAGGCTCTAAACCTCAGTCCGGAGCTAGGCCCAGGGATGCAATTGTATGGTTTCACTTCTATGACACTAAGCAGGCTTTAACCCTGGCCATGCACAACAAGTCCCAGATTACATATAAGGGGGTAAAGATCCAGATATTTAGTGACCTTTCTCCCATTGCCTTTTCCAAATGGAGAAATCTTCGCCCTGTCACAGCACATCTACAACATCACCGAGTCCCATACTACTGGGGATTCCCCTTCCGTCCATCATTGTTTCCAAAGAGGGAGCCCAATACAGTCTCTGAGATTTCCAAGAAGCGGAAGCCTTAATCAAAAGCCTGAATTTCCCCCCTTTGCCTGAAGAGGACCTGCTACCTCCCCTCCCACCAGGTCGTCCAATACCTTCTACCCCCAGTCGCATCTGGACCCTGGGGGTCAGTCGAAGAAGTCTTTCTCTACACCCCAAGTCTCCCGATTCTCCAAGCAACCTCCTTGGAACAATTCCTGGCTCTTTCCTTTTTTTTTTCTTATCGTTGTGGCCTGGACTCCAGTTTAGAGTTACCCTATTTTTCTGGGTAAATGCTCCCATTCCCATGGGGTTTTGATGTTCTGACTGATTACAAACGTTTTTTTTTCTCTTACTTTTGTCGCTTTAATTATACTCATATGGAGAGCGGGCAGACCCTCTCCTCCCGAGTTCCCTGCTGCAAGCCCTCATGTGTCCCTACTTGGCCTTTGGCTCCTACCAAGGCCTCCTGAGATGCAGCTGCCTCTCAGGCTTTCTAATGTTGTTTTTTCTTTTTTTTTCAGTACCTGTTTTAGGTTCATATGACTCTGTCCACATACAAGTGTCATGTCTGTAAGTTAATATCACACATTACTTTTTTTGCTACTGAGGTCTACATGCTCATTATTGTTGATGTGTCAACACAGTGTTGCATATTTTGTCCTATAATGTAAAAGGCCTGAACTCTATGCAAAAGCGGTGGCTGGCTTTGAAAGAGTTCAAGTCTTCAGGGGCTGATGTGGTCATGCTCCAGGAGGCACTCTTTCGTGCTGGGGGTTCACTGAAGTTTGCTTCAAAATACTTTACCTCCTCCTACCTTGCCTCTGATTCCACGGGTAAGGCTGGAGTGGCAATTCTAATTTAAAAATCCTGCCCCATTAGGGTCAAAACAGCACATACTAATCCTCACAGGAGGTTTATTATCCTGGAGTGTGACTACATGTCTTCTTCTTTTACCTTGGTTACTAACTCTAGACAGATTGACTTTCTTAACAAGATTTTTTGAGTCTCCCCACTCCCAACCTTTCATGATTGTTGGTGGGGATTTAAATTTGGTCATGTCCCCCACTAGTGATAGGCAGACTCTTCTCCGGTATACCCCCCCTTGAAACGTCTTCTCTCAAGCAAATTAAACATCCCTCCACTAAGAAATTCACCTTTTATTCCATGGCCCATAAATTGTACTCCAGATTGGACTATTTCTTTACCTCGGCCCCACTCATCCCCTATATTGTTGAATCTGACATCACTCCCATCACATGGTCCGACAATGCCCCTATCACGCTGGATGTCATTTTCTCCCAGACCTCTTCTAGGACATGCCACTGGCTTCTTAATGATCACCTTCTACAGTCACCCAACAGGACAGGAATCTACACTATGGGAGACACACAAGGCCTACTCTCGTGGCGTTTGTATCAAGGAAGGCTCCCGCCTTAAGAAAGACAGGGATAGACTTCTGCAGTCCTTGTTGGCTGACTTATGGGCTGCAGAGTGTCAGAGCTTCTGTGTGAGCCCACAGTGTTAAGCCCCATACACACGCTCGGACAATCCGCGGACCAGGTCGGTCGGACTTTGTCCGATGTTGGTGTTTGGTACACACGGTCGGACTTTGTCCGACGTAAGTCGTCGTCCACGACATTACAAAAGGGAAGTTCAGCACCACGTCAGGCACCCGTTGGGCTCCTTCTGCTGATCCCGTGTTTATCGAGAGTTAGTGGAAGTTTGATGACTTAAGATTCGCGCTTCTCAGTTTTCTGACTCAGATCGTTACTGCTCTTCAGTTTGTGCTTGTCGTGCGTATCTGTTTACTAGTGCGTGTAGTCAGTTCGCATTTGATTTGCACTGCTTATTGTCTGCTCGTTGCTGGTATTCATTTTGACCTTCTGAGCGATGTTTCCCGTGCGTACTCGTCGCCGAGTTCGTGCTGTACGCGGAATTGGTGTCTTTTAGCTTTGAGCCAAGACCCGTCCATGAACAGAGTGACGAGGAGTATGTGGACCAAGAATTGGTTGCTTCAGCGTGACCAGTTCTCGCACATGCCTGATGATTTCAGGAACTTTCTCAGGATGACGGACCCCGATTTTCTTTTCAAATGTTTTTTATTAAAGTTTTTAATGATCACCTTCTACATTGTCACAGGACTCTGGGTCACTTGCTAGATATCTCCACATGTCACCTAGGCGGCGAGGCCGCGCCGCGGGCACCCTTTTGGGCTCACACTGTGCCCGCGACGCTTGCCCCCCCAAGCTCACTTCTCACCTGTGACCTTGACCTTGAGATTTGTCGGGTATACCAGAAGTTGACTAAAATAAATTAACTCAAAACATAAAAGAAAGTATAGAGAATTTAGGTATAAATGGATCAGTTAGTGGTAATTGCATCTTGTAATGAAATGTACCTTTTCTTTGACACTTGTTTATGTAAGTCCCTTCGGCCCACCAAAGGGCTATTCAGGTAATGTCTGGTCCATGATTCCCAGCAGGAGTTAAATGTGTATAATGAATTATGTTTTATAGCGAAGTATCTTTCGTAGCTACACTATGGGAGACACACAAGGCCTACTCTCGTGTTTTCTCAATCACCTTGGCGTTTACGCAATGGGAGTATCTGTTTGTATCAACCAAGACAGTCCTTTTGTGCTGTCCTGGAAGGCTCCCGCCTTAAGAAAGACATTTGTCAGTATTGTTATTGGGGATAGACTTCTGCAGTCCTTGTTGGCTGACTTATGTATTTAGGCTGCAGAGTTTCCATGTGCGTAGTAGTTAGCCTTAAATCTTTTCAATGAAGTGATGTGGTCTTCTAGGAGAATTTGCCTTATTTGGTATCTATAGTTGGATATTTCCTGGGTGATGGATGGGGAGGGTGTCTGTTTATTTTGTGTTTCGAGTCCTCTCATTTTAGCAATGAGAGTAGTTAATTTGGAAGCCTTTTGCCTTTTCCCTTGCTGCTGCTTGGATCAACAAACCTCTACTATATGCCTTATGGGCACACCACAGTGACATTACATTGGTATCAGCATTATCGTTAATTTGAAAAAATTCTACAAGTTTAGCCCTTAAATGTTCCTTAAATGATTCTTTTGCCAGTAATTGTGTGTTGTTCCTCCACAAATAAGCCGGAGTATGCGAGTGTTGTTCTTCCAATATGATGGAAACGGGGGCGTGATCAGACCATGTAATATCATGGATTTTGGCTTCCACCGAGCGCTGCAAGAGGGACATATCAGTTACAATCAAGTCAATCCTAGAGTAGGAATTATGAGGGGCCGAGAAGTGCGTATAGTCCCTTTCAGATGCATTTAAACATCTCCACGCATCAAACAAATTGAGTTGAAGTCCCCGCACATAAGTATGGCTCCTTTACCATGTTTCAGGATTTTTTGGTGGAGGGACTTCAGAAAGGAGGCCTGTCCGGAATTGGGTGCGTACAGATTAACTACTGTATACAGAAGGTTATTTAGTTCGCAGATTAGGATGATATATCTTCCTTTGGGGTCTGTTACAACCTCATGCTGGGTGAAAGCGACATTTTTGTGCACTGCAATCAGTGTGCCTCTTTTTTTGGACGTGGTGCAGGCTTGAAAAATGTAGGGGAATGCCTTGTCTGTGCATTTGGGCTGGTTGTGTCTTGAAAAATGGGTTTCCTGGACACATAGGATGTCCCCTTTTAGTTTTTTAGCTTCTTGCCACATAGCCCGCCTCTTGAATGGGCTGTTGAGACCATTGGCATTAATAGAAACCAATTTGATGGTCATTGTAGGTGTATGCAGTTATTGATGTATCAGGGGGTCCCTTGCTCCCTCTATCCAGCATCTCCCCCAATCCAGTTATTAATGTCCAGTAAGCAAATTAATTTCTTTGTGAGCAGGTGCTGAGGCGTGGGGTAATTCTTCTTCAGGCAGAAGCTGCCATTTCCAGGCTAATTTCAGGCCGTTATCTAAGTTGTTGGAAGCTTTCCGCTTCTGTGCATCAGGGGGTCCCTTGCCAGGCTCCTGCGTGCCTGCATGGTATGTTGTGAGATGTCTGAATACACGGAAATTTCAGCATAGGGGTCTGGTCTTAGGGTGGAATTTTTCCTGGAGAATCTCATCAGGTCTTCCTTCACGTGAAAGAAATGCACTCTTGCTATAACATCTCTCGTATTTTCTCGGGTAGGTGTTTGGGTTTGGGCAGCCTATGTGCACGATCTACAATCACCTCCCTCTCTGGTATTTCTGGCAGCAATTCAGAGATGAATTCCTGTACATAGTTCCTGAGCTCTGCTGGTGGTACGTCTCTCTGTCACCCCCCTCAGTTTTATATTGTTTCTTCTGGATCGGTCCTCCAAATCTGCCATTTTACTTTTAATCGCCTGAAATTTCATCGTCTGCCCCATTATATGCATCTACCAGCACCATCTAGGGGTATTTTCTCGGGTAGGTGTTTGGGTTTGGGCAGCCTATGTGCACGATCTACAATCACCTCCCTCTCTGGTATGTCTGGCAGCAATTCAGAGATGAATTCCTGTACATAGTTCCTGAGCTCTGCTGGTGGTACGTCCTCTGTCACCCCCCTCAGTTTTATATTGTTTCTTCTGGATCGGTCCTCCAAATCTGCCATTTTACTTTTAATCGCCTGAATTTCATCGTCTGCCCCATTATATGCATCTACCAGCTCATTATGTGCCACTGTAAATTCCCCCATTTTGTCTTCCGTGTGGGAAACTCTTTCCCCTATGGCCGTCACGTCAGCTTTAAGTTGCGTTGTGCATTCTAAAATGTCTCTGTGCAGAGAGCCTCTCAGAGACACAAGCATATCCTTCATTTGGGTGTCAGTTAATGGCTGATCCAGGGTAGGGAAGTCATGCATCTGTTCAATAAAATCTTTAGTACTGTCCTGTGACATGTCATGGCCCCCTTGCTCACCTGGATATTTGTGCTCCTCCGATCGCTTCAGCGTCGCTTTTTGCGGGCTCTGTACCGGCGACGAGCCTGGGGATAGTCCGTTGGTGTATCCCGGGGATGAGGCCTGGTATCTACCTTCTTGTTGAGCGGACGAATCCCCGCCGCCGCGTCCGCGGCTCCGGCGTGGTGTGTAGGCCTCGGCGCCATCTTGGGCCTTCCTTGCTCCTGGGCTGAAGAAGTCTGTCAGCTTTTGCGGGCCTCGCTCCTTTTTTCTTTTCTGCATATTGACCGCAGCAGGTAGTCGGTCTATCGGGCAGCTGATGGGTGCTTACTGGGCCTTCTGGCGTCGCTTCGTGTAGCTGGATTGGGCTGGATACACCGGGAGCTCTCACCTCACGCTGCCATCTCCTCGGCTGCTGGCCACGCCCCCCCCCGGACCCCGATTTTCACCGTCTTTTGGCTTTGCTGACCCCCTTTATCAGCCGGCAGGATACCTGCATGAGACAAGCCATTACTCCGGAGCAGAGGCTTGTTGCTACGTTGAGGTACTTGGCGACAGGGAGAAGTCTTGAGGATTTGAAGTTCTCTTCAGGTATCTCTCCCCAGGCCCTGGGAATCATTATTCCAGAGACCTGTTCTGCCATCATTCAGGTCCTGCAGGAGGACTATATTAAGGTAACATTTCTACTTTACTATTCCCTTCTATGTATGCTCTGTTTGCTAATGACTTGTATTTTTGACCTCCTTCCCTAATTACCCTGATTGCAATATGTTCTAATATGCTGTGCCCCTTTTCTCCTTCATGCATTGTTCCCTTCACTTACCTCCCCAGCATGCTCTTCTGCCCCAATAGACACCTATGGCCTAGTCACTTAAGCAATGTCTTTTGTCTGCTGCATAGTATTGTTTGCCCCCAAACACCCCCTAAAATATGCACAAATGTTTGCTGTGTGGTTTACTTCATGTAGAGCCCCCTTTTTTTTTTCTTTTGGTGGGGGGGGGGGGGGCAAACTCATTAGGAACCCCCTCCCCCAACTGCTCTGTCAGATGGTACCAATCCTTTATCTGCTGGCTTTCCCAAGGTCAATACACACTATATACCTACCTCTTTATAGTGCGCATCTTTAGGGATGAATTCAGCAAAGCATGTAGTGCAAGGGGCTGTCTCCATACATTGCATTTCCTAATTTTTTGTCTTCTTTCCCTCCTATTAGCTTGCTTGGTAATTTAATAATGTCACACTGTGCCTGCCTTTTTTGGGGGGGGGGGGGGGGGGGGCGGGGGGAAATGTTATTTGATCTTTCCTGTGGCCTGCCAATAGTGTTAAGTACAGTGGGTCTGGCCAAACTAGCCCACATTATTGAGCCATTTGCCAATCAATGAAGTGCAGAGGGTTACCTGTCCACCACCCCCCCCCCCCCAAAACCATAGTTATTGCCAATGTCCCATCAGAAGTGGGGGGATTGATGGGGGGGTGAGTAATCTGTGAAGGGGAGCCTCTACTTTTCTGTGAAAATACTTTCCAGCCTCCAATTTTATACAATGCTCTTGTTCCAAGATGTTGATTGTCTAATCTGCTTGCAATGTTTAGGTGCAAAGTGACTAATTTTTTTTCTTGTTTCACTCCACAGTTCCCTTCCACGCCACAGGAATGGCAGACTGTGGCCTCCCACTTTGCCAGCCGTTGGGACTTTCCTAACTGCGGAGGGGCAATTGATGGGAAACACGTCCGCATCGTCCCACCGCCCAACTCGGGGTCCTACTATTATAATTATAAAGGGTTTAATAGTGTAGTGATGTTGGCGGTGGTGTCGGCAACATACGAGTTTATGTATGTGGACGTGGGGATGAACGGCCGGATATCGGATGGTGGGGCCATTACGCACACGGAGTTCTACTGGCGTCTCCAAAGTGGCAGTCTGTGCTTGCCACCTCCAGAGGAGAATGCCGAAGGACTCCCCTTCGTCTTTGTCGCAGATGAAGCGTTTGCGCTGACTCCCCATGTGATGAGGCCGTTCCCGATGAGGACCCTCACCCCGGACCAGAGGGTCTTCAACTACAGGCTGTCCAGAGCCAGAAGAGTGGTGGAGAACGCTTTTGGCATCCTGGCCAGCCGCTTCCGCCTGTTCCTGACGGCATTTAACTTGGCGGAATACAAACTGAACCACATAGTTCTTGCCTGTTGCATATTGCACAACTTCCTCAAAAGACATAACAGGAACTATGTGGTGCCCATTGGCCCAGATGTGGAGGGCCCTCCAAATGCGGACCTCACAGCCCTTCGAGTGGCACGTCCAGGCTTGCCCCCTCTAAATGCCCGTGTGGTCCGGGACCAATATATGGAGTACTTTGTGGGTAGGGGGCCATTGCTCTGCCTGACGATGTGTGAGAGCCATTTTTTAATAAATCTGATATTTTAACCAACCTCTGATTTCTTGTCATTTCAGTCTTCTTTTTAGCTTATTTTACTTTGACATTTTTTCCCTTTGCCTTCGACAGTGGGAATGCACTTTCTGGGCAAAAGAAGGTAACAGTCTCTTCCTCCCAAAAAGATTATTCTCATGTTGTGTGTTTGCTACCTAATCTTTGGTCTAGAGAAGGTTTGTCCTGCATAACTGACACCCAAAATACTCCTTTTCAGCACCAGGTCTGACATGTGTGTATTCTCAAAAATGCTGTGCTCCGTGTATTCGTACAAAGCACTGTGGGTGTCATTTACATACGTCAAATCCGCTATGCTCTACAAGTGCATTGAAAAAGTTCCCTGGGAAAGGAAATTGCAGTGCAAAGTGGATTTGCCTTTAGTAAATAACACCCATTGACCCCATATCCTTTACCTTTTACATACATAATGCATTGTTTTTTTTAAATAAGGAAGCCACACATTTTGAAAAATAAAAAAGTTTACTTGGAAAACATTCACAAGTGCGTTTGCAATCTTCACGCCAAAACTGACAACATCTTGGTTATTTACAACATTATTTACAAAGATTACGCAATTGGTAAAACCAGGCATGGAGCTAAGCAGAACCTATGAAGTAGGAAAGTTCAACTTTGTAAAGTGAAGACAAGATCAGACATGACTATATGTTCAAAGTGTGTTTGATCTTGCCTTCATCACATGGGGGGTCACCCCCGAAAAGTGGAAATTTGGAACATGCACACAATTTGGGTCAGAAAATGGTCATTAGATGGTAAAACACATGCCTAGAAGCTTCAAAAGTGCCATTTTCCATCATGGGGATGAATGGACATTTTTTGGGGGTGCAACCCCTTCACCACAACCACTTTCGTAGTTCGTAAAGTGTTTGCACCCCCAAAAAAACGTTGGCATTCATCCACCATGATGGGAGCTAGCACATGTGGACACAATGTGTGCATGTTCCAAATTTCACACAGTTTTTACGTTGCAAATGTGTTCAGAAGCTGGCACAAATGTGTGTAAATTACTTGGTGCGTTTTCATATTTTTCCTAAAACATCAATGATGTTCTTCAATTTTTGTTGAACATCATTGATGTTTTGCTTTATGTAATCTAGATCTCGATTGCAGACCATTATCTCTCCGATGAGTACGTGGGCACTCTCTGTGGTAAAGTGCGATTTTTTCTTCCACAACATCCACGTCACCTAAAAACCACAAACAAAAAAAAATGGGGTGTTGGAAATGAGGCAGCCATACATGGATTAGCTTACCAGTAGCTGTGTTCTCCCACACTCACCTGTTGTGGTGACAATTTCTCCAAGTTCGATGATCTCTCCTTCCTCCTCCTCCTCCTCTGCTTCTGCTCTTTCCACTTTTTTGGGAGGTGTTGGTTTGGGGGTTTCCTCAGACGGCCCAAGTTTTCGCTCCCCTATGAGAATGTACAAAAGGTAGATTTAGCAACACAATCTATTGAGGGCAGAAATAGGAAATGTCAAACATTGCTTGAAAGTGACGGACACTATTTTAGTTTGGCCAGTTACAAATGTCAACTACATGAATGTAGTCACTTTGTAAAGGTGCTAAACTGACTAGCTTTTTGGTAGAAGTTTGTGTGATGGAGACCCCCCTCTAGTATCCACTGGAGCACATGTGTGGAAAAGCCTACTAAAAAGGGGGTTTGGGTGTCCCAGCACTAGTGCTCTCGAGTCCAGATGGGTAAACAGCTACTGGGTGACCTCTCCTTTACATTGAATAAATTGGCTTTACATTCTGGATGACATTTCTAGGGAGAACAAACTTCCTTTCCCCCAAAAAAAACACCAAACATCGTATTATAAGTGGCCGAACGTTCGAGGTTGCGTACGATCGAATGGACACACACACGACCATGACAGTGGCAGAAAGATCGAGGCTGAGTACGATCGAATGCACAGACGAACATGAAAGTGGCCATTTTGGAATGTACAACTTTGTAAAAATCAAACCACATGGAGCAGTATGCAAGCAAGAAATCAAACACAAAACACAACTACTTACTTTTTTGAAGAATTCGCTTGATCTTTCTGTACTGATCGGCCTCCCTCAGTTTCAGGTCTGACCAGCGTTTCCTCAGTTGCTCCTTGGATCGTTGTACCCCAAAATGATTGTACAGCCTTCTCACAACTTTAGACATGATCTTGGCCTTGCGGACATTGGGTTGAGGTAAGGCCCATACTTCCCATAATAGTCGCTCCTCTTTAATATGTCCACCATCTCCAACATTTCTCCAAATGACATATTGGAGGCCTTGAATTTCAGGCTCCGGGATCGGGACGTTTCTGCCTCCGGACTTTCCTCGTCCTCCTCCTCGTTGGTGGGATATTTGGGGCGCACCTGCTGTGTCCCCGCCATGTGCTCTCCCCACTGCGCCGTAAAGAGAAGGGGTGGGGAATAGACGAGAAAGATCGTCAGGGGCGGGCGGAGTTTGACGCATGCGCACTGTATATAAAACGTCACACGCCTGTGTCGTAGCCACGATCTGGGAGACGAGGGGAGAGAAAGCTCACGCACGAGACGATCGCTACAAACGAAGGTACAATTTGACGTTGGTACATAACTAGCCTAGACTGATTAGAACTTGAGGCTTCTTTATGGATAAGATTAGGAGAGTTTAGGCTGACATTATTTATATTGTTTTGTGTGGCGTTGTGTCTTGCAGAGGTGATGGAGGCCTTCTACAAAGTGAGCTTTCTCCCACACTTCATTGATAAATACCGGCAATTCCCCCTCTTATGGCAGGCGAAACACAGGGATTATAGCAACAGACCAAAGAGGTACGCAGCCCTGCTGAAACTGGTGGCATTTGTAAAGCTACCCTGCCCATGGCAACCGTGGCAAACTTAAAAGTAAAAATAAATAACATGAAGAGTACCTATTTCCGGGAGCGCAATAAGGTCCTGAAGTCACAAGCATCTGGAGCTGCAGCAGCTGATGTCCATGTCCCCACGCTCTGGTACTATGACAGGCTCCACTTTCTCAAAGACCAGGCTACTGTCAGGAAGTCACTCTCGACTCTTCCTTGCACGCGTCCTTCCACGCACGCCACCCCTGATGAGGCTTCCCAGGACCAACCTGGGCCTTCCAGTCTGGAAGATGTGCAGGTGCCCAGCTTGTTCCAGGTATAGTAGTTTTGTAACCAGTTTGGGGAATAATGAATGATGTTCAGTTAATTCAGGATCCCCAATTGCTTAGTTCCTAACGTGATTGACATATCAACAGACAGTGGTGTGGGAGACATTTTTGGGAAGAATCTAAACTGCAGGGCTGAGAATTGTATGGTTTTGTATTTGAAAACATTTTGCAACAGTCACTAGATGAGAATTGTGTGTGTTTGATGAACAAATAACTGAAACTATGTCCCTTTTTCATACACAGGAAGACCTCAGCCAGGAGGTGGCTGTGGAAGGTGGCAGTCAGGAGGAGGCAGGGGTTAGTGGCAGCCAAGAGGGGGGTAGGCCTAGGAGCCTGACTGTCTCCCAAGTCCCTCCCCTCCGCCTTCCCTACAGAAGGGCGAAAAACATGGGGGAGGTGGGAGAGTCAGCGCTCCAGCTGATCAAAGATGCCTCAGCCTCCCTCTATGCCACACCCACCTACGAGGAGGCCTTTGCCTCCTTGGTTAGCAGTAAATTTACGGGTATGGAGGCGGGGCAACGCAGCATGTGTGAGGAGGTCATCCTCAAAATCCTAAATGAGGGGATGGCTGGGGAGATGACTCCCCTCACACATGTTTGCGAGAGTGAGCTTGCTCCGCCTCCTCCTCCTCCTTCTGCCACCCCACCAGCACCAGCACCACGGCGTGGAAGGAAGCGTACAAGGAATACAAGAGAGTGACGACCTTGATTCAGTCTGGTCTGAGAGAAGATGGAGCCTCTCGTAGTACCAGAGCCTGGGGACCTAGATGGCATCTGCTGCAGTTCCGGATGTTTTGGACTTCAGGACCAGATTGCGCTCCCTTATTATTTAGATAGGTACTCTTCATGCCCCCAATTGTTTAAGCCTGTAAAATGATGGTTGCCATGGGTGTCCAAGGCTTTGCAAATTCCCCAAGTTTCACCATGGCTGCGTTCCTCTTTGGTTTGTTGCTGAGACCTAAATACATTTTTTTTGGATTTGAAATAATCATTGCCTATTGTGTTTTACTTTTCTACAATGACAGTTTTTCTTTGAGTAGGCAGGTACATTTCACTAATCCTAAAGTAGAATTAACAAGGGGCACCAACAACCAACAAACTCCTAGTAAATTTAAGCAAGAAATACAAATGTTAATAATGTGGTTTTGCTAAGTTGAGACACACAACCCCCCTCCAAAAAAGCAAAAAATTCTCCTTCAAATATGTATTCCCCAAAAAAAAAAAAAAAAAAAAGGTTAAAAAAAAACAAAGATTATTTTACGATCTGAGTAAAAATAAACATGTAGTGTATAAATGCTGCAAAGTAATAAAGAAGTAAGTTTGTGAGAAGTGCGGGTGAATAGGAGCAGCTAAAAGATGTCATTCTTGTTGCATTGTAAAGAAAAAGAGAATGCGCTGCATTAAAGACATTTTAACATTGCAGCGTGACGAATGTGCTGTGTCGATTAGGAAAGGTAGTTTTACCTGACCGAGCGCTTCCGTCACAGAATTTCTTCTGAGCATGCGTAGCACTTTGTCCGTCGGACAAGCGTACACACGCTCGGATTTGGTGTGATCGGACCGGGTTGACGGCAAATCTTTCCAGCAGGAGATAAGACTTTGTCCGACGGACAAACCGACGAACACTGTCCGATGGTGCATACACACGGTCTGATTTTTCAACAACCTTGTCCGATCGGACCAAATTGATGAAAAAGTCCGACCGTGTGTATGGGGCTTTAAAGTTGCTTAGCCCTAAGTAAGACAGCTAAATCCATGGTATGGGCAAAACAAAAATGTAATGACTTCTGTAATGGAGGAAGATGACACAGCCATAAAACTGAAATCATTACTGTGGATAATTAGCAGTCACCGACCCCCTAAGAGATAAATGCAATTTTTGGTATTTTCAATATCCTGCAATTTAATAAGATATCGGAACCATGAGATCAATCAGAATTTGGGGCACTCCTACTGGGCTCTATGTCTTAATGTATGTCTTAAACTATTGATATGTCTTCGTATATGTCTCCCCTATGTGACCCAACCTACATGGTGTTCCATATGAGTTTCCTGACGCTACACATTCATTGCTCAGACGATTGTTTGTATGACCTCCTTATGAAGATTTGACCTGTTTACATGTTGATTTAATCTATGTATACCCTACAGTTATCTTCAGCTCTATGTTAATTTGGACATCTCATCTGTATATCACACCTCTTGTTACATATGTTTTTCATGTGTACTGTGTTCTTTTTCCTTTTTGCAAAAACTAATAAAAAATACAATAAAAAAAAAAGAGGTTATATCAGTGGTCCAGAGGAGGTATGAATATCAGGAGCAAGTGTAAATAGCATGAATTTTAGGATTCCACACAGTCACTAGTGAGACAATCCATGTCCTGAGCTGTCTCCCTCGCACTGTATCATAAAAACGTTGTCATAACAAAACATCAACAATCGTACTCCCACAAGGTCTCATTGTAATCCAAAGTAAGTGATATATCGGGACAAATCCATATCCAGAAGAAAATAAATACTTATTGGATTCTGTAGTTGGTCAATGTCCTTGAAAGGTATCCTTTAGTAGGTTCACCACTACTCTGGTGTCCAACTGTGGCTAACAAGACAGTCACGACATAAGAGGTGGTCAGAAAGATGGCCTTGTTCTCTAGGACACTAAAGTCCTTTTAAGTAAAGCAGGCAGCTTTAAAAACTGAAGCTGAGCTAGACAGCTCAATATACAGATCACTTTTACCATTATGAACCTTTTTTTTTTTTTTAAAGAGTGTGTTTAGTGTTTTTGTTTATTTTCTCTTTATTCATTTATTGGGGTTCATGCACACGGCTGATCAGGATTGTGCACTGTTCATATTGGTGTATTTCTGCAGCAGGTATGGGCGGGTGTTTTCATCGGCTGCAGACAGGAAGCCTGTACAAATTAATGACAAGATGACACTGTCCACATCTGGCTGTCGGTTAGGAACAGATGTGCACCCCAGCATGTGAAATGTCTGGGTCTAGGGGCACACATTTGTCCCTAAAAATCATCCTGTGTGTGATTTACATGTGAACAGCTGCAGACAGCCGTGGACAGTGTCAACCTGTCATTCATTTATACAAGCTTTATTTCCGTGGCTGATTGAAAATGCGGTACCCTCGGGCTTATGGTAATTTACAGTTATCAAGAATATTCATAAGAGAAAAAAGTAATGTAGAATCATAAAGCGTAAAATAAAGGTATTGCTAATTGAACCTGAAGAAAAGAGAAAAAGAAAGGAGGGATAGGGTAAATAGAAGGTGTAAGAGAGAGGATGATAGAAAGGGGAGAAAAGAAAAAAAAGAAAAGGAAAAACATGAGGAAAAAAGGAGTTCCTGGGGTAACGTGTGGCACTAATCATAAGATGTTAAAGAGAGTATATGTAAATTGGTAAATGGGTAAAATTATTGATGAAAACCTTTTGGTATCTTATGAGTGCTAGAGCCCAGAGGAAGCCAATGCTAGTGTAGCGGGGTTCTGCCCCTTTTAGGCTTAGAGACTACATCTCCCATGATTCCCCAGGCCCCCGGGCTGCTGACTTCCGCCCGGGAGGCTGCTGGGGGAGATTATAAAAGGGAAGAGCGGAGACCGCCTCGTCCTCTTGGGACACTTCCTCTTCTGAGGCCGGACAGAACTGGCCTGCCTCTGCTGACAGAGCGTGTGACGCGGAGACTGCAGCCAGCAGAGACACCTGTGCGGACCGGAGCTGAAGGCCTGAAGCCTGGGCCTTGCAGCCGATGGAGTGAGACTCTCACCCCTCAGAGTCCACAGCAGCGGAGCGGAGACTTCCCCTTACTGTCGGTCGGACGGAGCTGATGACCGGAGTTCAGGGCTGTGACTGAGGAGACCGGACGCCGCCATTGAAGAGACCAGAGCCGCCATTAGAGGGACCGGATCGGAGGACGGTACCCCAAGGATTGGTGAGAGAGCCGGAAGGCTCATCCTGCATTGACACACACGTTTTATGCCTACTGAACTGCCTAGGCGCAATTTACCTCAGAGCAGCAATGTTACTTTCTGTGGATTACAAATGACACCATTTAAAGCTACATGTGCACCACCTCTACAGATTTATTGCCGGTGAAGAACACTGTACTAGTACAAGGTCTGAGCTCTATTACTAGGGATCAGGCCTGGTCCGTTAGGTAGGCGCAGATAGATTTATTGCACCTCAGGGGTGCATAGCAGACGGTCGCCACACTGTTTCCCCACTGTTAGTTGAATACATATGTGTGTACATGTTAGAGTGCATATTGCAGGGACCTGCTAAAGTATTGTAAGATATATGTTCAAATGCATGTTGCTATTCTTTTTCCTTACTGCCAAAGTAAAGCCAGTTATTCTTATTTCAGCAGTCTGCTTGTGAGTTCATACCAATTACACTTAGAGTATAAGCTAAGTTTTATGTGCATAGGGACGTACCCCTTTACTAACTGTGCCAGAGCGGGTAGAGCCAAATTGCCGGGGGTTGGTGGAGCTGTACTCAGGGACCCAAAACAAACCAGCGGCTCTCTTAACTGGGGGTAGCGCTACACTAGTGAAACATGTTGAGATATAACATCTACTTTTGACCATCTGCACCCCTGTGGGACACCAGCGACCAGTAAAAAGCAAATTGCATATGCTCTGTTTAATAATTGTATTGAACCTTTTCTCTATTTTATGTAATGATAAAGATTTACACATTTTATTCTATATATATATATATATATATATATATATATATATATATATATAAATATATATATCTTTATTTGAGCACCTCTATAATCCCATCCTCTTTTTTCTATTCATTCTCAATATCAGGGATGAGGTGCGTGATATTTTAGAGTCACTCAATCTACCCCCCCCCCCCAGCTATACCAAGGCATCAACAAGGATTTATCAAAATTGTAAGGCAAGTAGTGAGTCACCCAAGGGAGCCATGTTTTTTTAGACCCCTTTCACACACAAACTGCCCGAGTGGTGCTTTACTGGCGCTGTTCGGGTAGGAGCGGGCGCTTTTAACCCCAAAGAAGGGGTTAAAAGTGCCAAAAAAGTCCAGCTGCCGAAGTGCCTGCAAAGCGTCCCATTGATTTCAATGGTAGGGGCGGTTTAGGAGTGCTGTATACACCGGTACCGCACAGCAGGACTTTTTTTTTCGTCCTGCAAGCGCACCGCCCCAGTGTGAAAGCACTCAGGCTTTCACACTGGAGATGCTTCAGAGGCACATTTCAGGTGCTTTACAGGCGCTATTTTTAGCGCTAAAATGCCTGAAAAGCGCCTACAGTGTGAAAGGGGTCTTAAAGTCATTTTTGACAACTGTAAATTACCATAAGCCAGAGGCTTGGCTGTGGTTTTTTTTTTTTGTTTTTTTGTTGTTTTTTTATTCATATTTGATTCTAGCCTCTCTTGAATAATTGCATAGAAATATCTTCTGAGCATTACTTATCTTACTGCAAGTTGTGCAATATATGCCATACGGTGGAGCTATCATCTCTTATTATAAACTGACATGTTACCTTCCTGTACAGCTTTTGAACTTGTCTTTATATTTTGTCAAATGTGACAAGAAAATGCTGTACCCGCCAGAAATATGCTGACCGTGTAATGTACGGCCTTAATTGGCCTTGTGCACGAATCCTATGGTCAGGGTTAAAAAATAAAAATGTCGTATTTTTATATACACTCTGCAGGTGGAGATCTCAGCTGTCTTTTTACTGTACATGCCATCTTTGTCTTCATGAGATTTACACACACGTACGAATGAAGCAGAGCAGTGGCTCCTACTCCTTCATCTCCTTCTCTACTCTGTTCTGAAGGATATATTTTATACTTTTTGAATGCAAACATCTTCCCTTTCATTTTTTTTCTTTAGAAAAATCATAATGTCATGAGTGTTTCTCACTTAAAAAAAATTAAATAATTGACCCCAAACTATTATAATTTTCCTTTAATGAGAGAACAACTTGTTAATTACAGTTACCAACAGTAACCAATCAGCACTCATTTTTATTTCTTCTAATAAATGAATGTTGAAGTGAAATAAGCTTTGATTGTATGCTAGAACTATGGGTTCAGAATTATCATCATTGTTCTATCCGCTGCCCTATTTGGAGAAAAAGTCTTATTATGCCCCGTACACACGGTTGGATATTCTGATGGAAAAAGTCAGATCGGATTATGTTGTCGGAAAATCCGATTGTGTGTGGGCTCTAGTGGGCTTTTTCCGTTGGATAAAATTTGAGAGCAGGATCTCAAATTTTCCGACAACAAAATCCGATCTGACTTTTTCCGATCGTGTATAGGGAATTCCGACGGACACGGACAAGTGCCACGCATGCTCAGATCAAATTACGAGACCAAAGCTATTGGCTACTAGCCTTTACGTAGTTCCGTGTTACGCAACGAACGTCACCACGTTCGGAAAAGGAACGGATTTTCCGACAACTTTGTCCGACCGTGAGTATGCAACACCAGTTTCGGACAAAATCCGCCGGAAAAAAACGGAGGAATTTTGTGGTCGGAATTTCCGACCGTGTGTACGGGGGCTTACAATGTTCCCAAACATAGGGGAAGGTTTTCTCATTTTGGCCATATATGTTTAGATCAGAGAACGATAGTGTGCCTGCCTGTGATCCCCAAAGTTCTCTGCTTGATCCTGTTCAGAAGAAGCCAGACCCCACAACTATATTGAATAAAAACATTTTCATTTTATTTATTTAACAGATTGGGCATGCATCAAAATCAAGAAAGTGACCAAGGTTTTCTATCTAGAAATGATGAGGGAAAACAGTTAAATGCAAATTCACACTTTGATGTTAACAAAAATTGAAAACTGTTCTTAAAACCCATTCATTAAAAAAAAATTCTCACTTTGATGTTAATACATTTTTAACTTTCAACTTAAAACCCTGTAAGCAAATTATTTACTTATACTTTACACCCTATAGAAGTCTATGAGGATCTAATGCTCCTGTAATTCCAGAGAAAGAGGGCTTGTGGTGCAAGATATAAATATTAGACATGGGAACTGTCAAAAAATTTGTTTCGTTTTGGTTTCGTCCCGTTTCGTATATAAAAAAATTCGTAATTCGTAATTCGTGTACGAAATTCCGTTCGAATTCGTACGAAATACGAAATTCGGACGAATCGTAATTTTTTTTACGAATCGTTAGTGAAGTTACGAATCGTTACGAATCGTTACGAATCGTTAACGCGGCTAATGCATTGTTGGTTCTCATAACACAGAGAACAATTCGAATCCAACTACAAATATCGAATTTCAATTTCAAGTTACGAATCGTTACGAATCGTTATAAATAGTTACGAATCGTTACGAATCGTTAGTAAATCCAACTACCAATATCGAATTTCAACTAATTTGAACGAAATTATTATAGCAGATATAACAAATGAATTCGAATGAATTCGAATGAATTCGAATGACAAAGTGTCATTTTTGCAGAAAAAAAAAAAAGCATAGGGGTCCCCCCAAATTCAATAACCAGGCCCTTCAGGTCTGGTATGGATATTAAGGGGGACCCCAGCCAAAAGAAAAAAAAAATGGCGTGGGGTCCCCCCCAAATATCCATACCAGACCCTTCAGGTCTGGGATGGATTTTAAGGGGAACCCCGGCCAAAAATAAAATAAAAAAATGGCGTGGGGTCCCCCTCAAAATCCATACCAGACCCTTTATCCGAGCACGCAACCTGGCAGGCCGCAGGAAAGGAGGGGGGGACGAGAGCGGCCCCCCCTCCCGCCTGAACCGTACCAGGCCACATGCCCTCAACATTGGGAGGGTGCTTTGGGGTCCCCCCAAAGCACCTTGTCCCCATGTTGATGAGGACAAGGGCCTCATCCCCACAACCCTGGCCGGTGGTTGTGGGGGTCTGCGGGCGGGGGGCTTATCGGAATCTGGAAGCCCCCTTTAACAAGGGGACCCCCAGATCCCGGCCCCCCCCGTGTGAAATGGTAAGGGGGTACTTGTACCCCTACCATTTCACCAAAAAAGGTGACAAAATGGTAAAAATGACAGGAGACAGTCTTTGACAATTCCTTTATTAAAATCTTCTTTCTTCTTTCTTCTGGTCTTCCTTTCTTCATCTTCTCCTTCCGTCATCTTCTTCCATCTTCTTCTTCCTTCGATTCGCTTCTTCTTCCTCCGGTCTTCTCGTCCTTCTCGTCCGGCGTCGTCCTTCTCGTCCGGCATCGTCGTCTCTTCTCGCAGGCCGCTCCTCGCAATGGGAGGCTCCCGCTCTGTGAGGCTCCGCTCCGGGTGACAGGTCTTTTATAACGAAGGCACCTGGTGACCCCGCCCCCTCTGACGCACGGGGACGTCATGTGGAATTCCCTATGGCTTTCCCCATGACGTCAGAGGGGGGCGGGGTCACCAGGTGCCTTCGTTATAAAAGACCTGTCACCCGGAGCGGAGCCTCACAGAGCGGGAGCCTCCCATTGCGAGGAGCGGCCTGCGAGAAGAGACGACGATGCCGGACGAGAAGGACGACGCCGGACGAGAAGGACGAGAAGACCGGAGGAAGAAGAAGCGAATCGAAGGAAGAAGAAGATGGAAGAAGATGACGGAAGGAGAAGATGAAGAAAGGAAGACCAGAAGAAAGAAGAAAGAAGATTTTAATAAAGGAATTGTCAAAGACTGTCTCCTGTCATTTTTACCATTTTGTCACCTTTTTTGGTGAAATGGTAGGGGTACTTTTGTACCCCCTTACCATTTCACACAGGGGGGGGCCGGGATCTGGGGGTCCCCTTGTTAAAGGGGGCTTCCAGATTCCGATAAGCCCCCCGCCCGCAGACCCCCACAACCACCGGCCAGGGTTGTGGGGATGAGGCCCTTGTCCTCATCAACATGGGGACAAGGTGCTTTGGGGGGGACCCCAAAGCACCCTCCCAATGTTGAGGGCATGTGGCCTGGTACGGTTCAGGCGAGAGGGGGGGCCGCTCTCGTCCCCCCCTCCTTTCCTGCGGCCTGCCAGGTTGCGTGCTCGGATAAGGGTCTGGTATGGATTTTATGGGGGACCCCACGCCATTTTTTTTGGCTAGGGTTCCCCTTAAAATCCATCCCAGACCTCTAGGGTCTGGGATGGATTTTGAGGGGGACCCTACGCCATTTTTTTTTTTTTTTGGCTGGGGTCCCCCTTAATATCCATCCCAGACCTGAAGGGCCTGGTTATTGAATTTGGGGGGACCCCTACGCATTTTTTTATCAATGACTTCAATGAATGACAGTTCTCTGTATTACGGATCCAACAATTCATTTGCCGGCAAATAGCTGCGAGTGATTTTAAATAGTTTTTTTTTCCTGCAAAAATGACACATTGTACAGAGACAGTTCTCTATATTAGATATACTGAATCTCGAATCATTCGAAGCATTCGTTATATCCGCTATAATAATTTCTTTCATGTTAGTTGAAATTACATATTTGTTAGTTACAATACAACATTCGAATTGTTCTCTGTATTGCGGGAATCGGCAATTAGCCGCGAGTGATTTTAAATGTCTTTTTTTCCTGCAAAAATGACACATTGTTCAGAGAGAGTTGTAAACACGGGAAACATAACCCCCTTCATAGGCATACTATAGAGTATATAGTATATAGAAGGGCGCAGGTTTCCCGTGTTTAGAACTCTCTCTGTACAATGTGTCATTTTTGCAGGAAAAAAAGACATTTAAAATCACTCGCGGCTAATTGCCGATTCCCGCAATACAGAGAACAATTCGAATGCAACAACTAACAAATATGTAATTTCAACTAACATGAAAGAAATTATAATAGCGGATATAACGAATGCTTCGAATGATTCGAGATTCAGTATATCTAATATAGAGAACTGTTCCTGCAGTGTCATTTTTGCAGGAAAAAAAAACTATTTAAAATCACGAGTCGCAGCTATTGCCGGCAAATGAATTGTTGGATCCGTAATACAGAGAACTGTCATTCATTGAAGTCATTGATAAAAAAAGCATAGGGGTCCCCCCAAATTCAATAACCAGGCCCTTCAGGTCTGGGATGGATATAAAGGGGGACCCCAGCCAAAAAAAAAAAAAAAATGGCGTAGGGTCCCCCTCAAAATCCATACCAGACCCTTGAGGTCTGGGATGGATTTTAAGGGGAACCCTAGCCCAAAAAAATGGCGTGGGGTCCCCCATAAAATCCATACCAGACCCTTATCCGAGCACGCAACCTGGCAGGCCGCAGGAAAGGAGGGGGGGACGAGAGCGGCCCCCCCTCTCGCCTGAACCGTACCAGGCCACATGCCCTCAACATTGGGAGGGTGCTTTGGGGTCCCCCCCAAAGCACCTTGTCCCCATGTTGATGAGGACAAGGGCCTCATCCCCACAACCGTGCCCGGTGGTTGTGGGGGTCTGCGGGCGGGGGGCTTATCGGAATCTGGAAGCCCCCTTTAACAAGGGGACCCCCAGATCCCGCCCCCCCCCCTGTGTGAAATGGACCCTACCATTTCACCAAAAAAGTGGCAAAAATGGTAAAAATGACAGGAGACGGTCTTTGACAATTCCTTTATTAAAATCTTCTTTCTTCATCTTCTCCTTTCTTCAGGACGAGAAGACCGGAGGAAGAAGAAGCGAATCGAAGGAAGAAGACGATGGAAGAAGATGCCGGAAGGAGAAGATGAAGAAAGGAAGAAGGAAGAGCAGAAGAAAGAAGAAAGAAGATTTTAATAAAGGAATTGTCAAAAACCGTCTCCTGTCATTTTTACCATTTTTGCCACTTTTTTGGTGAAATGGTAGGGGTACTTTTGTACCCCCTTACCATTTCACACAGGGGGGGGGCCGGGATCTGGGGGTCCCCTTGTTAAAGGGGGCTTCCAGATTCCGATAAGCCCCCCGCCCGCAGACCCCCACAACCACCGGGCACGGTTGTGGGGATGAGGCCCTTGTCCTCATCAACATGGGGACAAGGTGCTTTGGGGGGGACCCCAAAGCACCCTCCCAATGTTGAGGGTATGTGGCCTGGTACAGTTCAGGCGAGAGGGGGGGCCGCTCTCGTCCCCCCCTCCTTTCCTGCGGCCTGCCAGGTTGCGTGCTCGGATAAAGGGTCTGGTATGGATTTTGAGGGGGACCCCCACGTCATTTTTTTTTTTTTTTGGCCGGGGTTCCCCTTAAAATCCATCCCAGACCTGAAGGGTCTGGTATGGATATTTGGGGGGGACCCCACGCCATTTTTTTTTTTGGCTGGGGTCCCCCTTAATATCCATACCAGACCTGAAGGGCCTGGTTATTGAATTTGGGGGGACCCCTACGCTTTTTTTTTTTTTTTTATATCAATGAATGACTGTTTTTTAAATAGCTTTTTTTTCTGCAAAAATGACACTTTGTCATTCGAATTCATTCGAATGCATTCGAATTCATTCGAATGCATTCGAATTCATTCGTTATATCTGCTATAATAATTTTGTTTGAATTAGTTGAAATTTGATATTGGTAGTTGGATTCGAATAATTTGGAGCTGAAATTCGTAAACGGAATTTTTCCTGCAAAAATGACACTTTGTCATTCGAATTCATTCGAATCCATTCGAATTCATTCGAATTCATTCGAATCATTCGGCGACGAAATTCGTAAACGGAATTTCGTATTCCGTACGGAATTCGTAAAAAAAAAAATTCGTACTACAGATTCGTAAATTCGTACGAATTTCGAAAAATTTGTACGAATTACGAATTCGTACGAAACGAATCGCACATGTCTAATAAATATTGGAAGCCGTGGCCATTGGATCGTGGGAGATATATTATATTATAGATCTGTGAAGGGTAGGATCTGTTAGCTTAAGTCAAAGGAGCAAAAATTAAGGCCATTGTGTTTGAGGCTGGGTTCACACTAGCTGCGGCTCGCAGTAGGGGGTCCGGTGCGTCCTGTTCTCCATTTTAGGCGCAAATCGGGTTCCGAATTTTTGCCAGAATTTTTGCCTGAATTTGGACCTGAAATGGAGCCAAAGACCCACAGGTCCCTTTTCCAGTGTGGAAGGCATTGAGAGCCGGTCACACTCTCTTGTCATGTGAATTGGATGCGGGGAAACCCGCATCCAATTTGCATAAGTGTGAACCCAGCCTGAATGTTCACTTATCTTTTAAGGGCATGACAGCTATGCAGAAAAATATGCAGTGTACCCTTCCCTTGATGTCCTGGGCATTTGCTTATTTTGCTGAATGGTTATTCCAGCCCTGATCCAATCTTTTTCACTGACCCCCTAAACCCGATTAAAGCGGTAGTAAATCGCAGAAAAAAAAATGGTCCCCTGCAGGATAATAGCATACTGTGCTAGTATGCTTCGCATAGACTTACCTTTAGAATGAAGCTCTCCATCTTCACCCGGTCTTCCTTCCGGGTTTGTGGCCTTCGGCTGTTTGAATGGCCGAGCTGCAATGACATCACTCCTGCACATGCGTATGGGAGTCACGGCCAAAGCATAACTCTGTGCCAGTGACGTCCCTGCTACTAAAGTACGGTAAATATCTGCTAAACGTCGCATGTTTAGGAGATATTTTCTGTACCTACAAGTAAGCCTTATTATAGGTTTTACTACCACTTTAAGCCAAGCTGTGACAATAATCTTACCATCTCCTCCAATTTCAATCTTCACTCAAATCTTACCTGAGGGGTGGGCAGGCGGGAAAACAACCATTACTGCTTAAACTTTCTGGGATGAAGTCCCAGCGTTCTCCACAGGACCTATACTGTGAATCTCAAACCCCAGCCAGGTTGGACCTTACTCCTTACCACAGCCCCACATCTTAATCTTCTCCTGTCTTAATCATTCCCTTAGCCATGTAGACCCTCTGTATATCTTTCTCCTTCAGGCCAAACTTTATGCCTTTTTTAAATGCAGACTTTTGTTACCCTGACTGGAACACAGGTGAAGATGGTGTCTTGCTTGAAGCTCTTCTCCACAAGGGTTGTGTTCTCTTCTTCCAGATGTAAGGATATCTGTACTCTGCTCTCCCCCTGAGTCCCCTCCAGGTGTATACATATGGTTTCAGAATGCTTGGAGCGAATCTCGGCGGGGAAGATGACCGCATAGTGCCTGAAAAGACGAGAGTGCATTTTAGAAACCATAAAAAAAATGATATAAAAGAATTGTGCAACATTTTTAGTCTTTAAATGTCAGTCTAAATATTTGTTCATGTAATGTATTCAAATCATTCTCTGACTTTTTTAAATTAGTCATAGAACATTAATTCATTCTATTTTAAAATGTATTTGGAATTTATCTGATTGGTGGAAGGAGTTCCATATTTTGGGAGACAGTAACCTTGCCACTGGTATTGTGTCAATTAGCATGCTCATCATACATCACACTTTAGGGTTGAGCGAACCCGAACTGTAAAGTTCGGGTCCGTATCGGACTTTTGGGTGTTCGGGTCCTGGACCCGAACAATTGACTGTATGTTCGGGTTCGGGTCCGGTGTTCGGCGATGTAATGGCGCTTTATAAAATGTCTTTTAAAAGCACTCGCAGCTATATGAATTGTCGGCTCCCGTCCCCCTTAATACAGAGAACAGTCATTGAAGTCATTTATTTTTAAAAAGTTAGTCATAAAAAGTTTTTGGGGACCTGGGTCCTGCCCCAGGGGACATGTATCAATGCAAAAAAAACTTTTAAAAACGGCCGTTTTTTCGGAAGCAGTGATTTTAATAATGCTTAAAGTGAAACAATAAAAGTATAAAAATATTCCTTTAAATTTCGTACCTGGGGGGTGTCTATAGTATGCATGTGAAGGGGCGCATGTTTCCAGTGCTTAGAACTGTCTCTGCAAAAAGTGTAATTTTTGCCGGAAAAAAAGCTATTTAAAATCACTCGCGGCTATATGAATTGTCGGGTCCCGTAACACAGAGAACAGTCATTCATTGAAAGCCATTCATAAAAAAAAAAAGTCATTGATAAAAAATAAAAAAAAAACAACAAAAAAAAAAGCGTGGGGGTCCCCCCAAATTCAATAACCAGGCCCTTCAGGTTTGGGATGGATATTAAGGGGGACCCCAGCCAAAAAAAAAAAAAAATGGCATAGGGTCCCCCTCAAAATCCACCCCAGACCCTTGAGGTCTGGGATGGATTTTAAGGGGAAACCCAGCCAAAAAAAATGGCGTGGGGTCCCCCTCAAAATCCATACCAGACCCTTATCCGAGCACGCAACCTGGCAGGCCGCAGGAAAAGAGGGGGGGACGAGAGCGCCCCCCCCCTCCCGCCTGAACCGTACCAGGTCACATGCCCTCAACATTGGGAGGATGCTTTGGGGGTCTGAGACCCCCAAAGCACCTTGTCCCCATGTTGATGAGGACAAGGGCCTCATCCCCACAACCGTGCCCGGTGGTTGTGGGGGTCTGCGGGGGCGGGGGGCTTATCGGAATCTGGAAGCCTCCTTTAACAAGGGGACCCCCAGATCCCGCCCCCCCGTGTGAAATGGTAAGGGGGTACAAAAGTACCCCTACCATTTCACCAAAAAAGTGTCAAAAATTGTAAAAATTCGGCTTCGGCTGACAGGTCTTTTATAACGGAGGGCGGGGCCACCTGGTAACCCCGCCCCCCTCTGACGCATGGGGACGTCATGGGGACTTTCCTATGGCTTTCCCCTCTGACGTCACGGGGAAAGCCATAGGGAAGTCCCCATGACGTCCCCATGCGTCAGAGGGGCGGAGTTACCAGGTGGCCCCGCCCTCTGTTATAAAAGACCTGTCAGCCGAAGCGAAGCCTCACACACCGGGAGCCTCCCATTGCGAGGAGTGGCCCAAGAAGAGACCGACGCCCTGGAAGAAGATACCGGAGAGAAGCCTCAGAGACCGACGCCGTGGAAGAAGATACCGAAGAGAAGCCTCACCCAGCGGGAGCCTCCCATTGCGCGGAGCGGCCCAGAAGAGACACTGATGCTGGACGAGAAGGCCAAGAAGAAGCGGATCGGAGGAAGAAGCAGATGGAAGAAAAAGATGCCGGAAGGAGAAGATGAAGAAAGGAAGACCAGAAGAAAGAAGATTTTAATAAAGGAATTGTCAAAGACCGTCTCCTGTCATTTTTACCATTTTTGACACTTTTTTGGTGAAATGTTATGTTAGGGGTACTTTTGTACCCCCTTACCATTTCACACAGGGGAGGGGGATCTGGGGGTCCCCTTGTTAAAGGGGGCTTCCAGATTCCAATAAGCCCCCCGCCCGCAGACCCCCACAACCACCGGGCACGGTTGTGGGGATGAGGCCCTTGTCCTCATCAACATGGGGACAAGGTGCTTTGGGGGTCTTAGACCCCCGAAGCATCCTCCCAATGTTGAGGGCATGTGGCCTGGTACGGTTCAGGCGGGAGGGGGGGCCGCTCTCGTCCCCCCTCTTTTCCTGCGGCCTGCCAGGTTGCATGCTCGGATAAGGGTCTGGTATGGATTTTGAGGGGGACCCTACGCCATTTTTTTGGCTGGGGTCCCCCTTAATATCCATCCCAGACCTGAAGGGCCTGGTTATTGAATTTGGGGGGACCCCTACGCTTTTTCTTTTTTGTTTTTTTATTTTTTATCAATTACTTTTTTTTTATGAATGGCTTTCAATGAATGACTGTTCTCTGTATTACGGGAGCCGACAATACACATTAGCCGCGAGTGATTTTAAATAGCTTTCTTTTCTGCAAAAATGACACTTTTTGCAGAGACAGTTCTAAGCACTGGAAACATGCGCCCCTTTACATGCATACTATAGACACCCCCCAGGTACGAAATTTAAAGGAATATTACACATTTATTGTTTCACTTTAATCATTATTAAAATCACTGCTCCCGAAAAAACAGCCTTTTTTAAAAGTTTTTTTTGCATTGATACATGTCCCCTGGGGCAGGGCCCAGGTCCCCAAACACTTTTTATGACTAACTTTTTAAAAATAAATGACTTCAATGACTGTTCTCTGTATTAAGGGGGACGGGAGCCGACACTTTATTATAGCCGTTCGGGTCCCCATTGACTTCAATGGGGTTCGGTGTTCGGGTCAATTTCAGGTCAAGTTCGGTCCCGAACTGAACTTTTTTCTGAAGTTCGGCCGAACCTGCCGAACCCGAACATCCAGGTGTCCACTCAACTCTAGTCACAAAGCCTCCTGGATTTGTGCCCAAGTGGAACGTAGACCACGGAGATGCTCCACAGGAATACTCTGTGGAACAAATGAGTCAGGCAACATGGAAGGTTGGAAACCATAATTCGCCATAAACGGAGACAATCGGGAAGCATAATTCAAGGCATTATTGTGAGCAAACTCTGCCCACGATAATGGGTCCAACCAGTTGTTATGATGGTCAGAAATATAACGTAGGAATTGCTCCAAGGACTGGTCTTGGCTTGTTCTGCAGCCCCATTAAACTGCAGAGGAAAAGGTAGGCTGAATTCATAGCTGTGAGTAAGCACTAGACATCAGACTATATATATATATATATATCTCAAATACACTACCACTAACTGAGTAACCTGCCTGCTTAACAAAATCTCCATGCCAACAACACTACACACGGCCGCCGTGTAGGCAGCCTTATATATTGTGGGACGTTGACTTAGTCCTCCTGAGCCATGATTGGCCAAAGGCACCCTGCCGCAAACGCCCCATATGGTTTGCTGTGCGGCAAACACCCGATGTTCGAGTTGAACTTATGTTCGACCCGAAAATCAAGCTCATCCCTAGTTGAGAGAAGTTTGAAGATGCTTTAACTGCTTGCCAAGTTGCCAACCAGCCGCTGTCATTATACTGATGCAGGTCGGCTCGATCCAATGAATCACAGTAGCTGTATGTCGGTCCCTTTAACAGCTATAGCATGCACGTCCGCTGCAATGCGGGGGAGCTGATGCACGTGGCCGGCGGCCGCGATGTCCACCAATCATTCGCTATTGCTCCACAGAGCGCCATAACGGGGATCTGTCAATGTAAACAAACAGATTCCTGTTTTGTCAGGGGAGTAGAGAATGATCGTCTGTTCCTAGTGGTTAGAAACAGTGATCTCTCTGTACTCCCAGTCAGTCCCCTCCCCCCACAGTTAGAAACACCTCCCAGGGAACACTTAACCCCTTGATCGCCCCCTAGTGTTAACCCCTTCCCTGCCAGTGTCATTTATGCAATAATCAGTGCATTTTTAAATGTCACTGGTCCCGAAAAAGTGTCAAAAGTGTCCAATCTGTCCGCCGCAATGTCACAGTCACACTAAAAAAACGCTGATTACCGCCATTACAAGTAAAAAAAATATATATATATATATATAATAAAAATGGCATAAATATATCCCCTATTTTGTAGGTGCTATAACTTTTGCACAAACCAATCAATATACACTTATTGTGATTTTTTTTTTTTAACAAAAAATATGTAGAAGAATACATATTGGCCTAAACTGAGGAAGAATTTTTTTTTTGGGGGGATGTTTATTATAGCAAAAAGAAAAATAAATATTTCTAAATTGTCTGTTTTTTTTTGTTTGTTTTTGTTAAGTTAAGAAAGGCTGTTCTCAAAAAAGGAGACAGGTTCCCCGTGGGGTGTTGAGTTGCAGCAACAAAATACAAAAATTTGAAAAAAATATATAATTTTATTAAAAAGAAGTAATAGTTAGAGATGGCCTTTGCGGGTTCGCTATTCGCCAAACCGGCGAGCATATGGCGCTATTCGCGGCCGCCATATTCTTTTACATTGTGAAGAACTTTGACCCATGACACATACATCATGTGGTACAGGACAGCCAATTGAGACATTTCAGCACATGGACATACCCACTACCTTATAAATAGACCTGATCTGGCTGCCATTTCACATTCTGTCGTTTGTCAGTGTAGGGAGAGGTTGCTGTGTGAGCAGGGACAGTCTGTAATCACTAGCTATTAGGTCCACAAAAGTCCTTTTAAGGACTGGTATAGGTGGACTATTGTTTGCTGTGCAGTATATAGGGGTGTAATACACTTATAGTATATATATTAGCATATTATAGTGGATTTGTATTGTGTAGCATTGTGTCTGCTGAGTGGTTCTGAAGCGATACTACAACTACAAAGAGTGACAAACGCAATTAGAAAAAAGTATTATAACTGGTGTGATAGACCAGTGTCCCCCCAAAACGACAGATTGAAGCAGGGTGTTATATACCTTCTTCCACATATACTGCGCTTCTCTAGAAACTTTTGTCACAGGGTCATTTAAAAAATAACAGGCAGAGGAAGAGGCAGGCCCTTCCACAGGTGGTAGGGGTAGGTCAGGAGCACCAGGCCAGAGCCAAAGTGGGAAGTTGCAGAAGGTGCGTTCGATTACGTCAAAGGACGCACCAGACTTGGTTGAGTGGCTCACTCAGCCTTCCTCTTCTGCACCCTCCTCATCCTCTCTATCTGCACCCTATTCACTCTCTGCTGTGTGCACCCCCAAAGACACTACCACTAACACCACCACCACCATATACCCTCCGCTTGAGTCACAGGAATTATTTTCCAATCCATTGCAAGACATTTCCGATGCACAGCCATTCTTGGCATTGGATCAGTAAGAGGAGGTAGCAACAACCTCCACTCAGCAGTCTGACTACAGTACCCAGATCAGCCCAAGGAGGTTGGTCCCCGCTGTTGCTGCCTACTCCGAGATCTCTAATGTTAGTGGTGGGGAAGGTGATGTCAATGATGACGTAACTATGGATGTCACATGGGTGCCCACAAGAGAGGAAATTGAGGGGAGTTCAGAGGGAGAGATGGACCAGCAGATATGGAGGAGAAGCAGGCCGAACTTACATTGCACATGAGGGACAAACCAGACTGCTAATGTATCAAGAGCGAGCCATCAACCATGTACAGTCACATCGGGCGCTCCCAGGATGCCGGCACATAGCTCCGTAGTGTGGGCTTTTTTTAAAGTGTCCGCTGCTGACAATAGTGTTGCCATCTGCAGCCTTTGCAGTCAATGCATAAGTCGCGGTAAGCCCAACACTCACCTAGGGACAACCGCCTTAAGGAGCCACATGAACTCTCATCACCGAGCCCAGTGGGAGCAACACCTTCAGAACCCACAAAGCCACACTCCAGGCTCTCACCGTCCAGCCTCTTCTACTCCTCCTCTCTCCTCACCATTGTCCTCCAATCCACCTTCCATCATGCCGTCCTCCCGTTTTTCTGGAAAAAGGCAGGCTTCTGTGGGCCAAATGTTCGAGAGTAAAAAAATGATGACACCGGATAACCCTCTTTCCGAACTGTTGACCGATGGCTTGTCGGAACTGATAGCCCGCCAACTCCTGCTATATAAACTGGTGGACTCGGAGGCCTTTCGAAATTTTGTGGCCATTGGAACACCACAATGGAAGGTCCCAGGAAGGAAGTATTTCTTGCAGAAGGGCATCCCAGAGCTATATGGCCATGTTCAGCAGCAAGTGAATGTATCTCTAGCACACAGTGTCGGTGCCAAGATACATCTGACCACAGACACATGGTCTAGCAAACACGGGCAGGGAAGGTATATAACTTTTACTGCCCACTGGGTGAACCTTCTGACGGCCGTCAAGCATGTAACCCGTGGCACCCATGTAGATTTGGTTTTACCGCCACGGATTGCATGCAGGCCTGCCTCTTCTTCTCCTCCTCCTACTCCATCCTCCCTCTCCTCCTCGGCCGACGCCTCCTTTTCCGCTGCTACCGTCTCTTTTGCTGTGCCGCCCAAGATCCCCAGAACCTATTTGACATGCCAGGTGAGACGTTGCCATGCTGTGCTGCATTGGTTGTGCCTGGAAGCCAAGAGCCACACTGGCCCTGCACTCCTTTCAGCTTTGCATTCACAGGCAGATCAGTGGCTAACACCGCTCAATTTGACAGTTGGTATAGTGGTGTGCGACAACGGTGTCAATCTGCTGAGCGCGTTGAAACAGGGCAAAATAACACACGTGCCATTCATGGCACACGTCTTGAACTTGGTCGTGCAGCGATTCGTTGTCAAATACTCTGGGGTCCAGGACGTCTTGTGGCAGGCGAGGAAAATCTCGGCCCATTTCAGAAGATCTTACACAGCCATGGCTCGCCTTTCTGAAATTTAGCGGCGACACAATCTGCTTGTCAGACGTCTTATTTGTGACTGCCCGACGCAATGGAACTCAACCTTGTATATGCTTGATAGGCTGCTCCAGCAGAAACGTGCAGTTAACGACTACCTGTACTAACTCTGCCGCAGGACAGGTTCTGGGGACCTTGGGTTTTTTCACGGAACCAGTGGCTGCTCATGCGACAGACTTCTGCGGCCATTTGATGAGATCACCAAACTGGTCAGTCGCAGCCATGGTGCCATCAGTGACATCGTACCTTATGCCTTCTTTATGGAGCGTGCATTGCGTTGTGTCATTGATCAAGTCATCGAGGAGAAGGAAGATGAGGAAGTTGCAATGCTGGATGAATTCCCAGGGGGTGGCTACTCCATCTGAGACAATTCAACAACAGGAGTCTGAAGAGGAGTCAGAGGAAGATGGTGCCGGGGCGGATAAGGAGGAGCAAAAGAGCATGCTTTAAACCTTTCTGGGATACCTGTTGTCCGTGGATGGGGAGAGGAGAACGAGGATGACATTATCCTGGATGATGAGCAGGAGCCAGGCCACCACACCACTTCCAGTTTAGTGCAAATGGGGGTCTTCATGCTCCAGTGTTTTAAGAGGGACCCCCATATAAAAAGCATAAAGGGCAAGGACCAGTACTGGGTGGCAACGTACTTAGACCCCCGGTACAAACAAAAAATGCTGGAAATGTTACCACCATCACAGAGGGCTGTCAGAATGGAGAACTTCCAGGCCTTGCTTAGAGAAATGCTGCATTCTGCTTTTGCGTGCACTGGCAGAGGTATTTCCACTCACAGAGAAACAGTTGCGGGTACCAATTCAACAGCGCCTGCAAGAAGAGGGCGGTTTGAAGATGTGTTAGTCACTTCTGATATGAGATCATTCTTTCAGCCGACCCATCGACAGCTGTCATCCGGATCCAGCACCAGTGAATGCCTAGACCGAGAGGTGTCCGACTACATCGGGTTAACGCCCGATGTGGACGCTCTGAGAACTGATGAACCCCTGGACTACTGGGTGGGCAGGCTTAACCTGTGGCCAGAGCTTGCACAATTTGCAATGGAACTGTTGGCTTGCCCCTCGTCCAGTGTCCTGTCCGAATGGACGTTCAGCGCAGCAGGGGGGATCGTGACCAATAAGCGCACTCGCCTAGCTCACGACAGTGTTGACTACCTCACATTTCTAAAAATTAATGAGGCATGGATCTCGGAGGAATTCAACACATGTGACCAGTAGACCATGTTTGATTCAAATTCCTCATGACAGGCCACAAATATCCGCCACCACCCATGGTCCCTGTCTTAGGTAAATACAGCGGCATAAAAGGTCTTTTATGTCCGTTGAATGCCTAATTTTTGGGGTCTGTAATGGCGAAACTTATTTATCCTGTGAATGCCTAATGTACCTCCAGCCACAGAATACAAAGTTCTTTGCTGTCAGGTGAACGCCTGTTGGCTAATTTTTGGGGCCTGTACTGGCCGACACTTACTTCTTTATCCAGGCTGCGAATGCCTAATTTTTCAGACTAACTTATAAAAAAAAAAAATTATGGCAACTTTTCCAATAGCAGGATCCTCTGCTGCACCCCCTTCATAGCCTGGCCTTGCCTCTCCTCCATGGCCTTCATGCACTCCTGAATTGACAAAATTTTGCAGATAAAAAAAGAATGCTTGTCGATCACAGATTCACTTAATACTTCTGGTATGTCAGTGTCCATGTTGTGGGACTATTAGTGCACAGCTAGTAAGTATTTTGTGGCTGCAAATATGACCTGAAGGTTTTTCATGTTCGCCTGCCATTAAAATGAATGGGACCCGCCCCAAAGCTGCGGTTGGTGAACATTTGCGCGCGTTTGCGTGATCGTGTTTACGAACCGCCCCATCAGATGTTCATCCATCACTAGTAATAGCATCAAAAAGACATAGCTTATGTTAAAACATGGCCTCTGTGGGTGAGGCTAATACATGTGCATAAACTTATGAAGCCATGAATACAGAAAGGTAAAAAACATAGCATGATATAAGTATGTAAATCATACTGAAGAACCCCTACGCGTTTCGACCTTTAACAGTAGAGGTCTTCTTCTGGGAGAACGAGCAAGCAACTCTGAAGAGAAAAATATACATATGTAGTAATAGAATCATTTAGAAACCAAAATGTCAAGCAGTCATCGCGAGCGGACATTTATGGTCAAATGCTCTGCACATAAGCTATAGAAGAATTCTAATGTTGGTTGACTAGTAATAATATTTAATAAATATAATTATTACTAGTGTCATACTACATTAGAATTTTACTATAGCTTGTAGGTGGAACATTCGACCGGAAATGTACGATTGGAGCGTTGTACAGTTTAGCTGCTCCGTCGAATCTTCTTAGAACATTCAACAGGCACCATAAGCCTTCAATGACAGATTCGACCTTAATTATTTCAGATTTTCGGGCGAATGCATTTTTTAACGAAACAAAATAAAGAAATTCAGAAACAAAATATTTCAGTGTGCACATGTCTATAACATAAGGAAGAGGGGGGTCTGTCTGGAAAAGACAATTCTCAAAAGACTGCTAACTAGACATGTGTAATTCGCTTCATTCCGAATTAGTTTTTTAACAAATTTCGACAAATTCGAAAATATCCGAATTATCAAAAACCTGTTTAACACAATTTTTTTGAACATTCCTAAATTCGAATATGTGAAAATTCGTAAATTCATAAATTAGAAAATTCAGAAATTTAGGAACTTCCGGAAACCTGAAAATGAGAAAATCAAATAAAAAAAAAAAAAAAAAAAAATATTATGAAATAATAACTAACTAATAACTTAACTATTTGGAACCGGATTATTGAGGTTCCAAATGTATGAATTTTCAAATTTATGAATTTAAGTACTGAAGGGGGGGGGGGGGGGGTTGGTGCCAGAGGAATGCTGTGTATTGACGGGGGTATGCTCCAAACTGGAATCTGGGGAGAGGAGAGCTCAGTACTTTCTGGGGGGGGGGGACTTGAATGTACACAATACAACCCTAAATCCTGCACTCCGTACACAGATCCCCCCTAAATCCTGCACTCCATGGACAGATCACCCCTAAATCTTGCACTCCATACACAGATCCCCCCTAACTCCTGCACTCCGTACACAGATCCCCCTAAATCCTGCACTCTGTACACATCTCACCCCTCAATCCTGCACTCCATACACAGCTCACCCTAAATCCTGCACTCTGTATATAGCTCACCCCTCAATCCTGCACTCCGTACACAGCTCACCCCTAAACTCTGCACTCTATACACAGCTCACCCCTCAATCCTGCACTCCGTACACAGCTCACCCCTAAATCCTGCCCCTGTATATAGCTTACCCCTCAATCCTGCACTCCGTACATGGCTCACCCCTAAATCCTGCCCTCTGTACACAGCTCACCCCTAATACTGCACCCTGTACACAGCTCACCCCTAAATCCTGCACTCTGTCCATAGCACACCCCTTAACCCGGCACTCTTTACCCCTCCACACTGCTCTACTGCAGGTGACATTACTAGTCATTTATTTCTGGTAGCCTGTCCTCAGGGATACTGCTCCTATTGGGCTCTGTTCCTAGCTGCACTCAGTTAACCTTCATAGCTGTGTGTGCTCTGCTCTGCTCATTGTTAATAGCAAGTTCTAGGAATTTTCTGTCTATTGGCAGGTCCCCTCACCTCTCCAGTCCATAGTGTGCAGGCAGTGAGGAGATGATGTGCTGTAACCTTCAGCAACCAATCAGTGAGTTGAATTGATGTGCTGTGACCTCTAGCAACCAATATGTAAGTGGTAATGATGCACAGTAACCTCTATCAACCAATTAGTGAGCGGTAAACATGTAACCTCTAGCAAGTAATCAGTCAGCGGTAAGCATGTAACCTCTAGCAACCAATGAGTGAGAGGTAAGCATGTAACCTCTAGCAACCAATCAGTGAGCGGTGAGGATGTCGGTTAGCAGAAATTATGTGCTGTAACCTCTAGCAACTAATTGAGGAATCATAATGTTTGCTGTAACCTCTACCATCCAGTCAATGAGCAGTAATGATATGCTGTAACCTCTGGCAACCAATCTCAATTGCTGCCTGACCTGATTTTAAGTCGGTGGGGGGCCCAAAGGCAATGTTTGCCCAGGGCCCAATCAATATTAAAGATGGCCCTGTGACATGTCTCCCAGAGTTATTTCTCGGTTCTCGGGCTCCAGTGCTGTGATTGCCCGGAGCCGCAATGACACGGCATGGCTACTGAGGAAACTGCACGAACTAACCGTTTCTTCGGTGCACATGTGCCGCCGACGTCGGCACATGCGGATACGGTGAATATCTCCAAAACTTTGCAAGTTTAGGAGATATTCACAGTACCTACAGGTAAGTCTTATTATAGGCTTACCTGTATGTAATAGTGGTGTAACAGGGTTTACAACCACTTTAAGAGGTTAACAGCTGGGCACCTATTCAACATCACCAAGGAATGTTTAACTCAGCAATCACACATTTACTAAAGCAAAATGGAGTTACTTACAGTTCGGCTTCCACAGAGCAGGAGATGTGAAGAAGGACTAGACCCGCACACAACACCCAGGACAACATTGTGCAGGGCTGCAGGAATTAGTTAGACTGCCTGAAAACTATGCGGCTGCCTTTGTATTTTTTTCTGCCTCCACACACCCCCCTCCTACGCAGCAGGACATGGACTTCCCAGCAAGGCCACTGACCTCAAAACAACAAATATGCTTTAGGCAATAACTGGTCAGCAGATGAGTTGCGGGAATAAAAGGATTTGCAAATAATTACTTTAGATATTGTGTTTTCATGACTCATGCACACTTCTGAAGAACTTTGTAGGCTTACTGAAATGGTATTGCTTTTAAGATTTTTGTATAAAGTACACTGTTCTTGACCTATGACAAATATTTGTTGTATACCTATTTTTTTTTTTCAAACGCAAACAGCAAATCTTTTGTTTGCTGAGAACAGAAACCTTTGTATCTAAAGCTAAATTTTTATTTTTGTTTAAGATTAAATATAGAATGACCAGGCCATTTCTTGCGATACGGCACTGCGTTGCTTTAACTGACAATTGCGTGGTCGTGCGACGCTGTACCCAAACAAAATTGATGTCCTTTTTTCCCACAAATAAGCTTTCTTTTGGTGGTTTTTGATCACCTCTGCGATTTTTTTTATTTTTTGCGCTATAAACCAAAAAAGAGTGACAATTTTGAAAAATAACTTTTTGCTATAGTAAATATCCCAAAAAATAAAAATATTTGTTTTTTACTAGTAATGGCGACTATTTGTGATTTTTAGCGGGACTGCTACATTGCGGCAAACAGATCAGACACTTTTGACACATCTTTGGGACCATTGACATTTATATAGCGATCAGTGCTATAAAATGCACTGATTACTGTATAAATGTCACTGGCGTGGAATGGGGTTAACACTAGGGGGCGATCAAGGGGTTAAATGTGTTCCCTCATGTGTGTTTCTAACTGTGAGGGGATGGAACTGACTGGAGGAGGAGACAGATTGCTGTTCCTAATTACTAGGAACAGACAATGTCTCTCCTCTCCTGTCAGAACGGGGATTTGTATGTTTACACACACAAATCCCTGTTCTGGCTCTCGTGCCCGCGGTTGCGGGTGGCTGCCGGCCACGCGCATTGGGTTCCCTGCCATGCAGCGAGCGCCTGCTATGGCTCTTAACCTTTTTCTTACTGGGCACTTAAACCCCCTCCTGCCCAGACCAATTTTTAGCTTTCAGCGCTGACGCACTTTGAATGACAATTGTGCGGTCATACAACATTGTACCCAAATGAAATTTTTATCATTTTTTCCCCACAAATAGAGCTTTCTTTTGGTGGTATTTAACCACATCTGGGATTTTTATTTTTTGATAAACAAACAAAAAAATATTCAAAATTTTGAAAAAAAAATCATGTTTAATAGTTTGTTATAAAATTTTGCAAACAGGTAGGAGTGCGCATGCGCGAGGGCTCCGTGATGGCCGCATAGACACGGAGCTCCGCGCCACCCCGGGCAAACGGTCACAACTGACAGCAGCCTGAGCGACCCTGCGCCCTTGAGAGTGGGCGTACGGCTCCCGGATCGCTTAGGGATTATAACCGCATGTACTCCCAAGCCCTACGGCGTAATCTGGAGCCGGCTTTTACAGCCTCCACCCAGCAGGGGTGTACCAAGATGGCCGCCGCTACTCGTTCAGTCAGCCAGCCGCAAGTATTATCCCCAGCTCCTCTGCAATTTCCCCCCGGGTCACAAGCCGACAACATTCAGGACATGATTCCCTCCCCAGCTTCTACAGTATCTCTCCTGGACAGAGCTTTTGGAGACCCCCCTTCTCCCCCACAGAACCTGACATGGCTCCATTTTCTTATTCTCCTCATAACACCAATCCAGCCAGGGAGCACTCTTGTAATGTGGAAGAATTATACCTCAGATTCTCCACTCTGCTTGAAAAAGGCTTAGCTTCCACAGTGGCTCAAATAACTGGGGAAATGAAAGCGGACCTCCAGAACATCGGATCCAGAATTGATGCGGTAGAAACGCAAATGGAACAAACTACTGCGTTCACACACCAAAATTCAAACCTCATACATTCTCTCCAAGACCAGCTAGACACGGCTCTGTCACGCATAGATGATTTGGAGAACAGGTCCAGGAGGTACAACTTCAGGGTCAGAGGCCTCCCGGAATCCGTCACGGACATCACCGCCGCGACCCAAGACCTCATGAAATCACTCATCCCTAACATTCCGCCCCATCGTTTGGAATTGGATAGGGCCCATAGAGCCCTAGCCCCCCCAGAAAAGATGGCTCCCCTAGGGACATTATTGCAAAGCCACACTATTACTCAGTGAAAGAAACCATAATGAAGCAATCCCGAAGTCTCTCTCAAGTAACCTGCCAGGGCCACACCGTGCAAATCTTTGCCGACCTAGCTCCCTCAACGCAGGAGGGCAGTGAAACCACTCTTACAAGCTCTCACTCTGAAGGACATCAAATATAGATGGGCCTTCCCATTCGCAGTGAAGTTCTCCTTTAAGGGTCAGAACTACTCCTTCTTCAATTTCACATCCGGCGAGAACCTCCTCCTCAAACTGAAGATTATTTCTCAGGAAATGGATATGGAAGTCGCAGCCCCTCATCCAGGATCGAACAAGCTTTCCTCCACCGTTGAGCCCACAGGATCCCTTATGGAACAAACATAAGGCTCGTCGACCAAACCAAAATGGTCCACCTTGACTTTCCTTCAGAAGCAATGTTTAGTTCTCTTCTCTTTTTATTTATTTATTTTTTGCCATTTAAAGGACCCCCTCAGCTCTGCTGGTTCCTTTGTGGGTGGACCCCGCCACCCTAATTCCCTGCCTCAGGCTTGATACTCCTCGACCAGTTCACGGACCCTATATGCGAGAGTCTTTCTTCTCTTCCTAACTGTTTTTTTTTTTTTTTTTTTACCTTTTATTGAGACTGCTCGCTCCATAGGCCTCACCTCTGGAAAAGACTTGCAGTGATTCCCTCCCTTATAACCTACATGAGGTTTTGTAACTTCTACTCGCCAAAGCCCTTTTCAGGGATCCACATGTAGCCGCCAGGGGAGCCTCAGGGTTCCCACCCTGCTCTCCTCCTCTTCGCTCCTCTCAGTAGGGGGGAAGGGAGGGGGGAAATTGTAATATGTTCAACTATGAATATGTATGTTATTTACTTACCTATAGTTACATGGTTAATTCACCCTCTTTAGTTTAGTTTAATTGCTAATTTTTCTCCATATTGATTCTCAGGTTCTTTTGCCTCTGGGCTACACTACGGTTGTGTTCATGTACCAGCCCTCTTTAGCCTTATGGTGTCCTGGCCCGGGGTGGCACACATGCGCCTCCGCCTATCCCTTTGACTCCTTTCGGATTCGGGGGGATAGGATCTCCAGGCCAAATTTGGCATGGAGTTTTTTGTTTTTCATAACTCGCGCACTTTTCAGTGCGAGAGCCCTTCTTGGTCTTCTCTTTTTCCCCAGTGTTTCTGTCCTCCTGCGGGAAACTCCTTTCTGCCTCCTTCTCTCCTACCTCTCCTTTCTTCCCCCCTCCTTTTCCTGGAGCATCAACTAACTAGTGTCTCTATTGCAGAACGGTTCCTCAACTGGCGAAATCCCCTACAGAGGCCCATCAGGATCAGATCAGAAAGGCCCAATACCCTGTCCAGCAGCATCGGTTTTCAAAAGGTAAGTGATGGTAGACTTGAGAACGCACATCCCAGACAGACCCATGGCTGAGCACACAAGGCAGGCATTAAAAATTGCAACTCACAATGTCCAGGGTATTAACTCTCCTATTAAACAAAGGAAACTTTTCAACCTATATAAATCCTCCAAACTAGACATTGTCATGCTACAGGAAACTTACTTTACGGTCCGGTATAGTCCCGATTTCCTCCACTCTCATTTCCCTAACTTTTTTCTCGCAAGTGCACAAAACAAGACTAAAGGGGTTGCTATTCTCTTTGCTAAATCATGTAATTTTCGCTGGATCTCAGACGTCAGGGACCCAGAGGGCAGATTTCTGCTAGTGAAAGGTACAATAGACGGGCAACTTCACTCCCTTATATCTTATTACGCACCAAATAGAGGTCAAACATCCTTCTTTAAAAACCTATTTGAGTCCCTATCCCCCGAGCTGGAGGGTACTGTTATCTTTGGAGGAGACTCTAACTCTGCCTTTGACCAGAGACTCGATAGATCTAAACCCCCAAATTCCCAACTCACCAGACCAACAAAGGAAAGTCTTAGGATCGCCAGACTAATACATAGGCATGGCCTGGCAGATGTCTGGAGGGAACTTAACCCCAACAAACAGGATTTCTCACATTTCTCTAGTCCACACAACCTATACGCTAGAATTGACCATCTCCTAGTCCAAGCCTGTACCACCCCACTCATATCTGAGGCGCGAATCCAGGACACCGTCCTATCAGATCACTCATTGGTCCTTATGTCACTTCACGTGCGACACTCTAGACCAGGACGGGGTCACTGGAGACTGAATGAATCCCTCCTGTCAGACCCAGTAAGGGTATCTATGCTGAATACCTCCCTTAAGGAATACTTCGTACTCAATAAGTCCGTAGACACTTCTGCTGAAACACTATGGGCGGCCCACAAGACATTCATTAGAGGTGAACTTA
The DNA here is from genome assembly GCA_028564925.1 of Lithobates sylvaticus. Lineage (NCBI taxonomy): Eukaryota > Metazoa > Chordata > Amphibia > Anura > Ranidae > Lithobates > Lithobates sylvaticus. The sequence continues at coordinate 22,651,920 of CM053036.1, read as the reverse complement.
TCAAAACAGCCACCCAATTAAAAAAAGAAAGGACAGCTGATATAAAACGACTTGAGGAAGAGTATAGCTCTTTACGATCTCGACACAAAAGACACCCCTCCCCTTCCCTTAGGTCCCAACTGGACAAAACTAAATTAGAGCTCAATCTGGCTCTCACGGCCAAAGCCGAGAAGCAAATTCGCTGGAGCAACAATAAATTTTACACGCAGGGAAACAAATTGGGGTCTATGCTGGCCTCGAAATTAACCCCCAAGTTCCGATCTTATGTTATGCCCAAGATCAGAATCCCTGGCCAAGGCACCTCAGTAAACCCAACTAAAGTATTACAGGTTTTTCACGAATATTACTCTAATTTATACAGCCCCCTTAAAACTAAAGGGGGGGGTGAACATCACAGATTACCTTGACAACCTCCCAATCCCTTCCCTTTCTTTGGAGCACAGAGAATTGCTGGAGGCTCCCCTCTCAGAAGAAGAGGTAAAGGATGTCATTACGACTCTTAAATTGGGTTCTGCCCCAGGTCCGGATGGTCTCTCAAATCCCTATTATAAGACGTTTGCCTCCACAATAATCCCTCACTTAACGAACTTCCTTAATACTAAATCACAAGGATCCCCTATGGACCCTCACCTAAACACCGCCTACATTACAGTAATACCAAAACCAGATAAAAACCCAGAAGAAGTCGGCAACTATAGGCCCATCTCCCTCATAAACAGTGACTTAAAAATCCTCACCAAAATTCTTTCCAACCGCCTAGCTTCCTTTATCAACTGTTATATACATAAAGACCAGGTGGGGTTCATTCCGGATAGACAGGGCCCTGACCAAATCCGAAGAGCAGTAGACATAGTCTCTATTCTACACACAAACTGGTCAGGGGGCCCTCAGCAATCGGGCATGTTACTATCACTAGACCTCCAAAAGGCCTTTGATTCGGTCTCATGGCCATATATCTTCACAATCCTAGAACGTTGGGGCTTTGGCGATAAATTCATGGGCATGATGCGGGCACTCTACTCAAACCCTACAGCCTACGTTAAACTGCAAGGGCACTACTCAAATCCAATACAAATAGCTAGAGGCACCAGGCAAGGATGTCCGTTATCCCCGCTTATATTTGCAATAGCAATTGAGACACTTGCCATCTCAATTCGCCAAAATCCTGACATTCGGGGTGTTCAATGTGGTCCCCAAGTTCACAAATGCGCCCTCTTCGCGGACGACATTCTCCTATTCCTTACATCCCCTATAACCTCGCTTCCCAACCTTTGCCACTCTTTAGACGAGTTTTCCAAGATTTCAGGCCTACGAATAAATTATTCAAAATCACAGGCCCTTAACATCTCACTACAATCAGACACTGTAAACCTTTTAAAATCCAACTTTGACTTCCAATGGAGCTCCTCCTCCATTAGATATCTGGGAATAAATCTCACGGCTAAACCGGAAGACCTGTATAATAGTAATTATCCCCCTATGTTCCGGAAACTGGAATTGGATCTTTCTACTTGGTCCAAACATAATATATCGTGGTTTGGGAGGATAAACTCTGTTAAGATGACACTACTCCCTAGACTTCTTTACCTCTTTCGCTCACTACCGATCCCGATTAAAAAAAGCCATATTAAGACGTTCCAAAGCAAAGTCCTCAGATTTACTTGGGGTAAAGCGGGCTATAGAATTCCCCAACAGACCCTATATTTACACAGGAAAAAAGGGGGTCTAGGACTACCTCATCTGCACAAATACTACTTGGCAGCCAGGATAGCACAAATGTCAGTGATCTATTCCAAATATGAGAAACCTGACTGGGTTCAGATGGAAAGGCAGGCAGTCCCTCAGTTCACCCTTGACTACCTATTATGGTCCAACCCTAAAAAATGCCACCCGATCTTAGCACCTACCCTATCCCACACATATGCCCTCTGGGATTCCCTGCGTTCGAACTCTACATTGGTTTCACCCTATAGACCATTGGCACATATATTTAACAACCCAGCCTTTCCTCCTGGAGAAGATATCCTAGCGTTTAAATGGTGGCTGGATAAGGGGCTATACCGGATCGGACACTTCTTCACATCGGCAGGCCCGATCACATTATCATTCTGTATTAACAAGTTAGACCTGCCCATCTCGAAGAAGTTTAGATTTCATCAAATCTCGCATTTCCTTCAGAAAATATGGAAAGACAAGCCTGCTCCCCCACAATTCACTGAATATGAACTATGGTGTGCTCAGTCTATGGACCAGAAGGGGGGAGTATCTGTGGTCTACTCATCACTTACCTCTTCTCCCAATAAACTCTCCTATATGACATTGTGGGAATCAGACTTAAATTTCCACTGGGACCTGGGGGTCTGGCAGAAAGCAAGCTTCTCTTCATTTCAGAGTATACTCAACACAACATTAATGGAAGCAAGTTTTAAAATAATATCGAGATGGTATTATACTCCATCGAGACTAGCCACGATCTTCACGGCAGCCAATCCTCTTTGCTTCAGAAACTGTAATCTCAAAGGCACAATGGCCCACATCTGGTGGGAGTGCCCAGAATCCGTCCATTCTGGAAAAAGCTCTTTAATCTTATTGATAGGCTTGTTGGCAGCCAGATTCCCAGGACCCCTCAAATAGCGCTCCTAAACGCATACATCCCTAATATTTCAAAGGCTTCACGTAGGCTGATTCACTTCATCCTTTTGGGTGCTAAACTTACAGTGGCCAAAGCATGGAAAACGCTGAAGATCCCCTTCCCAGCCGTAATTCGAAAAATCTCTTGGATAATGTCACAAGAGAAGTTGGCAAGCATACTCTCTGATACGGTGGGGAAGTTTGAGATAACCTGGGAACCCTGGGCCATTTACGTGGGGCCTCCTCTATCCACCAACTCATACACAACCGCTGTAATACCGATGCACCAGGCAGTTGCTCCTCCCTGACACCCCTTCCCCTTCTTCTTCCCATTCTTCATCAGCTGTTTATCCTTCTCTTTTCCCCCCTCCTTCTCATACCGCTTTCACTCTATACAGCTATTTTAGTATGAAACAATCGACTTCTTCATAAGGTTCACTCTGACTGTTTGAACCGGACGACTTAGTATTTAATAATATGCAGTCCAATCTTCCACAGTCTCCTACCGCATCCAGTATTGGTTCTCCTCCCTCTGGGCACAGGAAGTTCCCGATAGGGGTGCTCAGGGTGAGGCTAACCGCCTGTCTTCTATCTGTTAATGTTTCCAAATACAAGCTTTTTCTCCAGACTGCTTCCATAGTCTCCCGGTCTGGATGACACAAAATACGGATCTACAATGTTATATTACTGTTTCTTATTTTCTTTCTTTGTTTGGCTTGATATGTCGATTGTCATTCTCAATGATCGTTATGTACTTTTTTTTTCAAAATAAAATTTTTTGAAATATAAAATTTTGCAAACAGGTAATTTTTCTCCTTCATTGATATGCGCTTATGAGGCGGCACTGGTGGGCACTGATAGGCTGCACTGGTGGGCACTGATAGGCTGCACTGATGGGCACTGATAGGCACAGTTAAGGCGGCACTGATAGTCACAGATAATGTGGCACTGATGGGGACAGATAAGGCAGTACTGATGGGCACAGATAAGGCGGCACTGATGGGTGGCACTGATGGGTGGCACTGATAGGTGGCACAGATGGGCACTGATAGGTGGCACTGAGGTGCAGCACTGTTGTTGAGGCACTGATGGGTGGCACTGTGGGCACTGATGGGTGGCTATGTGGGCACTGATAGGCGGCACTGTGGGCTATGAAAAAAAATCAGTGATAGGCGGCACTGTGGGCTATTGTTAGGTGGCACTGGCAGGGGGCACAAGTGGGCACTGATGAGCTGGCACCAGCTCGCCGTGATCAAGACTGATGTCCCTCTCGCGGCCGTCGGTGATCGGCTTCTTTTTTTCTCCTCGCGCTAACAGGAAAATTAGCCGATTACCGTCTTTGTTGTCATCACATGATCAGCTGTCATTGGGGTCAGGATTGGCTCCGATCTGTGATCCAGCGAGTCTCACAGACTCGCTGATCACAGAGCGTGCCGCGCGCACCCTTCAGGGGATGCGCAGGCCGCTCGTGCACGGGACTACGTCAATAGACGTAGTCTCGGCAGAGCAGGTCCACACTGTAGCTGTCATTCAGCTATAGCGCGGATCTGTAGTGGTTAAAGGAGCCGACGTACATTTACGGAGATTTGCGGGAATGAGCCGACCTGTTACCGTATAATGATGGTGGCTGGTCGGCAAGTGGTTAAGCCAAAACTTTTTTCTTTGTTTTGTATATGTAGCGGTACCCCTGTAGGGGCTGCTGGTAATTGTGGTCCGTCTCTCACCCGGCACACACATTTACAGACGTACAGCAGTCAATAAATAGTCCTTGTACTTGTTTTTTGTTGTCTTTATTGAGGGGATTTAACTTGGATAGGATAGGGTACATATGGGATGCCCATGTGATCAATAGGAATTCTTCAGGGATACAACTATATACATCCGGTATATACACACTTCTCCTCTTCTACCTCCAGCAAATACTTCTGTGTAGAACTACAACTCCCAGGACCAGCTAGCACTGAATTGCAGGCCTAACACTGGCTCAGCCAGGACCAAAGCAAATGCCATTTGCAGGCAGGGACCACGGGCCCCTATGGTGTAGAAAAAAATGTAGTCCTAGTGCTAGCTGTCCCACATGGCTACTGATCCCAGTACCACCTCTCCAGGACCTGCCAGTCTTCCTAGCTGCAGCTGCCTCTATCCACCGCCTGTGCCACCACAGTCCTCCTTACTGGCTCTGCACCCATCCCAGACTGCTTGCACCCAGTCCTCTCAGGTGTGCCTCCCAGTCCTCCCGACTGTGTGCCACTCACCAGCCCTCTTGGCTGCTCCTGGTTGTTCCTCCTGAAGACTTGTCTGGCAGTGCTCTCCCACTGTCCTCTTTGCTCCCAGTGCCTCCTGTCCAGGACACCTCCGTGTGTCTTGAGAGGGTCCTGTCCACACACAAGCCCAGGCCCAAGGTCACCCCCCACCCAGACTGGGGAGCTCCCTCAAAGGCCACGACAGCCTAACACACCATCTCCAGTTTCCACCGAACACATCTCCTCCCCAGCTGGGCTGACCTTGAGTATTTGAGGAGGCCTGCCCCCCTGTCAATCCATTTGGGAGTTGGTCAGGGCCCTCAGAATACTCCAGGCAGCTCCACCTTACCTCCCCTCCTCCTTTCCAGAAGGTTCTAGTGTCTTCTAGCTCTCCCTGGTTTTCTGTCCAACCCAGGAAACAAAAACAGACACACTTGGCTACCAGCCAAGCCTGCATACATTTACCTGTACTAAAAACAAAAAAACGATTTCTACTTCTAGCACTAGAGGGTGCTACAGAATATGCATTTAATAGGAAGTGATGACTATTTTCCAATGTGAGGCAAATCCCCAAATAGAGATTTCACCTCTATTCCTGTTTTGGTGGCAACTCAAAAGTTTTATTTTTAAATGGTGGTCAGAACAATTAGCAAGAGTAAAACTCTCACAGGGACACAGACAGCAATCAAAACATGACAGTCCTTCTAACCCCTCACCGCCAGGGCTGAATCTAGCCTGTCTAATGTGGGGGGGCAGTAAAAAACGTCAGGGGGGCAGAGGATGTGAGGTCAGCAGAGCATGGTATAGGAGTCATTAGGACAGTGTTCTGTCATTTTCCGGACTTCACTGCTTCGGGCTGCCCTCCCCTTGTCCCAGCCCTGAGTGCAGGAATGGGGAGAAAGAGCTCAGTGGCCATGCACAACATCCATATGAACTGGAATCTGGGGGGGTGCAGCCCACCCCGGCATCCCCTAAATCTGGCCATGCTCACCACACTATTCAAATCTACACTGGAACGTGGCACCAGGTGTGATGACGTCACTGGTGGGTCAGCAACCCACCAGTGACATCATCACGCCTGGTGCCGTGTTCCAGCCCCCACCATCAGCCTGATCCAAGCCTTGTTTTCATCGCCCTGGTCCCAGAGATCCTGCTGGCTAAGATTTCTCCTCCACAGGCAGAAAAATTAGCTGTTCAGAACGCTGCTCTGCAGTGAATGCCACGCCAGTGTGGATGGACGTGTGCCTTACTCCTTAACCTCAATGTAAGTGGATAATGCACCTGCATCTCATTAAAATGTTTACAGTTCTAACCTAGAGGCGCCTGTGTTTCTCTTCTTAGGGGCAGACTGTAGTAGTATAAAGACAGGCTAGGGCAGTATATAGACAGGCTAGGGTAGTATAGGGGCAGGCTAGGGTAGTATAGGGGCAAGCTAGGGTAGTATATAGACAGGCTATGGTAGTATATAGACAGGCTATGGTAGTATATAGACAGGCTATGGTAGTATATAGACAGGCTAGGGTAGTATAGGGACAGGCTAGGGTAGTATAGGGACAGGCTAGGGTAGTATATGGGCAGGCTAGGGCAGTATATAGACAGGCTAGGGTAGTATATAGACAGGCTGGGGCAGTATTGGGTCAGGCTAGGGTAGTATAAGGGCAGGCAGAGCGGCCCGGGGGGGGGGGGGGGGCACACAAAACTGTGCAGAGCACAAACCTGCACAGCACACAGAGGAAAACAACCATGGGAATTTTGGTAAAGGTAAGGCAGTTTTGGTAAAAGGAATGGAACAAGCTGGAGGTATATTTGATTACTATGGACAGTGAAAGGTAGATTTGGAGGATAGTGAGTTTTTTTAAGACAAGAAAAAAAAGCTAGGAAGTTGATGTCTAGGTAGCAAAAACAGAACATATAATCAGCAATTTCAAGGATAAAAGATAAAAATTGTGTATTACATCTATTACAAGATAAGATAGCAAAAGTATTTGAGGAATATTACAAAAATCTGTATAAGTCTACTGAAATTGTTAATGGATGGACAGTCCTTTTGGTCACAGTGTAATTTCTCCCCGCTTAACCCTGATCAAAATTTTATTCTGAATTCTCAAAAAAGAAAGAGGAGGAATGGGCATACTAATAAGTACTAATGAGTACTGTTGTATGATTAAAAATGACTGATATTGTATAATGAATATTTTGAGGCAGGTAATTGATTCCTGAAGGAATGTTTGGCAGCAAATATCATCTTGATTTTGAAACCTGGGAAGGACTCTGACGAGGTGGCCCCCTACAATTCGGTCTCACTTCTCAGTATGTACTAAACAATACTGATGCCGATCATGGCAGGAAGAATGAAGTGGGTGGTGGGAGATTAGGTCCACAAAGACCAGCTGGGCTTTATGCCTGTCCTGTCAATATATAAGAACATAATAAAGTTAATGGTGGGAGGGATTACAATATAAAGAAGGAATAGGTGAACAAACTTCCAGCTTTGGTGTTCTTGGCAGATGCCAAGATGGTTTTGATAATATTTACTAGAAACATATTGTTGAAACAAAGAGGTATTCACTTTTAAGGAAATTGCCTGAAGTGCATATTGGAGAATATACCAAGAAGATAGCACCAACATAATAATATACAGTTGAGCCTCTAAGCCCATAAGGATTTATAGGGGAGTGTGACAGGGTTGTCCTCCCTCATTCTTCATTTTTAATTTGGCAATTGAGCCCTTAACCCAATTTTCAAGAATCAATAATCATGGTTTGTAGTGAGTACAAGAACCATGATATTATCACTATCTACAGGTGACTTGGAAACACACTATCTACACCCTCGCCTGAAAACACACATGCCAAAAATGTAGAATTTAATTGAGGAGTTTGGATGGTTTTCTTGGTACTGAATAAACCCAGAGAAGTCAGAGTACATGCGGTTGGCAGGTTAACAAGTCTCTATTAGAGGAAGGAATTGCAAAAAAACAGTTCTATTACTTTTAAACTGGGGTAAATCTACCATTTAAACCATCTGTTAGTGATTGAGGGAAGATCGATAGAGAAGAGATACTTTATCATAAAGTGGAAAGATTGCATTGGTGAAGACTAAAGATGGAAAGGCCTGAAACTTTTTTTTTCTGTTGTATTTAAAGCTGATTTTTCCAGAAAAATTTGAAAAAAGAATGAAGTGGGGAATATGTTCTTTTACATTGATAAATAATAAATCTATGACATGGTATTCAAATTATTTTGAAATCTCCCAAAAATATATAATACCTGCAATTATAGATAAAATTACACCTTAAAGTCAGGAGAACATTCATGAAGCTCTTCATAGAGCAATATATGCTTCTGGATCAGCATATTAACCACTAGGCATCCACATTATAGCCGAAAGACGGTAACAGCGCGGATGCCAATTGCCGGGAGGGCGTCTCTGGACGTCATACTGTTTACTTCCGCAATGCACGCTCCCGCGAGCGTGTATCGGGGAAATTCTGTGCTGGCCGTGTCCCTTGGACACAGCCAGTCACAGATTGCTGTAAATGGCCAATCACAGCGGCCGTTTACAGCGCGATCGCAGTGTCCAATAAGAGATGATCTCATCTGTAAACATATGAGATCATCTCTCATCGCCGGCTCTCCCGCCTCACACAGAGACAGCTTATGAGGAGGGAGAGACGAACAACTGCAGCGGTGAGTGTAAAAAAAAAAAAGGAAAATAAAGTGCTCACAGTACATGTCACTGCCATCTGTCCCCACTGCCACCTGTCAGTGCCATCTGTCCCCAGTGCCATCTGTCCCCAGTGCCACCTGTCCCCAGTCCCATGTATAAGTGCCATCTGCCATCAGTGCCACGTATAAGTGCCATCTGTCATCAGTTCTATCTGTCATCAGTGCCACGTGTCATCAGTGCCACATATTAGTGCCATCTGTCATCAGTGTCATGTGTCATCAGTGCAACATATTAGTGCCACCTGTCATCAATGCCACGTATCAGTGCCATCTGTCATCAGTGCCACCTGTCAGTGCCACCTGTCAGTGTCACGTGCCATCTGTTATCAGTGTCATCAGTGCCACGTATCAGTACCACCTGTCATCAGTGTCCCGTGTCATCAGTGCCACGTATTAGTGCCATCTGTCATCAGTGCCACATATTAGTGTCGTCTGTCATCAGTGCCACGTGTCATCAGTGCCATGTATAAGTGCATCTGTCTTCAGTGCCACATGTCATCAGTGCCACATATTAAAGCCATCTGTCATCAGTGTCATGTGTCATCAGTGCCACGTATTAGTGCCATCTGTCATCAGTGCCACATCAGTGTCACATGTCATCAGTGACACGTATCAGTGCCATCTGTCATCAGTGCCACATCAGTGTCACATGTCATCAGTGACACGTATCAGTGCCATCTGTCATCAGTGCCATGTGTCATTGACCAAAGATATGTAGCAGTATAAATTGTGGCCAACATTTATGAAGGGAAATTAATAATTTGCAAAATTTTTATCACAGAAACAAAGAAAAATGCGTTAATAAAAAACCCAGAGGTGATCAAATACCACCAAAAGAAAGCTCTATGTGTATGAAAAAAAGGACAAAAAATGTATTTGGGTACAGTGTTGCATGACTGAGTAATTGTCATTCAAAGTGTGAGAGCACCGAAAGCTGAAAATTGGTCTGGTCACGAGGGGGGTTTAAATGCCCAGTTGTCAAGTGGTTAAATAACTGAAAATGCATATTGGCAGGAAAGTGAAGGGGGGGGGGGGGGTTACCCGTTCTCATGTAGCATTGAACTGTTTTTAACATATACAGTATTTGTTATTCCATTTGTAATAAAAAATAACATTTTTAAAAGTAAGTATAGTTTATTTACTGAATAAGCTATACTTTTATTTCAAGCATAATACTTTTTATACACTGCATTTCACCTTCCCAGTGTAACAAAATGACCTTAAAGGGTAAGTTCACCTTTGTTTACCTTTTTCTTCTAAATTCCAGCTCCTCTATGTACCAATATAGCATTATTGTACTTCTTTTGCCAAAATAAAACAGCTTTCCATTTATTATACATATGCTTACCTCACTAGCTTATTATGACTTATCTACATTATTAGCAAGAAAACTCAATCCTCATTCTTTTAATCCGACCAAGCCAAAATTACGCTTGAAAAATGGAAATTTAACACAAAATCAACAACTTGTAGTCCAAGAATTTTTAGATTTTTATTCTAAACTTTATTCTCCTCTAGGTTCATTTTCCACAATTGGTGCTGATAAATTCTTTCAAGATCTCTCACTCCCACAAATAACAAGTGATCATAAAGATTTAATGGATAGTGATTTTACTGGTTACGAAATTAAAGAGGCAATTAAAAGTTTAAATCCCTCTAAAGCACCCGGTCCTGATGGAGTTTCAGGTCACTATTATAGAAAATATTCAGATTTATTAGTACCTTTGTGCTCCTTTTTCAATAATTAATAAAAGGGATCTCTTTTACCTCCACAAGAAAATGCAGCTTGTATCCACTTAATACCTAAATCGGGAAAAGATCTTAGTAATTGCAAACATTTTTATTACTTTATGATGGGGATCTTAAGATATTAACCAAAGTATTAGGAACCAGACTGAACAAATTTTTATCTTGATATATACATCCAGATCAAGTAGGATTTGTTCCGAATAGACAATCTCCCAATCAAACTCGGAGATTGATTAACATAATTTCAGCATAGTTTGCCTGTAAAGGGGCGCATGTTTCCCGTGCTTAGAACTGTCCCTTCACAAAGTGTCATTTTTGCAGGAAAAAAAGCATTTAAAATCATTCGCGGCTATAAAGAATTGTCGGCTCCCGTAATACAAAGAACAGTCATTGAAAGAAAAAAATATGCGTGGGGTTCCCCCCCAAATTCACTTACCAGGCCCTTCGGGTCTGGTATGGATATTAAAGGGAACCCCGGGTCAAATAAAAAAAAAATGACGTGGGGTTCCCCCTAAATATCCATGCAAGACCCTTCAGGTCTGGTATGGATTTTAAGGGGAACCCTGCTCCAAAAAAAAAATATGGCGTGGGGGTCCCCCTCAAAATACATACCAGACCCTTATCCGAGCACGCAACCTGGCAGGCCGCAGGAAAAGAGAGGGGATGAGAGAGCATACCAGGCCACTAGGGATGAGCTTCGAGTTCAAGTCGAACTCATGTTCCACTCGAACATTGCCTGTTCGCCTGTTCAGCGAACAGCGAACAATTTGGGGTGTTCGCAGCAAATTCGAAAAGCCGCGAGCACCCTGTAAAAGTCTATGGGAGAAATCTCAAGTGCTAGTTTTAAAAGCCTATATGCAAATTATTGTCATAAAAAGTGTTTGGGGACCTGGGTCCTGCCCCAGGGGACATGTATCAATGCAAAAAAAAGTATTAAAAATGTCAGTTTTTTCGGGAGCAGTGATTTTAATAATGCTTAAAGTGAAACAATAAAAGTGTAATATTCCTTTAAATTTCGTACCTGGGGGGTGTGTATAGTATGCATGTAAAGGGGCGCATGTTTCCTGTGCTTAGAACTGTCCCTGCACAAAGTGTCATTTTTGCAGGAAAAAAAGCTATTTAAAATCACTCGTGGCTATAATGAATTGCCGGCTCCCGTAATACAGAGAACAGTCATTCATTGAAAGTCATTGATAAATAAAATTAAATTAAAAAAAAAGCGTGGGGGTTCCCCCAAATTCAATTACCAGGCCCTTCAGGTCTGCTATGGATATTAAGGGGAACCCTGCGTCCAATTAAAAAAAAAAAATGGCGTGGGATCCCCCTCAAAATCCATACCTTACCCTTATCCGAGCACACAACCTGGCAGGCTGCAGGAAAAGAGGGGGGGGGGCGAGAGCACCCCCCCTCCCTCCTGAACCGTACCAGGCCACATGCCCTCAACATTGGGAGGGTGCTTTGGGGGTCTGTGACCCCTCAAAGCACCATGTCCCCATGTTGATGGGGACAAGGACCTCGTCCCCACAACCCTGGCCATTGGTTGTGGGGGTCTGCGGGCGGGGGGCTTATCGGAATCTAGAAGCCCCCTTTAACAAGGGGACCCCCAGATCCCGGCCTCCCCCCCTGTGTGAAATGGTAAGGGGGTACTTATACCCGTACCATTTCACCAAAAAAGTGACAAAAATGTTAAAAATGACAGGAGACGGTCTTTGACAATTCCTTTATTAAATTCTTCTTTCATCTTCTTTCTTCTGGTCTTCTTCCTTTCTTCATCCTTCGGTTTCTTCATCTTCTTCTTCCATCTTCTTCCATCTTCTTCTTCCTCCAATCCGCTTCTTCTTGCTCTGGTCTTCTCGTCCGGCATCTTCTTCCTCGGCGTCTCTTCTTCTGTGTCGGGCCGCTCCGCGCAATGGGAGGCTCCCGCTGTGTGAGGCTTCGCTCCATCTGACAGTTCTTTTATATCTGGTGACCCACAGGGACGTCATGGGGACTTCCCTATAGCTTTCCCCATGACGTCAGAGGGGGGCGGGGACGGCCCGCGCCCCCCTCTGATGTCCCCCGCCCCCCTCTGATGTCATGCAGAAAGCCATAGGGAAGTCCCCATGACGTCTCCGTGCGTCAGAGGGGGAGCGGGGTCACCAGGTGTAGAAAGGAAGAAGCCCAGAAGAAAGAAGATGAACGCAGGGTTCCCCTTAATAACCAACATGCCCTCAACATTGGGAGGATGCTTTGGGGGTCTGTGACCCCTCAAAGCACCATGTCCCCATGTTGATGAGGAGAAGGGCCTCATCCCCACAACCCTGGCCGGTGGTTGTGGGGGTTTGTGGGCGGGGGGCTTATCAGAATCTGGAAGCCCCCTTTAACAAGGGGACCCCCAGATCCCACCCCCCTGTCTGAAATGGTAAGGGGGTACAAAAGTACCCCTACCATTGCACGAAGAAAGTGTAAAAAATAGTTAAAAAACACACAGACACCGTTGGGAAAAGTCCTTTATTAAAAATAAAAAATAAATAAAAAGATTCCAGCGGTGGTAATCCACTCTTGCTATCCAGCGATGGGTGGTCTCTTATCCAGGGTCCAGCAATGGCTGATCTCTTCCGACGATGTCCAGCGCAGCGCATCCTGTCTCCATGGAGACACTGCGGGAATCCCGTCTTAGCTGAGTAGGACCCGGCCATCCGTCACCTGACCCCGCCCCTCTCTGACGCAACGCAAGGGGGAAGCTGGGCTTCCCCAGTGACATACGGATGACCCCACCCCCCTCTGATGTATCGGAAACCTGTGTTACATCAGAGGGGGGCATGGTCACACGTACATCACTGGGGAAGCCCAGCTTTTCCCTTGCGTCAGAGGGGGGCGGGGTCACCCTTACATCACTGGGGAAGCCTGGGTTTCCCCTGGGTTTCTCCACAGAGACACAGTTGAGGAGGACCGGGCCACCCGTAACCTGACCCCCCCCCCTGTCACCCGTACGTCACTGGGGAAGCCCAGCTGCCCCCTTGCGTTTTGCATCAGAGGGGGGCGGGGTCAGGTGACGTGTGGCCCGGTCCTCCTCAGCAAAGACGGGATTCCCGCAGTGTCTCCATGGAGACAGGATGCGCTGCGCTGGACGTCTTTGGAAGAGATCAGCCATCGCTGGACCCCGGAGAAGAGACCACCCATCGCTGGATAGCAAGAGTGGATTACCTCTTTTTTGTATTTTTTTTATTTTTAATAAAGGACTTTTCCCAACAGTGTCTGTGTGTTTTTTAACAATGTTTTACACTTTCTTTGTGAAAACAGGGGGGGTCAGGATCTGGGGGTCCCCTTGTTAAAGGGGGCTTCCAGATTCTGATAAGCCCCCGCCCGCAGACCCCCACAACCACTGGCCAGGGTTGTGGGGATGAGGCCCTTCTCCTCATCAACATGGGGACATGGTGCTTTGAGGGGTCACAGACCCCCAAAGCATCCTCCCAATGTTGAGGGCATGTGGCCTGGTACGGTTCAGGAGGGGGGGTGCTCTCTCATCCCCCCTCTTTTCCTGCGGCCTGCCAGGTTGCGTGCTCGGATAAGGGTCTGGTATGGATTTTTAGGGGGACCTTCACACCATTTTTGAGCCGACAATTCATTATAGCCGCGAGTGATTTTAAACTACTTTTTTTCCTGCAAAAATGACACTTGGTGCAGGGACAGTTTTAAGCATGGGAAACATGAGCCCCTTTACAGGCATATTATAGACATCCCCCAGGTACGAAATTTAAAGGAATATTACACTTTTATTGTTTCACTTTAAGCATCATTAAAATCTGTAAAAAACTGCCTTTTTAAAAGTTTTTTTTGCATTGATACATGTCCCCTGGGGCAGGAACTGGGTCCCCAAACACTTTTTATGACAATAACTTGCATATTAACCTTTAAAATGAGCACTTTTGATTTTGAACGTTCGAGTCCCATAGACTTTAATAGGGTTCTAAAGTTCACACGAACTTTAGGTCTGTTCGCAGGTTCTGGTGCGAACCGAACAGGGGGGTGTTCGGCTCATCCCTAACAGAGTTGGTCTCCGGAGTCAATTAAGGACTTTGAGAGTCTCAAGGCTGCCTTTGTTTCTGCTCCTGTGATGGCACATCCTGATCCTACGTTACCTTTTATCCTTGAGGTTGATGCTTCTGAGACTGGAGTTGGCACCCTTCTGTCTCAACGCCCTACCTCTGAGAGCACTATGCATCCTTGTGGCTACTTTTCCAAGAAATTGTCACCCACGGAGTGCAATTACGAGATTGTTGACAGAGAGCTGTTAGCAATCATTTTAGAATGGAGACATCTCCTCGAAGGTACCACTGTGCCAGTTCTCATTCTTACTGATCATATTATTAAACAAATGTGATTTAACTGTACTTCTGTCTCAGTCTGATTCATGGTTTCTGACAGGTATATAGACTAAATAAATATATATAATATAATAAATGCCCAGAGGAGCAAAGGGAAGAATTTGTATTGTATGGGCAAATCCCATCAATGAGCTTCTCTTAATTGCTCTCTTTCAGTCTGTTAAGTATACCAATGAATATGTTTTTATATAATGACTACAATTGTTAACATATATGCAATGCTATATGTACACTATATTAACAAAAAGTGTTGGGATACCTGCCTTCACATGCACATGAACATTAATGGCATTTCAGTCTTAGCCGTAGGGTTATCCACATGGCTTAGGTGTGTGTCTATGGGAATGTTTAACCATTCTTTCAGAAGCACATTTGTGAGGTCAGGCACTGATGTGGACGAGAAGGCCTGGCTTGCAGTCTCCACTCTTCATCCCAAAGGTGTTCTATCGGGTTGAGGTCAGGGCTCTGTGTAGGCCAGTCAAGTTCCTCCACCCCAAACTCGCTCATCCAATGTGTCTAAATCCACCGTCTCTGTGGTCACTTATGCACATACCAGGTAAAAGAAATGTGCATTTACATTTTAATTTTGTAGGACCCTGGAAAGCATTGCCCAATCAACAGATTATTGATGCCATGCAGGTCTCCTGCCGACTGTCAGTGTAAGCTATCTTCCCGTGTCCTGTACAGACAGGCAGTTTCCAGTTGACAGGAAGACCACAGTGCTCAGCAGCCACAAAGGCTGTCAGCAGTTGTAGTCCATTCATTCACAGAACACCCGGCCGTGTTTTCTTTAGATTGTGGTAGCAAGCGCAGGGAGAAGGTCACCCACTTGCTGCCAAAACGGGTTATCGGGGGAGGGTGATGTGCGAGGGCCGGTACTTTTGTAACATGTTACACCTTGAATATGGTTGTAATATGTTACAAAAGATGAACTTATCCTATAAGCTTGTTTACCTGGAAACAGCCCTGTGTTTATTTTCTAGTAGTAATTTATGGCAAAGTTAAGGTATCTATACTTGTGTCCCTACATGTGTCCTTGTATGGACTAAGGTTGTTCGTGGAGTCCCGAGACAGAACAGAGAACCCAAAAATTCTAAGCTGCTCCTTGGGAGGTAGCGATACATTTGTTTACATTTTTTTGTATTACTTTTTTCACAATGATTGGGGGGTGGTGGTGGACAGTGACAATAGGGCAGTGGACGGTGTCAGCAGTTTTTTTTTTTTCATTATTTTATTATCTATTATTTTTTACCCAAAAATTTCCAAGCGGCTCCTTAGGGGTAGCGCTACATTTGTTAAAACATTTTTGTAAAAAAAGATGTGAAATAATGAGACTAATTACGTGTTTTTTTTTTGTTTGCACAAAAATAGATCCTGGACAGTTGAAAGGAGCTTTGGTAACCCTTAGTAGCCATTTAAAGCCCATTGGACTTTTAAAAACCATCTTATATACCCCTTTATTATTGATTGCAATGCATTTTACCAGAATGGAAGGACTATACTCAAAATGTCCAGCTTTTCAAAGAATTCCAGGTTCACACTGGTCCGACATGCACAAGTCGCATGACATGTCAAAATAAATAGTTCCCTATGAGAGCCGTCTTAACTGGTCCGACTTGTGTCGGTCCGACTTTAAAAATGATTCCTGCACTTCTTTGGTCCGACTTGGGCACGATTTTAGCCAATTGATTTGAATCCCATTTAAGTCAGATAATCATCTTAACTGATTCGTCTTGTGGCTGGCTCTTGAGGGGGAACCCCATGTCAAAATTGAAAGAAAAATGGCCATGCCAAACCCTTATCTGAGCATGCAGCTGGGTAGGTCAGGAAAGGGGGTGTGGGTGAGCCCCCCCATCATGGACCATACCAGGCCACATGCCCTCAACATGGGGGGTGGGTGTTTTGTCCCCATGTTGAAGGGTCGCTGCTATGTCTCCGTTTGACGTCTCCCAGATGGCCATGCCCTATGGCTATATAAGAAATAGCAGACACTGGACCTGACATAACATCGAGAGCTAGCGTCGTAGGAAGAAGTCATCGGCAGAGGGGGAAAAGTGGAGGGAGAAAAAGCAGAGGGATAAGAAGAACCAGAGGGAGAAGAACTGGGAGAAGCAAAGAGAGAAGAATGGAGGAAGAAGGCATGGAGCTACGATGGGGGACATTCTTCATTCTTAATAAAGGACTTTTCCAAAACCGTATCTTGCTTTTTTGTAACACTACACTTTTTTGGGTGACTGGGTAGGGGTACAAAGTACCCCATACTCATTCACATAGGGGGCCGGGATCTGGGGGCCCCTTCTTATTTTTTGTTTCACAAAGGTTTTTATTGATTGAACAGCAAGAACATAATATCAAAATACAGTATTAGAAAATTACAGGCGCTTATATATGGTACAAAAGATATATAAATTTTTTTTTAAAAGTGACAAAATTAAATATAGTCTGGTATAATAATGGGAGTATACAGTATCACAATTATATCGCAAGGTATATATTCAGTCTTTATCCGGACATTTCCGTATAAAACGGACATATGATTGTTACAATGTTTTTCTGGAATACGGGGGAATTTGGGAAGGGGGGGGGGTAAAAAAAAAAAAAAAAGTAATAGCAATAAAAAGAGGATATATAAAGAAATTGGGAGAGTGAGGGGCAGAGTTGGAATTGACTATCGTTCCTTTCTCATCTTTCTGAACCATTTCTCAAGAGTTGTGAACCAAGAAATAGTTGGTTTGTTACGCTATGGAAGTTTTGTAAGACTGAGTGTCTTTATATTCTAGCCAATTAAACCATGTTGAAGTAAAGTTAGTTATTCTTTCCTGAGAAATACTTATGAGTTCTTCTATGGTCTCTATAGAGTTGATTCTCCGGAACCATTCTTTCTTTGATGGTAATGTGTTAGAACACCAATGGCAGGGGATACAATGTCTTGCAGCATTTATCATTCTACCCCCAGATCTCAGATAGATGCTGGAGATGCAACAAAGAGGAGGGCTCGATGATACACATTTGGTGGTCCTGCCCACTAATTCAAAATTTTTGGAAAATGGTTCATGAAACCACCATATCAATAACCTCAGAATCCCTAAAATTTGAACCAGCACAATATCTGCTACACCACAACACAATCCCCAAAAAACAATACCTAAAGTCATTAACAATGTTTATGATAAATGGGGGCCCCTTCTTAAAGGAGACTTTCAGATTCCGATAAGCCCCCTGCCAGCAAAACCCCCCTGACCCCCACAACTACCGGCCAGGGTTGTCGGAAAGAGGCCCTTGTCCCATCAACATGGGGACAAGGTGCTTTGGGGTGGGCGGTGCATGTTGAGGGCATGTGGCCTGGTATGGTCCAGGAGGGGGGCGCTCACTGGTTTTTGAGGGGACCCCATGCATTTTTTTTACATTTTGGCATGGGTATTTCCCTTAAAATCGATACCAGACCCTTCTGTCTGGTATGGCCTTGGGGGGGCCCCACATGTTTTTTTTCCATGGAGTTCCCCCTCAAGATGCATATCAGACTCAAAGTCGGATCCCGTTCATTGAAGTCGCATGGAAGTCAGACATTAAGTCGCAGGGCAAAGTCGGATCAGAAGCCGTCCAACTTCCATGTAGGAACTGTGTGAAAACAACAAATAATTGACAACATACAGCTGATCTCCATAATGGGGTCCTCACCTTCTCCCACCTGGATGCAGAGAGCTGTGTGATTTAGCTACATGGGCTCCTCCAGAGATCATAATGTAAGGACACATGCTGCTACTAATTGGATAGAATATGCAGGTTAACTCTGTGCTTTACTATAACATTTGCTGTTGTTATTGGGAGTATGTGGATACTACAGTACTGAAAAAACATCTAGATTAAATATATATATTGATCAGCCATAACTTAAGCCCCATACACACGGTCGGACTTTTTCATGGATTCTGTCCGATCGGACAATGTTGTTGAAAAATCAGACCGTGTGTATGCACCATCGGACAGTGTACGTCGGATTGTCCGACGGACAAATTCTTATCTCCTGCTGGATAGATTTGCCGACAACCCGGTCCGATCACACCAAATCCGATCGTGTGTATGGTTGTCCGACCGGACAAAGTGCTACGCATGCTCAGATCACATTACAAGACCAAAGCTATTGGCTACTAGCCTCTACGTAGTCCCTTCGTAGGCAACAAACGTCACCACGTTCAGAATGATCGGATTTTCCGACAACTTTGTCCGACCGTGTGTACGCAAAACCAACATCAGACAAAGTATGACGGACAGGATCCGACCGACCTGGTCCGCGGATTGTCCGACCGTGTGTATGGGGCTTAAGGCTGGGCAAACGGTTCGGCCCAAGCATGGGTTCAGGCTAAACATTGACTGTATGCTCTACTCAGAGAACACCCGAATTTGAAGGGTGTTCAGGGGGCATTCATGCATTCTGAGCTGTGATTTGGGAAAGCCAATCAGGGCGCAGTAAAAGCTGGTCGTTAAGGAGTGGGGCTGGGAAGCCGGCCTCTGTGTCCTTAACAACCGACGCATTATCAGCTGTCAATGGTCTTCCCCGCAAACAGCTGTATAAAAAATAAATTTGCGGGTAAAAAAAAATTGTAAAAAAACAAAACAAATGCTATATATGAGGTAAGTATAGAATAGAGGGGTTAATGTGTTCACCAAAGTGTGGTGTGGTGCTATTTCCTAAATAGACTAAACAAAAAAGTTACTGCTGTATATTACAGACTGTGGAATAGTAGGCAGCATTAGTCAACCAAGCAGTGTAATGTACAAACAAATTTATTGAGTCTAGTAAAAAAATGATGTGGAATTCCACAAATATGGAAAAAAACCTTCCAAAGATTGAGCAACATAAAAACATACATTTAACATGAATAAAATCAATCTGGATTGTTACAAGTGGTGGCTGGTGTTTTTTTTTTGGGGGGGGCTGTTTGCCGGGTGGTCTGCCACTTACCCCATTGTGGCGGGTGGCAGGCAGCATGGTGCAGCGACTCGGCTCCGAGTCCCCCATGGTGGCTTCCAGTTCCTCAACCTCCTCCTAGGCGTTCAATAGGATTGCCTGTCCTTTGAGCAAATCGTGTGACCGTTGTCAAAACCCACTTCCTGACTGACCGGGAGGAGGATCAGTGTTACAACAGTGAATATTGATTCGCTGTTGTAACACACCTGGGTGGGCTCGGAGCACACTCTCTGCAACCCGAGGCCACCCTATATTGAAGGCTATTAGAGCCTCTGTCTGTAATCGGTGCTTAAAATAAACATATAGATAGGGGAGGCAGCGATGGACAGGGGGGACTGGCCGCCCCTGATTGTTACCCTACAGGGAATGGGGGACACAATGGGGTAGAGTTACTAAGACTGGAGCACTCAGAATATGGTGCATGGTAGCCAATCAGCTTCTAACGTCAGCTTGTTCAATTAAGCTTTGACAATAAAACCTGGAAGCTGATTGGTTTCTATGGAGAGTTGCACCAGATTTTGCGCGCTCCAGTTTTAGTAAATAACCCCCAATGTATTTCCAAAAAGGGCTAGATGGCTGTTGTAAATGCCTGTATTAGTGTTTATAGAAAGCCGTTGTATAAAGCTGGTTTTAAAGAAAGATAACCATAGTTCTTAAATGAGCCTCCTCACTTGATGTGAGTCTATTGCTGCGATAACTGTGCCAAGCATCTGTTCCTTGGTTGAAGGGTTAAAGATGTCTTTTAATCCAATAGTGAGCAGTATCTAGACCACAATGTGTAAATAATCCCTTGAAGGTTTACCACAGATGCAACTCCAAACAGTAAGGCCCCTTTCACACTGGGGCGGTGGGGGCTTCGGTGATAAAGCGCCGCCATTTTAAGCGCCGCTTTACCGTCAATTTTGCAGCGCTATTCGGAAAGGGGTCTTACACCCATGGGGTCCATCCCCATAACATCTACTCACCATGGACCAGATCCCGGTGGTATCCGAGAGATGCCACGGTCATTTTTTTGGGGGGGGGTCAGTCGGTTCACTTAATTTAATATTTATTATTAGTTAGTTATTATTTCTGATTTTCGGGTTTTTGAATTTTCAGATTTTCATTCTTATTTTTGGACTTTCAAATTTCCAAATTTTTCCAATTATGGAAATTTGGAAATTCTAAATTTCGAAACAATTTGGAAATTTGAAAATTTTGGAATTTGTCAAGATTCATTAAAAAATGAAATCGGAACTAAACAAATTGCATATGTCTACCGTTGGGGCGCCTTTTGGACTGAAGTTGAGAAACACTGGCATATACCATACTCCCAACCATATATCCGTACCCTAGTCCAAAGCCTCCTGATCCTAGAAACACCAACTGTAACGACCTCTCTGCCCTTTACACAAACCCATTACTCCTCAGACACCCAATCCAAGGTCCACCTTTTGCAGAAAAAATGAAATACCTATAAAATGTGAAATTATTATTATTTTTGCTTTTTGCAAATGAGCTTGCAAAGTATTGAAACCACGATCAGTGTATCACAGGAGCCATGCCAGGCTCCTGCAGACTTTTCCTCCTGCTCTGTCTGTATTAAGGTGCAGACTTTCAGGCAAAGAGCTAGAGGAAGTTTTGATGCATGAGTGATCACTGCGCTTGTTCTGTTGAGAACTACAAATCTGTCTGCTGCAGTGGCTGGCAGAAGGGACTGATTTCAAATCAAATGCTTTTGGAGGGTGGGGGGTCTGCTTGGCACAGTGTTACATTTTACACAGTAAATATGGGTGTAACATGGTTCTAAAGGTTGGCCATACATACATACATACCAGTACATACAATTTTCTTGTACAAATTTCCTTTAGATTTACCAAATCCATATAATATGAGGTCAAGCTTAAACACTTTCAATTTGTATGCAATCAATCAGGCCCTTGCACTACCTAGTTGAAGGTAAATCTAAAGGAGCTTGAATAAGTAAATTGTATAATGTATGGACAGCTTTAGCCTTTAACGTCACAATTTTCTACAGATGTTCAAATGATTCTGCCAACAAAACAACCAGATTGGTGCCCTGTTGGAGTGAGCTGAATTGCTTTGGGTTCAGTTTGAGCCAGGTAAGGCCAGCTTTAGCGAACTTCATATGCTGACCCTCAACATGGAAATAAATGGGAGCTAAATCTGTCAAATAAAAAATGCCTGTTTTCTGGGGTAATGGTTAAAGTGGTTGTTAACCCACTAAGTAAAAATTACACCATCCTCTCTGTTTATTAATGTAATCTGTTCCTGTGTCTGTGCCTTTAAACAAAATGCAGCTATATACCTGATTTTGCTGATCCTGCCTGGTTCTGCACTCCCCTTTGTAAACTGACCACGGTATATCATGGCTTCTGAGCCCTGACACCGTGGTCAGTTTACGTGCCTCCATCATCTGTAGCTCTCCTCTGTCCTATTTTTGCTCTCCTCCTTCCACTCCTGTGTCTCCATGACCCACCACCTGTCCCCTCACTCGTCCTGACAGCCGAGGATCCCCCGCTGACGTCAGTCAGGAGAGGAGGAGGAGAGAGACAGCAGGTCATGTGATTGGCACTCCAAAATCAGGTATATAGCTGCATTTTTTTATAAGGTAAAGACACAGGAGCAGATTACATTAATAAACCGAGAGGATACTGCAAAAATGTAACAGTATTTTAAGCAGCAGGAGGGGAGGGGGTGGGCATAGACATGGAGCTGGAGGGGAGGGCAGAACCAGGCAGGTTCAGCCGGGTATTTAAGGTGTTACCGGGGGGCCAAATGACACAAGCACTGTGCTGCATAACATGCTTATAACATGCCGACCATTTCAAAATTGTTGCTCTTTTTTTGTTTATAGCACAAAAAATAAAAACTGCAGAGGAGATCAAATACCACCAAGAAAGCTCTATTTGTGGGAAGAAAATTAGTGACGCAATGCCCAATCGCAAAAAGTGCTCTGGTCAGGAAGGGGGTAGAATCTTCCGGGGCTGAAGCGGTTAAAGGAACAGGATTTATTTTTATTTTATTTTTTTAGGTTAACAAAAGCTTTAAGGAATTGTCAAAAATGTCATTGCCCTGGGAAATATGTTCCAATGCAAAAAAAAAGTGTTCTATTATTTTTTCTTTAAATTATATTTGGTCAATAGCAGTGATTCCTTTTTTATTTTTTTAAATATTGACATTTGCAAATTCAACCTTTAAAAGGGATTGCACCCTTTTTTTTTAAGAAACTGTCAATGTAATGTCAAGGTAAGCCCCATATGTTGAGGGCATGTAACATGTAACTTTCTCCAGTCACAGGAAAAAATACTGACAGGTAAAATGTGCTTTAATTACTCAAAATGTTAATGTACATACAACATCATTTCAGTTTAAAACCATCATCACAGAGAAAGGTAGCATCATAGCTCCCAAGTACTAAATGCAGTGCTTGCCACTGATTAGTTGTTTTCTGTCACATGGTTTATGAATGCCATAAGGCTCATTTATGGAAATAGTGATATATTTTATAAATTCTTGTTCATTTAGTGGCACTAGTGACTTTGTCTTCATCTTGAATTGCCGGAGTCCCCTACAAAGTAGAACAAAAGTATAGAAAAATTACAGTTTTTTTTTTTTTTTTAAGTGAGTTAGATTATTTTATGAAAAGAAATGGCAAAAATGTGTTAGATAGTCATACGGAAGTTAAAACATTGGCAATACCTTTTGTGTGGCTAACGGAATAATTTTTGAGATTCAAGCTTAAAAAAATTCTTCAGGCATGGTTTCATACAAATAACTGAACAAAAATATATTTACTGTACACTGTATATGCACACAAGCACTGTGGACATCCAAGTACAAAAGTTGTGTGGGGGCAAGAAAAAGTTTTTTTGCCGAAGTGTCTAAATAATAAATAATAATAATAAAATAAGTCTGCTTGTACATAGCAGTTTGTCCTTATACCTGTATTTGATGGATAACAGATAAAAGGATGAACTGCGATACCTGAATGGGCTTATTTTACATCTCAACCTAAAGCCCAACTCTAGTATTTTTTTGAATAGCCATTTAATACCACCAGTCCTCTTCAGGGTTCAATGACACTAATAGAGGCCGGGTGCCAAGAACCTGCCTCTCAGGTGCATATCACGCCATGCAGGAGAATGCTCTGTGCCACTTTCAGGACCTATCCACTGTCACATGACTGGACTAAAGACACCTTGATAAAAAGTTTGTATAAAATGATAAAAAATGATGGTCCAATGGGGGTGGGGGTTGGATGGAGTCGTGGCGGTAGAAACAGCTGAAGTTTGGCTTTAGTGGCTGATGACTTCCTTGCCCAGAGAAAGTTTAAGGCACAAGGGGTCTTAAGCTAGGTGGCAGTTTAGTCCCCCCAACTAATCCTTTAGATTGACTTTGATAAGGATTATAGCAGGCACAGTGAAGGTGCCCCATTCAAATTGTTTGTAGTGTCATGGCCCCTCCCTATCAGACACTAACAAGTGCATCTTCTCTTCTAAAGTGGTTGACAGGTGTACAGCTGTGACAGGTCAGGCTTGTCTTCTGGTCAACTGTAGAAGCATGAAAGTTGTAACGGGGCCCTTCTGCATCTATCAAACAGGCCTCAGGCTCCTGCCTAGGTTGCTTTGTGGATGATCTGGCTCTGTTCTTGCCCCATATACAGTCATGGCCATAAATGTTGGCACACCTGCAAATCTGTCAGATAATGCAACACTTTGCCCAGAAAACTGTTGCAATTACAAATATTTAGTCATTCTTGTGTTTATTTATTTTGTTTGTATTGGTATGTCACAAAAAAGTAGAGAAACAAAAAGCCAAATCTGTCACATTCCACGCAAAACTCCAAAAATGGACTGCACAAAATGATTGGTACCCTCAATTTAATATTTGGTAAAAAAAATAAAACTGAAATCAATCGCTTCTCGTAACCATTAATGAGTTTTTTACACCTCCACTGGAATTTTGGACAACTCTTCTTTTGCCAACTGCTCCAGGTCTCTCAGATTGGAAGGGTTCCTTTTCCCAACTGCTGTTTTGAGATCTCTCCACAGGTGCTTCATGAGATTTAGATCTGGACTCGTTGCTGGCGAGTTCAGTACGCGCTTTGTCTTTTCTGGGTGCTTTTTTGACATGTGCTTTGGGTTACTGTCCTGCTGTAAGAACCATGACCTCTGACGAAGACCAAACTTTATGACACTGGCCCTACATTGCACCCCAGAATTCTTTGGTAGTCTTCCGATTTTATAATACCATGCACGGTCAAGACATACATGGCCTGAAGCAGCAAAGCAACCCCAAAACATCAGTGAACTTCCAACATGTTTGACTATAGGGACTGAATTCTTTTCTTTAAAGGCATAATTTCTTTGACTGTATTCACCATAGATATGGATTATCAGACTAGAAGAGGGGTCATGTCATCTCTCATTGTATTGTAATTGTACTGTCTGCCCATATGCCGTAAAGCTCTGCGTAAACTGCCAGTCCTATAAAACACCTGGCAAAAGATATGGAATCACCACTTTTGGAAAATGTTAATTTAATTGTGTAGAAAAAAACTAATCACAGACATGCCCCAAAACTATTTACATTTAACATTCATACCTTCTGGCATTAAGAAACACTTAAAAAATTTTAAATAAAATAAAATTGTAGTCGATTGCAACTGTTTTCGCAGATGAAGCAGAGGAAAAATATGGAATCATTCAATTCTAAGGAAAATATGGAATCACCATGCACTTTCCAGTTCTAAAACAAACATCTGCCTGCGATTACATCCTGAAAAATGATGTCATCATCCCCAAACATCCTTTCAATTGATGGAATAAGAAAAGTGTCCAAAATCTCAAAATAAACTTGTGAATTTATTGAAGATTTAATAACTGTCATCTCCCCCCATACCTTTGCCTGACATGCAACCCTGTATCATCAATGATTATGGAAATTTGAATGTTTTCTTCAGGAAGTCGTATTCATACATTTCATTGGAATGGCACCAAACAAAAGTTCCAGCATCATCACCCTGCCCAATGCAGATTGGTGATTCATCGCTGAATATCACTTTCATCCAGTCAACCGCAGTCCATGGTTGCTTCAGCCCACTGTAACCTTGTTTTTTTCTGTTTAGGTGTTAATGATGGTTTTCATTTGGATTTTTCCATTTCCTTTAGTTGATGTCTTATGCTGCGTACACACGATCGGAATTCTCGTCAAAAAAAGCTCTGATGGTTTTTTCCCGTTGGAATTTACAACGGAAATTTCACTCAAACTGTCTTGCCTACACACGTTCACACCAAATTCCGACGGTCAATAACACCGCGACATACAACACATTCGATGGCACTATAAAAGGGAAGTTTAATGCTTTCGAGCATACGTCGAATTGTTTCCGAGCATGCGTTGGAATTTTGCGTGTCGGAATTGCATACACACGATCGGAAAATCGGAACGGTTTTCCGTCTGAAAAATTAAGAACAGGCTCTCAATCCAAAGTCCATCGGAAATGCTGACAGAAAAAGACCGATGGGCATACACACGGTTGGAAAATCCGATGAACAGCTCCCATTGGAGAGCCTCCCAAAGGCTCCCATCTGTTTCCATCGGAAATTCCGACCGTGTGTACGCGGCATTACAGTTTGGTCACAGACATTGACTCCTTTTTCTGACCAGTTGCTCGATTGTTGTGTTGTGCTTTTTATGTTTTCAAGGCTTATTGCTTTTAGTTTTCTATCTTGACGATTTGATGTCTTCCTTGGTCTACCAGTACGCTTCCCTTTAACAACCTTCCCATTTGATTTGTACTAACGAAAACCATTATTAACACCTAAACAGAAAAAAACAAGGTTACCGTGGGCTAAAGAAAAGGATCATGGACTGTGGATGACTGGAAAGTTATATTCAGTGATGAATTGTCAGTCTGCATTGGGCAGGGTGATGATGCTGGAACTTTTGTTTGGTGCCATTCCAATGAAATGTATGAATACGACTTCCTGAAGAAAACATGCAAATTTACTTATTCATTGATGATACAGGGTTGCATGTTAGGTAAAGGTAAAAGGGAGATGACAGTTGGACTGTGGATAACTGGGTGAAAGTGATATTAATTTCAGAATATAATCGGATTCAAATGTTTGTTTTAGAACTGCAAAGTACATGGTGATTCCATAATATTTTCCTCAGAATTGAGTGATTGCTTGGTCTGCAAAAACAGTTGCAATTGACTACAGGTTTCTTTATTTTTTTTTTTTTAAGGTCTCTTAAAGTCAGAAGGTTGGAATGTTAAATGAAAATAGTTTTGAGGCATGTCTGTGAGTAGTTTTTTTTTTCTACACAATTAAACAATAGAATGAACATTTTGTGTGTGGGGATTCCAAACTTTTTACCAGGGGTTGTATAAATCCTGTATAATAATAATAATGATAATAATAATAATATTAGTAATAATAATAATAATGAATCGTCTTCCAAAAAAATTACCCATCTAATTTAAAATACACACATTTGACATCCTTACCTGTGTTGCAGGGATGGTTGTATTCTGCCACTGCTTGTTCATCTGGAAGGTAAGAACATTTAGGTAAGAACGTGTGTACGCGGCATTATAGATGTAGGAAAAGGTCTTCCTGGTTTAACTTAATGGCTCATTAAAAAAAAAAAAAAAAAGCTGTCATGTGAAGGATAATGGTAACCAAACTTGAGCATGCCATTACCTGTCTCATAATAGTCATAAACTTTTACTATGGCTGGTTTCAGGTCCTTGACTTCAATGTCCTGTTCCACCATAAAGGAAAGGTTTACAGGATCACGTCCCATCTATAAGCAAAATAACATTTCAGAGCTTGATAACAGCGAAGAACAAGACAAAATGGCAGATAAAAAAACACAAAGGAAAGGTTGGTAACAGTTTGGTTTCTACCAATTGCAGAATGATATCAGGTGTGAAAGATGATACAAATGTGTGACAGATGTACTAAAGGATGAAGACTTATTAATAAACAAGTTAATGAATAAAGTAAAGAGTGATTTTATGCTGTATTTAAAGTGTATATCTCTTGCCATATTTTGCTTTTTGCTTTTGAATAGGGTTTTGGAAATGTTGCCAGTTTTAATTGTTGAATATAAAGTTAAAGCAATATTAAACCCAAAAGCAAACATGAATTATTTTGCAGCCTACCAATTCTTAGAAATTATGTTAGAAGTGATGTCTGAATTCATTTTCTGCTTTATGCTTACTGTGGCAGTCTGGTACCCCACCAGGGTAATGCCGCAGGATTCTCAACCCGGCAGGTTGAGGGGATCCAGGGGATTTGCGTATTTGGGACTAAACTGGCTTTTCAGTTTTCTTATTTCTATTTCTTTCACTTTGGGACCTGGAGGCCGGGGATTTCTGAGAGATCCGGGTGGGATGAAATCCTCAGTCCTGGGTCCTGATATTGAGAATCATAAACACACTGGCTGGTCAGGTGTGTGCTGGACTATTTGTAGACACCTCACCATGGTTCTGAGCTCCACCCCAGCAGATAGGATGTCTGGCCCAGGAGTCAGGAGGGCTCCACGTTGGAGCCAGTGCAGCAAGAGCATTTTAGCTGTGTGCATCAAGTTGGTTGGTGAACAGTCTATAGGACACAGACAAGTACAAGTCAAAAAAATGGCTGAATGTTGTTTATTTTGAAGAAGAAGAAATGCTGAAAACTAGACATGTGCAATTCGTTTAGTTTTTTTTCGTTTTTTTCGTTCGTTCATTTTCGTACGAATGAACGAATCGTTTGAATCGAACGAATCTGAATAACGAATCGTTCGAATCGAACGAATCCGAAAAACAACGAAAATCCGAAAAAAAAAACAAATAGAAACAACGAATGTACGAATGAAGAAAATCCAAAAAACGAAAAAAGGAACAACGAAAATGAATGAAAAAATTTGTACATTCGTAACTTTTTTTTTTGTTGAATTGGTAATTTTCCGTGTCCCTTACAATGGTGCTGCTTAACGTGCTTCGAATAGATTGAACGAAAAAATTCGTACATTCGTAACTTTTTTTTTCGATTCGTAACTACGATTTACGAAACGAAAATAAACAAATTTTTTTGTTGTGCACATGTCTACTGAAAACCCCTGCGAGGGAAACCTATGTGTATGTTTTCTGAACTCTCTTAATAAAAATGGGCAAACAAAGCCCTTAAAAAGAAGAAACAGCGAGTGGCGGTGTCCTTAAAGTTCTACACTTGGAGTGAAACCCTTATGCCACGTACACGATCGGACTTTTCGGGAGGATTATCTGGCGGACTTAAGCCCCATACACACGGTCGGATTTTCCGATGGATTCTGTCCTATCGGACAATGTTGTCGGAAATTCCGACCGTGTGTAGGCACCATCGGACATTTTCCATCGGATTGTCCGACGGACAAAGTTTTATCTCCTGCTCTTAAATTTTCCGACAACAAAGTCCTATCGGACTTTTTCCGATCGTGTGTAGCGAATTCTGAAGGACAAAGTGCCATCGCATGCTCAGATCACATTACAAGATCAAAGCTATTGGCTACTAGCCTCTACGTAGTCCTGTCGTAGACAATAAAACGTCACCACGTTCAGAATGATCGGATTTTCCGACAACTTTGTCCGACCGTGTGTATGCAACACCAGTGTCGGACAAAATCCATCGGAAAAAATCCGATGGATTTTGTGGTCGGATTTTCCGACCGTGTGTATGGGGCATTAGTCTCAATACTAAACAAAATTTTGTAAAAAAAATAAACAATTGTGTTAAAAAAAAACAGTTGGGAGCTAAAATATGGAAATGAGAAGTGTCTTTAATGTCAAAATGTTGTTGTTTTGCTCAGGTAGTTGCCTAATCAATGTAGTTGAAGCAATACAGCCTGGTCAATGACCGCCTTAGCTTTATAAGGCCACACCTTATGTGAAGTACCTGATAAAAGGGTCTATTTATTAGAAACAGATGTGCCATTGGGCAAATTTATAACTTTGTGTAGATATAACAGTGGTATTGAGAAACCTTTTGATCAACCATTTACAGCATTATCATTGACTTTAAGTTTTAAGTATCTTTGCATAAGAACCTGTGACTTATGTTGTCCAGTGAACTGTATTACGTTACAGTTTCCATTTACTTATAAACTGTCTTTGGCTTTGTGAACTAGTTTATTTACTCTATGCTTTACTTTTCTGCATACATAAAATCCTGTAATAAAATGTATGTTGATATGCATATTCAAATCTCAGTCCACACCAAAAGTCCCATCAGCCTCGGTATTGGCATGAGATGTGGTCATCACCTTAGGACTTTCAGCTTTTGTCTCAGGAAGAGAAATGCAGTAGATAATCAAATCAATTTTTTTTAGAAGAGCGCCACCTGCAGTAGAGAAAGTAAACTGCACCTGGCTACATGTATGTCACAATCATGCTGCAGAGAGGGTGCATTATATAGCTGCCATCTCAACTCAATAGGTAGATTACAAAAGGCATCCAAACCTCATTCAGATATAAGGTGACCATGTCCGTTTGTATTTCACTTCTCTGTATCAGTCTGTCCTGCAGCTGTAAAAAAAAAAAAAACGCTATCATATCCTAATTTTCATAATATAATAACATAAAAAGGTTAAAGTCTCCTGTTACCATTTGGTGAGATAGTGTTGGGTTAGTATTTGTCCTGGTAGTTGGATCATAACTGTGAAATGAATCCTAAACTTACATTTCAGCCTAATGAGCTTAGCCAAGTTAAAGTGGACCTTTTCCCCCTTCACAAAAATGTTCATCAGTATGCAGCACTGCACAAACTTCTCACCTCTTGTTGGCCATGCATCGTATGACCTTACAATCATCTGCTTGAAGAAAAAAAATTCTCCCCAAGATATCACGGAAAAGTCATTTTTTTTTCAGCAAGGTAATGTGGAAGATGAGGCGCATGATGACATTGGCGGCCAGCTTATTCCTTCTCCACGAGCCATCAATGACATCATATGCCTCATCTTGCATATGCTTTGCACCACCTTACACAAGGAGTACCGCCAATATAAAGACAAGGCTTAGCTCATACATAAGTTAAATTATCAACCTATATAAAAATCACATTTTGGGCAGATTTCCTTTTTTTTTTGCTTTTTTCCTTTTTGGTGGCTGTGGTCATGTCACTCAACGCCTGGCTTCTTTTATCTCAAACAAATCAGATCTCTGTGTGGGGAATCTTCTTTGGATAAAGATTCTTTTTAGCCAACAAGACGTACGACAAACAATGAAGTTCAATAGCTAGTGCAGCTCTTCTGCTTGATTCCGAGCATGGGTGGAATTTTGTGCGTTGGAATTGGGTACACACACTCTGAATTTCCGACAACAAGTTTTGTTGTCTGAAAATTTGAGAACCAGCTCTCAAACATTTGTTGTTTGAAATTCTGATGAAACCTACACACAGTCAGAATTTCTGACAGCAAGCTCACATCGAACATTTGTTGTCAGAAATTCCGACCGTGTGTACGCGGCATTAGTATGAAAAGTAAGTTGGTAATTGAAAGCACAACATACCACAATTGTTTATGACCAAAGTTTTCCAGATGTAGTACATTTTATTATAGTCAAGAAGATATCTCCTTAAGACCCCTTTCACAATGGAGTTTTTTTCAGGCGCTACAACGCTAAAAATAGCGCCTGCATAGCGCCTGAAAAACGCAGCTCCATTCACTCCAGTGTGAAAGCCCAAGGGCTTTCACACTGGAGTGGTGCGCTGGCAGGGCATCAGAAAAAGTCCTGCCTGCAGCTTCTTTGGAGTGGTGAACTCACCGCTGCTCCACAATGAAATCAATGGGGCAGGGCTGCGATACTGCCGGCAAAATGCTGCTCCGGCTGCGTTTTGCAGTCAGATTTAACCTCTTTTCGGCCACTAGTGGGGGAGTTAAAACCACCCCGCTAGCGGACGAATAGCGACGCTAAAATGACGGTAAAGCGGCGGTAAAAATAGTGCCGCTTTAACGCTGATGCCGGTGGCAGTTCAGTGTGAAAGGGGTTGAAGATGTGGGGGGGGGGGGGGTCA
This sequence comes from Lithobates sylvaticus, assembly GCA_028564925.1. NCBI lineage: Eukaryota > Metazoa > Chordata > Amphibia > Anura > Ranidae > Lithobates > Lithobates sylvaticus. Next base: position 22,620,189 of record CM053036.1, on the reverse strand, counting down.
TTATATCTTCCTGTCCTGCCTTGAGTGTCAATCCTCACCCATTGCTGAGAGAAGTGTATGTTCAGTACTTCTAAGCTTTCAATGCAAAAAACAGGTTGGCCCACCCTTGCCCATTGCAGACTCCTTTTTTTAAGTTAAGTTAAGTTGTATTGATTCATCATAGAAATATCCTTTGCTCTGCACATCAAAAAACTAGTAACAATCTTATAGTTACCACTTATTTATCAATGACATATCAATTATTTAAACAGGGCTGCTGTCTCGGGTTCCGGAGCACAGTGTGACAAAAGTGAGAGGCTTCCAACAGAAGTGAGAGGCTCAAGAGCTATACTTTCTCTTGACACGTGCAAAGCATTCAATAGTGTTAAATGGCATTACCTGTGGTCGGCATTGTCAGTACCACATCTGTGGAGCTATTTTTTTCATGACTCCACTTCAACATATGGGGGCTGGGCATTCGACAATAGTGTTACCACTTATAGTTCACATGCCTTGCTAGCTTGCACCCCGCTCACTATCTTTGGTTGAAGCACTAGAAGCAGGCTCCCTAAAGGAGGAGGGTAACTGCCCCACGATACCTTTGCTATCAAAAGTGTGGAGCATAACACAGTCTTTGTTTCAGTATACAGGGCCTACAGAGTATACACCCATATGGGGTAATACAAATTTACCTGAGCCTGAGGAGCTGGAGAACTTCAATAATTGGAAACAAAGGGAGGTGGTAAGATTGAAAATTGGGGATGGGGACAGTTCCCCAAACTAGTCTCCAAACATAAGAGAATGGACTATCTCTGTACCAATAGAACAACTTACATATATTTGAATAAAAAATATAATTTTATTAATTCACAATAATAAAAAAACAGGACATCCAAACATAGATAAGAACATTGTGTTCAATGTTCAAAACAGAACAATATAAAATACAAGGGTGTCCATACAAGAATATTTCTGAGACTTGCTCCAGAGGTGTAGACAGAAGGTATAGTGGGTCTTCACAGGACATATGGCCCTCTACATGTTTCACGGAATGTTACTGCTTCATCAGGAGGATATTGTCTAGAATGAAATAGCAATTTATACATAAAGATCAAAGATAAAAGGAACACATATTTAATATGAAATACAATTGGTAACTGGGTACCCGTCTGTTTTTTCCCCCAGTTACCAAATGTATTTTGTATTAAATATGTGTTCCTTGTATCTTTGATCTTTATGTATAAATTGCTATTTCATTATAGACATTATCCTCCTGATGAAGCTGTAGCATTCCGTGAAGCATGTAGAGGACCTTCTGTCTCCACCTCTGGAGCACATTAAGTATCAGCAATATACTTGTACTATATACTTGTATAGACACCCTTGTATTTTATATTGTTCTGTTTTGAACATTGAACACGATGTTCTTATCTATGTTTGGATATCCTGTTTTTTGTTATTGTGTATTAATAAAATTATATTTTTTATTCAAATATGTATGTTCTATTGGTACCAAGTCCAATCTCTTATCTTTGGAGACCAGCTTGGGGAACTGTGCCCCCAATTCTCGATTCAATTTGGATGATGTTACCTCCCCTTTCCTGATTTTGTACATTTCAGTTTAAGTTTTGAGGCTTTCTTGTTTTTTGAGGTGGTAAGATTGTAGAAATTATACTCAGCTGGGGTGATGAAGGCATTTCAGGAGCTGAGAGAGGAGCTTGAGCTTTCAAACAAATACTTATATCAATATTTACAGATAAGGCATGCGCTGACAGCTAATTCAAAGGATGTAAGGGTGGAATGGAGTAAAGCCCCTATATTAAAAACATTATTATAAAAGGGTTGATCTCAAAACTGTATAGGAACACACATTTAAAAGCATTAAAAAAAGATTTACAACTACCTAGTAAAGTAAAATGGGAAAAAGATGTGCGGGAGATAAAAGAGGATCAGTGGTGCAGTATATTACAATCAATAGATCTCTCTCAGCAGCCCAGAAATTGACACAATTTTATATCATCCATAGGGCGTATTATACACCGAAAATACTATCATTGTTTGGGAGACGTCCAGATGCATCGTGCCCCAGGTGTGTGGGTGCACCTGGGGATTTGATCCATTTGCTTTGGAGGTGCCCCAAGGTTAGGGTAACTTGTAGACATATAGGGGGGTTATTTACGAAAGGCAAATCCACTTTGCACTGCAAGTGCACTTGGAAATGCAGTCACTCTAAATCTGAGGGGTAGATCTAAAATGAGGGGAAGCTCTGCTGATTTTATCATCTAATCATGTGCAAGCTAAAATGCTGTTTTTTTAATTTTCCTTGCATGTCCCCCTCGGATCTACAGCGACTTTACTTTCAAGTGCACTTGCAGTGCAAAGTGGGTTTCCTTTAGTACATAACCCCCATAGAGTGATTGTTTTTGATATTTACGTTTATGGAAATTTTGTACACTGTAAAAGAAAAAATTGTTAAATAAAGATGAATTTTTTTTTTTTTTTTTAAGTTTCGCTGACACTAGTGAAAGAATGGCTGCAGTAGGGAGAGAGCACAAGAAACCGCCTCAATGGGAGCTGAAATTAAGTTTTTAGGTGTACTCGTTATGCCCAGTTTTCTTAAGTGTAAATAAAAAAATTACCAAACAGTGCACTGACAATGTGAAAAGTACAGTAAGTCATGTTAGCTAATCCACATTCATTTTCTTGCAGACAAAGACTACTTCTGATGGTTTCCAGGTACTATGGGTTACTGAAATCCACACTTAAAAAGGAGGTCCACCTGAAATTTTTCTTTTAATAGTCAGCAGTAGGGATGGGCCCGGTGTTCGATTCAAACCCATGTTCGAATCGCACATCGGGCGTTTGCCCGTTCGGCGAGCCCAGAGCTATTTGGGCCGCTCGCATCACATTCGTGTGATGCGAGCAGCCCGCAATGCACTGCACCAGTTGCAGTGCATTGCTGGCTGATGATTGGCCAAGCATGCACTGTGCCCCCGCATGCTTGGCCAATCACAGCGCCGGCAGCGAGGAGAGCCATAATTGGCTACATTCAGGATGCCTGTAGCCAATTATTGCTCAGGGGCTTTAGTACACGCCCCACGGTATAAAAGGCCCCACGGTATAAAAGGCCGCAGCGGTGGCGGCCTCGCATATTGTGTTGTCAGTGTCAGCATGTCAGTGTGCTGCTGACTGCTGACATTATCTGCTGTATTTCTGGGGATTAGTGTGTGTGTGCTGTTAGTACAGCATTGCAGTATCACATCTGAGGGGTGTCTATAGTATGCCTGTGAAGGGGGGCATGTTTCCTGTGCTTAGAACTGTCCCTGCAAAAAGTGTAACTTTTGCAGGAAAAAAAGCTATTTAAAATCACTTGCGGCTAATGAATTGATGGCTCCCGTAACACAGAGAACTGTCATTCATTGATAAAAAAAAAAAAAAAAAGCGTGGGGGTCCCCCAAATTCAATAACCAGGCCCTTCAGGTCTGCTATGGATATTAAGGGGACCCCAGCCCAAAAAAATGGGGTCCCCCTCAATATCCTTACCAGACCCTTATCCGAGCACGCAACCTGGCAGGCCGCAGGAAAAGAAGGGGGCGAGAGCGCCCCCCATCCCTCCTGAACCGTACCAGGCCACATGCCCTCAACATTGGGAGGATGCTTTGGGGGTCTGAGACCCTCAAAGCACCTTGTCCCCATGTTGATGAGGACAAGGGCCTCGTCCCCACAACCCTGGCCGGTGGTTGTGGGGGTCTGCGGGCGGGGGGCTTATCGGAATCTAGAAGCCCCCTTTAACAAGGGGACCCCCAGATCCCGCCCCCCCCTGTGTGAAATGGTAAGGGGGTATAAAAGTATCCCTACCATTTCACCAAAAAAGTGTCAAAAATTGTAAAAATGACAGGAGACGGTCTTTGACAATTCCTTTATTAAAATCTTCTTTCTTCTGGTCTTCCTTCTTCCTTTCTTCATCCTTCGGTTTCTTTATCTTCTCCTTCTGGCATCTTCTTCTTCCATCTTCTTCTTCCTCCGATCCGCTTCTTCTTGCTCGGGCCTTCTCGTCCAGCATCGGTGTCTCTTCTGGGTGGCTCCGCGCAATGGGAGGCTCCCGCTGTGTGAGGCTTCTCTCCGGCATCTTCTTCCATGGCGTCGGTCTCTTCTTGGGCCGCTCCGCGCAATGGGCCCCCCCCCCCCCCCCCCCCCCCCCCCCCCCCCCCCCCCCCCCCCCCCCCCCCCCCCCCCCCCCCCCCCCCCCCCCCCCCCCCCCCCCCCCCCCCCCCCCCCCCCCCCCCCCCCCCCCCCCCCCCCCCCCCCCCCCCCCCCCCCCCCCCCCCCCCCCCCCCCCCCCCCCCCCCCCCCCCCCCCCCCCCCCCCCCCCCCCCCCCCCCCCCCCCCCCCCCCCCCCCCCCCCCCCCCCCCCCCCCCCCCCCCCCCCCCCCCCAAAAAAAAAAAAAAAAAAAAAAAAAAAAAAAAAAAAAAAAAAAAAAAAAAAAAAAAAAAAAAAAAAAAAAAAAAAAAAAAAAAAAAAAAAAAAAAAAAAAAAAAAAAAAAAAAAAAAAAAAAAAAAAAAAAAAAAAAAAAAAAAAAAAAAAAAAAAAAAAAAAAAAAAAAAAAAAAAAAAAAAAAAAAAAAAAAAAAAAAAAAAAAAAAAAAAAAAAAAAAAAAAAAAAAAAAAAAAAAAAAGCGAGAGAGAGGAGAGAGGTGCGGATGTGGGGAGAGAGAGAGAGAGAGAAAGTCGAACCCCCCACACACACACAGACACAGAGAGAGAGAGAGAGAAAGTCGACCCCCCCCACATCAGACCACAGACACAGAGAGCGAGAGGAGAGAGAGAAAGTCGACCCCCCCACACAGACCCACACACAGAAGACAGAGAGAGAGAGAGAGAGAAAAGTCGGACCCCCCCCCACACAGACCACACAGACACAGAGAGAGAGAGAGAAAGTCGACCCCCCCCACACAGAGAGAGAGAGAAAGTCGACCCCCACACAGAACAGAGACACAGTCGACCCCCCCACACCACAGAGAGAGAGAGAGAGAAGAGAGAGAAAGTCGACCCCCACACAGACACACAGACACAGAGAGAGAGAGAGAGAAAGAGAGAGAGGAGAGAGAAAGTCGACCCCCACACAGGACCACAGACACAGAGAGAGAGAAGAGAGAGAGAGAAAGTCGAGACCCCCACACAGACAAGGAGAGAGAGAGAGAGAGAGAAGAGAAAGTCGACCCCACCCCAGGAGAGAGGGAGAGAGAGAGAGAGAGAGTCGACCCCCACACAGGACACAGAGACAGAGAGAGAGAGAGAGCGTAGTCGACCCCCAGACACCCACACAGAGAGAGAGGAGACAGAGAGGAGAAAGAGAGAGAGAGAGAGAGAGAGAATGAAAGTCGAGTAGAGACCCCCCACACACAGACACAGAGAGAGAGAGAGAGAGAGAGTGAAAGTCGACCCCACACAGACCACAGCACAGAGAGAGAGAGCGAAAGTCGACCCCTCACACACAGACACAGAGAGAGAGGAGAGAGAGAGAGAGAGAGAGAAGTCGAGAGAACACAGACACACCAGAGAGAGAGAGAGAGAGAGAGAGAAAGTCGACCCCACACAGACAAGACACAAGACACAGAGGAGAGAGAGAGAGAAAGTCGACCCCCCACACAGACACAGAGAGAGAGAGAGATGTACCAGAGAGAGAGAGAGAAAGTAGACCCCCCACACAGGACACCACAGACAGAGAGAGAGAGAGAGAAAAGAAAGTCGACCCACACACAGACACAGAGAGAGAGGAGAGAGAAAAGTCGACCCCCACACAGACACACAGACACAGAGAGAGAGAGAGAGAGAAAGTCGAGTCCCCCCCCACAGACACACACAGACACAGAGAGAGAGAGAGAGAGAGAAAGTCGACCCCCCACACAGACACACAGACACAGAGAGAGAGAGAGAGAGAAAGTCGACCCCCCAGAGGAGAGACACAGAGAGAGAGAGAGAGAGAAAGTCGACCCCCCACAGACACAGAGGAGTGAGAGAGAGAGGAGAGAGAGAGAGAGAGAGAGAGAGAAGTCGACCCCCACACAGACACACACAGACACAGAGAGAGAGAGAGAGCTGACGACCCAACACAGACACAGAGAGAGAGAGAGAGAGAGGAAAGTCGACCCCCCCACACAGACACACAGACACAGAGAGAGAGAGAGCGAGAAAGTCGACCCCCACACAGACAGAGAGAGAGAGAGAAAGTCGACCCCCACACAGACACAAACACAGAGAGAGAGAGAGAGAGAGAGAGAGAAAGACACACAAGACACAGAGAGAGAGAGACACCAGAAAACAACACCCACACAGACAGAGACAGAGAGAGAGAGATAGAGAGAGAAAGTCGACCCCCACACAGACACAGAGAGAGAGAGTGAGAGAGAGAGAGAAAGTCGACCCCACACACCCCCACACAGACAGAGAGAGTGAGAGAGAGAGAGAGAGAACGTCGACCCCCACACAGACAGACAGAGAGAGAGAGAGAGAGAGAGAGAGAAAGTCGACCCCCACACAGACACAGACAGAGAGAGAGAGAGAGAGTCGACCCCCCCACACAGACACACAGACACAGAGAGAGAAGAGACACAGACACAGAGAGTGAGAGAGAGAGAGAAGGAGAGAAAGAGAGAGAGAGAGAGATAGAGAAAGTCGACCCCACACAGACACAGAGAGAGAGAGAGAGAGAGAGAGAGAGAGACACAGAGCGAGAGAGAGAAGGTCGACCCCACACCGGACACACAGACACAGGGAGGGAGAGTCGAAGAGAGAGAGAAAGTCGACCCCACACAGACACACAGAGAGAGAGAGAGAGAGTAAGAGAAAGTCGACCCCCACACAGACACAGAGAGAGAGAGAGAGAGAGAGAGAGAGAGAGAGAGAAAGTCGACCCCCACACAGACACAGAGAGAGATGAGAGAGAGAGAGAGAGAGAGAGAAAGTCGACCCCCCACACAGACACACAGACACAGAGAGAGAAGAGGAGAGAGAGAGAGAGAAAGTCGACCCCCACACAGACACAGAGAGAGAGAGAGAGAGAGAGAGAGAGTCGAAAGTCGACCCCACACAGACACACAGACATAAGGAGAGTGAGAGAGAGAGAGAGAAAGTCGACCCCCCACACACACACAGTGAGAGAGAGAGAGGAGAGAGAGAGAGAGTCGACCCACACAGACACAGAGAGAGAGAGAGAGAAAGTCGACCCCCCCCCACACAGACACAGAGAGAGAGAGACACAGAGGAGAGAGAGAGAGAGAGAGAGAAAGTCGACCCCCACACACAGGAGAGAGACAGAGAGAGAGAGAGAGAGAGAGAGAAAGTCGACCCCCCACACAGACACACAGACACAGAGAGAGAGAGAGAGAGAGAGAGAGAGAGAGAGAAAGTCGACCCCCACACAGACACGAGAGAGAGAGAGAGAGAGAGAGAGAGAAAGTCGACCCCCCCCACACAGACACACAGACACACAGACACAGAGAGAGAGAGAGAGAGAGAAAGTCGACCCCCACAGACACAGACACCAGAGGAAGAGAGAGAGAGAGAGAGCCAGAGTCGACCACAGACAGAGAGAGAGAGGAGAGAGAGAGAGAGAAAGTCGACCCCCCCCCACAGACACAGTCGACCCCACACAGACACACAGAACAGAGAGAGAGAGAGAGAGAGAGAGAGAGAGAGAAAGTCGACCCCACACGAGACAACAGAGAGAGAGAGAGAGAGAGAAAGTCGACCCCCACACACAGACAGAGAGTGAGAGAGAGTCGAGAGAGAGAGAGGAGAGAGAGAAAGTCGACCCCCACACAGACACACAGAGAGAGAGAGAGAGAGAGAGAGAGAGAGAAAGTCGACCCCCACACAGACACACAGACACAGAGAGAGAGAGAGAGAGTAGAAACTCGACCCCCCACAGACACAGAGAGAGAGAGAGAGAGAGAGAAAGTCGACCCCCCAGACACACAGACACAGAGAGAGAGAGAGAGAGAGAGAAAGTCGACCCCCACACAGGACACAGAGAGAGAGAGAGAGAGAGAGAGAGAGAGAGAGAAAGTCGACCCCCACACAGACACAGAGACACAGAGAGAGAGAGAGAGAGTCGAGACACAGAGAGAGAGAGAGAAAGTCGACCCCCCACACAGACCACAGACAGAGAGAGAGAGAGAGAGAGAGAGAGAAAGTCGACCCCCACACACAGACACAGAGAGAGAGAGAGAGAGAGAGAGAGAGAGAAAGTCGACCCCCCACACAGACACACACAGAGAGAGAGAGAGAGAGAGTCACAGACACACAGAGAGAGAGAGTCAGAGAGAGACACAGACACACACAGACACACAGAGACAGAGAGAGAGAGAGAAAGTCGACCCAGACACAGACACAGAAAGAGAGAGAGAGAGAGAGAGAAAGTCGACCCCCACACAGACACAGAGAGTGAGAGAGAGAGAGAAAGTCGACCCCCACACAGACACACAGAGAGCGAGAGAGAGAGAGACAGAGAGACACAGAGTGAGAGAGAGAGAGAAAGTCGACCCCCACACAGACACAGAGAGAGAAAGAGAGAGAGAGAGAGAGAGAGAGAGAAAGTCGACCCCCACACAGACACACAGACACAGAGAGAGAGAGAGAGAGAGAAAGTCGACCCCCACACACAGACACAGAGAGAGAGAGAGAGAGAGAGAGAGAAAGTCGACCCCCACACAGACACACAGAGAGAGAGAGAGAGAGAGAGAGAGAAAGTCGACCCCCACACAGACACAGAGAGAGAGAGAGAGAGAGAGAGAGAGTCGACCCCCACACAGGAACACAGACACAGAGGAGAGAGAGAGAGAGAGAGAGAGAAAGTCGACCCCACACAGACACAGAGAGAGAGAGAGAGAGAAAGTCGACCCCCCCACAGAGACACAGAGAGAGAGAGAGAGACCAGAGAGAGAGAGGAGAGAGAGAGGAGTCCCCCCACAGACACAGAGAGAGAGAGAGAGAGAGAGAGAGAGAGAAAGTCGACAAGACACGAGGGGGAGAGACAGCACGAGAGAGGAGAGAGAGAGAGGGAGACACACAGACATGGGGGGGGAGAGGGGGGAGGGGGGGGGAGAGGGGGGGGGGGGGGGGGGGGGGGGGGAGGGGGGGGGGGAGAGAGAGAGAGAGAGAGAAAGTCGACCCCCCCCAGACAAGAGTGGGTGAGTGGGGGGGGGGGGGGAGGGGGGGGGGGGAGGGAAGAGAGGGAGGGGGGAGATGAGAGAGAGGAGAGGAGACACAGAGAGAGAGAGAGAGAGGCCGGGGGTAGAGGCGAGAGGAGAGAGAGAGAGAGAGAGGAAAGTCGACCCCCACAGACACAGAGAAAGTCGACCCCCACACAGACACAGAGAGAGAGAGAGAGAGAGAAAGTCGACACCCCCACACACACACAGACACACAGAGAGAGAGAGAGAGAGAGAGAAAGTCGACCCCCCCCACACAGACACACAGACACAGAGAGAGAGAGAGAGAGAGAGAGAGAAAGTCGACCCCCCACTCCACTCAGACAGAGAGAGAGAGGAGAAAGTCGGACCCCCCCCACACACAGACACAGAGAGAGAGAGTGAGAGAGACAGACACAGAGAGAGAGAGAGAGAGAAAGTCGACCCCCCCACGCCAGAGAGACGTGAGAGAATGGAGAGAAAGTCACACAGAGAGACAGAGAGAGAGAGAGAGAGAGAAAGTCGACCCCCCACAGACTCAGGACAGAGGAGAGAGAGAGTGACGACAGAGAAGAAGAGAGAGGAGAGAAAGTCGACCCCCCAGAACACACAGAGAGAGAGAGAGAGAGAGAGAGAAAGTCGACCCCCCCCACACACAGACACAGACACAGAGACACACACAGAGAGAGAGAGAGAGAGAAAGTCGACCCCCACCAGACACAGAGAGAGAGAGAGACAGACCCCACAGAACACAGAGAGAGAGAGAGAGAGAAAGTCGACCCCCCCCACACACAGAGACACAGAGAGAGAGAGAGAGAGAGAGAGTCGACAGAGAGAGAGAGAGAGAGAGAGAGAGAGAGTCGACCACACACAGACACAGAGAGAGAGAGAGAGAGAGAAGGAGAAAGTCGACCCCCCACAGACACAGAGAGAGACACGAGAGGAGAGAGAGAGAGAGAGAGAGAGAGAAAGTCGGAGACGAGAAACAGAGAGAGAGAGAGAGAGAGAGAGATAGAGAGAGAGAGACCCGAGAGAGAGAGAGAGAGAGAGGAGAGAGAGAGAGAGAGAGAGAGACAAGAGAGAGGAGAGAGAGAGAGAGAGAGAGAGAGAAAGTCGACCCCCCCACACACAGACACAGACACAGAGAGAGAGAGAGAAAGTCGACCCCCCCACACACACACACACACAGAGAGAGAGAGAGAGAGAGAGAAAGTCGACCCCCCCACACACACACAGACACAGAGAGAGAAAGTCGACCCACACAGACACACACAGACACACACAGACACAGAGAGAGAGAAAGTCGACCCCACACA